>CM065722.1:322500-387500 GCA_033310375.1 Conus canariensis
CTTTCCCTGGCCGTTACCCCTTGTGTCACCAAGGACATGTACACTTTTCCCTGGCCGTTGCTTCCTGTGTCACCAAGGACATGTACACTTTTCCCTGGCCGTTACCTCCTGTGTCACTAAGGACATGTACACCTTTCCCTGACCGTTACCCCCTGTGTCACAAAGGACATGTACACCTTTCCTGGCCGCTACCTCCTGTGTCACTGAGGACATGTACACTTTTCCCTGGCCGTTACCCCCTGTGTCACTAAGGACATGCACACTATTCCAGCCTCTCATGTCTGGGTTTTCTGGCTTGCCAGTTGGACTGGGTCAAGAAACAAATGATCGCCTCTCTTGTCCAATTTGGGCGCTCGCTTTTCTAACGCCTTTATTGGCGCCCACAGGGGCACGTAACTCCCGCCGCTGGAAATGAAAGGGAAACAAGAAGGAGATAGATGAAAGACGTTTGTGAGGGTAACTACTGGTTTCAATTATGGCCACCTGAGACCTCCAGAGGGTGGATGAGGGGCGTTGTATTGTGACACTAATCGGCTTTACCTCCCTTGTCTACCAATAAACTGTGTCACTCTGTCAGTACTATGGGGTGTCTTTGGGGACTAACGCTACTTCCTTTTCTCCTTCAGGCCACGTAATTTGATTATCAGTCGTAAGTGTACGTCACCTAGTGCTGTCACGGCGGTCGATACGCTTGCATTGTATGTCTGGGAGAGAAGACACTGAAGAAAAACGGATAAGATTAAGTAGATCAGCCCTTGGGTGTGTCAGCCGTCTCCTGGTGAAACAAAAGGCGTGGTAGTTTGTACTGGTTAATGTATGCCAGAAGATCGATGGACTTAACGAAAGGCTTGACAGCTTATACTGGTGAATGTATGCGGGAAGATCAATAGACTTAACGAAAGAGCTGGTAGTTTGTACTGGCCAATGTATGCGGGAAGATCAATGGACTTAACGAAGGCGCTGATAGTTTGTACTGGCCAATTATGCGGGAAGATCAATAGACTTAACGAAGGTGCTGGTAGTTTGTACTGGTCAATGTATGCGGGAAGATCAATGGACTTAACGAAGGCCCTGGTAGTTTGTACTGATCAACCTATGTGGGAAGATCCATGGACTTAACGAAGGCCCTGGTAGTTTGTACAGGTCAATGTACGCTAGAGGATTCATGGGCTCAGTCTATCTGCTGTTTTGGAATGTAGACTTGTCCATGGGGCACCTGTGGTGAAAACATGTGAGGTGAAAAGAGCGAGATGACGAGAACATGGAAAGGGGAACAACTCAGTTCAGATCTGGCATAGTGTGTATCCAAAGGAAAGTCTGGCTGTTCCCCTCGTCCTTCGCTATGCTCCTCTGATGTCCAAAAGAAATTATATCACTCTTCTCCTCGACCTTCACTATGTTCCCGTGATGTCCACAGGAAGATCTGTCACTGTTCTCACTGTGCTCCCCTGATGTCCACATGAAGGTCGGTCACTATTCTCACTGTGTTCCCCTGATGTCCACATGAAGGTCTGTCACTGTTCTCACTGTGTTCCCCTGATGTCCATATGAAGGTCTGTCATAGTTCTATGTTCCCATGATGTGCACAGAAGGTCTGTCACTGTTCTCACTACGTTCTCCTGATGTGCACAGGAAGGTCTGTCACTGTTCTCACTGTGTTGCCCTGATGTACACATGAAGGTCTGTCACTGTTCTCACTGTGTTCCCTTGTTGTGTACAGGAAGGTCTGTCACTGTTCTCACTACGTTCTCCTGATGTGCACAGGAAGGTCTGTCACTGTTCTCACTGTGTTGCCCTGATGTACACATGAAGGTCTGTCACTGTTCTCACTGTGTTCCCCTGTTGTGTACAGGAAGGTCTGTCACTGTTCTCGCTATGTTCCCTATATGTCCTCATGAAGGCCTGTCACTGTTCTCACTGTGTTCCCCTGATGTCCACATGAAGGTCTGTCACTGTTCTCACTATGTTCCCCTGATGTCCACATGAAGGTCTGTCACTGTTCTCACTATGTTCCCCTGATGTCCACTTGAAGGTCTGTCACTGTTCTCACTATACTCCCCTGATGTCCACATGAAGGTCTGTCACTGTTCTCACTGTGTTCCCCTGATGTGCACAGGAAGGTCTATAACTGTTCTCACATGTTCCCCTGATGTCCACATGAAGGTCTGTCATTGTTATCACTGTGTTCCCCTGATGTCGACATGAAGGTCTGTCATTGTTTCTCACTATGTTCCCCTGATGTCCATATGAAGGTCTGTGACTGTTCTTACTATGTTCCCCTGATGTCCGCATGAAGGTCTGTCATTTTCTCACTATGTTCCCCTGATGTCCATACCAAGGTCTGCATTGTTCTCACTATGTTCCCCTGATGTCCACATGAAGGTGTGTTACTGTTCTCCTCGTCCTTCACTATGTTCCCCTGATGTCCATGGAAGGTCTGTCACTATTCTCACTATGTTCCCCTGATGTCCACAGGAAGGTTTGTGAGTGTTCTTACTATGTTCCCTGATGTCCACGTGAAGGTCTGTCACTGTTCTCGCTGCGTTCCCCTGATGTGCACATGAAGGTCTGTCACTGTTCTCACTGTGTTCTCCCTGATGTACACATGAAGGTCTGTCACTGTTCTCACTATGTTCCCCTGAGTGTACATGAACGTCTGTCACTGTTCTCACTTGTTCCCCTGATGTCCACAAGAAGGTCTGTCACTGTTCTCACTGTGTTCCCCTGATGTCCACGAGGTTAAGTTTTATTGTTCCCTTGCCACTGAAGGTGATGTTCCACTGTCCTGATGTCCACTGAAGGTCTGTCACTCTTCTCATTATGTTCCCCTGATGTCCACATGAAGGTCTGTCACTGCTCTCACTATGTTCCCTGATGACCACAGAAGGTCTGTCACTGTTCTCACTGTGTTCCCCCGATGTCCACATGAAGGTCTGTGACTGTTCTTACTATGTTCCCCTGATGTCCACATGAAGGTCTGTCATTGTTCTCACTATGTTCCCCTGATGTCCATACGAAGGTCTGTCACTGTTCTTATTATGTTCCCCTGATGTCCACAGGAAGGTCTATCATTGTTCTCACTATGTTCCCCTGATGTCCACATGAAGGTCTGTCACTGTTCTCACTGTGTTCCCCTGATGTCCACAGGAAGGTCTGTCACTGTTCTCACTATGTTCCCCTGATGTCCACATGAAGGTCTGTCACTGTTCGAACTATGTTCCCCTATGTCCACATGGAGGTCTGTCATTGTTCTCACTATGTTCTCCTGATGTCCACATGAAGGTCTGTCACTGTTCTCACTATGTTGCATGATGTCCACATGAAGGTCTGCCATTGTTCTCACTATGTTCCCCTGATGTCCATATGAGGTCTGTCATTGTTCTCACTATGTTTCCCTGATGTCCAAATGGAGGTCTGTCATTGTTCTCACTATGTTCTCCTGATGTCCATATGAAGGTCTGTCACCGTTCTATGTTCACCTGATGTCCACATGAAGGTCTGTCATTGTTCTTACTATGTTCTCCTGATGTCCAAATGAAGGTCTGTCATTGTTCTCACTATGTTCCCCTGATGTCCACATAAAGGTCTGTCATTGTTCTCACAATGTTCCCCTGATGTCCACAGAAGGTCTGTCTTTGTTCTCATTGTTTCCCCTGATGTCCACAGGAAGGTCTATCACTCTTCTCACTGTGTTCCCCTGATGTCCACAGGAAGGTCTGTCAATGTTCTCACTATGTTCCCCTGATGTCCACATGAAGGTCTATCATTGTTCTCACTGTGTTCTCCTGATGTCCACATGAAGGTGTGTCACTGTTCTCCTCGTCCTTCACTATGTTCCCGTGATGTTCACAGGAAGGTCTGTCACTGTTCTCAATATGTTCCCCTGATGTCCACAGGAAGGTTTGTGAGTGTTCTTACTATGTTTCCCTGATGTCCACGTGAAGGTCTGTCACTGTTCTCGCTGTGTACCCCTGATGTGCACATGAAGGTCTGTCACTGTTCTCACTGTGTTGCCCTGATGTGTACATGAAGGTCTGTCACAGTTCTCACTATGTTCCCTTGATGTGCACATGAAGGTCTGGCACTGTTCTCACTGTGTTCCCCTGATGTCCACATGAAGGTCTGTCACTGTTCTCACTGTGTTCTCCTGATGTCCACGGGAAGGTTTCTGAGTGTTCTAACTATGTTCCGCTAATGTCCACTTGAAGGTCTGTCATTGTTCTCACTATGTTCCCCTGATGTCCACATGAAGGTCTGTCACTGCTCTCACTATGTTCCCCTAATGTCCATAGGAAGGTCTGTCACTGCTCTCACTGTGTTCCCCCTATGTCCACATGAAGATCTGTCACTGTTTTTCACTATGTTCCCCTGATGTCCACATGAAGGTCTGTCATTGTTCTCACTATGTTCCCCTGATGTCCACTTGAAGGTCTGTCACTGTTCTCATTTTGTTCCCCTGATGTCCACATGAAGGTCTGTCATTGTTCTCACTATGTTCCCCTGAAGTCCACATGAAGGTCTGTCATTGTTCTCACTATGTTCCCCTGATGTCCATATGAAGGTCTGTGACTGTTCTTACTATATTCCCCTGATGTCCGCATGAAGGTCAATCATTGTTCTCACTATGTTCCCCTGATGTCCATACGAAGGTCTGTCACTGTTCATATTATGTTCCCCTGATGTCCACATGAAGATCTGTCATTGTTCTCACTATGTTCCCCTGATGTTCACATGAAGGTCTGTCATTGTTCTCACTGTGTTCCCCTCATGTCCACAGGAAGGTCTGTCACTGTTCTCACTATGTTCCCCTGATGTCCACATGAAGGTCTGTCACTGTTCTCACTATGTTCCCCTGATGTCCACTTGAAGGTCTGTCACTGTTCTCACTATACTCCCCTGATGTCCACATGAAGGTCTGTCACTGTTCTCACTGTGTTCCCCTGATTGCACAGGAAGGTCTATAACTGTTCTCACATGTTCCCCTGATGTCCACATGAAGGTCTGTCATTGTTATCACTGTGTTCCCCTGATGTCGACATGAAGGTCTGTCATTGTTCTCACTATGTTCCCCTGATGTCCATATGAAGGTCTGTGACTGTTCTTACTATGTTCCCCTGATGTCCGCATGAAGGTCTGTCATTGTTCTCACTATGTTCCCCTGATGTCCATACCAAGGTCTGCCATTGTTCTCACTATGTTCCCCTGATGTCCACATGAAGGTGTGTTACTGTTCTCCTCGTCCTTCACTATGTTCCCCTGATGTCCATGGGAAGGTCTGTCACTATCTCACTATGTTCCCCTGATGTCCACAGGAAGGTTTGTGAGTGTTCTTACTATGTTTCCCTGATGTCCACGTGAAGGTCTGTCACTGTTCTCGCTGCGTTCCCCTGATGTGCACATGAAGTCTGTCACTGTTCTCACTGTGTTCTCCTGATGTACACATGAAGGTCTGTCACTGTTCTCACTATGTTCCCCTGATGTGTACATGAACGTCTGTCACTGTTCTCACTGTGTTCCCCTGATGTCCACAAGAAGGTCTGTCACTGTTCTCACTGTGTTCCCCTGATGTCCACGGGAAGGTTTGTGAGTGTTCTCACTATGTTCCGCTGATGTCCACTTGAAGGTCTGTCATTGTTCTCACTATGTTCCCCTGATGTCCACTTGAAGGTCTGTCACTCTTCTCATTATGTTCCCCTGATGTCCACATGAAGGTCTGTCACTGCTCTCACTATGTTTCCCTGATGACCACAGGAAGGTCTGTCACTGTTCTCACTGTGTTCCCCCGATGTCCACATGAAGGTCTGTGACTGTTCTTACTATGTTCCCCTGATGTCCACATGAAGGTCTGTCATTGTTCTCACTATGTTCCCCTGATGTCCATACGAAGGTCTGTCACTGTTCTTATTATGTTCCCTGATGTCCACAGGAAGGTCTATCATTGTTCTCACTATGTTCCCCTGATGTCCACATGAAGGTCTGTCACTGTTCTCACTGTGTTCCCCTGATGTCCACAGGAAGGTCTGTCACTGTTCTCACTATGTTCCCCTGATGTCCACATGAAGGTCTGTCACTGTTCGAACTATGTTCCCCTCATGTCCACATGGAGGTCTGTCATTGTTCTCACTATGTTCTCCTGATGTCCACATGAAGGTCTGTCACTGTTCTCACTATGTTGCATGATGTCCACATGAAGGTCTGCCATTGTTCTCACTATGTTCCCCTGATGTCCATATGGAGGTCTGTCATTGTTCTCACTATGTTTCCCTGATGTCCAAATGGAGGTCTGTCATTGTTCTCACTATGTTCTCCTGATGTCCATATGAAGGTCTGTCACCGTTCTATGTTCACCTGATGTCCACATGAAGGTCTGTCATTGTTCTTACTATGTTCTCCTGATGTCCAAATGAAGGTCTGTCATTGTTCTCACTATGTTCCCCTGATGTCCACATAAAGGTCTGTCATTGTTCTCACAATGTTCCCCTGATGTCCACAGGAAGGTCTGTCTTTGTTCTCATTGTGTTCCCCTGATGTCCACAGGAAGGTCTATCACTCTTCTCACTGTGTTCCCCTGATGTCCACAGGAAGGTCTGTCAATGTTCTCACTATGTTCCCCTGATGTCCACATGAAGGTCTATCATTGTTCTCACTGTGTTCTCCTGATGTCCACATGAAGGTGTGTCACTGTTCTCCTCGTCCTTCACTATGTTCCCGTGATGTTCACAGGAAGGTCTGTCACTGTTCTCAATATGTTCCCCTGATGTCCACAGGAAGGTTTGTGAGTGTTCTTACTATGTTTCCCTGATGTCCACGTGAAGGTCTGTCACTGTTCTCGCTGTGTACCCCTGATGTGCACATGAAGGTCTGTCACTGTTCTCACTGTGTTGCCCTGATGTGTACATGAAGGTCTGTCACAGTTCTCACTATGTTCCCTTGATGTGCACATGAAGGTCTGGCACTGTTCTCACTGTGTTCCCCTGATGTCCACATGAAGGTCTGTCACTGTTCTCACTGTGTTCTCCTGATGTCCACGGGAAGGTTTCTGAGTGTTCTAACTATGTTCCGCTAATGTCCACTTGAAGGTCTGTCATTGTTCTCACTATGTTCCCCTGATGTCCACATGAAGGTCTGTCACTGCTCTCACTATGTTCCCCTAATGTCCATAGGAAGGTCTGTCACTGCTCTCACTGTGTTCCCCTATGTCCACATGAAGATCTGTCACTGTTTTTCACTATGTTCCCCTGATGTCCACATGAAGGTCTGTCATTGTTCTCACTATGTTCCCCTGATGTCCACTTGAAGGTCTGTCACTGTTCTCATTTTGTTCCCCTGATGTCCACATGAAGGTCTGTCATTGTTCTCACTATGTTCCCCTGAAGTCCACATGAAGGTCTGTCATTGTTCTCACTATGTTCCCCTGATGTCCATATGAAGGTCTGTGACTGTTCTTACTATATTCCCCTGATGTCCGCATGAAGGTCAATCATTGTTCTCACTATGTTCCCCTGATGTCCATACGAAGGTCTGTCACTGTTCATATTATGTTCCCCTGATGTCCACATGAAGATCTGTCATTGTTCTCACTATGTTCCCCTGATGTTCACATGAAGGTCTGTCATTGTTCTCACTGTGTTCCCCTCATGTCCACAGGAAGGTCTGTCACTGTTCTCACTATGTTCTCCTGATGTCCACATGAAGGTCTGTCACTGTTCTCACTATGTTGCCTGATGTCGACATGAAGGTCTGCCATTGTTCTCACTATGTTCCACTGATGTCCAGATGGAGCTCTGTCATTGTTCTCACTATGTTCCCCTGATGTCCATATGAATGTCTGTCACCGTTCTATGTTCACCTGATGTCCACATGAAGGTCTCTCATTGTTCTCACTATGTTCTCCTGATGTCTACTTGAAGGTATGTCATTGTTCTCACTATGTTCCCCTGATGTTCACATGAAGGTCTGTCATTGTTCTCACTATGTTCCCCTGATGTCCACATGAAGGTCTGTCATTGTTCTCACTGTGTTCCCTGATGTCCACAGGAAGGTCTGTCACTATTCTCACTATGTTCCCCTGATGTCCACAGGAAGGTCTGTCAATGTTCTCACTATGTTCCCCTGATGTCCACATGAAGGTATGTCATTGTTCTCACTATGTTCCTCCTGATGTCCACATGAAGGTGTGTTACTGTTCTCCTCGTCCTTCACTATGTTCCCCTGATGTCCACAGGAAGGTCTGTCACTATTCTCACTATGTTCCCCTGATGTCCACAGGAAGGTTTGTGAGTGTTCTTACTATGTTTCCCTGATGTCCACGTGAAGGTCTGTCACTGTTCTCGCTGTGTTCCGCTGATGTGCACATGAAGGTCTGTCACTGTTCTCACTGTGTTGCCCTGATGTACACATGAAGGTCTGTCACTGTTCTAACTATGTTCCCCTGATGTGCACGTGAACGTCTCTCACTGTTCTCACTGTGTTCCCCTGATGTCCACAAGAAGGTCTGTCACTGTTCTCACTGTGTTCTCCTGATGTCCACGGGAAGGTTTCTGAGTGTTCTCACTATGTTCCACTGATGTCCACATGAAGGTCTGTCATTGTTCTCACTATGTTCCCCTGATGTCCACATGAAGGTCTGTCACTCTTCTCACTATGTTCCCCTGATGTCCACATGAAGGTCTGTCACTGCTCTCACTATGTTCCCCTGATGTCCACAGGAAGGTCTGTCACTGTTCTCACTGTGTTCCCCCGATGTCCACATGAAGGTCTGTCACTGTTCGTACTATGTTCCCCTGATGTCCACATGAAGGTCTGTCACTGTTCTCACTATGTTCCCCTGATGTCCACACGAAGGTCTGTCACTGTTGTTCTTATTATGTTCCCCTGATGTCCACAGGAAGGTCTGTCATTATTCTCACTGTGTTCCCCTCATGTCCACAGGAAGGTCTGTCACTGCTCTCACTATGTTCCCCTGATGTCCACAGGATGGTCTGTCACTGTTCTCACTATGTTCCCCTCATGTCCACATGAAGGTCTGTCATTGTTCTCACTATGTTCTCCTGATGTCCACATGAAGGTCTGTCACTGTTCTCACTATGTTGCATGATGTCCACATGAAGGTCTGCCATTGTTCTCACTATGTTCCCCGGATGTCCATATGAAGGTCTGTCACCGCTCTATGTTCCCCTGATGTCCACATGAAGGTCTGTCACTGTTCTCACTATGTTCTCCTGATGTCCACATGAAGGTCTGTCATTGTTCTCACCATGTTCTCCTGATGTCCACATGAAGGTCTGTCATTGTTCTCACTGTGTTCCCCTGATGTTCACAGGAAGGTCTATCACTCTTCTCACTGTGTTCCCCTGATGTCCACAGGATGGTCTGTCAATGTTCTCACTATGTTCCACTGATGTCCACATGAAGGTCTGTCATTGTTCTCACTGTGTTCTCCTGATGTCCACATGAAGGTGTGTTACTGGTGTCCTCGTCCTTCACTATGTTCCCCTGATGTCCACAGGAAGGTCTGTCACTGTTCTCGCTGTGTTCCCCTGATGTCCACATGCAGGTCTGTCACTGTTCTCACTGTGTTGCCCTGATGTGCACATGAAGGTCTGTCACTGTTCTCACTATGTTCCCCTGATGTGCACATGAAGGTCTGTCACTGTTCTCACTGTTTTCCCCTCATGTCCAGATGAAGGTCTGTCACTGTTCTCACTATGTTACCCTGATGTCCACGGAAGGTTGTATGTTCTCACTATGTTCCGCTGATGTCCATATGAAGGTCTGTCATTCTTTCACTATGTTCCCCTGATACACATGAAGGTCTGTCACTTTCTCACTATGTTCCCCTGATGTCCACATGAAGGTCTGTCACTGTCTACTATGTTCCCCTGATGTCCAAGGAAGGTCTGTCACTGTTCTCACTGTGTTCCCCTATGTCCACATGAAGGTCTCTCACTGTTTTCACTATGTTCCCCTGATGTCCACATGAAGGTCTGTCATGTTCTACTATGTTCCCCTGATGTCCATACGAAGGTCTGTCACTGTTCTCATATGTTCCCCTGATGTCCACAGAAGGTCTGTCATTGTTCACTGTTTCCCTCATGTCCACATGAAGGTCTGTCATTGTTCTATGTTCCTGATGTCCACATGAAGGTCTGTCCATGTTCTCACTATGTTGCCTGATGTTCCATAGAAGGTCTGTCCTTTGTTCTCACTATGTTCCCCTGATGTCCATATGAAGGTCTGTCACGTTCTCATATGTTCCCCTGATGTCCATATGAAGCTCTGTCACCTTCTATGTTCCTTGATGTCCACATGAAGGCTGTCATTGTTCTCACTATGTTCTCTGATGTCCACATGAAGGTTTGTCATTGTTCTCACTATGTTACCCTGATGTCCACATGAAGGTCTGTCATTGTTCTCACATGTTCCCTGATGTCCACATGAAGGTCTGTCATTGTCTCACTGTGTTCCCCTGATGTCCACAGGAAGGTCTGTCAATCTTCTCACTGTGTTCCCCTGATGTCCACAGGAAGGTCTGTCATGTTCTCACTATGTTCCCTGATGTCCACATGAAGGTCTGTCATTGTTCACTTGTTCTCCTGATTCCATATGTGTGTGTCCACTGTTCTCCTCGTCCTTCACTATGTTCCCCCTGATGTCCACAGGAAGGTCTGTCACTGTTCTCACTATGTTCTCCTGATGTGCCACGGAAGGTTGTGATGTTCTTACTATGTTCCCCTGATGTGCCACATGAAGGTCTGTCATTGTTCTCACTATGTTCCCCTGATGTCCACATGAAGGTCTGTCACTGTTCTCACTATGTTCCCCTGATGTCCACAGGAAGGTCTGTCATTGCTCTCACTATGTTCCCGGATGTGCACATGCAATGTCTGTCACTGTTTTCACTCTGTTCCCCTGATGTCCACATGAAGGTCTGTCACTGTTCTCACTGTGGTCCCCTGATGTGCACAGGAAGGTCTTTCACTGTTCTCTCTCTGTGTTCTCCTGATGTCCACATGAAGGTCTGTCACTGTTCTCACTGTGTTCCCCTGATGTCCACATGAAGGTCTGTCACTGTTCTCACTATGTTCCCCTGATGTCCACATGAAGTTCTGTCACTGTTCTCACTATGTTCCCCTGAAGTCCACAGGAAGGTTTGTGAGTGTTCTTACTATATTCCCCTGATGTGCACAGGAAGGATTGTCACTGTTCTCACTATGTTCCCCTGATGTCGACAGGAAGGTTTCTGGGTGATCTTACTATGTTCCCCTGATATGCACAGGAAGGTTTGTCACTGTTCTCCTCGTCCTTCACTATGTTCCCCTGATGTACACAGGAAGGTCTGTCACTGTTCCCACTGTGTTCCCCTGATGTGCACATTAAGGTCTGTCAGTGTTCTCACTGTGTTCCCCTGATGTCCACATGAAGGTCTGTCACTATTCTCACTATGTTCCCCTGATGTCCACATGAAGGTCTGTCACTGTTCTCACTATGTTCCCCTGATGTCCACAGGAAGGTTTGTCACTGTTCTCCTTGTCCTTCACTATGTTCCCCTGATGTCCACGTGAAGGGCTGTCACTGTTCTCACTATGTTCCCCTGATGTCCACAGGAAGGTCTGTCAGTCTTCTCATTACGTTCCCCTGATGTCCACAGGAAAGTCTGACTTCCCTTCGCCTTGCACAGTGTCTCTCTAATGCCCAGAGATAAGTCTGTGACTGCTCCCCTCGCCCTTCACTACATCCCTCCGCTGCCAAAAGAAAGGTTGAATGTCTAAGACTGTTCTCATCATTCTTCATTGTCTTTTAATGTGCAGAAGAATGGTCGATAATCTGAAACATCGCTCAGAAAGATGTAATTGCTCTTCTTGCCTATTACTGCTAGTGTCTGGTTCAATTTCTTTTGTTATTATTCTTTGACTGATGTGCATTAAACAACTACTGTTCCTTAATCTCTTGATGATTTTTTATGACACATGAAGTTGAAACCCGTGGGTTTTCAATGAGTGATGTCCACAGCCCAACTGCATGCAGGGTTATGTCGGATTGTGTTGGTCTTGACTAACAAATATCACTACGATATGGACAAAGGAAGGTATGACGTTTCGTGTGTGTCCTTGGGAAAATAAACAAGAAACTGGAGATGTTGGATTCCTGCATTTTCTTGGATTGTATCACTTGAGGTGAAAGTACATTGAACACTTTGCCAGACAGAGTAAATACAGCGATGAGACAAAACTGTATGAAGCAAAAGATACTTACAAATTTGGCAGCTGACGGTTAATCCTTGACTGACATCAGGCCCCAAAGAATGTTTCGATAGGTGCACGTGACTAACCCTTGACTGACACCAGCCACCAAAGAGCGTCTTGGTTGGCAAGAGCGACTAACCCTTGACTGAAGCCACCAAAGAGTGTTTTGGTTGGCAAGAGCGACTAACCCTTGACTGAAGCCACCAAAGAGTGTTTTGGTTGGCAAGAGTGACTAACCCTTGACTGACACCAGCCACCAAAGAGTGTTTTGGTTGGCAAGAGTGACTAATCCTTGACTGACACCAGCCACCAAAGAGTGTTTTGGTTGGCAAGAGTGGCTAACCCTTGACTGGAGCCACCAAAGAGTAAGAGACTGAGAACACTGTAGGGGGCACAATACAGGTGCTCAGGGTATCAATGGTGAGAATACTGTAGGGGGCACAACAGGTTGGCAAGAGCAACTAACCCTTGACTGAAGCCACCAAAGAGTGTTTTGGTTGGCAAGAGCGACTAACGCTTGACTGACACCAGCCACCAAAGAGTGTTTTGGTTGGCAAGAGTGACTAACCCTTGACTGAAGCCACCAAAGAGTGTTTTGGTTGGCAAGAGTGACTAACCCTTGACTGACACCAGCCACCAAAGAGTGTTTTTGGTTGGCAAGAGTAACTAACCCTTGACTGAAGCCACCAAAGAGTGTTTTGGTTGGCAAGAGTGAACTAACCCTTGACTGACACCAGCCACCAAAGAGCGTTTTGGTTGGCAAGAGTGACTAACCCTTGACTGACACCAGCCACCAAAGAGTGTTTTGGTTGGCAAGAGTGACTAACCCTTGACTGAAGCCATCAAAGAGTGTTTTGGTTGGCAAAAGTAACTAACCCTTGACTGAAGCCACCAAAGAGTGTTTTGGTTGGCAAGAGTGACTAACCCTTGATTAAAGCCACCAAAGAGTGTTTTGGTTGGCAAGAGTGACTAACCCTTGCCTGAAGCCACCAAAGATTGTTTAGGTTGGCAAGAGTAACTAACCCTTGACTGAAGCCACCAAAGAGTGTTTTGGTTGGCAAGAGTGACTAACCCTTGATTAAAGCCACCAAAGAGTGTTTTGGTTGGCAAGAGTGACTAATCCTTGACTGACAGCCACCAAAGATCGTTTAGGTTGGCGAGAGTGACTAACCCTTGACTGAAGCCACCAAAGATTGTTTAGGTTGGCAAGAGTGACTAACCCTTGACTAAAGCCACCAAAGATTGTTTAGGTTGGCAAGAGTGACTAAGCCTTGACTAAAGCCACCAAAGATTGTTTAGGTTGGCAAGAGTAACTAACCCTTGACTGAAGCCACCAAAGATTGTTTAGGTTGGCAAGAGTGTAAAGCCACCAAAAATTGTTTAGGTTGGCAAGAGTGACTAACCCTTGACTATAGCCACAAAAGAGCGCAACCGGTGACTGACATCAGCCACCAGTGTTTTGACTGGCGCATGGATGATCCTGTTCAGAAACTGCCACACATTATGCGATGTCATCGCTTATTGCTCGCTCTCAAATACAACAGAATAAGATATTACCAAGCACAACATGACTGAAAAAAAAAGATCTCTCTCTCTCTCTCCTCTCTCTCTCTCTCTCTCTCTCTCTCTCTCTCTCTCAGATACACGATGCTGTAGCATGGTGAGTGAGTTGAATTGAACACTTCTAAGTAAGTGAAAGATGGTACAGAGTGTCGTGAAATTGTTCTACACAAAAATGGAAAAGGGGGGGGGGGGGGGTGGAGGGAAAAACACAGTCTTCATTACTTTCGTTGACACATTTCCAGCTGCTGTGAGTGTCAACATATCATATCTCAACGTCTCCGCACCACGATACAACACTCAATAAAAGTGAACTATAGATTTGCATCCTCAGATAGACACCAAACTGACACCTGCTACCCGATACCAATGAACATGTCCCCGTGTGAGTTCACAGAAGTATTTACCACGTCTGCCTACATCATGTGATCTATGCCTATGTCCCCGTGTGAGTTCACAGAAGTATTCACCATGTCTACCAGCATCATGTGATCTATGCCTGGGAGAAAGAGATGTGGAGCAAATGAACGTAAGAAAATTCATGACATGCATATGACATTTGGCTTTGCAAGCAGAGAGAGAAGAGAGAGAGAGAGAGAGAGAGAGAGAGAGAGAGAGAGAGAGAGAGAGAGAGAGGAAGGGGGGAGACGGAGAGAATGGAGATGGAGGGAGAGACAGAGAAACCCATCGACAGAAAGAAAGAAAGAGACGGGGAGTTAAAGACAAAGACGGAAAGACACAGGAGAGACGAGACAAAAGGAGGAGGGAGGTGAAAGAGAGGGCGGGAGGGAGAGGGGGAGAACAGGAGAAACTGAGAGAGAGGGGGGAAGGGAGGGGAGGAGGGGGGGGGGCATAAACACAATTTTCTGTCGAATCTGTTACTTTTTATATTCTTTCATTCGAGCTGATTCAAAACAAATTTTGAGAACAAGAATCATTCATTTTCAAATATTTGTAAGATCATGGTAAATACGATGCAATGACCATTTTTTTTAACAGATTAATCATAATAAACTAACAAATTAACAAATCAAAACAGCCATACATGATCTACGCACAGCTTGATTATGTTACAAATCTTGATAAACTGAATCACATTCTCTTCTCTTTTTTCTACAATAACAGGTTTTATGAATCCAATTAAAGTCTGCCTGTGAACATCGGATTACACTTTGGCATTCAATAAATGAAATGAAATAGCCCCCTTTGAATTCGTTTCTCAATGTGCACAGAATCTACTCTAACTCCGAGAACCATTGTTCACACCAAGGTGCGTTTGTAGAATTTTTAGTGTGTTATCAATATCATGGAAATTTACTGATGGAATGAATAAACTTAAGACGAGGCATTGAAGTACTTTTTCGACCATAAGCATGCTTCAAAACTGCTTTACTACATATCTAAACATTGTCCAAAAGGTCTAAAATTGTTCAGATACCCTCAGGCACATTTTTATGCATGCGATCTTTCAGTGAACTTGTCCTACAAGAAAGCGTGAATCCTACACGCAATCAAATCCTGACTCAAAGTGTTATTTCTACCAATGTGAGGAGGAAGGTTCGAGTATGGATACTTATGTTCATACAAGGATAATAAAAGTGAATATGATTTGCAGGAATTGTTTTCTGTCTGTATGTCTCAATGGGTCCAGATTCTTATCAAAGGACATCTCAAGACTTCCTATCTGATTTTCTTCACAGACGGCAATGTGCACAGCGCTGTCTGAAAGAACAGGAGAGGTCGATGCTCCCTTTCATGGAGAAGCAGGCACGTTCAGTGTTCATGCGGATCCTCCACACACACACACACACACACACACACACACACACACACCCCGACCCTCCTCACCCTTCTTTCCCTCTCCTGGAACCCCTCCCCTCTCAACTACGACAACTAAAATAACCGGTGACATGATAACGACGACGATATTTGGAAGATGTTATTGTAACAGAGGTACGACCACGATATTTGTATAATGATCGTCATAGTAACCCAGGTACCGTAAGATTTACGGTAACGGAAACAACAGGTGGAGGAAGTGAAAGAAAATGGGGTGGAGATGAAACGGTGGTGATGACGATGATGATGACGACGACGATGACTACGACGACGACGGTGATGATGATGATGATGATGATGAGAAGGAGGTGATCATGTTTCTGACGGGAATGAAAAGATTTACAATGGTAACAGACGATGTTCAGAAACACCCGTGACAGAGGGATACGCAAACCGCCTTTCAGACCTGCACGAAGTGCATGGACAGTCTACGTGAACACTGTTCATGTCTTCTGGCCCGACTGTGATGGTCCTGTTGGTTGCCAGACCTAAACGGGAGTGAGAGTGTTGTCAAGAACCAACAGACCACAGAGCCAGCTTTTGGTTCAATGATGTCATCTCACTCTAAATGCTCCCTGCCAAACGAAATCTCTGCGTTTAGGTAATGATTCCGATAAGGCCGAAAGCAGCCAGTCAGCACCACAGCAGGGGCACTGTGCATCTGTTTGAACAATATTCTGTTGTACTAGGGATCAGTTACAGCAGTGTGTCTGTCCCCATAAGCTTTTCAGGAACGAATCTATTGTGATCATTTAAAAAATAAACAGCTACCACAATTTTGTTTGTCAACTTATCAAGCTTTTCAGGAACAAATATCTTGAGACCAGTTTAAAAATAAATAGCTACCACAAATTTGTCAACTCATCAAGCTTTTCAGGAACAAATCTATAAATACAATTTCATAAATCAATAGTTACCATAAATTTCAGACCAAACAATGGCAGTAAAAAGTATTCCAAGATATACATGTCACGAAGAATCGGACCAACTTTAAAATAAACGCTAGCAAAACAAAATTTACTGATTCGGAATATAATTAGAAATTTACAGCGAAACATACAAGTAAAATATTTCAGAAAAAGACACGCACCCTCAACCATACTCGGTATTATGTATTCAGTAACTTAAGCACAGGTCAGTCTTCAGTGAAAACATGCAACAAATAAAAGAAATAGTTTTGTTCCAAAAATCATTAATGATATGAATAAACACCATCTTACATTATCAGGAAAATATTGTTTCTTCAATCAATCAATGATACAACAGATTAATTATGAAAATGATATTGCAAACGAAGATTTGAGGAATTACACCGGGGGCACCTTCCACTTCATCACAAGTCAGTCCTTTGAAACAATACCTTGTCAGCAGGGTGGGGGCTCCTTCCCTTCAACACAACTTTGTCCTTTGAAGCAATACCTTGTCAGCAGGGTGGGGGCCTCCTTCCTCTTCATCACAAGTCAGTCCTTTGAAACAATACCTTGTCAGCAGGGCGGGGGCTCCTTCCCCTTCAACACAACTTTGTCCTTTGAAGCAATACCTTGTCAGCAGGGTGGGGGCCTCCTTCCCCTTCAACACAAGTCTGTCCTTCGAAGCAATACCTTGTCAGCAGGGCGGGAGGCTCCTTCCCCTTCAACACAAGTTTGTCCTTTAAAGCAATACCTTGTCAGCAGGGCGGGGGCATCCTTCCCTTTCAGCACAAGTCTGTCCTTTGAAGCAATACCTTGTCAGCAGGGCGGGGGCCTCCTTCCCTTTCAACACAAGTCTGTCCTTTGAAGCAATACCTTGTCAGCAGGGCGGGAGGCCCCTTCCCCTTCAACACAAGTTTGTCTTTTGAAGCAATACCTTGTCAGCAGGGCGGGAGGCTCCTTCCCCTTCAACACAAGTCTGTCCTTTGAAGCAATACCTTGTCAGCAGGGCGGGGGCATCCTTCCCTTTCAGCACAAGTCTGTCCTTTGAAGCAATACCTTGTCAGCAGGGCGGGGGCCTCCTTCCCCTTCAACACAAGTTTGTCCTTTGAAGCAATACCTTGTCAGCAGGGCGGGAGGCCCCTTCCCCTTCAACACAAGTCTGTCCTTTGAAGCAATACTTTGTCAGTAGGGCGGGGGCCTCCTTCCCCTTCAACACAAGTCTGTCCTTTGAAGCAATACTTTGTCAGCAGGGCGGGAGGCTCCTTCCCCTTCAATACAAGTCTGTACAAGTGGAAAATGAGCATGTCCAGAGGGTCATGGGTTCGAATCCCAGCCATGGCTCGTCCCAATATGGGAAAAAAAGGGGCAGCAGAGGGACATCCGGAGTCATGAACCGGGTGTGGCCCAACCCCCCTAGAGTGTCAGGAGATAAGGGCCGAAACACTTGCTTGAAGGGGGCTTCTCTTCTGAGGACTCTCTGCTGCCACGCTCTCCACGAGTTTCTTTCTACTGATGCATGGGTAAACCATTGACTTCCGGGAATAGGCCGGAGGACGTCCGGGAAAGACCGGAGGACACTGGGAAAGACCAGAACCAAGGGCTTTGTGGGCTGGCTCCCCACTTTGCCTTAAACATGTGGCTACTAAAAATAAAAGGAAAAGATGCTCCCAGGATTCACCGAAAGGGGGAGAGAATGATGAATCCATCGGTGCTCAACCAATCATGACTGCAAATCCCAAACGGACTATGAACATGGACCAAATGGAATATCCATGTGTCTGTGGAAAGCGTTTCGCTACCACCCGTGGCATGAAGATCCACAGAACAAAGATGGGATGTGTGAAGACTCATCTGAATGAGCAGCAGCGCACTGCATCAGCAGATAAGACGTCGGAAGACCAAGGCCAGGATTTAAACCACAGTGCCAAGGACATCCACGCTGTTGGTTCGGATGAGGAATTTGCACAGGCCCTCGATGCCAGGCGCCTGAAACTCAACCTGCCACGAGCAAACGAAACTGAAGATTGGGAGAAACTGGATGCAAAAATCGTCCAAAGACTCGATGCACTGATAGGGAAAAGCACCCTGGAACACAAACTAGCCACATATGGGGACATTGTGTATGCCACATGTAGAGACGCCTATGGAGCAAAACTACCCAAAGAGAAAACACCTCCAAAGAAATCCAGACGCCAAGAAAAGATGGACAAGATCAGGGTCCAAAAGAAAAACCTCAAGATGCAAATGAAGACCGCACTGCCAGCTGAAAAACAAGGCTTGGAAAAACTGTGGAAAGACCTGAAAGAAAAACACAGTGCCCTCAGCAAAGCGGAATCTGCGAGGAAGAGGAAGAGCAAAAAGAAGAAGACACAAGAGCGCTTCTTCAGAGACCCCTTCCAGTTTGCCAGAACACTGTTTGAGCAGCCAAAATCTGGGACCCTAAGTGTGGACAAAAGAGTTCTTGAGCAGCATCTGAGGAAAACATACTCTGACCCACAGAGCAAAGCACCACTCGACATTCAAGGTCTGGTGTGGCCAACCAACCCTGAGGAACAGTTCAATGGCAAGCCTCCAACGTTGGCGGAAATCAAGAAGGTGGTCGACAAAGCCAGAGCCAAATCATCACCAGGGCCAAACGGAATACCTTACCAGCTTTACAAGAAATGTCCCAAGGTGCTGGAGTGGCTCCACAGGCTGCTGCGATCGGCTTGGAGAAACCAGAAGATCAGCGGCCAGTGGATGACGGCAGATGGTGTGTACATCCCCAAAGAGCAAAACTCAAGTGACATTAGCCAGTTCAGGCCAATATCACTACTGAACGTCGAAGGGAAAATCTTCTTCTCTGTCATGGCAGCAAGGCTGACCAAGTACCTGATGGAAAACAAGTACTTGGATGTGTCAGTCCAGAAAGGTGGCATCCCAGGCGTGGCGGGCTGTGTAGAACACGCCACAATGATCTGGGACGCAATCCAAAAAGCAAAAACAGAAAAGAGAGACCTGGACGTAGTGAGGCTTGATCTGGCAAACGCATATGGATCTGTGCCCCATGAGATGATACAGTTGGCTCTTGAGATGTACCATGTGCCAAAGAACATCCGCGACATGCTCAAGAAGTACTTCAATGGCTTCTCAATGCGGTTCTCTACCAAGGAGTACACAACAGACTGGATCAACTTGGAAGTGGGTATTGCAATGGGCTGTGCAATTTCCCCAATACTGTTCGTGCTGGCAATGGAACTCATCTTGAAAGCAGCAACAAACAACGCGAGACAAACAGACCTTGGCGATGGATACAAGATGCCTCCTCTCAAGGCCTTCATGGATGACACTACAGTGATTTCATCCAGAGAAGACGAGACACGTCATGTGCTGGAGAGGCTGGACGACATAGTTGCCTCATCCAGAATGAAGTTCAAGCCAAAGAAATCACGGAGTCTCTCACTGAGGAAAGGAAAAGTGGCCGGATCTGTGGTCTTCAGTGTTGCCAACCAGGCCATTCCAACAGTCACAGAAGAACCAGTCAAGAGCCTTGGAAGATGGTATGATGATACGCTGAAAGACACACAAAGAGCAAAAGAAACCAAGCAGATGGCGGAGGAAGGCTTGGAGACCATTGACCAGTGTGGGCTCCCTGGCAAATACAAAGTCTGGTGTCTGCAGTTCATGCTGATACCAAAGCTGCTATGGCCTCTGATGATATACGACATCTGCACCAGCATAGTGGAGGCAATGGAAGCCAAAATCAACAAGTTCACAAGGAAATGGCTTGGTGTCCCACCCTGTCTGACTGACATAGCGCTGTACTGTCGCCAAGCAAAGCTGAAACTACCCCTGAAATCCATCCTGGAGGAATACAAAGCAGGGAAGATCAGACTTCAAAGCATGCTGGAGGACTCAGGAGACAAGGTGGTAGAAGCAATTAAGCCCCAGCTGAAGACAGGCAGAAAATGGAAAGTTCAAGAGGCGATGGATTCTGCAAAAGAAAGTCTCAAGATCAGAGAAATAACAGGACACACACAGACCAACAGACAGGGACTGGGGGTGACCAAAACTGAATGGTGGTCAAAGGCCAAAGGAAAAGCCAAAAGAGACATGATGATTCAGGAGATGAGAAAAGAAGAAGACCAAAAAAGACTCCAAAAAGCAGTCCAGCAGAGCCAGCAAGGGCAATGGACAACGTGGGAGAATGCACTCCAAAGAAGTCTCACTTGGAATGACATTTGGCACATGGCCCCTCTCAGGATCAGCTTCATTCTCAGATCTGCATATGACCTTCTGCCCTCAAATGCAAACCTGGTGAAGTGGGGGAAAACAGACGATCCTGCATGCCCCCTCTGCCATGAAAAACAAACAGTGGAGCATGTCCTAAGCTCATGTAAAGTAGCCCTGGCTCAAGGAAGGTACACATGGAGGCACAACCAAGTGCTCAAAGAAATTGTACAAGTAGTCTGGGCTAGTACCAACACCACAAAAGGGAAAATCAGGACTCCAAAAGCACCCGCAACATTCTTCACGGCAGGAGGCAGCAAATCATGGCCAAGAACAACAGTGCCACTCGAAACATGCAGGCAGAGTCTGCTGGACGGGGCAGATGACTGGGAGTGCACTGCAGACCTCCCAGAATGGAAGAGTCACCCAGAGATCATCAGCAAGAGTGGCATGAGACCAGACATAGTAGTCCACTCTAAGTCAACCAAGCAGCTGATCATGATCGAGCTCACGGTGCCATATGAGAACAGAATGGAGGCAGCTCAAATCTACAAGACTGAAAAGTATGCTGATCTGGCAAACAGCCTGAGGAGAGAAGGCTATCAGGTCAAAGTCCTCACTGCAGAAATTGGAGCTAGGGGGTTTGTAGGAACGTCTGCATACAGCCTCATGAAACAGCTCTCAGTTGCAGGGAAGGAAAAAACCAGAGCCCTGAAAGCAATGGCAGAAGCGGCAGAGAGGTGTTCAAGCTGGATCTGGTCAAGGAGGAACAAAAGTGAACTTCATAAGGCTTAATTTCCCTACAAATATCAGGTGTCCCTGTGGCTCAGTGGTTAAAGCGCGAGTCATTAAGTGGAAAATGAGCATGTCCAGAGGGTCATGGGTTCGAATCCCAGCCATGGCTCGTCCCAATATGGGAAAAAAAGGGGCAGCAGAGGGACATCCGGAGTCATGAACCGGGTGTGGCCCAACCCCCCTAGAGTGTCAGGAGATAAGGGCCGAAACACTTGCTTGAAGGGGGCTTCTCTTCTGAGGACTCTCTGCTGCCACGCTCTCCACGAGTTTCTTTCTACTGTCCTTTGAAACAATACTTTATCAGCAGGGTGGGAGGCTCCTTCCCCTTCAATACAAGTCTGTCCTTTGAAACAATACTTTGTCATGAAGGCGGGGGCCTCCTTCCCCTTCAAGACAAGTTTGTCCTTTGAAACAATACCTTGTCAGCAGGGCGGGGGCCTCCTTCCCTTTCAACACAAGTCTGTCCTTTGAAGCAATACTTTGTCAGCAGGGCGGAGGCCTCCTTCCCCTTCAAGACAAGTCTGTCCTTTGAAGCAATACCTTGTCAGCAGGGCGGAGGCTGGATGTTGCCTCTACGTTCCTTCAGGAAATCCAAGGCGTCAGGGATCGAATTTATTATCATATGCGCGCGCACAGAGAGAGAGAGAGAGAGAGAGAGAGAGAGAGAGAGAGAGAGAGAGAGAGGAGGAGGAGGAGGAGGAGAGGAGAGAGAGAGGGGGGAGAGAGAGAAGAGGAGACGAGAGAGAGAGAGAGAGAGAGAGAGAGAGAGAGAGAGAGAGAGAGAGAGAGAAGCCCAGACAAGCCCACTACACCATACATGTGAGGACAAAATGTTTTAAATCAACGAAGTATCTTTACAGCATAGAAATTGTAATTCTGACTGCAAATATTTCGCTTTCCTTCCCATTCTTCTTCATCTACAGTTCATATATAATCTGACATTTTGTTGGTTTAGAATCATGGATCTGGGAGATGGATGTCCACACAGCCTGCTGTTCAACATGGTCAGACAGGGCGTGTTGTCTATCTAAGCAATGGAGGAGGCAGCAATACAAGGTGTCTGGAACAGGGAAGACCCATGGCAGTCAAAGCATGTGTTTCTCTACCAGTGCCGGCACAACGTGCCCACGCAGCCCTGCTTTACGGCAGAAGACCCATGGCAGTCGAAGTCTCAGGTTCTCTACCAACCGGCACAACATGCCCACGCAGCCCTGCTTTACGGCAGAAGACCCATGGCAGTCAAAGTCTGTGTTTCTCTACCAACCGGCACAACATGCCCACGCAGCCCTGCTTTACGGCAGAAGACCCATGGCAGTCAAAGTCTGTGCTTCTCTACCAACCGGCACAAGGTGCCCACGCAGCCCTGCTTTACGGCAGAAGACTCATGGCAGTCAAAGTCTGTGCTTCTCTACCAACCGGCACAACATGCCCACGCAGCCCTGCTTTACGGCAGAAGACCCATGGCAGTCAAAGTCTGTGCTTCTCTACCAACCGGCACAACATGCCCACGTAACCCTGCTTTACGGCAGAAGACCCATGGCAGTCAAAGTCTGTGGTTCTCTACCAACCGGCACAACATGCCCACGCAGCCCTGCTTTACGGCAGAAGACCCATGGCAGTCAAAGTCTGTGCTTCTCTACCAACCGGCACAAGGTGCCCACGTAACCCTGCTTTACGGCAGAAGACTCATGGCAGTCAAAGTCTGTGTTTCTCTACCAACCGGCACAACATGCCCACGCAGCCCTGCTTTACGGCAGAAGACCCATGGTAGTCGAAGTCTGTGCTTCTCTACCAACCGGCACAACATGCCCACGTAACCCTGCTTTACGGCAGAAGACCCATGGCAGTCAAAGTCTGTGGTTCTCTACCAACCGGCACAAGGTGCCCACGCAGCCCTGCTTTACGGCAGAAGGGTGGGAGTGGGGGCTAAAGATTTGGCGTGTCGGTTTCCATGGCCATAAATTACGTCAGGGACCTTGTTTGGGGAGCAGAGATCGGTCCTGGAAGGGAGGGGTTGTGTTTGGTGAGCCTGCTACAGGGGACAGTGGCTTCATCCATCGTCTTGGCCCGGCTGATATATGGGTGAAAAGTTGGAGCAGTCATGCCGTGGACATGGGGATTTCGTCACTGACTGGTAGTGCTACTACTACTGCTTCTTCTACTACTACTACTACTACTTCTACTACTACTACTACTACAACTGCCACAAGGAGCAGCATCAGTGCTGGTGGTACTGGTAGTAGCAACAACAGCAACAAGAGCAGCAACAGTCTCCTTGAAGATGCCAATATTTGACTGTCATGCTTACAATTAATGTGTATTTGAACATGTTGTTTCGCTTGTTTTCTCCGTACGGGACATTTTTTCCCTAATCGTTGACAGCTCAGAAAATAGTCCTGTGTGGTATGCTGGCCTATGCCAGTAAAACTATATTGAACTGAATTAAGCAGCAACACGAATAGTCATGGTACCTTGTGGGAATAACTGTAAGAATAGTGGTGGGATCACATTACGACCCCGTGCGCAAAGGCTAGCACAAAACCCTTGGCTTTCCTAAACGGATCATTAAGATAGCAACCTCCCCCATCTCCTCATCCCCCCTCCCTGCCCTTCGAATAGCTCGTCAAAGAGACAAACTTAACATTGCATGTGTTAAACCCCAGCTCATTCCCTTTTCCTGAAGAGACACAAAAATGAAGGTGCTGATTGCAGTCACTTTACATAGGATGAAGAGCCGACTGGTCTGTCGGCACATGGAGTGAGATGTCACAGACCTGTATGAAGGGGTCATGACATGCATGGTTTAGTTGGTTCACATCCCCCAGTGGATCACCAACAGCAATGTTGCTGATCGTTGCCCTCCGACGTGACTGATGGCGGCGGTATAGTAAGATGTGACTGATGATGACGGTATAGTAAAATGTGACTGATGATGACGGTATAGTAAGATGTGACTGATGAAGACGGTATAGTAAGATGTGACTGATGATGACGGTATAGTAAGATGTGACTGATGATGACGGTATAGTAAGGTGTGACTGATGATGACGGTATAATAAGGGCGATAACCTACGCAGCTACCAGCCCACCGATGGCCTCAGCAGTGGTGTGGGTTACAAATGACATGAAGTGAAGGGAATTGTTTACAGCACGTGACGGTCCGTGCACACAGACCAAACGGCATTTCCAGTGAAGAAACTATCTTAGGGGGCTGCATTAATGACATTCCCAGTGAAGAAACTATCCTAGGGGACTGCATTAATGACATTCCCAGTGAAGAAACTATCCTAGGGGACTGCATTAATGATATTCCCAGTGAAGAAACTATCTTAGGGGGCTGCATTAATGACATTCCCAGTGAAGAAACTATCCTAGGGGCTGCATTAATGACATTCCCAGTGAAGAAACTATCCTAGGGGGCTGCATTAATGACATTCCCTGTGAAGAAACTATCCTAGGGGACTGCATTAATGACATTCCCTGTGAAGAAACTATCCTAGGGGACTGCATTAATGACATTCCCTGTGAAGAAACTATCCTAGGGGACTGCATTAATGACATTCCCAGTGAAGAAACTATCCTAGGGGGCTGCATTAATGACATTCCCAGTGAAGAAACTATCCTAGGGGACTGCATTAATGACATTCCCAGTGAAGAAACTATCCTAGGGGGCTGCATTAATGACATTCCCAGTGAAGAAACTATCCTAGGGGACTGCATTAATGACATTCCCAGTGAAGAAACTATCCTAGGGGACTGCATTAATGACATTCTCAGTGAAGAAACTATCCTAGGGGGCTGCATTAATGACATTCCAGTGAAGAAACTATCTTAGGGGGCTGCATTAATGACATTCCAAGTGAAGAAACTATCCTAGGGGACTGCATTAATGACATTCCCAGTGAAGAAACTATCCTAGGGGACTGCATTAATGACATTCCCAGTGAGGAAACTATCCTAGGGGACTGCATTAATGACATTCCAGTGAAGAAACTATCCTAGGGGACTGCATTATAAACTAAGGATCTCAGGCTAAGCTTTCTGTCATGTTTCCGTTTCCTCCCATCAGTGTCAGCTTTCAAACAAGACTGACTATGGAGGCAGCAATATGTGCAGTGTCCTCTCATGGCTTATCACTATACACATTTCCAGCTTTTGCAGAGAATAGACCAAATATACTTGAAACAAATTCATTGTAGAACTCGTCAACAATTCATATTTACCAGTTGGAAGGGGGAGGGGGGTTCAGAAATCCCAGCTCATCTTCTATCCAAACCTTCACCACCATTCCTCCCTCCCTCCTGCCGTTAGTCTGGCCCTGGGTTCTATGCCCCGTGTAACATGTAACAAAACCATATAGGAAGTAAACGGAAGATTGAACAGCTTGATATCTTGACCAAAATTGTCACCCTGATAGGTCCCCATAGGATATAAACAGAAGACTGGACAGGTGAATATTATACGGTGGAATTGCATCCAACAAGGTGTGCACTGCTAACACCTCGCCTTCAGACTTTTCGCCGTTCAAGCAGGTCGGCCAAGTGGTTAAACTGGGCAGGGAAAGGTGGGAAAGACAACAGAAGCAGGAAAAGTGGGGAAAAGACAACAGAAGCAGGAAAAGGTGGGGAAAAGACAACAGAAGCAGGAAAAGGTGGGGAAAAGACAACATAAGCAGGAAAAGGTGGGAAAAAACAACAGAAGCAGGAAAAGGTGGTGAAAAGACAACAGAAGCAGGAAAAGGTGGGGAAAGACAACAGAAGCAGGAAAAGGTGGGGAAAGACAACAGAAGCAGGAAAAGGCGGGGAAAGACAACAGAAGCAGGAAAAGGCCGGGGAAAAGACAACAGAAGCAGGAGAAAGGAGGGGGGGAAAGACAACAGAAGTGCAGAGAGAAGGCGAAACACAAAAGGAAATGCCAGGAAAGAGGCGTGATGGGAACCAAGGCCTCGTCTAACGGACAGACCACCACTTCGCCCTGCAGTATGAAGTGACGCTGCTGTAAGTTCATCTCCGCTGTGGTCAATCTGCTTACCGCCAGCTGTCTCTGCTGCTGTTTGTCAACCCGGATCTACGATGCTGAGAACATCGTGTGGTCTACGATGCTGAGAACATTGTGTGTGTGTGTGTGTGTGTGTGTGTGTGTGTGTGTTGTGTGTGTGTGTGTGTGTGTGTGCATGCGTGCGTGCGTGCGTGCGTACGTGTGTGTGTGTGTGTGTGTGTGTGTGTTTGTGTGTGTGTGTGTGTGTGTGTGTGAGAGAGAGAGAGAGAGGAGAGAGAGAGAGAGAGTTCGCGCGTGCGCGATTGTGTGTGGTGTGTGTGTGTGTGTGTGTGTGTGTGTGTGTGTGTGTGTGTGTGTGTGTGTGTGTGTGTGTGTTGGAGATTAACCACGGTTATAGTTACTTTGGCTGGGAGAGAGAGAGAGAGAGAGAGAGAGAGAGAGAGAGAGAGAGAGAGAGAGAGAGAGAGAGAGAGATCAAGTGCACAGTGAGCGAGTGTTGGGAGATTCAGGAAGGGTGACAGGCCTCATCTGTAGTCGAACCTCTTCCGCAAGAGTGTGAACGCGCGCAGATTCATTCATTCTCTCTCTCTCTCTCTCTCTCTCTCTCTCTCTCTTCTCTCTCTCTCTCTCTCTCTCTCTCTCTCTCTCTCTCTCTCTCCCAGCCAAAGTAACTATAACCGTGGTTAATCGAGTTTATTTGTCATGGGAGATTCTGTACAGTGAAGAACACTTCTCGCACATCTGTCTGACCAATTCTCGGCGTCACTAGGCCTTTTTGTGCATAATTTGTTTATCACTCACACACACACACCACACACACCACACCACACACACACACAAGCAAGAAGAGAGAGAGAGAGAGAGACAGAGACAGACAGACAGACAGACAGACAGACAGACAGACAGACAGAGGAGGGAGGGGCAGGTGCTCAGAGCAAAGCTCGCGCGTACGCTAGAGGTTTTTATGTTTCTCTGTGTGTAAAGACTGCACAGACCTGGCAGTGCATTGAACTGCTCTCCGCGACTGTCATAGAAGTTTCCTGGCAGACTATTTTTCACAATATTCTTTTACATATTGTTAACTGCATTTGTACATGTCTATAGTAAGTAAACTTGAATATGTTAAACAAAACACACAGCCAATATGAAGCGATACAAGCTGTTTAAGTGTGGATTTATGGTAGTCTCTCTTCGTCGAAGTTACTTTAAAAAAATGCATTCGGATTTTTAAATTTGTTTCATTCATTTAATGTTAAGTGTAGAAATTGAAATTGATTTAATGAACTGTAGGCGCACTGAAATACAGTAAGAATGAAAATGACTATGACCGTTGTCTCTTCTTTTAAGTAACTGAACTTTGCCAATCCGTTTGACGGAGGCGCTGACGTTGCAGTCCTGTCGGAGGGGTTATTTTGTCACTGTACCCACTGCCAGTTGCACTGTGCTTCATCAGCCCTTTACAGAAGAGGTTGTGATGAAACCATGCAGAATTTGAAACCTCGTGAGTGGAACCAAAAACAGCGCAGCGAACGACTTTGCTTCTCAATCAGTCGTTAAAAACTGGTAAGACTTATCACACGTTTGTCAAAGTCTTATCTGGATATGAAGGCCTTACTCGTGTGCCAGCCTTGAGAATGCTAAATCACCGCACTATATTGGATTTAGTGACTAGTCTGTTTCTCTCTCTGTGCCGTCAAAACGTGTCCTCATCGTTTAGGCTGTGAGTACATTTAGGATGGCACGACCAGTTTCTGACTGAAGTCTTGTTTGGAGTTGTCAGTCGAAAGCTCCACATGTCTTCCCCTCTCCATCCTCGACACCCCTTCCCTCCTCCCTACCACCGCTCCCACCCCCACCCCCAACCTTCGCCCCCTCCCCCCCCTCCATCTCCTCTTCAGGGTGGCGTGAAAGGATGTCCATGGAGGGAGGGGACCGTGTGTTCCCCGGGAGAACCAAGTTAGGGCTGTCGTCAGCTGTCTGTGGCGGGGCCAATATGGTTAGCCAGGAGCTGTGACTCGCCTTTTGCCACCTGTCAATCGGCGGCTGCTGCACGCCTGATGCAATTACCTGCCCTCAGCAACGGCAGACGGCGAGGGACAGAGAGGACAGCTTCACCTGACCCCTCTGTGGCAGAGGATGTGTGCTAAACTTGTCTGTCGTCCTGGATACTGTCGCCTGGAGTCTGACTGAACTCAGAATCAGAATCCACCGTGAGAGTTGTCACTTGCAGTTAGCTGCATTCAGGGTCACTGCCCACACCCAGCAAAGCTGATGGGGCAGAGACCCAGCAAAGCTGATGGGCAGACACAAATCAAGCTGATGGGGCAGACACCCAGCAAAGCTGATGGGGCAGACACCCAGCAAACCTGATGGGGCAGACACCCAGCAAACCTGATCGGGCAGACAAGAACTACCATCACGGAGAAGCGAGGGTGGGGCCTTAGTTACGTTACCCCACATCACCAGAACGCCAACAGGTTAAGACAGGTGGTGAGCATGGCCAGGATTTATGTTGGTCACCACTGGGATCCGAACACTCAGCATCTGACTACCACCACAGTGCTTTACTATCGAGCCACCACAGTGCTTTACTATGGAGCCACCACAGTGCTTTACTATGAAGCCACCACAGTGCTTTACTGTGGAGCCACCACAGTGCTTTACTATCCAGCCACCACAGTGCTTTACTATGAAGCCACCACAGTGCTTTACTATCCAGCCACCACAGTGCTTTACTATGGAGCCACCACAGTGCTTTACTATGAAGCCACCACAGTGCTTTACTATCCAGCCACCACAGTGCTTTACTATCCAGCCACAACAGTGCTTTACTATGGAGCCACCACAGTGCTCTACTATGAAGCCACCACAGTGCTTTACTATGGAGCCACCACAGTGCTTTACTATCCAGCCACCACAGTCCTTTACTATGAAGCCACCACAGTGCTTTACTATGGAGCCACCACGGTGCTTTACTATGAGGCCACCATAGTGCTTTACTATCCAGCCACCACAGTGCTTTACTATCCAGCCACCACAGTGCTTTACTATCCAGCCACCACAGTGCTTTACTATCCAGCCACCACAGTGCTTTACTATGGAGCCACCACAGTGCTTTACTATCCAGCCACCACAGTGCTTTACTATGAAGCCACCACAGTGCTTTACTATGAAGCCACCACAGTGCTTTACTATGAAGCCACCACAATGCTTTACTATGGAGCCACCACAGTGCTTTACTATGGAGCCACCACAATGCTTTACTGTCTAGCCACCACAGTGCTTTACTATCCAGCCACCACAGTGTTTTACTATGGAGCCACCACAGTGCTTTACTATGGAGCCACCACAGTGCTTTACTATGGAGCCACCACAGTGCTTTACTATCCAGCCACCACAATGCTTTACTATCCAGCCACCACATTGCTTTACTATGGAGCCACCACAGTGCTTTACTATCCAGCCACCACATGCTTTACTATGAAGCCACAACAATGCTTTACTATGGAGCCACCACAGTGCTTTACTATGGAGCCACCACAATGCTTTACTATGGAGCCACCACAGTGCTTTACTATGGAGCCACCACAGTGCTTTACTATGGAGCCACCACAGTGCTTTACTATGGAGCCACCACAGTGCTTTACTATCCAGCCACCACAGTGCTTTACTATGAAGCCACCACAGTGCTTTACTATGGAGCCACCACAGTGCTTTACTATGAAGCCACCACAATGCTTTACTATGGAGCCACCACAGTGCTTTACTATGGAGCCACCATAATGCTTTACTGTCTAGCCACCACAGTGCTTTACTATCCAGCCACACACAGTGTTTTACTATGGAGCCACCACAGTGCTTTACTATGGAGCCACCACAGTGCTTTACTATCCAGCCACCACAATGCTTTACTATGGAGCCACCACAGTGCTTTACTATGAAGCCACCACAGTGCTTTACTATCCAGCCACCACAGTGCTTTACTATGAAGCCACCACAGTGCTTTACTATCCAGCCACCACAGTGCTTTACTATCCAGCCACCACAATGCTTTACTATGGAGCCACCGCAGTGCTTTACTATCCAGCCACCACAGTGCTTTACTATGGAGCCACCACAGTGCTTTACTATCCAGCCACCACAGTGCTTTATTATGGAGCCACCACAGTGCTTTACTATGGAGCCACCACAGTGCTTTACTATCCAGCCACCACAGTGCTTTACTATGGAGCCACCACAGTGCTTTACTATGGAGCCACCACAGTGCTTTACTATGGAGCCACCACAGTGCTTTACTATGAAGCCACCACAGTGCTTTACTATGGAGCCACCACAGTGCTTTACTATCCAGCCACCACAGTGCTTTACTATGGAGCCACCACAGTGCTTTATTATCCAGCCACCACAGTGCTTTACTATGGAGCCACCACAGTGCTTTACTATCCAGCCACCACAGTCCTTCACTGTGGAGCCACCATAGTGCTTTACTATCCAGCCACCACAGTGCTTTACCATGGAGCCACCACAGTGCTTTACTATGGAGCTAAGCCAAGCCCGTGTCAGGTCCAACTTTGCACAGGGATCATAGCTTCAAAGTTCCCAGGATATGTGATCTGGTGCTTTTGAACGTGAACTGAATAATAGTACGTGCATCCAGTACTCAGCAGTGAGAGGAACACCAGCCTTGATGAACCCCTGTGTGATGAACGCTGTGTGATGAACCCCTGTGTGATGAACGTCTGTGTGATGAACGCCTGTGTGATGAACGCCTGTGTGATAAACGTCTGTGTGATGAACCCCTGTGTGATGAACGTCTGTAATTGTATAAAAACGTCTGTGTGATAAACGTCTGTGTGATGAACGTCTGTGTGATAAACGTCTGTGTGATGAACGTCTGTGTGATGAACGTCTGTGTGAATTGAACGTCTGTAGTGTGATGAACGTCTGTGTGATGAACGTCTGTGTCGAACGCCTGTATGATGAACGTCTGTGTGATGAACGTCTGTGATGAACGTCTGTGTCGAACGCCTGTATGATGAACGTCTGCGTATTGAACACCTGTGTGATGAACATCTGTGTACTGAACACCTGTGTGATGAACGCCTGTGTGATGAACGTCTGTGATGAACGCCTGTATGATGAACGTCTGTGCATTGAACACCTGTGTGATGAACACCTGTGTGATGAACGCCTGTGTGATGAACGTCTGTGATGAACGCCTGTATGATGAACGTCTGTGCATTGAACACCTGTGTGATGAACACCAGTGTGATGAACGACTGTGTGATGAACGTCTGTGATGAACGCCTGTGTGATGAACGCCTGCGTGATGAACGTCTGTGATGAACGTCTGTGATGAACGTCTGTGTGATGAACGCTTGTGTGATGAACGTCTGTGTGATAAAGCTTGTGTGATGAACGTCTGTGTGATGAACGCTTGTGTGATGAACGTCTGTGTGATGAACGCCTGCGTGATGAACGTCTGTGATTAACGTCTGTGTGATGAACGCCTGCGTGATGAACGTCTGTGATTAACGTCTGTGTGATGAACGTCTGTGTGATGAACGTCTGTGTGATGAACGTCTATGTGATGAACGCATGTGTGATGTAATGTCTGTGTATTGAACGACTGGGTGATGAACGTCTGTGATTAACGTCTGTCCGATGAACGTCTGTGATGAACACTTGTGTGATGAATATCTGTGATGAACGCCCGTGTGATGAACGTCTGTGATGAAGTCTGTCTGATGAGCGTCTGTGATGAACTCTGTGTGATGAACATCTGTTATGACCGTCTGTCTAATGAACGTCTGTGATGAACACCTGTGTGATGAACGTCTGTGATGAAACCTGTGTGATGAACGTCTGTGTAGTGAACGCCAGTGTGTTGAACGTCTGTGTGATGAACATCTGTGTGATGAACGTCTGTGTGATGAACGTCTGTGTGATGACATCTGTGTAATGAACGTCTGTGTGATGAACGTCTGTGTGATGAACGCCTGTGTGATGAACGCCTATGTGATAAACACCTGTGTGATGATCGTCTCTGATGAACGCCTGTGTGATGAACGTCTATGTGATGAACGCCTTTGTGATGAACGTCTGTTTGATGAATGCCTGTGTGATGAACGTCTGTGTGATGAACGTCTGTGTGATGTGATGAACGTCTGTGTGATGAACGTCTGTGTGATGAACGCCTGTGTGATGAACAGCCTGTGTGATGATCGTCTCTGATGAACGCCTGTGTGATGAACGTATGTGATGAACGTCTGTGTGATGAACGCCTGTGTGATGAACGTCTGTGTGATGAACGTCTGTGTGATGAACGCCTGTGTGATGAACGTCTGTGATGAACGTCTGTGATGAACGTCTGTGTGATGAACGTCTGTGTGATGAAAGTCTGTGTGATGAAGTCTGTGATGAACGTCTGTGATGAAACGCTTGTGTGATGAACGCTGAGTGATGAACGCCTGTGTGATGAACGTCTGTGTGATGAACGTCTGTGTCATGAACGTCTGTTATGAACGTCTGTCTAATGAACGTCTGTGATGAACACCTGTGTGATGAACGTCTGTGATGAACACCTGTGTGATGAACGTCTGTGTAGTGAACGCTTGTGTGAATAACGCCTGTGTGTTGAACGTCTGTGTGATGAACGTCTGTGTGATGAACGTCTGTGTGATGACATCTGTGTAATGAACGTCTGTGTGATGAACGTCTGTGTGATGAACGCCTGTGTGATGAACGCCTATATGATGAACGTCTGTGTGATGAACGTCTGTGTGATGAACACCTGTGTGATAATCGTCTCTGATGAACGCCTGTGTGATGAACGTCTATGGATGAACGCCTGTATGATGAACGTCTGTGTGATGAACGTCTGTGTGATGAACACCTGTGTGATGATCGTCTCTGATGAACGCCTGTGTGATGAACGTCTATGTGATGAACGCCTTTGTGATGAACGTCTGTTTGATGAACGCCTGTGTGAGAACGTCTGTGTATGAACGTCTGTGTGATGAACATCTGTGTGATGAACGCCTGTGTGATGAACGTCTGTGTGATGATCGTCTCTGATGAACGCCTGTGTGATGAACGTCTGTGATGAACGTCTGTGTGATGAACGCCTGTGTGATGAACGTCTGCGATGGACGTCTGTGATGAACGTCTGTGTGATGAAGTTAGTCTGTGTGATGAACGTCTGTGATGAACGCTTGTGTGATGAACGCTGTGTGATGAACGTCTGTGTGATGAACGTCTGTGTGATGAACGTCTGTGATTGGAACGCTTGTGTGATGAACGCTGTGTGATGAACGCCTGTGTGATGAACGCCTGTGTGATGAACACCTGTGTGGATGAACGCTTGTGTGATGAACGCCTGTGTGATGGAACGTCTGTGTGATGACATCTGTGTGATGAACGCCTGTGTGATGAACGACTGTATGATGAACGCCTGTGAGACGAACGTCTGTATGATGAACGTCTGTGAGATGAACGCCTATGTGATGAACGTCTGTGTAGTGAACGCCTATGCGATGAATGTCTATGTGATGAACGTCTGTGTGATGAACGCGTGTGTGATGAACACCAGTGTGATGACACCTTTGTCATGTCTGCAACTGATGGGTAGATGTTACGAAGGGAAACTGTCAGACCTATGACGGTCGACACATTGTGAACTCTACATACCCGTGTGTATCTACTGTCGTGCATCAGCTCTACAAACATGTGCAGACTAATACATGTCCTTGAGGCACTTTATTCAAAAGCAAGCACTCACATATACTTGAACATGTGCGCTTTAAGTAGCTTCATTTTACAAAACAGGACGTTTTGCTTTAGTATAGATATTTTGCACATATCTGTATGTTTATCCGTGGGAGGGGAGGGGGGGGGAGGAGAGAGGGAGGGGTGCGATGTCTGCATTCGTGCCAACGAAAACGATGTGTGAAAACGACGTAAGTTTGTGTTTGAATACGAAAATATTGGCGTAAAAGCTTTCCATAAATCTTGCAAGGTACACTCAGTACTCGTATGGTGGAACGTGCAAGCCGAAGATAGACATAAATTAAAATTTACATGTTTGCAGAAAGTGTGGGATACTTTTCTGGGTCAAAGTTCTGCGCCCCACATTTCGTAGGCCCAACAATATAAACACAGAGTATAGCCGTCCCAACGGTAGCTTCACATCGGCACTCCACAGAACACAACAATATAAACACACATTATAGCCGTCCCAAACGGTAGCTTCACATCGGCACTCCACTGAACACAACAATATAAACACAGAGTGTAGCCGTCCCAACGGTAGTTTAACATCGGCACTCCACAGAACACAACAATATAAACACACATTATAGCCGTCCCAACGGTAGCTTCACATCGGCACTCCACAGAACACAACAATATAAACACAGAGTATAGCCGTCCCAACGGTAGTTTAACATCGGCACTCCACTGAACACAACAATATAAACACACATTATAGCCGTCCCAAAGGTAGCTTCACATCGGCACTCCACTGAACACAACAATATAAACACAGAGTGTAGCCGTCCCAACGGTAGTTTAACATCGGCACTCCACAGAACACAACAATATAAACACAGAGTGTAAGCCGTCCCAACGGTAGCTTCACATCGGCACTCCACTGAACACAACAATATAAACACACATTATAGCCGTCCCAACAGTAGTTTAACATCGGCACTCCACAGAACACAACAATATAAACACAGAGTATAGCCGTCCCAAAGGTAGCTACACATCGGCACTCCACTGAACACAACAATATAACACAGAGTATAGCCGTCCCAACGGTAGCTTCACATTAGCATCCACTGAACACAACAATATAAATACAGAGTATAGCCGTCCCAACGGTAGTTTAACATCGGCACTCCACTTAACACAACAAAATGAACACAGAGTATAGCCGTCCCAACGGTAGCTTTACATTAGCACTCCACTGAACACAACAATATAAACACAGAGTATAGCCGTCCCAACGGTAGCTTCACATTAGCACTCCACTGAACACAACAATATAAACACAGAGTATTGCCGTCCCAACGGTAGCTCCACATCGACACTCCACTGAACACAACAATATAAACACGAGTATAGCCGTCCCAACGGTAGTTTAACATCGGCACTCCACTGAACACAACAATATAAACACAGAGTATAGCCGTCCAAACGGTAGCTTCACATCGGCACTCAACTGAACACGTTGAAGTGGACATGATCCAGTTAGATACGCATAACATCACACACTTTCCACCCGTTTCCTGTATCTCCGCAAACACACTTTTTATTTCTACGCATCTAATAAAACACTTACCATGATAATACAAAAATGACAACTTCATTAGTGCTAATGACGTTGAAAAAGTAAAGAAAAGGGGAGGGGGCGCAGAAGGAAGAGAAGAGAAGAAGAAGAAGAAGAAGAAGAAGAAGAGAAGAAGAAGAAGAAGAAAAGAACAACAACAACAACAACAACAAGAACAACAAGAACAAGAACAAGAACAACAAGAACAAGAAGAAGAAGAAAGAGAATACCACAGTGAACACAAAGCTGACAGAGCACCTGCAGCTCTTCGCTGTCCTTCTTTGATGATCAGTGAGGATGTCAATAATGAAAAACATGCAGCGAGAGATCCATTCTGGCCAAAGACTAAAACACAGGACTGTCTTGTACGCTTTTTTTTCATGATATACCCATGTCAACCAGCCCTGAGAAAAACAGACACCTGCAGTGCTGGTCAGGAAATCTGAGCCACACTTTAGAGGCGGCGACATGAGGTGGATGGAACTCGACATAGTGGCCCCGGCCTTCCCGTTGGAACCCGTTCCACGCCGAGTCTGACAGGCAGACATCCCAACCCAACATGTCTACGACCATGGTCACTCAGACAACAGACCGCAACGCTGACTACCCAACCACTGTGACAGAGTTGGAATATCTGCCTAATGACAGAGTCTATTTAATGACCAACAACATGATTACGCAACCAGCTAAATTTCAGTTCAATTGCCAATTATAAGTGGTCGCTCCAAGCAAAACCGCAATACCTATTATCCAACCTACCCTTCCACTCCCACCCCATCCCCAGAGAGAGAGAGAGAGAGAGAGAGAGAGAGAGAGAGAGAGAGAGAGGAGAGAGAGAGGGGACTGATTGATTGATTGATTGATTGATTGATCTTTAATACACAAGGATGGAGATATTAGGCCAAAGCCTAGTCTTACAATCTGTCCTTGTCATGCATACATTATTTCAGCACATATCATTCATACTGACAATTCAACATAACAACATGGTAATCTAAATTCTACAATGATAAGCAAACAATTCATAAAAGCACTAATGAGATGGGGGGATGGTAAAACAGAAGGAAACTTACAAACAAACAAACAAGACTACAGAGAGAGAGGTCAGAGGAGGGTGGGGAAGAGAGAATGGTAGATAGGGGGAGGAGAAAAGGGATGGTAGACAGAGTGGGAGTGGGGATGAGCGATTTTAACGGAGTAGGTTTTATGTTTAGACGATTTATTCAAAGTATGGTTTGCGAATGGGCGCTAATCATTGTAATTGAATAATTCAATTACTAAGACATAAAATGTTTATGCAAATGTTCCTTGAAAAGTTTTAAAGTATTCATGTTTTGTAGATTCGGTGGAAGTGAGTTCCAGACATATGGTCCAGAGTAAGCTAGGCTTGTTTTGTATAGATCAATGCGTGGGTAGGGAAGAAGGAATTTCGTCGAGCCAGAAAAGCTGTTCGATCTTGTAAAAAGGGCATTGATATAACATGGCATAGTATCTGTCAAGATTGTAAACATAAATGATGCCTTGTTGAATTCCAGTTGCCTATTCAGAGGAAGTATGTTCAGCGCTTTTAGTTTTTCGTCTGTTGTTAGAGATACAGCTGGATGGAGCAGCTTTGCTGCACGTCTATGGAGAGAATTCAGCCTTTTTTGGTGGACGTCACTACTGCCGTCCCACACTGTTGAGGCGTAATTGATACGTGACATTATGTGTGCATTGAAGAAAAGTTTAAGCACATTACTGTTGACGTAGCGCTTTAATTGAGATAACAGGAAAAGGTGTTTTGAGACTACCTTGCAAACGTTATTGAGATGAGATTGCCATTTCAATTCTTTATCTATCGTTAACCCTAAAACACGATGCTCGTCTACCTGCTCGATAGAAGTGCCATTCAACTGAAGTTTTAGGCAAAGAGGAGTCAACTGGTGTTTTTGGCGGGTAGCTATAATCATAGATTTGGTTTTGGCTGGGTGTATGACCATTGAGTTTGAATGACATCAGTCTGACACGTCGTTTAGACTTTCCTGGAGAGAAGTTTCTATTGTCTGTAGATCACTACCATTCGTTTGGAGTCACAAGTCATCAGCAAATAAATCTGTCGTGATCTATTCATCTGATACGGACAATGGTAAATCATTGATGAAGATGCAGAATAGTAGAGGGCCTAGTACAGAGCCCTGTGGGACTCCATGTCTGACAAAGTCTGAAGCGGAAGTTTTGCCATTAAACACCACATACTGAGTCCTATCGTTCAAGTATCATTGGAATAATGAGATTGTCGGGGTATGGTTCAAGTAGACAGATAGTTTCTTTAGAAGAATGGAATGATCAACAAGATCAAACGCCTTTTTGAAGTCAAGAAAGACAACCCCTGTCATTTGTGATTGGTTCATATTTGAAAGCCATGAGTCACACATTCGTGATAATGCTGTGTGGCAGGAATGATTAGATCGGAATCCAGATTGGAGTGGGTGAAATAGTTTGTTTTTCTCCATGAACTGAGATACGTGTGTGTGTATGTGTCTTTCAAGGGGTTTGGATAGAATCGAAAGTAAGGATATAGGTCTGAAATTATTTGGATCCGACAAATCATTTGATTTTGGAAGGGGGATCACTTTGGCGTTTTTGAACGCCTGAGGGAAAACATTAGTTTCAATGGATAAATTATATATGTATGTAAGAGACTCAACAATGTAAGGTAGAGCGAGTTTGAGAAGAAATGCGGGTATGTTATCAGGACCCATGGATTTTTTATTCTTTAATTGCGCTATGTGCATACCTACTTCATGTACAGCAAGAAGGGGAATTTTGACTGAGTTAGTGGTCCAAGTTTTTGTTTGCAAAATGATATTAGGGAAGTCGGGCATGTATATTCATTTGGTGTCTTATAGTCTGTGAAGCTTGAGTAAGGGTATCTGATAATGACAGAAAGTGGGTATTAAATTTGTCCGGGGTGATGTTTGTGCTTGAATTTTGTGAATCTGTACGCTTGTTGTGTACAATAGTGTTTATTGCCCTCCACATTGGCGCTGTGGATTTTGCGTCCGTTATCATTTGACTGAAGTAGTCTCGTTTGGCTTTTTCAACTTCGTTTGAAACAAAGTTTCTCTGCTCTTTATATTCGTCAAACAAATTTGCTGCCTTGAGTTGGTCACGTAGTACCATTTCTTGCAGCAATTCTGGCGTTAACCACGGGTTCATGTGCGGATGCCTTAACTCTTTTTTGATGTAACGGCGCGTGTTTATTTATGATGGTGAGGAATGTTTGGTACCAGAAGGACAGTGCATCATTGACGTCTGAGTAATTATAAGTTAAGTGAAATGGGGAAATGTTTAAGTCATAGAGGTGTGCTGCTTCATTAAACTTTTTGAAAGAGCGGTATTGGATGGTCGTGTGACCTTTGGGTGGTGGTTTTGGGAGCCTTAAGGACCACGTGCAGAAAACTGGACAGTGATCACTAATACCAGAATGTACCACTGAAACATCTAGTATTGCAGATTGTTGTTAGTGTATACATGATCAATAAGAGTCGCAGATGTTTTAGTTATTCTCGTTGGGGTTTGTACTAACTGATGGAGTGCATGAAGTGATAGTGTACTTGTCCAAGCTGGTTGTTGTTTTAACATATCAATATTAAAGTCCCCTAACAGTAGTATGTTTGAATTGTTGCGACAGATCCAATCCATCATTTGTACAAAGTTGTCATACCATTCGTATGTGGAAGATGGGTGTCTATATAAATGTCCGATTAATAATGGCGGTGATTTGGAGTTTTTTTAATTTCAATCCAGATATATTCAACAGTATTAGTTTCAAGATCAGTTCTGCGTCGGGTAATGTGGGCAATTGATTGATGAATGTATACGGCAAGGCCAGTATGTTGGGGTTGATCACTGTCGCGTCGTTCTATGTTGTATTCAGGAATGCTAATAAGGTTATCTGTGATGCGAGAGTCTAACCTTGTTTCACTTATGCCAAATACTTGTACTGGATGGGGTGACTGTTTTAAGAGTGATGAGATTTCATGGACCTTATTAAATAAATGATAGACATTGAGATGTCCAACTTGAAGTCCTGGGACAGCGGGATTATGGTAAGGCATGGGTAGTAAGGGAACAGTGGCACAAATCGACGAGGAAGACAGTTTTCACAAAACAGACACAGAGAATTATAGGTTAAAAAATAACAACAACAACAACAACAGCAACAACAACAACAACAACAGAATACAGGTGAGAAAAGTAACGTTTGTGGATAACGCACAATAATGGCAAACGCACAGAAAGAATTTAAAGGTTAACTATTATGCCTAAAACAGATAACAGAATGTATCTTTAGAAAATTCAATTAGTCAGTAAAACAACAAACAACAAAAAAGAGCAATGGTTGAAGCACGATGTCGAACAAATAGAAAGAAAGAAAACAAAGTATTAAGCTTAAAGCAATGAATGACGATAACACACACACACCAAAAAAAAATGTATACAGCGGTGCAAATAAAGAGGATGCGATGAGTGCTATGAGCACAATCCACTTTAGAGCAGGTTTAGAGAGTGTAGATGAAGAAAAGGGAAACAAAGAAAAAAAAAACCAAAACAAAACAAAAAAGACAAAAACAAAAACAAACAATTAAACAAACAACAACGACAAAACCAAGAAGAAAAGAAAAGAAAAAATTTTTATATCTGTGATTCACGAACAGTTTGTGGCGGTGAGAAAATAGTCCTGGTCCCAATGTCAGGAGGTTGGCCCAAAGTTTCTGCTCAGTCCACAAAATGACAGTACCAGCACGAGCCGCCTATTTCACTTCAAAGTTTGCAATGTCAGCCTAAAATGACAATCGTCTTCACACACCGGTAGATCGGAAGTGTAGCACAATGAACACAATCGATGTTCTGAGCACAACCAAAAACACAAATAAGTGAGTGTTCACACATCCTCAGTGTCCATGAGTAGACCATCTGATATACTTGTTCGGAAAAAAACAACAACAAAAAAACAAAAACAAAAACAAAAAAAAAACAATAAGAAAGGAAGGTGAAGGGATGGGTGTGTGTGTGTGTTGTGTGTGTGTGTGTGTGTGGTGGTGATGGGTATGGCTATTTAAACTTGTGGAACTTGTATTAAACATAGTGGAGTTTGCATATAAATTTGCGCTCTCACGAACGCGCGTACACGCACTTGTATTCACGCGAGCGGGCGCGCGCGCGCGCACGCACCACAGCACACACACACACACACACACACACACACACACACACACACACTATCGACACACACACTATCCACGCACCAGCACACATATACACACACACCACACACCTGACACACAACACACACACACACACACACCACCACACGCACCTTACATCACACACACAACACACACACGCCGCGCACACCACAGCTTATTCACACACACAGACACAACACACGCACACACACACACACACACACACACACTCACACACACACACACTCACACACACACACACACACACACACACACACACACACACACACACACACACGCACGCACGCACACACACACTGTGGATATGCCTCACACTTGAGTCTCGAGAACACGCACATTGTAGGGCGGAGGCAGAATATGGGAAGTTGAAAGTCGGGTCGCCAGAGTGGAAGATAAGAAGGTGGATGTCGGGTCGCCGGGGATGCAGGATGGGTAGCTGGACGCCGGGTTGCCAAGGATGAGACAGGGGTAGCTGGATGTCGGGTCGCCAGGGGTGGAGGATGGGAACAGACCCACCTGTTGATCCAGGCATTGTAGGTGGCTGCAGAACCGGGGGCAGGATGGGAGTCTGAGGGCTGCTGTGGTAATGAACACCAAGTAAGACCAGTGTCTCTTTGGTGTTCACATCGTAGCTGGGAGGTCTGGGGGTGCGAGGACTGCATCCAGCTCTCGCCACATGGTCTTATAATGGGCGTCCTCAGCAGAGGTTGTCTGCAGTATTTTGGGTCGGCGTATTTGAGGCTGTACGCCAACCTGTCTGTGCCTTTGGGGCTGGGGTGGAGGGGATCGGTGTACATGTCCTTGCGTGGAACTCTGCTTTTGGTGATGAAAATGGAGGTGTGGTCGGCATAAACAATGTTTTCTCTGGCACACACTTTAGTGAGGGTCAAGTTGGAGAGGTGGACGGTCTTTTTGAGAGTGTGTTGTCCCATTGGGGGGATGATGGAGGAAGCCAATAGTCTGGCCTGAGGGAAAACATGTTTGATGTTTTTGATCAGCTGTGTCCATGTGTTTTCCGTGATTGATGTGTGTGTGTGTTGGTGTGTGAGAGAGAGATGAGAGAGAGTGAAGAGAGAGAGAGAGAGAGAGAGAGAGAGGATCCGTGGCTTGCATGACATCGCCATCATCCTAAGGAGCCATACTGAAAGGTGTCCAGGACGGCCCTTAGTATGAAAATTAAAAGTAGTTCCCCACTCCCCTCCCCTACCTCACCATCTGTAAGGTACAACCTTGTTTCCACACCCTTCCCTCCTCACTATCTGTAAGGTACAACCATGTTCCACACCCATTCCCTCCCTCACATCTGTAAGGTACACAATATGTTCTACACACCCATTACACCATTCTCTCCTCATTATCTGTAAGGTACACACCTTGTTCCCCACACCCATTCCCTCCCTCACTATCTGTGAGGTACACACCGTGTTCCCCACATCCCCTTCCCTCCCTCACTATCTGTAAGGTACACACCTTGTTCCCCACACCCTTCCCTCCCTCACTATCTGTAAGGTACACACCTTGTTCCCCACACCCCTTCCCTCCCTCACTATCTGTAAGGTACACACCTTGTTCCCCACACCCCTTCCCTCCCTCACTATCTGTAAGGTACACACCTTGTTCCCCACACTCCTCCCTCCCTCCTATCTGTAAGGTACACACCTTGTTCCACACACCCCTTCCCTCCCTCGCTATCTGTAAGGTACACACCTTGTTCCCCACACCCCTTCCATCCCTCACTATCTGTAAGGTACACACCTTGTTCCCCACACCCCTTCCCTCCCTCACTATCTGTAAGGTACACACCTTGTTCCCCACACCCCTTCCCTCCCTCACTATCTGTAAGGTACACACCTTGTTCCACACACCCCTTCCCTTCCCTCACTATCTGTAAGGTACAAACCTTGTTCCCCACACCCCTTCCCTCCCTCACTATCTGTAAGGTACAAACTTGTTCCCCACACCCCTTCCCTCCCTCACTATCTGTAAGGTACACACCTTGTTCCCCACACCCATTCCCTCCCTCACTATCTGTAAGGTACAACCTTGTTCCCCACACCCATTCCCTCCCTCACTATCTGTAAGGTACACACCTTGTTCCCCACACCCCTTCCCTACCTCACTATCTGTAAGGTACACACCTTGTTCCCCACTCCCATTCCCTCCCTCACCATCTGTAAGGTACACACCTTGTTCCCCACTCCCCTTCCCTCCCTCACTATCTGTAAGGTACACACCTTGTTCCCCACCCCCTTCCCTCCCTCACTATCTGTAAGGTACACACCTAGTTCCCCACATCCATTCCCTCCCTCACTATCTGTAAGGTACACACCTTGTTCCCCACTCCCATTCCCTCCCTCACTATCTGTAAGGTACACACCTTGTTCCCCACTCCCCTTCTCTCCCTCACTATCTGTAAGGTACACACCTTGTTCCCCACACCCCTTCCCTCCCTCACTATCTGTAAGGTACACACCTTGTTCCCCACACCTTCTTCCCCACACCCCTACCCTCCCTGTGGGGAACAGACAACAATCGCAGAAACGTTAACTTACATTTACAACCTCTGTATAGATAAACAATGCTTTCCAGATACTTAAAAAAAAAAGCAAAAATCATACCAATATACAAATCAGGAAACACTGCTGATCCATCAAATTATAGACCTATTGCGATTTTATCAGTTCTTTCTAAGCCATTAGAACTCACATTCTCCATTCCCATGCAGAAAAATATGATTTAATCCACCCAAATCAATCAGGGTTCAGAGAAAACCATTCGTGCCACACAGTGCTAACTAAATTAATAGATAGATGGCTCTTAAACATGAACTACAAGCAATTTTCAGGAATTCTCTTTGTAGATTTCGCAAAGCTTTCGACGTTATAAATCATTAACTTTTACTCAGAAAACTAACTTTGTATAAGCTATCATACAAAACACTGAAAATGATTCATCTTTTCCTCCAACAGACAACAAATTGTGTCCGTAAACACATACAAATCTGATTTTCTTCCCAACAAATTTGGTGTCCCACAAGGGTCAGTATTAGGTCCTCTATTGTTTTCATTTTACATCAATGATCTGCCATTGTACTTGAAAATAAACAGTGAAATGTTCGCTGATGATACAACCTTAGACACAAGTACTTCTGACGCCCAACAGGTTTGCAGTGACATCCAAGAAAGCATCAATCACTTGGTTAAATGGACACGATTTAATCACATGGCTCTCCATCCTCAAAAAACTAAATTCATGATGATAACTACAAGACAGAAACGTCAAACTCTAAGCCAAAATCTGCCAGTACTTTGCATTTCTAACGAAAACGTCGAAGAAGTAACCAGTCACAAAGTCTTGGGAATAACAATAGATAATAATCTAACTTGGTCAAAACACTTAGAGTCTTTATCTAGAAACGTTGCAAGAAAACTACATCTTCTAAAAAGGATTAAGAACTTCTTAAATTTGCATGCAAGAAAACTATTCTTTCACTTTTACATTCAGCCTTTTATTGACTATGCCTCAACGCTTTGGGACTCAGCGAGCAATAATTCACTGAAACCACTAATTAGCCTTCACAAAAGAGCTGTCAAAGTAACGTTAGGTCGACCATCCTCACTGGTAGATTCAGACTATAAGCAATCAGGCATTCTCCCATTTAAAGCCAAACGTCTATACAATAAAGGACTCTTATGCATAAGGTACTCCATGGAAATGCTCCACTTTCTCTAACAAATATGTTCACTTTTAACGACTATCGACATTCACATAAAATAAACCTCCCGTTTGCAATGATTAATTTATTCAGGTCTAGTTTGGCGTATTCCGGAGGTTGGCTATGGAACTATATTCCTCAAGAACTAAAACATCAATCAAACTTTAAAAAATTCAAGTCCAATTTTCAAAAATATCTGATGAATGTCTCAGATTTGACTGCACTATACCCTAAAATGTATTGAAAATTCTCAATTCAGATTTAATTTAACAAATATGTGATTTCAAAGTTGACTCAATTCTACGTAAATTGCACTGATCATCCTATGCCATTAATGTGTTTTTTCAAAGCTTTTCGCGGGTGTTTCTCCATGTCTGCTTCATTGTTTTTCTCTTCCTTTATCTCTGCCTATCTATCGCCAGTCGGTCGGTCGGTCGGTCGGTCGGTCGGTCGGTCGGTCGGTCTCTCTCTCTCTCTCTCTCTCTCTCTCTCTCTCTCTCTCTCTCTCTCTTCTCTCTCTCTCTCCATTCACCCCCCTCTTGCCCTGATCATTTTGTTGTTGGTGGTGGTGGTAGTGGTGGTGGTGTTTATTGGTTTCTTTTTCTTCTTTCTTCTTTTTGTCAAAGGTTCTCATGCAAACAATTGTTGCATTTTTTCATGTGTGTTTGTTTGGTTTGCTTTTTACTATATATCGATTTTTGTTTCTTGCCCAGAGGGCTGGATGTAAAAAAGCATTCATGCTTAGTCCACTACCCTCTCAAAATAAATTCGTTGGTTTCGTTCGTTCGTTCCCTCACCATCTGTAAGGTACACACCTTGTTCTCCAACACCCTTCCCTCCCTCACCGTCTGTAAGGTACACACCTTGTTCCCCCCCCCTTCCCTACCTCACCATCTGTTCACCACTCTCTTTGCCTGACCACCATCATCTGTAAGGACTAGGCCTCCCTGATCAGTGACACACCTCACCATCTGTTCACTACTCTCTTGCCTCCCTGATCAATGACACATCTCTGTTCACTACTCTCTTTGCTGACTCCCCGTCATCTGTAAGGACTAGGCCTCCCTGATCAGTGACACCTCACCATCTGTTCACTACTCTCTTGCCTCCTGATCAATGACACACTTACATCTGTTCACTACTCTCTTGCTGACTCCGTCATCTGTAAGGACTAGGCCTCCCTGATCAGTGACAACCTCACCATCTGTTCACTACTCTCTTGCCTGACTCCTCATCATCTGTAAGAACTAGGCCTCCCTGATCAGTGACACACCTCACCATCTGTTCACTACTCTCTTGCCTCCCTGATCAATGACACACCTCACTATCTGTTCACTACTCTCTTGCCTCCCTGATCAATGACACATCTCACCATCTGTTCACTACTCTCTTTGCCTGACCCACCATTATCTGTAAGGACTAGGCCTCCCTGATCAATGACACACCTCACCATCTGTTCACTACTCTCTTGCCTCCCTGATCAGTGACACACATCACCATCTGTTCACTACTCTCTTGCCTCCCTGATCAATGACATACCTCACCATCTGTTCACCACTCTCTTGCCTCCCTGATCAATGACACACATCACCATCTGTTCACTACTCTCTTGCCTCCCTGATCAATGACATACCTCACCATCTGTTCACCACTCTCTTGCCTCCCTGATTAGTGACACACCTCACCATCTGTTCACCACTCTCTAGCCTCCCTGATCAATGACATACCTCACCATCTGTTCACCACTCTCTTGCCTCCCTGATCAATGACACACCTCACCATCTGTTCACTACTCTCTTGCGTCCCTGATCAGTGACACACCTCACCATCTATTCACTACTCACTTTGCCTGACTCACCATCACCTGTAAGTACTACGCCTCCCTGATCAATGACACAGCTCACATCTGTTCTCTACTCTCTTGCCTCCCTGATCAATGAAACAGCTCACATTTGTTTTCTACTCTCTTGCCTCCTGATCAATGACACAGCTCACATCTGTTTTCTACTCTCTTGCCTTCCTGATCAATGACACAGCTCACCATCTGTTCTCTACTCTCTTCCCTCCCTGATCAGTGACATACCTCACCATTTGTTCTCTACTCTCTTGCCTCCCTGATCAATGAACAGCTTACATCTGTTCTCTACTCTCTTGCCTCCCTGATCAATGACATACCTCATCATCTGTTCTCTACTCTCTTGCCTCCCTGATCAATGAACAGCTCGCATCTGTTCTCTACTCTCTTGCCTCCCTGATTAGTGACACACCTCACCATCTGTTCTCTACTCTCTTGCCTCCCTGATCAATGAACAGCTCACATCTGTTCATTATTCTCTTGCCTCCTGATCAATGACACACCTCACCATCTGTTCTCTACTTTCTTGCCTCCCTGATCAATGACATGCCTCACCATCTGTTCACTATTCTCTTGCCTCCCTGATCAATAACACACCTCACCATCTGTTCACTACTCTCTTGCCTCCCTAATCAATGACACACCTCACCATCTGTTCACTACTCTCTTTGCCTGACTCACCATAACATGTAAGGACTAGACCTCCCTGATCAATGACACACCTTACCATCTGTTCACCACTCTCTTGCCTCCCTGATCAATGACACACCTCACCATCTGTTAACTACTGATTCACCTTAACCTGTAAGGACTAGGCCTCCCTGATCAATGACATACCTCACCATCTGTTCACTATTCTTTTGCCTCCCTGATCAATGACACACCTCACCATCTGTTCACTACTCTCTTGCCTCCCTGATCAGTGACACACTCATCATCTGTTCTCTACTCTCTTGCCTCCCTGATCAATGACATACCTCACCATCTGTTCACTACTCTCTTGCCTCCCTGATCAGTGACACACCTCACCATTGTTTTCTACTCTCTTCCCTCCCTGATCAGTGACACACCTCACCATTCTGTTTACTACTCTCTTCCTCCCTGATCATGACACACCTCACCATCTGTTCACTACTCTCTTGCCTCCCTGATCAGTGACACACCTCACCATCTGTTCACCACTCTCTTCGCCTGACTCACCATCATCATGAGGACACCTCACCATCTGTTCACCACTCCTTCGTGATCATATCTGTAGCTGCCTCCCTGATCAGTGACACACCTCACCATTTGTTTTTTACTCTCTTGCCTCCCTCATCAATGACACACCTCACCATCTGTTCACTACTCTGTTGCCTCCCTGATCAATGACACACCTCACCATCTGTTCACTATTCTCTTGCCTCCCTGATCAATGACACACCTCACTATCTGTTCACCACTCTCTTGCCTCCCTGATCAGTGACATACCTCACTATCTGTTCACTATTCTCTTGCCTCCCTGATCAGTGACATACCTCACCATCTGTTCACTACTCTCTTGCCTCCTGATCAATGACACACCTCACCATCTGTTCACCACTCTCTTGCCTCCCTGATCAATGACACATCTCACCATCTGTTCACTACTCTCTTGCCTCCCTGATCAATGACACATCTCACCATCTGTTCACTACTCTCTTGCCTCCCTGATCGATGACACATCTCACCATCTGTTCACTACTCTCTTGCCTCCCTGATCGATGACACACCTCACCATCTGTTCACCAGTGTCTTGCGTCCCTGATCAATGACACACCTCACCATCTGTTCACCACTCTCTTGCCTCGCTGATCAGTGACACACCTCATCATCTGTTCTCTACTCTCTTGCCTCCCTGATCAACGACACACCTCACGATCTGTTCTCTATTCTCTTTCCTCACTGATCAATGACACAGCTCACATTCTGTTCTCTACTCTCTTGCCTCCCTGATCAATGACACACCTCACCATCTGTTCACTACTCTCTTGCCTCCCTGATCAATGACACACCTCACCATCTGTTATCTACTCTCTTGCCTCCCTGATCAATGACACACCTCACATCTCTTCTCTACTCTCTTGCTCTCCTGATCAATGACACACCTCACCATCTGTTCTCTACTCTCTTGCCTCCTGATTTGTGACACACCTCACTATTTGTTTACTACTCTCTTTGCCTGACTCACCATCATATGTAATGACTGGGCCTGCCTGATCAATGACACACCTCACCATCTGTTCACTACTCTCTTGCCTCCCTGATCAATGACACACCTCACCATCTGTCCACTATTCTCTCTCCTCTCTGATCAATGACACACCTCACCATCTGTTCACTACTCTCTTGCCTCCCTGATCGGTGACACACCTCACCATCTGTTCACCACTCTCTTGCCTCCCTGATCAATGACACACCTCACCATCTGTTCACTACTCTCTTTTCCTGACTCACCATCACCTGTAAGGACTAGGCCTCCCTGATCAATGACACACCTCACCATCTGTTCACCATTCTCTTGCCTCCCTGATTAGTGACACACCTCACCATCTGTTCACTATTCTCTTGCCTCCCTGATCAGTGACACACCTCACCATCTGTTCACCACTCTCTTGCCTCCCTGATCAATGACACACCTCATCATCTGTTCACCACTCTCTTGCCTCCCTGATCAATGACACACCTCACCATCTGTCCACTACTCTCTCTCCTCTCTGATCAATGACACACCTCACCATCTGTTCACTACTCTCTTGCCTCCCTGATCGGTGACACACCTCACCATCTGTTCACCACTCTCTTGCCTCCCTGATCAATGACACACCTCACCATCTGTTCACTACTCTCTTTTCCTGACTCACCATCACCTGTAAGGACTAGGCCTCCCTGATCAATGACACACCTCACCATCTGTTCACCATTCTCTTGCCTCCCTGATTAGTGACACACCTCACCATCTGTTCACTATTCTCTTGCCTCCCTGATCAGTGACACACCTCACCATCTGTTCACCACTCTCTTGCCTCCCTGATCAATGACACACCTCATCATCTGTTCACCACTCTCTTGCCTCCCTGATCAATGACACATCTCACCATCTGTTCACTACTCTCTTGCCTCCCTGATCAATGACACACATCACCATCTGTTCACTACTCTCTTGCCTCCCTGATCAATGACACAGCTCGGTCGATGTGGTCAGGCCGAACAAAACGCTTCTCTTGGTCCCCTGCCCTTCCCCTCTTACACCCAGTAGGACGAGCAGAGGGAAAGGATGCCACAGATGCAGGAGGTGGGGGATAAGAAAGAAAGCCATGGTCCCTAGCAGACGGCTGACTTGTGTCACAGATGGTTACCACCGCCGTTAGGGGTGGGCTCGACTGTTGGCCAGAGTGACAGAAGGTAAATAGGGAGATGGTGATGTGCGGGGGAGGGTGTCTTTTGTGTCTGGTTCATAGGAGAGGTTTTACTTCAAAGAGATTCTTTGACTGCTGTTACGAAGGTGTATTTTCGTCTGGCTGAGTTACGTGTTTAATGATAATGGGGGAAAGGAAAAATGCTTTTCTCTATTGTTTTCTTTCATCTGGTTGTCTTACATTATGTGTGGTAAATGGATCAGGCTAGAAGTCAGTGGGGACGTTAGGCAAACTGACGCCATATAATACTTTCCCATCTTGTTTGCTTTTTGTGTCTCAGGGGACTTCCTTTTGCTTCCCCTTTCTGACGTGTTTTATTACACCAACATTCACATGCCTTGCAAGCACCTTCCCGACAGCTGTAAAAATTCCAGTGTTCAATGGAAGCTTACGTGCAGGAAAAACGCGAATGGTGCACAGCTTTCACGGAACTAATATCTGCTTCAAATATCGATCCTCATCAAACATTTGGGGTTTTAATAGTCTAACTGACCGATGCAGCTGTGACGTGTCACAGGGCTAATATTTCAACATGGGTGGGAGTAGCATGACACGTGACATATTTCAACAGGGACAGTTGTGAATTGAAAATGACATGATATTTTATATGGATAGATGTAACGTGTTACGTGATATACTTTTTTAATATGTGTATCTGTGACATATCACGTGACAAATTCAACGTGGACAGCCACAGGTTTTGTGACATACGTTCTATTATGGATAGCAGTGATTTGTCACGTCACACTTTATTTTTCAATGTATAGCTATGACATTTCATGTGACGAACCTTGTATAAAACAGTCATGACAGACCTACGTGAAACAGTTGACATGTGTGGCAGCGACAGGCCCTGTGACATTCATTTCAAATAGTTGTATCTGCCATTAAAAGACAAGAGGGGAAAGAACAGGAGAAGGATAGAACAGGTTAAAGGACAAGAGAAAAGCAGATGCCACAAACAGGAGAGAGAAAGGACTAAAAGAAAGATGAGGACTAAGACAAGACAAGAGAACGGATAGGAGAAAGAACCGACAGGAGAAAGAATAACATAAAAAGAAAGGACAACCGAGAGACGCGTAAAAAAAAGGACAAGAGAAAGACAGGTCAGGGCAGAGAAAGGAAAAGAGAAAGACAGCATGATAAATAATGGACACAAAACAAAAGGGTAAAAGAGAGGACAAGAGAACAGGAATAACGGCAAAAAGAAACGACAGGGGCAGGAAGGAAGGGGAGGGACATGCATGGGTGGAGAATGGTTTAACAGCGATTGGGTGATGGAAGAAGAGCGATGATCTTCCACAGACACCAAGCATCTGTCTGTCACTTTCTTCTTGCATTGTGTCACTTTCTTCTTGCATGGTGTCACTTTCTTCTGGCATGGTGTCACTTTCTTCTGGCATTGTGTCACTTTCTTCTGGCATGGTGTCACTTTCTTCTTGTAGTGTGTCACTTTCTTCTAGCAGTATCTGTCACTTTCTTCTTGCAGTGTCTGTCACTTTCTTCTTGCAGTGTCTGTCACTTTGTTCTTGCATTGTGTCACTTTCTTCTTGCAATGTGTCACTTTCTTCTGGCATTGTGTCACTTTCTTCTCGCAGTGTCTGTCACTTTTTTCTTTCTTCTTTGCATTGTGTCACTTTCTTCTTGCAGTGTCTGTCACTTTCTTCTTGCAGTGTCTGTCACTTTCTTCTTGCAGTGTCTGTCACTTTCTTCTTGCATTGTGTCACTTTCTTCTTGCAATGTGTCACTTTCTTCTGGCATTGTGTCACTTTCTTCTCGCAGTGTCTGTCACTTTTTTTCTTTCTTCTTTGCATTGTGTCACTTTCTTCTTGAAGTGTCTGTCACTTTCTTCTTGCAGTGTCTGTCACTTTCTTCTTGCATTGTGTCAATTTCTTCTTGCAATGTGTCACTTTCTTCTGGCATTGTGTCACTTTTTTCTCGCAGTGTCTGTCACTTTTTTCTTTCTTCTTTGCATTGTGTCACTTTCTTCTTGCATTGTGTCTCTTTCTTCTTGCATTGTGTCACTTTCTTCTTGAAGTGTCTGTCACTTTCTTCTTGCAGTGTCTGTCACTTCCTTCTTGTAGTGTCTGTCACTTTCTTCTTAATAATAATAATAATGGTTTCTTATATAGCGCTTAATCAAACGAATTTCTCTAAGCGCTTTACAAAGTCATACTACATTCACCCTTCTCATGTACAATAATACACCTTACCCCCAACTACAAATACTATTACTACAATAACTAACAAATCCTAATCCTACCAATGTGACATTCACTTATTCTTCAAATATCACTACAAAAACTTAATCCTATAACGTTCAATCATACAACAAATACATATAATAGAGAACATACACATACGCTACATTTGAAAAGGCCCAGACGGCTATGAGTTAGGTTGTACCCCCCCCCCCCCCCTCTCCCCACAGCATTGACTAATTATGAGAAAATAGATGGGTTTTAAGTTTAGACTTGAAAGAAGAGATAGAATCTGAATGTCTGAGAGAGTCTGGCAGTCTGTTCCATGTCGCTGGAGCTTGAAAAGAGAAAGATCTTTCACCAGTAGTAGTCCTGAAGCGAGTCATTCGCAGAGGGCGGTCGTCAGCACAGGAGCGTAGTTGTCGAGAGGGGGTGTAGATTTTAAGGAGATCTGAGAGATAAGAAGGTCCATTTTCAAAGAGAGCAGAGAAAGTGAGAGTTGAGATTTTATACGAGATACGGTTTGAGACAGATAGCCAGTGAAGAGAGTGGAGTAGAGGCAAAATGTGATCATATTTTCCTGCTCTACAGACGACTCGGGCTGCATGATTTTAGATTCGCTGTAATCTTTCTATCAGGTATTTTGGAAGGCCGGCCAAGAGTGAGTTGCAGTAATCTATTCTAGATAAGACAAATGGACAAATGAGAGTTTTTGTAGCATCTGTAGAGAGAAGGTGACGTACAGAGCTGATTCTTCTTAGTTCTAAATAGGCAATTTTGCAAATATTTGAAACCTGTTTCTCAAAGGAGAGGGATTGGTCAAGTATGACCCCTAGACTGCAGACAGAGGTGGAGACAGAGACAGCACAGTCATTGATAGTGACAGTTGAAGGCAGAGAAGGATGGTTAGGCTGTTTTGTCACGAACATGAGTTCCGTCTTGTCGTCGTTTAGTTGTAGTTTGTTGGTTGTCATCCAGTCCTTCAGGTCTGCAATGCAGCCCCGCGTCCGAGAAATCAGTGAGTCAATTTCAGCAATGGGAGCCGACTGATGAAGCTGAGTATCGTCAGCAAAGCTCTCATGCGACATGGCGTGACCATTGATGACGTCAGACACAGGACTAGCATACAGCACAAAAAGGACTAGCCCCAGTACAGAACCCTGAGGCACACCGTACCTAAGAGAACTGTCTGAGTATCTTCCCTGTACACACACTGTACGAGTCCGTCCAGTCAAGTAAGAGATAATCCAGTCGAGAGCTGTGTCTTTGAATCCAAAGGAAGTTTGAAGCCGTGAGAACAAAATATTATGATCGATCGTGTCAAATGCTGCAGAGAGGTCTAACATCGCTAATAAGGAAACATTCCCATCATCAAGCCCGCAGAGGAGGTCATTGACTATACGGAGGAGTGCTGTCTCACAACTATGGCCTTGTCTGTAAGCAGATTGATGAGGATTCAAAAGGTGATTCTTTTCGAGATGTTCTAGAATTTGTTCCAAAACGATCTTCTCCAATAATTTTGATAGAAATGACAAATTTGATACAGGCCGATAATTCTTTAAAACATTTTTATCTAATGAAGGTTTCTTGATCAATGGACGTACCACTGCGGACCGGAAGATTTCAGGAACGTGACCAGAGGACAAAGAGGTATTGATAACATGAGTAAGATGGGGTAGGACATCATCAATGCACTGAAAGAGCAAGTTAGTGGGAATGGCATCAAGTTCACATGATTTAGGGCTGCATCGCAAAGTTTTTTTTACATAGTCTTGACTAACAGGACTAAAACAAGCCAAAGGAGGTCCGCAGTAAACTTTGTCATTCAGAGGATGTACAGGTGCAGTAGAATCTAGCTTTTCACGGATAGTGTCAATTTTTCCATTGAAAAACTCTAAGAATTTCTGAGGGAGCTCTTGAGTTTGGTAGATGGTGGGAAGGGGGAGTAGCTGACATTGCCTAGGAGACTATTTGTGACATTAAATAGTTGCTTGGCCGTATTACAGGCCAATATCTTTGAAGAATAGAACAAAGTTTTTGCTTGATGAACAATGTCAGTAACATGATTTCTCGCAGTTTGATATATTTCCCTGTGCACAGTCAGTCCCGTGGCGCATTGTATCACTTTCTTCTTGCATTGCGTCACTTTTTTCTGCAGTGTCTGTCACTTTCTTCTTGCAGTGTCTGTCACTTTCCTCTTGCAGTGTCTGTCACTTTCTTCTCATAGTGTCTGTCACTTTCTTTTTGCAGTGTCTGTCACCTTCTTCTTGCAGTGTCTGTCACTTTCTTCTGGCATTGTGTCACTTTCTTCTGGCATTGTGTCACTTTCAGCTTCCAGTGTCTGTCACTTTCTTCTGGCATTGTGTCACTTTCTTCTGGCATTGTGTCACTTTCTCCTTGCAGTGTCTGTCACATTCTTCTTGCAGTGTCTGTCACTTTCCTCTTGCAGTGTCTGTCATTTTCTTCTTGCAGTGTGTCACTTTCTTCTTGCAGTGTCTGTCACTTTCTTCTTGCAGTGTCTGTCACTTTTTTCTGCATTCCGTCACTTTCTTCTGCCATTTTGTAACTTTCTTCTTGCAGTGTCTGTCGGTTTTTCTGGCATTCTGTCACTTTCTTCTTGCAGTGTCTGTCACTTTCTTCTTGCATTGTGTCACTTTCTTCTTGCAGTGTCTGTCACTTTCTTCTTGCAGTGCCTGTCACTTTCTTCTTGCATGTGTCACTTTCTTCTTGCAGTGTCTGTCACTTCTTCTTACAGTGTCTATCACTTTCTTCTGGCATTGTGTCACTTTCTCCTTGCAGTGTCTGTCACTTTCTTCTTGCAGTGTCTGTCACTTTCTCCTTGCAGTGTCTGTCACTTTCTCCTTGCAGTGTCTGTCGCTTTCTTTTTGCAGTGTCCGTCACTTTCTCTTGCAGTATCCGTCACTTTCTCTTGCAGTGTCTGTCGCTTTTCTTGCAGTGTCTGTCACTTTCTTCTTGCAGTGTCTGTCGCTTTCTTCTTGCAGTGTCTGTTGCTTTCTTCTTGCAGTGTCCTGTCACTTTCTTCTTGCAGTGTCTGTCACTTTCTTCTTGCAGTGTCTGTCGCTTTTCTTGCAGTTCTGTCACTTTCTTCTTGCAGTGTCTGTCACTTTTCTTTGCAGTGTCTGTCGCTTTCTTCTTGCAGTGCTGTCACTTTCTTCTTACAGTGTCTGTCACTTTTTCTTCCTGTGTCCGTCACATTCTTCTTGCATTGTGTCACTTTCTTCTGTATTGTGTCATTTTTCTTCTGGCATTGTCTCACTTTCTTCTTGCATTCTGTCACTTTCTTCTTGCAGGGTCTGTCACTTTCTTCTTGCAGTTCCTGTCACTTTCTTCTTGCAGTGTGTCACTTTCTTCTTGCATTGTGTCACTATCTTCTTGCAGTGTCTGTCACTTTCTTCTTGTAGTGCCTGTCACTTTCTTCTTGCATTGTGTCACTTTCTTCTTGCAGTGTCTGTCACTTTCTTCTGGCATATTGTCACTTTCTTCTTGCAGTGTCTGTCATTTTCTTCTTGCATTGTGTCACGTTCTTCTTGCATTATGTCACTTTCTTCTTGCAGTGTCTGTCGCTGTCATCTTGAAGTGTCTGTCACTTTCTTCTTCCAGTGTCTGTCACTTTCTTCTTGCATTGTGTCACTTTCTTCTGGCATGTGTCACTTTCATCTCTCAGTGTCTGTCACTTTTTCTTTCTTCTTTGCATTGTGTCACTTTCTTCTTGTAGTGTCTGTCACTTTCTTCTTGCAGTGTATATCATTTTCTTCTGGCATTGTGTCACTTTCTTCTTGCATTGTGTCACTTTCCTCTTGCAGTGTCTGTCACTTTTTCTTGCATTGTCTGTCACTTTCCTCGAGTATTTTTTTCACTTTCGTCTTGCATTGTGTCACTTTCTTCTTGCATTGTGTCCACTTTCTTCTTGCATTGTGTCACTTTCTGTCGGTTTCTTCTGGCATTCCGTCGCTTTCTTCTTGCAGTGTCTGTCACTTTCTTCTTGCATTGTGTCACTTTCCTCTTGCAGTGTCTGTCACTTTCTTCTTGCAGCGTCTGTCACTTTGTTCTTGCAGTGTCTGTCACTTTCTTCTTGTAGTGTGTCACTTTCTTCTTGCAGTGTCTGTCACCTTCTTCTTGCAATGTCTGTCACTTTCTTCTGGCATTGTGTCACTTTCCTCTGGCATTGTGTCACTTTCTTCTTGCAGTGTTTGTCGGTTTCTTCTGGCATTCTGTCACTTTCTTCTTGCAGTGTCTGTCACTTTCTTCTTGCAGTGTCTGTCACTTTCTTCTTGCAGCGTCTGTTACTTTCTTCTTGAAGTGTTCGTCATTTTCTTCTCCCAGTGTCTGTCACTTTCTTCTTGCAGTGTTTGTCACTTTCTTCTTGCATTGTGTCACTTTCTTCTGGCATTGTGTCACTTTCTTCTTGCAGTGTCTGTCACGTTCTTCTTGCAGTGTCCGTCACTTTTTTCTTGCAGTGTCCATCACTTTCTTCTTGCAGTGTCTGTCACTTCCTTCTTGCATTGTGTCACTTTCTTCTTGCAGTGTCAGTCACGTTCTTCTGGCATATTGTCACTTTCTTCTTGCAGTGTCTGTCACTTTCTTCTTGCATTGTGTCACTTTCTTCTTGCATTGTGTCACTTTCTTCTTGTAGTGTCTGTCGCTGTCTTCTAGCAGTGTCTGTCATTTTCTTCTTGCAGTGTCTGTCACTTTGTTCTTGCACTGTGTCACTTTCTTCTGGCATAGTGTCACTTTCTTCTCGCAGTGTCTGTGACTTTTTTCTTTCTTCTTTGTATTGTGTCACTTTCTTCTTCCAGTGTCTGTCACTTTCTTCTTGCATTGTCTGTCATTTCCTTCTGGCATTGTGTCACTTTCTTCTTGCATTGTGTCACTTTCTTCTTCAGTGTCTGTCACTTTCTTCTTGAGGTGTCTGTCACTTTCCTCTTGCAGTGTCTGTCACTTTCTTCTTCAGTGTCTGTCACTTTCTTCTTGCGGTGTCTGTCACTTTCCTCTTGCAGTGTCTGACACTTTCTTCTTGCAGTGTCCGTCACTTTCTTCTTGCATTTTGTCACTTTCTTCGTGCATTGTGTCACTTTCTTCTTGTAGTGTGTCACTTTCTTCTAGCAGTATCTGTCACTTTCTTCTTGTAGTGTCTGTCACTTTCTTCTTGCAGTGTCTGTCACTTTCTTCTTGCATTGTGTCACTTTCTTCTTGCAGTGTCTGTCACTTTTCTTCTTGCAGCGTCTGTCACTTTCTTCTTGCAGTGTCTGTCATTTTCTTCTTGCAGTGTCTGTCACTTTCTTCTTGCAGTGTCTGTCACTTTCTTCTGGCATTGTGTCACACTCCTCGGGCATTGTGTCACTTTCTCCTTGCTGTGTCTGTCACTTTCTTCTTGCAGTGTCTGTCACTTTCTTCTTGCTGTGTCTGTCACTTTCTTCTTGCAGTGTGTCACTTTCTTCTAGTGTCCGTCACTTTCTTCTTGAAGTGTCCGTCATTTTCTTCTCCCAGTGTCCGTCACTTTTTTCTTGTATTCTGTCTCTTTCTTCTGGCATTGTGCCACTTTCTTCTTGCATTGTGTCACTTTCTTCTGGCATTGTGTCACTTTCTTCTTGCAGTGTCTGTCACTTTCTTCTTGCAGTTGCTGTCACTTTCTTCTTGCAGTGTCTGTCACTTTCTTCTTGCAGTTGCTGTCACTTTCTTCTTGCAGTGTGTCACTTTCTCTTCGATTGTGTCACTTTCTCTTGCAGCGTCTGTCACTTTCTTCTTGCGGTGTCTATCACTTTCTTCTTGCAGTGTCTGTCACTTTCTTCTTGCAGTGTCTGTCACTTTTTCTTGCATTGTTTCACTTTCTTCACGCTGTGTCTGTCACTTTCTTCTGGCATTCTGTCACTTTCTTCTAGCAGTGTCTGTCATTTTCTTCTTGCTTTGTGTCACTTTCTTATTGCATTGTCTCACTTTCTTCTTACAGTGTCTATCGCTGTCTTCTTGCAGTGTATATCATTTTCTTCTGGCATTGTGTCACTTTCTTCTTGCATTGTGTCACTTTCCTCTTGCAGTGTCTGTCACTTTCTTCTTGCAGTGTCTGTCATTTTCCTCGAGTATTTTTTTTCACTTTCGTCTTGCATTGTGTCACTTTCTTCTTGCATTGTGTCACTTTCTTCTTGCATTGTGTCACTTTCTTCTTGCAGTGTCTGTCACTTTCGTCTTCCTGTGTGTCACTTTCTTCTTGCAGTGTGTCACTTTCTTCTTGCAGTGTCTGTCACTTTCTTCTTGCACTGTGTCACTTTCGTCTTGCACTGTGTCCACTTTCTTCTTGCAGTGTCCATCACTTTCTTCTTGCAGTGTCCGTCACTTTCATCTTGCAGTGTCTGTCACTTCCTTCTTGCATTGTGTCTCTTTCTTCTTGCAGTGTCTGTCACTTTCTTCTGGCATATTGTCACTTTCTTCTTGCAGTGTCTGTCATTTTCTTCTTGCATTGTGTCACTTTCTTCTTGCATTGTGTCACTTTCTTCTTTATGTCTGTCGCTTCTTCTGCATGTCTAGTTCTTCTTGCAGTGTCTGTCATCTGTGTCACTTTCTTCTTGCAGTGTCTCACTTTCTTCTTCAGTGTGTCCACTTCTTCTTCATGATTTCACTTTCTTCTGCAGTGTCTGTCATTTCTTCTTGCTTGTTCACTTTCTTTCATGTCGTCACTTTCTTCTTGCATGTCTTCCTTTTGCATTGTTCACTTTCTTTCATTGTGTCTGTCACTTTCTTCTGCATTCTGTCACTTTCTTCTTGCATGTGTCACTTTCTCTTGCAGTGTCTACATTTCTTCTTGCATGTCTCACTTTCTTCTTCAGTGTCATTTCTCTTGCAGTGTTACTTTCTTCTTGCATGTGTCACTTTCTTCTTGCATTTGTCACTTTCTCTTGCAGTGTCTGTCACTTTCTTCTTGCAGTGTCGTCACTTTTCTCTGCATTTGTCACTTCTTCTTGCATGTGTCACTTTCTTCTGCATTGTGTCACTTTCTTCTTGCATTTGTCACTTTCTCTTGCAGTGTCTGTCACTTTCTCTTCATTGTGTCACTTTCTTCTGCATGTGTCACTTTCTTCTTGCAGTGTCTGTCCTTCTTCTGCACTGTCACTTTCTCTTGCACTGTCACTTCTTCTTGCATGTTCCTTTTCTTGCAGTGTCGTCACTTTCTCTTGCAGTGTTGTCACTTCTTCTTGCATGTGTCTTTCTTCTTGCATGTGTCACTTTCTTCTGCATTTGTCACTTTCTTCTTGCGTGTCTTCATTTCTCTGCATTTGTCACTTTCTTCTTGCATTGTGTCACTTCCAATTTGTTCTTGCACTGTGTCACTTTCTTCTGGCATAGTGTCACTTTCTTCTCGCAGTGTCTGTGACTTTTTTCTTTCTTCTTTGCATTGTGTCACTTTCTTCTTCCAGTGTCTGTCACTTTCTTCTTGCATTGTCTATCATTTCCTTCTGGCATTGTGTCACTTTCTTCTTGCATTGTGTCACTTTCTTCTTCAGTGTCTGTCACTTTCTTCTTGCGGTGTCTGTCACTTTCCTCTTGCAGTGTCTGTCACTTTCTTCTTCCATTGCACTTCTCTGCATTTCACTTTCTTCTTGCAGTGTCTGTCACTTTCTTCTTTGCAGTGTCTGTCACTTTCTTCTTGCAGTGTCTGTCACTTTCTTCTTGCAGTGTCTGTCACTTTCTTCTTGCAGTGTCTGTCACTTCTTCTTGCTTGCAGTCTTCTGTCAGTTCTTCCTCTTCTGCAGTTCTGTCACTTTCTTCTTCAGTGTCTGTCACTTCTTCTTGCAGTGTCTGTCACTTTCTTCTTGCATTTGTCACTTTCTTCTTGCATTGTGTCACTTTCTTCTTGCAGTGTCTGTCTTTCTTCGCAGTGTCTGTCACTTTCTTCTTGCATGTGTCACTTTCTTCTTGCATGTGTCACTTTCTTCTTGCAGTGTCTGTCGACTTTCTTCTGCAGTGTCTGTCACTTTCTTCTTTGCATTGTGCATCTGTCACTTTCTTCTTGCATGTTGTCACTTTCTTCTTGCATTGCTGTCACTTTCTTCTTGCAGTGTCTGTCACTTTCTTCTGCAGTGTCTGTCACTTTCTTGCATTGTGTCACTTTCTTCTTGCAGTGTTTGTCTTTCTTCTTGCAGTTCTGTCACTTTCTTCTTTGCAGTGTCTGTCACTTTCTTCTTGCAGTGTCTGTCACTTTCTTCTTGCATTGTGTCACTTTCTTCCGCATGTGTCTGTTCTTTCTTCGGCTGTCACTTTCTTCTTGCAGTGTCTGTCACTTTCTTCTTGCATTTGTCACTTTCTTCTTCCATGTCCTGCAGTCACTTGTCTTCTTGCATTGTGTCACTTTCTTCTGCATGTTGTCACTTTCTTCTGGCATTGTGTCACTTTCTTCTACAGTGTCTGTACTTTTTCTTCTTTGCATTGTGTCACTTTCTTCTTGCAGTGTCTGTCACTTTCTTCTTGCAGTGTCTGTCACTTTCTTCTTGCAGTGTCTGTCACTTTCTTCTTGCAGTTCTGTCACTTTCTTCTGGCATTGTCGTCACTTTCTTCTGCAGTGTCTGTCACTTTCTTCTTGCATTGCTGTGTCACTTTCTTCTTGCAGTGTCTGTCACTTTCTTCTTGCATGTCTGTCATTTTCTTGCAGTGTCTGTCACTTTCTTCTTGCAGTGTCTGTCACTTTCATCTTGCATTGTCTGTCATTTTCTTCTGGCATTGCGTCACTTTTTTCTGCAGTGTCCTGTCACTTTCTTCTTGCATTGTTCACTTTCTCTGCATTGCGTCACTTTCTTCTTGCATTGTCTGTCACTTTCTTCTTGCAGTGTCTGTCACTTTCTTCTTGCAGTGTCTGTCACTTTCTCTTGCAGTGTCTGTCACTTTCTTCTTGCAGTGTCTGTCACTTTTTCTGGTCTGTCATTCCGCATGCTGTCACTTTCTTCTTGCATTGTCTGTCACTTTCTTCTTGCATGTGCTGTCACTTTCTTCTTGCATTCGTCACTTTTTTTGCAGTGTCATTTCTTCTTGCAGTGTCTGTCACTTTCTTCTTGCATGTCTGTCACTTTCTTCTTGCAGTGTCTGTCACTTTCTTCTTGCAGTGTCCTGTCACTTTCTCTGCATTGTGTCACTTTCTTCTGGCATTGTGTCACTTTCTTCTTGCAGTCTGTCAGTTCTCTTGCAGTGTCGTCACTTTCTTGCATGCTGTCACTTCTTCATCGCTGTGTCACTTCTTCGCAGTGTCTGTCACTTTCTTCTTGCAGTGTCTGTCACTTTCTTCTTGCAGTGTCTGTCACTTTCTTCTTGCAGTGTCGTCACTTTCTCTTGCAGTGATCACTTTCTTCTTGCAATGTCTGTCACTTTCTTCTTGCAGTGTCCGTCACTTTGTCTTGCAGTGTCTGTCACTTTCTCTTGCACTGTGTCACTTTCGCTTGCACTGTGTCACTTTCTTCTTGCAGTGTCTGTCACTTTCTTCTTGCAGTGTCTGTCATTTTCTTCTTGAAGTGTCTGTCACTTTCTTATTGCAGTGTCTGTCACTTTCTTCTTGCATCGTGTCATTTTCTTCTTGCAGTATCTGTCACTTTCGTCTTGCATTGTGTCACTTTCTTCTTGCAGTGTCAGTCACTTTCGTCTTGCAGTGTCCGTCACTTTCTTCTAGTGTCCGTCACTTTCTTCTTGCAGTGTCCGTCACTTTCTTCTTGCAGTGTCTGTCACTTTCTTCTTGCAGTGTCTGTCACTTTCTTCTTGCAGTGTCGATCACTTTCTTCTTGCAGTGTCTGTCACTTTCTTCTTGCAGTGTCGATCACTTTCTTCTTGCAGTGTCTGTCACTTTCTTCTTGCAGTGTCTGTCACTTTCTTCTTGCATTGTGTCACTTGTCTTGTCGTCTCTGGCCCTGAAGTGGTGACGTAGAGAGAGAGAGAGAGAGAGAGAGAGAGAGAGAGAGAGAGAGAGAGAGAGAGAGAGAGAGAGAGAGAAAGAAGGATAACACGCGCACTTAGGACTGAATATACGCAAAGAGGTAAATAACAAACACGCACGCCACACACACACCACACACACACACACACACACACACACACACACACACACACACACACACAAGAACAGAGAGAGAGAGAGAGAGAGAGAGAGAGAGAGAGAGAGGACTATCCACCACTGTTCTTATGAAAGGATAGAAGTGGGAAAACCCTTGGTCCTCAGAAGCCGATGTAGTTCAATCGATCGGAGGGGAGGGGAGACGGGGGACGGGTGGGAAGGAGGGGAAGGGAGACGGGGGACGGGTGGGAATGGGTTTGAGAAGGTATGCTTAGGGACGAAGAGTAGAGTAGCAAACTTTCCCTTCTGTCTGGTTTATGGGTCATTTTCTATTGTTTATTTTGCAAGGACGGATGGATCAAAAATACATTCAAAAATCATGATAAACAAAAACAGAATGCGTTAGTTTAATAAAACAGCGGCTGGTTATTTGGTCACGTTTTACTTCACTGAACTGTGAGAATTCTTTGATGTCGGCAGACTGAGGGACAGCGGTGTCTTTCATCTATGATGGCCGTTTTTAAAGCTCTGTCAGAATCACTCTCTGCAGAGAGACACAAGAGAGAGAGAGAGAGAGAGAGAGAGAGAGAGAGAGAGAGAGAGACATGGAGAGAGACAGACGGACAGACAGACAGATAGACCGACAGACAGACAGAATAACAGACAGAATGAAAAGCAGAGAGACAGAGGCAGACGGACAGACAGAAAGACAGACAGACAGAGGGAGAGGGAGAGACTGAGGTAGAGAAAATGAAAATGACAACGGATTTTATTTGCAATAGTCATATCACCCCTAATGCCAAGGAAGCGCAGAGAGAGAGAGAGAGAGAGAGAGAGAGAGAGAGAGAGAGAGAGAGAGAGAGAGAGAGCAGAGACAGAGACAGAGACAGAGACAGACAGACAGAACAGACAGACAGACAGACAGACAGACAGACAGAGAGGTGATGGGGTCAGAGAGGGAGGAAGAGAGGGAGAGACAGAGACAATAATAACGAACAAGGATTTTATTGGCAGTAGCTATGTCAGCCCTAATGCCAAGGAAACGCAAACCTAAAACAAAATGCCGCAAATGACATCTAAATCGAATGAGTCCACACAGAGAGAGAGAGAGAGAGAGAGAGAGAGAGAGAGAGAGACGACAGACAGACAGACAGACAGACAGACAGACAGACAGACAGACAGAGAACAGACAGTCAGACAGACAGAGACAGAACAGACACATACATACAGAGAGACGGGGGGGGGGGGAGGGCTATCCAGCCTGTTGGGAAACTGAGGCTATTGTAGAGTCAACATTTATGGGTGAATCGCTCAGAGAAAGGAATCGTTGCCCCCCCCACCCCCCCCCCCCACCCCCCCCCCCCCCCCTTCCCAGTCGGTCCTCTCCCTAGCTCTACTCTCGTGAACAAATCCTGCATCCCCCTCCCTTTTCTATCATTCCCCGACGTCTGGAACACATACCCTGCATTTCCCTCACCATTCCGCTGCGTCTGGTACATACCCTGCAATTCCACTCACCATTCCTCTATGTCTGATACATACCTGCACCTCCTTCCCCTTACCATTCCTCTATGTCTGGTACATACCTGCACCTCCTTCCCCTTACCATTCCTCTATGTCTGGTACATACCCTGCACCTCCTTCCCCTTACCATTCCTCTATGTCTGGTACATACCCTGCCCCTCCTCCCCCTTACCATTCTTCTATGTCTGGTACATATCTGCACCTCCTTCCCCTTACCATTCCTCTATGTCTGGTACATACCCTGCACCTCCTCCCCCTCACCATTTCTCTATGTCTGGTACATACCCTGCACCTCCTCCCCCTTACCATTCCTTTATGTCTGGTACATACCCTGCATCTCCGCCCCCTCACCATTCCTTTATGTCTGTTAAATACCCTGCACCTCCTTCCCCTTACCATTCCTTATGTCTGGTACATACCCTGCCCTCCTCCCCCTTACCATTCCTCTATGTCTGATACATACCTGTACCTCCTTCCCCTTACCATTCCTCTATGTCTGGTACATACCCTGCATCTCCCTCCCCTTACCATTCCTCTATGTCTGTTACATACCAAGCATCTCCCCCCCTCACCATTCCTCTATGTCTGTTACATACCCTGCACCTCCTCCCCCTCACCATTCCTCTATGTCTGTTACATACCCTGCACTCCTCCCCCTCACCATTCCTCTATGTCTGTTACATACCATGCGCATCCTCCCCCTTACCATTCTTCTATGTCTGTTACATACCCTCACCTCCTCCCCCTACCATTCCTCTATGTCTGTTTAATACCCTGCACCTCCTCCCACTTACCATTCCTCTATGTCTGGTACATACCTCACCTCCTCCCCTTACCATTCCTCTATGTCTGGTAATACCCTGCACCTTCCTCCCACTTACCATTCCTCTAGTCTGGTACATACCTGCACCTCCTCCCCTTACCATTCCTCTAGTCAGGTAGATACCCTGCACCTCCCCCTTACCATTCCTCTACGTCTAGTAATACCCTGCACCTCCTCCCCTTACCATTCCTCTACGTCAGGTAGATACCCTGCACCTCCCCCCTTACCATTCCTCTACGTCAAGTAGATACCCTGCACCT
>CM065722.1:392500-400000 GCA_033310375.1 Conus canariensis
GTGATAGGAACAAGATGAGACAGGGACAGGACAGGACAGAAATAGAACGTGATAGGAACAAAATGAGAGAGGAACAGGACAGGACAGAACAGAAATAGAACGTGATAGGAACAAGATGAGACAGGGACAGAACAGGACAGAAATAGAATGTGAAGGAAACAAGATGAGACAGGGACAGGACAGGACAGAAATAGAACGTTATAGGAAAATGATGAGACAGGGGCAGGACAGGACAGAAATAGAACGTTATAGGAAAATGATGAGACAGGGACAGGACAGGACAGAAATAGAACGTGATAGGGACAAGATGAGACAGGGACAGGACAGGACAGGACAGAAATAGAACGTGATAGGAACAAGATGAGACAGGGACAGGACAGGACAGCAATAGAACGTGATAGGGACAAGATGAGACAGGGACAGGACAGGGCAGGGACAGGACAGGGCAGGGGGACAGAGCGGGAGATGAACAGGACAGAGCAGGAACAGGATGAGATAGAAAGAGGACGCCAGTACTTGGTTATCCGGCGTGCAGGCGTCATCGGGGGGATAACATTGTTTCCTGCCTGTCCGGTTGTTTCTCTGGCTGGCTGATCGTCCGCCGCTTGAACATACTGATTTTGGTTCTGTCTGATTGGTCGATTATCTGTCTGTCTGTCTATCTGTCTGTCTGCTGGGAATGGTTTCCACCATGTCTTTTTGAGTATCTGTTTGATCTTGTCTGTCTATCTGCTAGTGATAATTTCTGTCATATTCATGTGTGTGTGTGTGTGTGTGTGTGTGTGTGTGTGTGTGTGTGTGTGTGTGTGTGTGTGTTTTGTGTGTGTTTGTGTGTGTGTGTGTGTGTGTGTGTACGTGCGTGCGCGCGCGCGCACGGTGTGTGTGTGTGTGTGTGTGTGTGTGTGTGTGTGTGTGTGTGTACGTGTGTGCGCGTTTGTGTGTGTGTTGTGTGTGTGTGTGTGTGTGTGTGTGTGTGTGTGTGTGTGTGTGTGTGTGTGTGTGTGTGTGTGTGCTTCTCTGTGTGTCTATGTCAATGTCTATGTCTGTGTCTGTCTATCTGTCTCCAGATGATGGTTTTCGTCATAGCTGGTTGTCTGCAAAACAGCTGTAAAAGATCATCCCGGTTTAATTGTCTGCTTATCAGAACGTTAACAGGGATCACACGAGAGAAAATCGTTCTCATGGTAACGCAGTTCACACCAGGAAGGAAAAAAGTTCTGAGGATAACACTGGGAAATCATCGGGAAATCACACTAGGACGTTAAACAATTCTGAGGATAACCTGATCACATCAGGCAATCACTGTAGGACGTTAAACAATTCTGAGGATAACCTGATCACATCAGGAAGTTAAACCAGTATGAGGACAACTCTGATACACAAGAAAGGGGAACAGCTCTAAAGACAATGCTGATCACAGAAGTAAGGAAGAACAGCTCTAAAGACAATGCTGATCACAGAAGTAAGGAAGAACAGCTCTAAAGACAATACTGATCACAGAAGTAGGGAAGAACAGATCTAAAGACAATGCTGATCACAGAAGTAAGGAAGAGCAGCTCTAAAGACAATGCTGATCACAGAAGTAAGGAAGAACAGCTCTAAAGACAATGCTGATCAACGAAGTAAGGAAGAACAGATCTACAGACAATGCTGATCACAGAAGTAAGGAAGAACAGATCTGACGACAGCTCTGATCACAGGAAGGACCGACTATAATAATCTGTCAGCCTTCAACGTGTTGGTGGACCGACTTTAATCATCTGTCAGCCTTCAGCGTGTTGGTGGACCGACTTTCATCATCTGTCAGCCTTCATCGTGTTGGTGGACCGACTTTAGACATCTGTCCTTCATCGTGTTGGTGGACCGACTTTCATCATCTCTCTTTCAGCGTGTTGGTGGACTGACTTTCATCATCTGTCAGCCTTCAGCGTGTTGGTGGACTGACTTTCATCATCTGTCAGCCTTCAGCGTGTTGGTGGACCGACTTTAATCATCTGTCAGCCTTCAGCGTGTTGGTGGACCGACTTTAGACATCTGTCCTTCATCGTGTTGGTGGATCCGACTTTCATCATCTGTCAGCCTTCATCGTGTTGGTGGACCGACTTTAATCATCTCTCTTTCAGCGTGTTGGTGGACTGACTTTAATCATCTGTCAGCCTTCAGCGTGTTGGTGGACTGACTTTCATCATCTGTCAGCCTTCAGCGTGTTGGTGGACCGACTTTAATCATCTGTCAGCCTTCAGCGTGTTGGTGGACCGACTTTAATCATCTGTCAGCCTTCAGCGTGTTGGTGGACCGACTTTAGACATCTGTCCTTCATCGTGTTGGTGGACCGACTTTAATCATCTGTCAGCCTTCAGCGTGTTGGTGGACCGACTTTCATCATCTCTCTTTCAGCGTGTTGGTGGACTGACTTTCATCATCTGTCAGCCTTCATCGTGTTGGTGGACTGACTTTCATCATCTGTCAGCCTTGAGCGTGTTGGTGGGCTGACTTTCATCATCTGTCAGCCTTCAACGTGTTGGTGGACCGACTTTAATCATCTGTCAGCCTTCAGCGTGTTCGTGGACTGACTTTAATCATCTGTCCTTCAGCGTGTTGGTGGACTGACTTTCATCATCTGTCAGCCTTCAACGTGTTGGTGGACTGACTTTCATCATCTGTCAGCCTTCAGCGTGTTGGTGGACCGACTTTAATCATCTGTCAGCCTTCAGCGTGTTGGTGGACCGACTTTCATCATCTGTCCTTCATCGTGTTGGTGGACTGATTTTCATCATCTGTCAGCCTTCAACGTGTTCGTGGACTGACTTTCATCATCTGTCAGCCTTCAACGTGTTGGTGGACTGGCTTTCATCATCTGTCAGCCTTCAACGTGTTGGTGGACCGACTTTAAATATCTGTCAGCCTTCAGCGTGTTGGTGGACTGACTTTCATCATCTGTTAGCCTTCAACGTGTTGGTGGACTGACTTTAATCATCTGTCAGCCTTCAGCGTGTTGGTGGACCGACTTTCATCATCTGTCCTTCAGCGTGTTGGTGGACTGACTTTCATCATCTGTCAGCCTTCAACGTGTTGGTGGACCGACTTTAATCATCTGTCAGCCTTCAGCGTGTTGGTGGACCGACTTTAATCATCTGTCCTTCATCGTGTTGGTGGACTGATTTTCATCATCTGTCAGCCTTCAACGTGTTGGTGGACTGACTTCCATCATCTGTCAGCCTTCAACGTGTTGGTGGACTGACTTTCATCATCTGTCAGCCTTCAACGTGTTGGTGGACCGACTTTAATCATCTGTCCTTCAACGTGTTGGTGGACCGACTCTAATCAGCTCTAGTACAGAGGCCACCTTCAATCAGCCGTGCGAAACAAACCAACCTTAATCAAATCTTTTTTAAAAAAACATTAAGTACTGTATCCGCCAAACATGAACAAACAAATCACAAGACAAAACTCGACGCGTTTGTTCATGTTTGGCGAATACAGCACTTAAAAGTTTTGTTTTGTTTTTATATAAAGATTTGTTAGATCTCCGCCTGCAGTCGTCTCACTTTACAACCGACCTTAATCAGCCATGCGAAACAAACCAATCTTGATCAATTATACCACACAAACCAGTCTTGATCAGTTATTTCACACAAACCAGTCTTGATCAGTTATATGAAAAAACAGTCTTGATCAGTCATGTGAAACAAACCAATCTTGATCAGTCATGAGAAACAAACCAATCTTGATCAGTTATGTGAAACAAACCAATCTTGATCAGTTATGTGAAACAAACCGATTTCATCAACTTTAGGAACTATCCAACTTTAATCAGCTGTATGAAACAAGCCAACTGGTGTGTGGGGGGGGGGGGGGAGGGGAGGGTGCGCGCGCGCGCGTGTGTGTGTGTGTGAGGGTGTGTGGGGGTGTGAGTGTGTATGTGTGTGTGTGTGTGTGTGTGTGTGTGTGTGTGTGTGTGTGTGTGTGTGTGTGCGTGTGTGTGTGTGTGTGTGGTGCGTGTGTGATGTGAGTGCATGTGTATGTGTGTGTATATGTGTGTGTTGTTGTTGTTGCTGTTGTTGTTGTTGTTGCTGCTGCTGCAGCTGCTACTGCTGCTGCCCCACCTGCTGTTCCACCGCAGTCGCACTGCACCCACCGAACTCATTTTGACCCCTACCTCCCCACTCCCTTCCACCGCCATAGACCGTCCCGTCCTGCCACAGCCTCGGCAGCGGCAATCCACAGGGAGCAGTCAACGTCAAGTCGTCAAGAAGCAACCACAAGAGACGCTGCACTGCAACCGAGTCACTTCGGTGGTGCCCAGTGGTGCCTGTTCTGATCCAACATACGCAGGACACCACCTACTAAACCCCTTACTGACAACTACAATCGCTTGATCGTGGAGCTGGCGTGAGTGAGCGATCTTTCCGGAGGGCGCGACCACTTCCGTCCAACAACGGACTCCAACAAAATGTTGACACCGGTGACACCAACAGAATCAAACCAAAGCCATAGATATGGAGAGGATGTTGAAACTGATGGCCCATGAGAGCAGGGCATACCGGTGACACCAACAGAATCAAGCCAAAGCCATAGATATGGAGAGGATGTTGAAACTGATGGCCCATGAGAGCAGGGCAAACCAGTGACTCCAAGAGAATCAAACCAAAGCCATGAATGTGGAGAGGATGTTGAAATTGATGGCCCATGAGAGCAGGGCATGAAGCACCACAAAATTTGCAATATTCTATTTATGCTGATCAATGAGGAGGATGAACATGATGTGCAGATTTCAATACCGGTCTGAGACTGCATGACAGGGCTGTACTCTAAGTTTACTTTCATAATATATACCGGCGTCACCCTGGCCCGAGAGATGCAGACCTTCAGTGTTGGTCGGGAACTTCGAGCAACACTCTCAGAGGCGCTTTCACTATCCATGTCTTTGCAGCTGAACCCGTAGCAAACTCAACTCTGGGTAGGAGTCGGTCGGGGCAGAAAAAAACCCACAAATTAATGGCTCTGATGGGAGTCGAATTCACGACCTCCAGCCCAGCAGAGTCCGCGACGCTAATTATTTCGCCATGGCGGCTAGTGCCAAACAAGCCAACTTTAGTGAAATTCATGAAACAAACTGACCCTGATCAGTTATGTCAGAGACGCCTGTCGTAATCAGTTAACTGAACCAAATCTGTCTTTGATCAGTTATAAGAAAGAAGTCATTTTCAATCAGCTGTGTAAATCAAGCTGATCTTAATTAGTTCTGTGAAATAAGCCTAACGTAGCTGTATGTAATGGGTAGAACTCAATCAGTTATATGAAATAAGCCAAACTTAGCTGTATGCAATAGGGAGAATTCAATCAATTATATCCAGTTGGGTAAAAAAATAAAGACAAACTTTGTCAGTACACTCCGGCATACCAATCTTAATCAGCACGGTTCTGTTAAGCAATGCAACCTTTAATCGGTTAAATGAAACAAGGCAAATTAAATCAACTGTATAAAACAAATCAGCCTAAATAAGTATGTAATACAAGCTCACTTAATCAGCTGAGTGAGTCAACCCCAAATGGATCAACAGTATGAAAAAAAGCATTATCCAGCTGTACAATAGGACCCAGCTTTAATCAGTGTAATGAAACAAGCCAGGCTTAGTCACCTGTACAATATGAGCCAGCTTTAATCAGTGTAATGAAACAAGCCAAGCTTAGTCACTTGTACAATAGGAGCCAGCTTTAATCAGTGTAATGAAACAAGCCAAGCTTAGTCACTTGTACAATAGGAGCCAGCTTTATTCAGTGTAATGAAACAAGCCAGGCTTAGTCACCTGTACAATAGGAGCCAGTTTTAATCAGTGTAATGAAACAAGCCAGGCTAATCAGTTGTGTGAAGCAAGCAAAACAGTCGTTTTCCTTTAAGCCAGCGTTAGCCAATGGTGTGATGAAAGCTACTCTTGATCAGCTGTGCGACACAAGTCAACACTGAAAGGCTCCATTCCAGATCCCTGCACATTTTCCGATCCACGGATCTGGATTCATCAGAATAAAGGAGTGAAGTGTCACGTGCAGTCAGAGGAGCTCGGCCCTTGATGGTGGGGAATAATGGTCCCGCCCACCAAGGAAGGAGTGAAGTGTCACGTGCAGTCAGCTGGTGGGGAATAATGGTCCCGCCCACCAAGGAAGGAGTAAAGTGTCACGTGCAGTCAGCTGGTGGGGAATAATGGACCAGCCCACCAAGGAAGGAGTGAAGTGTCACATGCAGTCAGCTGGTGGGGAAAAATGGTCCGGCCCACCAAGGAAGGGGTGAAGTGTCACGTGCAGTCAGAGGAGCTCGGCCCTTGATGGTGGGGAATAATGGTCCCGCCCACCAAGGAAGGAGTGAAGTGTCACGTGCAGTCAGAGGAGCTCGGCCCTTGATGAGTAAAAATGATCCCGCCCACCAAGGAAGGAGTGAAGTGTCACGTGCAGTCAGAGGAGCTCGGCCCTAGCTGGTGGGCTGCTGACAGATATGCCTCTGCTGTGGGTTGAAGATTTGGCCAGACAAGCTAACCTGTTATCACTTTCATTAAACGACCCAGCCTTAATCATATGTGTAAGACAAGCCAAACTTAATCAAGTGCTTAACACAAGCCAATCTGTGACCAATAATATGAAAATAGCCAACCTTAAAAAACTGTTCAATACATGTCAACCCTTTATCTCAATCTCATAAAACAAGCCAACATTCTTCAGCTGTGTGAAACAAGCCAGTCTTTAAATCAGCTGTGTGAAGCAAGCCAACCTTAATCAATTGCATAAAACGAGCCAACTATAGTAACATTCGTGTTTTGAAACGGGACACGAAGTAACTTAGCAGAGGCGAAGGGGAAAGGGAGGGGTGTTAGGGTTTACGTAAAGATTAAAACATAATGAAGTGGAATGACAAAGAAACACACACACTAGCACGCACGCACGCACGCACACACACACACACACACACACACACACACACACACACACACACACACACACACAACACACACACACACACACACACACACACACACACACACACACACACACACACACACACACAGAGGAGCGCGAGCGCACGCGGTTCTTCAGACAATGAGATGTTCTCTCCCCCTGCTTCCTCTCCCAGCAGAGAGAGAGAGAGAGAGCTTGAGAGAGAGAGAGAGAGAGAGAGAGAGAGAGAGAGAGAGAGAGAGATAGGAGGCCAAAAGACAGTGCAGACAAATCGTGGTCAGAAATCAAGTCAGAAAGAACGAATCATAGAACAAATAGGAAGGAAGGGAAAGCGTAAGCAAAAATAAGAACAAAAGAAGAATAAAAGAGAAACAAACTGGATCAGAAAAAAAACAGAGAGGGGAAAGAAAAGAAAATCAAAGGATGAATGAATGAATGAATGAATGAATGGAGGGGAGAGAGGGGAAAACCAGCATTCTGATCCTGGCATTTGCATACAAAACGCATTATGTTTATGGTTCGTGACGATTGTTCAATCCACCCGGCCTGTGA
>CM065722.1:405000-417500 GCA_033310375.1 Conus canariensis
GCGAGTCCATGGGGGCTGTCGTTGGACGGACGTGGTGGCGCCCTCCGGAGAGACAGCTCACTCACGCCGGCTCCGCGACTAAGCAATTATTGTCGTCCTTAGGGGGCTTAGTAGGTGGTGTCCTGCGTATGTTAGATCAGAACAGGCGCCACTGAACACGGGGGTGGGGTGGGGGGTGTCGGAATGAGCGGTATGGGTGCACTGCCTCTGAGGTGGCGCAGAGGTTGGGACAGCAAAAAAAAAAAAAAATATATATATATATATATATATTATTATTATTATTATTATTACAAAGCACAAACCAGACAGAGATCCTTTCTCCTAACCCCCACCCCAAGCCTATGAACCAGAGAAAGATTTTTTCTCCTAACCTCTTTCCCTGCCCCCCACCCCCACCTCCCCCACCCCTTTCCACTCCCTTCCTCTAATTGCTAGTCTATAATGTACAGTGCCTCCCATCGAATATTCGATCGGAAGAAAGAATCAGGTCTGGTGCCACCGACCGAATATACAGTCGTTGGCCTTTGGCTGTTGTACCTAAAAACAAATAAAATAAAATAAAAACCAGCCTAATATTCAGAATTCGTCTGAGATAGACTCTACTTAAGCATCCATTAAATAAATGGTGTTTACAGTTCGTGTCATTGAAAACGAGAACCCCAATCAGTGCAACTCACCGCGAGCATTCTATCAACAATGGCGAATGGTCAGCGACAGAACAGTTTGTTAGTGGAGCTGATTTTGTTTTTTTCTTCCAACTTAACATTCCGAAGGAAGCAGTAAAGGGTTGCATGTCTCAGGATGTTATTTGCAATTTTTGTTAGTATGACATATGTGCAACTTTTCCTTCTTTTTTCATTTGTCTAGTTTGGGTGCGCCTTTTCATAATGATGATACTCTTCATCTGAAAGCGCACTATCTGCTGAAAATGACATATTTCTTTCGCCTGACGAATAGCTATGAATGCTGGTTTATTTTTCATAAAAACGTTCAAACTCATTGGCACTAGGCAATGCATTTTTATGTAGCCATGTTATTACTGACAGGATTTAAGTACTTTGTTCATACCCAAATTTCTTCCTCTACCTGACTGGCACGTGGGAGGGGTGGGAGGGGGGCTCAGGTCCAGACTGACCGTAGTCTTTATTCTCGTTGCCCTCACTCATCCTCTCCCCTTCCTGACTAACAGACCCGTGTCCACAGCGGGTAGTTTGTTTGGTTTGGTTCTGTCATCGGCCTGTTTCATGGTGTATACCCAACTGTTGTGGTGTACAGCCAATTGTCATGGTGTACATCCAATTGTCTTGATGAACAACCAATTGTCTTGATAAACAACCATTTGTCATGGTGTACAGCCAACTGTCATGGTGTACATCCAATTGTCATGGTATACATCTAATTGTCTTGATGAACAACCAATTGTCTTGATGAACAACCAATTGTCATGGTGTACAGCCAATTGTCATGGTGCACAGCCAATTGTCTTGATGCACAACCAATTGTCTTGATAAACAACCAATTGTCATGGTGTACAACCAATTGTCATGGTTTACAGCCAATTGTCATGGTGTACAGCCAATTGTCATGATGTACAGCCAATTGTCATGGTGTATAGCCAACTGTCATGGTTTACAGCCAATTGTCATGGTGTACAGCCAATTGTCATGGTGTACATCCAATTGCTATGGTTTACAGCCAATTGTCATGATGTACAGCCAATTGTCATGGTGTACAGCCAATTGTCATGGCGTACAGCCAATTGTCATGGTTTACAGCCAACTGTCATGATGTACAGCCAATTGTCTTGGTTTATAGCCAATCGTCATGGTGTACAGCCAATTGTCATGGTTTACAGCCAATTGTCATAATGTACAGCCAATTGTCTTGGTTTAGAGCCAATCAGTGTACAGCCAATTGTCATGCTGTACAGCCAATTGTCATAACGTACAGCCAATTGTCTTGGTTTAGAGCCAATCGTCATGGTGTACAGCCAATTGTCATGGTGTACAGCCAATTGTCATAATGTACAGCCAATTGTCTTGTTTTAGAGCCAATCGTCATGGTGTATACCCTACTGTCATGGTATGCAGCCTATTGTCATGATGTATAACGCTGATATTGTATTTTCTGATAATGGTTAATAACGGTACGTGCCTGATTACCTGATTATCTTCAGCTTCAGCAAATCTCAAAAACGTGTATATTTTGCAATGGCTGTTCGTGTGTCAAAGATTTTCCTTCAGCTTCAACAATGTCCAAGTTGTGCATTGGCTAATTGTATGTTAGTGACTTGTTTTTAGCTTCAACAAAGATCACAAATGCCCATCTTGTATATTGGCCACTTCTTTGTCAATAATTTCTTAAGTTCAAACAAAGGTCACAAACGTCTATATTGTGCATTGGCTGTTCATATGTCCCAGATTTGCGTTGACGACTTGTACATCCAATTCACCAAAGATCACAGACGTCTGCGACGTGCGTTGGCCTGGTATGTCAAACATTTCCCAAGCATGAACAAAGATCCTAAACGTCTGTGGTGTGCACTGGCTCCGTATATGTTGAAGATTACTTGGCTTTAACAAAGATCACAAATGTCTGTATTGCGCCTTGGTTACTGGTATGTCAAAGATTTTGTAAGCTTCATAAAAAAAATCAGAAACAGCTATAATGTGCCATGGCTACTTGTATTGTAATAAATTTCCTCAGTCTGAACAAAAATTGCCAACGTGCATGTCATGTTTTGGCTACTTGTGTATCAGACACTTCCCTAGCTTCAACAAAGATGACCAACGTGCTTGTGCTCTGGCTGCCTGGGTGTTAAGGAGATCCTCAGCTTCAACAAAGACGACCAACGTGTTTGTGCTCTGGCTGCCTGGGTGTTAAGGAGATCCTCAGCTTCAACAAAGATGACCAACGTGTTTGTGCTCTGGCTGCCTGGGTGTTAAGGAGATCCTCAGCTTCAACAAAGATGACCAACGTGTTTGTTCTCTGGCTACCTGGGTGTTAAGGAGATCCTCAGCTTCAACAAAGACGACCAACGTGTCTGTGCTTTAGCTACTAGTGTGCCAAAGACGGCATCTAAACAGAGGGACCAAGCTGACCACGTCCATTTGTGGGTTCTCAGCCCGTGGCTTCTGTGTTTTGGCTGTCAGTTATATATGCAAAGCATTTCCGGCTTCCTTCATTCCCGCACTGAACATCCACTTTGGTTCAACCATAAAACCAGAACATATACTCTGTATGGGTGTGTATAAGACTGTCAATTTTAAATATGAAGAAATGGAACGAAAGTTTAAAAAAATGGAGTCATAGTGAACATTATCCAACTGACTATGGTTACAGCAGAGACATGCATTCTGAAATCCTGTATCAATGTCCTAATTTCTACCGATGCAGGCAACTTTGCATCGCAAATCCATCATTATGTCCTGGCGGAAAACGTAAAGAAAAGGGGGATAAGAAAACGGAGGGGAGAGTGGAGAAGTTGGTCCATGTGTACCAGTTTTCCTGATCCTAAATTTCATACCTGTTTGAATATTTCTTTAACTGACCTTAATTGGCGGATATCGGTGGTGTCAAGAATGTTCAATTTTGTTGTTGTTGATTGAAGTGTCTGCTTGCCACTAATCAGTCTTCTCCCCGGCACTTGTGTCTCAGACCTACGATGAAAGTTACCGACCCCAGTGACAGTACCAGGTGACGTAGTCGACAAACCAGCAATCAAATTATGTCAGGAGAAGAGGAAAGGGAGCAAGCCTGGTCCCAGCAGAAAAAAACCCGGTGGTGCTTACAGTGGCACGGTTTATTGGTAGACAAGGGAGGTAAAGCCGATTAGCATCACACCATCTCCTCCCACCTGCAGTCCCAGGCGACTATAATCCAAACCAACAATGACCATTACATCTAGTCTTCATTGATCTGCCTTTTATCTCCCTTTAATCCCCAACGGCGTGGGTTACGCTCCCGTGTTGTTGCCAGCAAGGGTGTTACAAGGGCAATAAGGCAAACTGTGTAAGAGAGGAGATCGTTTGTTTTGTTACAAGGGCAATAAGGCAAACTGTGTAAGACAGGAGATCATTTGTTTTGTTACAAGGGCAATAAGGCAAACTGTGTAAGACAGGAGATCATTTGTTTTGTTACAAGGGCAATAAGGCAAACTGTGTAAGACAGGAGATCATTTGTTTTGTTACAAGGGCAATACAGCAAACTGTGTAGGAGAGGAGATCATTTGTTTTGTTACAAGGGCAATAAGGCAAACTGTGTAAGACAGGAGATCATTTGTTTTTGTTACAAGGGCAATAAGGCAAACTGTATAAGACAGGAGATCATTTGTTTTGTTATAAGGGCAATAAGGCAAACTGTGTAAAAGAGGAGATCATTTGTTTTGTTACAAGGGCAATAAGGCAAACTGTGTAAGAGAGGAGATCATTTGTTTTTTGGCCGGTGCACTTGGTAGGCCAGTAAAACACAGATAAAAAAGGCCAGGAAAATGTCTTGTCCCTAGTGGCACAGGCGACAACGGCCAACGAAAAGTGTACATGCTCCTAAAATACAAGAGGAAACGGTGAAAAAGTGAGCATGTCCTAGGTGACACAGGCTGTAATGGTCAAAGAAAAGTGTACATATCCTAAGTAACACAGGTTATAACGATGAAGGAAAAGTGTACATGCCCTATGTAACACAGGTTATAACGGTCAAGGAAAAGTGCACATGTCCTAAGTAACACAGGTTATAACGACGAAGGAAAAGTGTACATATCCTAAGTGACACAGGTTATAACGATGAAGGAAACGTGTAGATGTCCTAAGTGGCACAGGTTATAACGATGAAGGAAAAATGTAATGTCCTAGGTGACACAGGTTATGATGGTCAAGGAAAAGTGTACATGTCCTAAGAGATACATCTGATGACAGCCTGGCAAAAATGTACAAATCCTTTGTGACACGGGCTATAACGGCCAAAGAAAACTGAGCAAGTCCTTAGTGACACAGAGAAAAGGCCAAAGAAAAGTGTACATGTCGTTAGTGATACAGGGGGGAAAGACTCATAACAGTGCACATATCCTTAGTGACGCGAAAGATAACGGTAAAGGAGATATATTTGTCCTAAGTGACACAGGAGTAACGGCCACATTAAATGTACATGTCCTTAATGACATTTGAGGTCATGGCCAAGAAGAAGTGTATATTATTTTAGTGAGGTAATGGTCAAGAAAAGATGTACATGTCCTTAGTTTTATGGTTACCTGGGCCTGAACCTGGCCATTGCTTTTAACATTTTGAATATCGTGTGCGACCCCTTGTTGCCAAATTTTGCTCCAGGGGCCAACAGGCTGAGTCGCACTTTATTTTATTTTATTTTATTTTTTAACATGCGCGCTGGTGACCTACTCGTTTTTGAGTGAACCAGTGTTTTAGGAAGAAGAAGAAGAGTTACAATGGTATTGGCTTAGGGAAAGTGCCATGCCCCTACTGACACAGAAAAAAACGGCCAAGAAATACGTGGATGTCCTTGTTAGCTAGGGAAAAAGCGTCTATTTCTCCTCAGTAGCATGGAAGGTTACAGCCAAAGTATGTCTTTAATATCAAAGGAAGTATACACGCCCATAGGTACATTGTAAGTAACGGCCAAGCGAAGATGTACATGTCTTTCGTGACACAGGAGATAACAGCTAAAAAAAAAAAAAGATATACACAAAAAGAAAATGTCTGTGACATTATTATTTGATAACAGAACAACATGACAAAGTGTAATCTGCACTGCATTACTATATCATCGAGAAATAAAACAACAAAATCATCTTAACGTTTTACAGACGGATCAGTAATAGACAATAAAATACAGGAGCAAGTTTTGTAATCCCTGTACTGAAAATTGAAAATGATATTTTGAAATAACACATTTTCATGGAAAACGACTGTCTAGTACGAAGAAACTCCAGGAAGAGCTCAACAGCAGGTCTGCAGAAAAGACCCCCCCCCCCCCACCTCCTTTCAGACAAGTGCTTCGGCCAGAGCTGCTTACACTCTAAGGAGGCCTGGTGACATCCAGGTCATGACTCCCAGACGCCCTTTTGCTGCCAGATGTTTTTTGGATAATTTTCCTGGCGCTGTCTATTTTACCGTAGATATTAAGGCTCTAGATGATATGATTAACCTTCTAGTGACAGTCTCTAGAATTCTACTGATTTGTTGATTCAAAATCTGTTTTGAGTATTCTGCAGTCATTCCATATGGAGAGAAGACTTGATACAATCATCAGTGTAGGTCATCTCCTACCTCCCCTGGGACCCAGTGGACAGAGGTCAATTCCTGTCGTGTTCTGCCCATGGCGATTTGTATGGCAACGAATCAGCAGACAAGACATCAAAATGTTGCCTAGCAAATTCCAAAAGCTCGACAAGATTGATCTGAACTTCAGTAAATAAGCTGATGCCTGTTCTTTGTTGTCAGCTTCTTGGGCAAGTCTGCATGAAAAGAAGATCCTTACTCTCAAGAGGCAGACAGCCTTTTCCGTTGATATAATAGAACAGAATTTGTCTAATTCATCTCTATAGTAAGTAGGATTAGTCAGTTAAATTGATTTTTGTCCTCAACTGAATGTAATACGACAAAATATCGAAAAAGTGAAGTAACATATATCATAGGTATATACAAAAAAAGTCATAATGTCTACAACCACAAAATAGTGCACCAGTGTTTTCTACAATAATTATTGTTCAAAGGCAATGGTCATTCCGATGAGACTTGGATTTGGGGCAATGAATTATTATCTTCTCACTGAAATTGCTGCACGCCTAGAACATGGCCCCGTTCCCCCATCGTTCTAACAACCAAACTGTCGTTCACACTGTCTCTTTCTTCGTGTTTATTCCATGTTGTTTCAATTTCTGTTTTCATTTCAGTTTTTATTTAAATTCTTTGCATGAAATCGTGGTGTTCATATCAAGTTCTCTCTCTCTCTCTCTCTCTCTCTCTCTCTCTCTCTCTCTCTCTCTCTCTCTCTCTCTCTCTCTCTCTCTCTCTCTCTCTCTCCGTTCATCTAATATCACCAAGAGGAAAGATGTTAAACAGGGAATAAGGGTCAAGAGAAGGTTATATAACCCTCCCGACACAATAGCGGGCGAACTGCGGGTGTTCCACTTGATCTTTTTAAGTCTTGGAATGTCTTTCACAATAAAGAATACCATCTACTTTGGTTTGGCACAACCATACCTCCCAGTTGGAAATGAATCATCTACAAATTGCATTTTCGGCCTCCAACATCTCGGCTTGGTTAACCAGTTATGACAGTGACTGAGGGTCAAGAGCTAGAGCTGTGAATGATCTGCTCAATGCAGACATTTCTAAAGCTTTTGACAGATCGTACACTTAGTACACTTACATGACTAGTACACTTACATGACTTTTTTCTAAAATGAAACAAAAATGAAGACCGCATTTAAGACCTGAAAATCTTGTTAATTGACGAAAAATCAATCAATTCTAATCTTACAGCTACTGTTTGTGACGTACTCAGCCTTACAAGCAATTACCAGACACATACCCAGCCTTAACAGCAATTCCCAGACACCTTCCTAGCCTTAAAAGCCATTCCCAGTGACATTCCTGACCTTACAGCCATTCCCAGTGACATTCCTAACCTTACGGACATTCATAGTGACTTTCCAAACCTTACAGTCATTGCTAGTCACACTCGACATTCCTAGTGACATTCCTTACAGCCATTCCCAGTGGCATTCCTAACTTTACAGCCATTCCCAGTGGCATTCCTAACTTTACAGCCATTTCCAATGACATTCCTAACTTTACAGCCATCCCCAGTGACATTCCTAACTTTACAGCCATTCCCAGTGACATTTCTGCCCTTACAGCCATTCCCACTGGTATTCTTAACTTTACAGCCATTCCCAGTGACATTCCTAACCTTACAGCCATTCCCAGTGACATTCCTAACTTTACAGCCATTCCCAGTGACATTCCTAACCTTACAGCCATTCCCAGTGGTATTCTTAACTTTACGGCCATTCCCAGTGACATTTCTGACCTTACAGCCATTCCCACTGGTATTCTTAACTTTACAGCCATTCCCAGTGACATTCCTAACCTTACAGCCATTCCCAGTGACATTCCTAACCTTACAGCCATTCCCAGTGGATTCTTAACTTTACGGCCACTCCCAGTGACATTCCTAACTTTACAGCCATTCCCAGTGATATTCCTGACCTTACAGCGATTCCCAGTGACACTCCTACCTTTACAGCCATTCCCAGTGACATTCCTAACTTTACAGCCATTCCCAGTGACATTCCTAACTTTACAGCCATTCCCAGTGACATCCCTGACCTTACAGCCATTCCCAGTGATATTCCTATACCTTACAGCCAATTCCAGTGACATTCCTAACTTAAAAGCCATTTCCCGTGACATTCCTAACTTTACAGCCATTCCCAGTGACATTCCTAGCTTTACAGCCATTCCCAGTGACATTCCTAACTTTACAGCCATCCCAGTGATATTCCTAACTTCACAGCCATTCCCAGTGATATTCCTAACTTTACAGCCATTCCCAGTGAATTCCTGACCTTACAGACATTCCCAGTGATATTCCTAACCTTACAGCCAATCCCAGTGACATTCCTAACTTAAAAGCCATTTCCCGTGACATTCCTAACTTTACACCTATTCCCAGTGACATTCCTAGCTTCACAGCCATTCCCAGTGACATTCCTAACTTTACAGCCATCCCCAGTGATATCCCTAACTTCACAGCCATTCCCAGTGATATTCCTAACTTCACAGCCATTTCCAGTGACATTCCTAACTTTACAGCCATCCCCAGTGACAATCCTAACTTTATAGCCATTCCCAATGACATTCCTAACTTTACAGCCATTCCCAGTGATATTCCTAACTTTACAGCCATTCCCAGTGACATCCCTGACCTTACAGCCATTCCCAGTGATATTCCTAATCTTACAGCCAATCCCAGTGACATTCCTAACTTAAAAGCCATTTCCCGTGACATTCCTAACTTTACAGCTATTCCCAGTAACATTCCTAGCTTTACAGCCATTCCCAGTGACATTCCTAACTTTACAGCCATCCCCAGTGATATTCCTAACTTTACAGCCATTCCCAGTGATATTCCTAACTTTACAGCCATTCCCAGTGAATTCCTGACCTTACAGCCATTCCCAGTGATATTCCTAACCTTACAGCCATTCCCAGTGATATTCCTAACTTCACAGCCATTTCCAGTGACATTCCTAACTTTACAGCCATCCCCAGTGACAATCCTAACTTTATAGCCTTTCCCAATGACATTCCTAACTTTACAGCCTTTCCCAGTGATATTCCTAACTTTACAGTCATTCCCAGTGACATTCCTAACTTTACAGCCATTCCCAGTGAATTCCTAACTTTACAGCCAATCCCAGTGACATTCCTAACTTTACAGCCATTCCCAGTGATATTCCTAACTTTACAACAATCCCCAGTGACATTCCTACTTTCCAGCCATTTCCAGTGACATTCCTAACTTTACAGCTATTCCCAGTGATATTCCTAACTTTACAGCCATCCCCATTGACATTTCCAGCCTTTCAGCCATTCCCAGTTTAACATAGTCTTCTTGGGAATCTTTCAAGATAGAACGATCCTGTCTGATTCCAGTCTTACCCACAAAGTTGGCATCTAGCCTTAACTCCATTGATTCCCTCTTGATTTTACCTCGGTGTCGATGTCTCTGTTTTGCCTTCTAAATGGACAGGTGGTCTCAAGGGTTTCAATGATCTGTTTTTCAAACACCTATGCGGGCCATAATCTATCATTCCGCATTGTTGCTTTGTTCTTGCAATTATTTAGGTGTACGTGGTGGAGAGCACAGCTGAATGAGTGATGTGTTCGTGCGTGCGTGCGTGTGCGCACGTGCGGGCGTGTGCGTGCGTGTGCGCGCGCGCGCGCGCGTGTGTGTGTGTGTGTGTGTGTGTGTGCGTGTGTGTGTGTGGGGGGGGTGAGTGTGTGCGTGTGTGTGTGTGTGTGTGTGTGTGTGTGTGTGTGTGTGTGTGTGTGTGTGTGTGTGTGTGCGTACAGTCTATGTGTGTGTGTAGTTATTGCTGTTGTTGTTTTTGTTCTTGGTGTTGTTGTTGTGGTGGTGGTGGTGGTTGTCCTCGTTGTTGCCACCCTTTTCTGTTATTCTGTTTATTTCTGACTGGACTTTGTCACTATCTTCATTGGCGACAAAATATTACTCAGGTGTGTGAATCTTAGCTGACTATTTTTATCTCCATAAATGTAAGACTCTTGTACACATATGCATCTTACTTGACAATGCTCTATATATCTCTTCGAACCATATTCTTTTTCTTCTTCGTACACTCAGACAGTAACCCCAGAGGCACTGACGAAGCCTGCTGTATGGCGGAGGTCCTCCAGAGATCCATTGTTACGGATGGAATGGGTGGTGTCTGCAGGTGTCTGACTGTCTGACTCTCACTCAGAAATAACGGATGCATGCACGACTTTTCCAATGCACATACACACACCCACTCACCCGAACATTGACAGCCAGGCAACAGAACAACACTTTTTTTGTTTTATGCTGCCCGAGCCATCAGACAAACATATATAATAAATGCAAGAACATTAATAGGTCGGCACGCCAACCATAAGGCGTACACACAAAATATATCTGTATATAACTGGCTATTAGCGCTGCTGGTTCCAACGTTGACGTAGACGATGACGACGACGAGACGATGAAGACGACGAGACGATGAAGAGGACGAAGACGACGAAGATGATGAAGACGACGACTACAGCGTCAAGTCAAGTCCGACACAGGACTTACAGAACTTCAGAGCCGTGGCTCAAAAAATCACTACCACACTCACGTCGTCTCTGCCGACGACGAGGCGACAGTCTCACACAGGAGCTGTGGCTCACACACAAACACGGAACACAGCGACGGCCTAGCCAACAGGTCGCTGGTTCAAAAACTCGGGAGCGGCGCTCTGGCTTGGCAGCAGCGGCGTCTCCAGCCCAACTGGCTCAGCGGGTTGTCGGTCCCGGGCGCAGTGGCAGGTAGGGTGGTTGTCGGCACTCAGGCCGGCCTCTCAACACCGACACAGGGCGGAGAACAAGGGGGGCAGACGCAGCTACGGCCCTGACCCTCAGACAATGGCAGCCAGTCCCCCTCAGTCCAGGGAACACTTCTACCTGGGGGAAACTGATTAACTACCTTGATTATCATGGCTACTATTCATTACAATCACGACTACATTCATATTCATTAGCCACATCCTACTTCACTAGAACTTGAGACAAACATCAGCATATTCTTTCTTCAACACTACAACATTCCCTTTTACGGAATCATAACACTACAACATTCCCTTTTTCCGGAATCACAACACTACACAGGAAAGGATTTCCATATAAACCTTTCAGAATCTAGTTTTCCAAATTGGGGAAAGGATTTCCACCTGGACCCTCTTCAATAAACCATGAATACAATCATTACACACAATTAATGATTACTTTCCATCACTATGAATGTCTTTCATCATGTCACAAATGTTCATTTCTTTTTTTCTTGTAACACGACAAGAATGTTCATTTCATATAATCACCAGATTCTAAAAGGCATTTTTTTCCCAAAAGATTCATCTACTTCAATATATGTAAGGGAAAGATTCCCACACATTCTTGTTTACCAACACACAACTATTCAATATTCATATCAAGAGTGAGTTAAATACTCATCCACATCAAAAATCATATATAAAGTCTCTGTCGCTCACTCTGGGAGCTTATTATCCATAGCATCAAAACTCTCCCTCTTCTCGCAAAGTCTAGCTAAACCACATTGGAATAATTAACTTTTTTTTCATCATGAATTCATAACTAGTTGAGTCACAGAATAAACAAAATCTTTTTTTTCTGAAGACCACTTCCTTTAACGCTCACTTCATGTATGTTTTCCGACAGCATTTCGTTTTGTTACCCTATCAAGTCATAGGATAACAGAACACAACAAATACTTTCCTTTTCTAAACAAATCCTTCACAAGTGCGCTGAGGAAGTTTCAGTCGCTCCTAACCCGGAATACGGTTTCGGTTTGCTAATAAATAAACATTAAATGATAAATACCTGACTGCCACAAAAAACGGATGGAGTCCCTCTTCGGCCTTCTGGATAGTTGCGTTGCCAGAATCACTGCAGAGACTGCCAAACCGGTTCAGCTCACCCGGCTTTTAACAGTGCGCAGGTGAGCAGCAGTTAGGTAAACTTTTCAACCGGCTTCCGGACGACTACCTTCCGGTTAGCCCGGTTGCATAAAAATTTGTGACTGGACGGGAAACGATCCGTCACATCCATAGACCTTCTCCCTCGTCATTGTGTCGGCAGGCCATGTCTCTGTTCTTAGCTTTTTGTGTGTGGGACATTTCATGCCATATGGTATCAGACATTCAAGGATTTAAATGACCAGGTCATGTT
>CM065722.1:422500-462500 GCA_033310375.1 Conus canariensis
AGAGATTTTTTTGTTGTCGGAATGTTTCACACTGCTCTATCACTGGCTCCGCTTTTTCTCCAATTCCTTTGCTCTCCCCTCCCCACCATACCATCCCCAACTCTCCCTCTCCCCCTCCCCCGCCCACTTCTTTTTCTTCATTTGCATAAATAAATAAGCACAAATATAATCACAGACACACACAATACAACACAACACACACACGCACACACACGCGCGCACTCACACACACGCACGCACACACACACACACACACACACACACACACACACACACACACACACACACACACACACACACAAGTACACACAAGCATGCACGTATTCTCGCAGAGAACTGAGGAAGTGCATATGTGTGTGTGTGTGCGTGTGCGTGCGTGCGTGCGTGCGTGCGTGCGTGCGTGCGTGCGTGCGTGCGTGTGTGTGTGTGTGTGTGTGTGTGTGTCTGTGTCTGTGAGAGAGAGAGAGAGTTTGTGTGCATGCTTGCGTGCGTGCGAGAGAGAATTCACCAATGTGTGTGTGTGTGTGAGAGAGAGAGAGAGAGAGAGAGAGACGGGGGGGGGGGGTGCATGCTTGCGTGCGTGCGAGAGAGAATACACCAATGTGTGTGTGTGTGTGTGTGTGTGTGTGTGTGTGTGTGTGTGTGTGTGTGTGTGTGTGTGTGTGAGAGAGAGAGAGAGGAGAGAGAGAGAGAGAGAGAGAGAGAGAAAATAGGGTGGTAGCGAAAAAGAGACCGACAGACAGACAGACAAATGGAACTGAACTAGGGGGAGAATGTGGGAAGGGCAAACGGGCAATACACTATCAAAGAAAACCAAATATAGCAGTCTTTTATGATCCAACTTAACGAGCATCACTAACTTCTCCACTGGCAGAGGAGGAAGGTGGGGGAACACAGCTCATTCCAGTGACATTCCCAGCCTTACAGCCGTTCCCAGAGGAATCCCCAGTCTTACACAGCCTCCTGAGGGAGCAGCCACGATAGAACGATCCTGTCTGAGTCCAGCCTTGTCCGCAAAGTTTGTATCTAACTTTCACTCTCCTTCGATTTCCTCTTCGTTTTACGTCTGTGTCGATGTCTCGCTGTACGCAGTGCCTCCAGTTCACGAATGAGGTCTGGTTTGCCTTTAACATGGACAGAGGGGTTTCAAGAGGTTTTACTGTTCTGTTTATTGTCTAGTGTAGGCTGACTTATAAATCATCTTTCCTCAGTGTTGCTTCCTTCGCCATGTCATTCCTGTGTGTGAAGCGGGAAAACACCAAGCTTCAGTTGACCATCAGCTTCACAGACCTGATGATGCTCACTTTAAGCCAATTCGCAATGTGTTATTGAAAGTATCAGTCGTCGTGGCACAATGGTTAGTGACAAAGACTTGTTGGCTGAGAAGTCGTGGGTTCAAGTCCCACCTGAGGCACTGAATTTGGGGTATTTTTCTGTCCCTGGCCGGCTGCTACCCATGGCTAAGTTCCACAGGGAAGACAGGGCACTACAGTCCACATTCACCACTTGATGAATGCGTCTCACACAGTGTTGCCCCAAACTCCCTGTCCAACACTGCAGATCTCTGGGACCTGGTGTTGAGGGGTGTTGGAATAGGAAGCGTGGCACACATGTCCCACACCATCATGGAAGCTCCGTGACATCATCCTCACTATTCTCATCCCCACTGATCATCATACATTGTTTTCAAAGGCTCTGATGTTGAGGTCCTTCCTGCCCTGCTCTCGCAGTGGCCTTGGTGTTGATGTCCACTCTTGTAGCTGTCTGTACCTGTGGTCGGGTCGGCAAGTGCACGGGGGCTGTTCTCGGAGGAACATCACGGTGCCTTCCCGGGAAACGTTCTCTCAGCGGGCTCCGAGAAGAATCACTGTCATCAGTTGAGGGCTCAGTAAGTGGTGTCTTTGGTATGTTGGGTCAGAACTGCCAGCACTGAATTCTACCGGTGACTCGACAGTATTGCGGCGTCTCTTTGGATGGGTTGCCCTTTGACTGCTTCCTACTGATCCCTCCGTCCACGGACAGCGGTACTGCAGTGTGTCAGCTCACAGGTCACAGGTCAATGTGGCTCCATGAGAAGGAACTGCAATGAACGGCGTTGGAGAAATGTCACCGAGTAGTGTCGAAATGCGTTGAAGAAATGTCACTGAGTAGTGTCGAAAGGCGTTGAAGAAATGTCACCGAGTAGTGTCGAAAGGAAGAGGTGGGGGACACAAAATATGAGACTGCAAAAATGAAACGCCCAGTGACACCCAAACTAAATCCATGTTTGTCCAATCCATCAGAATACCCCGTAAACAAACACTTCCCTCTGACATTCATGTTGGCTGCAGTGATGTAAGTTTCTTTCCATTCGTAAAGCATCGAGATGTGGTGTGTTGCCATCTTATTCTTTGGGGAAAAGATAGCGGCATTACTGTCTACATCAGAAAACAGCGCCAATCTGTCACACTTTTTACTATCCGACCATTGCTTCATTCTTGTATATGCTTTAGTCCTATCAAGATGAAATCATGGTCACAGTCTTCGTGTCTTTAGTCTTCTGCTTTTCCTTTCTGGGCTGTAGAAGGTTCAGAACGCTGCTGTCTAACAAACAAAGAGGTGCCACCTCACACATCTCTTTGGTCCCCCTTCATGGGCTCAGCTCTCATCAGAGACTTTTTATTCCAGGGACTCTTCGGCTTCGGCCGGACCCTACACAAAACGGAGTTTGCTCTGAGTTCCAATGGGAAGACTGGAATCACAAAGTCGAGATTTATCCACGATATATAGGGATCTCCGACAGCCTTGCTTAAATGCCCAGGCAATCACTGCAGTGACTGTATCTCCCGGGCCTGGCTAATTCCAGGCTATCTTATGAAAAGAAGCGTAGAGTACAGACTTGTAAGAGAGTTTCTGATCCAACTGGAAATCCACAGCGTCATCCTCATCATATTCATATATAAATTTCGTTGCTTCTATCCCCTGTTATGAGGGTCACCTCAGTTTTGATTTCTACTCCATTTTCACGTCTACTATGAGGTCGTCGTGGTCATCGGTCTGGGGACTTTCGCTGGTTAGACGTGGTGGCACTCTCCGGATAAGAACACGAATTAACGGTTATTGTTTTTGGTGTGGGGTTTAATAGGTGATGTCTAGCATATACTGGACAGGAACAGGACACACTGAATACCATCACAGTGCAGCATTTTCTCGGAGGGGGGGGGGGTGGAGGGGGGTGCCTCATAACACGTTGATGTGGACTGCTACCAATGGACTGCCATTCCTACTTCTGTGAAAGGACACACCTGAATACTGGCTGTGGACTGGGCGGTCGCAATGAGAGGCGTGGGACAATGTCACTGGACACTGTTGGCTGTGTATAAAGCAGGGAGAATGAGAGGCGTGGGACAGTGTCACTGGACAAACACAGTGTTGGCTGTGTATAAAGCAGGGAGAATGAGAGGTTTGAAGACAGTGTCACTGGACACAGCGTTGGCTGTGTATAAAGCAGGGAGAATGAGAGGCGTGGGACAGTGTCACTGGACAGAGCGTTGGCTGTGTATAAAGTGGGGAGAATGAGTGGCGTGGAGACAGTGTCACTGGACAGAGTGTTGGCTGTGTATAAAGCAGGGAGAAGGAGAGGCGTGTATACAGTGTCACTGGACAGAGTGTTGGCTGTGTATAAAGCAGGGAGAATGAGAGGCGTGGGACAGTGTCACTGGACAGAATGTTGGCTGCGTGTAAAACAGGGAGAATAAGAGGCGTAGAGACAGTGTCACGGACAGAGTGTTGGATGTGTATAAAGCAGGAAGAATGAGAGGCGTGGAGACAGTGTCACTGGACAGAGTGTTGGCTGTGTATAAAGTGGGAGCCGGAATAGCTCAGTTGGTAGAGCGCCTGACTCGTAATCTTGGTGATCCTGGGGTTGCGGGTTCGAATCTCCGCCGGGGCGTTTCGGTACAGGGGGATTTTTCCCTCGGAGTTAACATTAGTTCTGACTCCATTTCCCATACAGTCCTTCGAATGAGACTATAAACCGAGGTTCCGTGTGTGAATGCACGCATAATATCTTGCACACACGTAAAATCCCATCACCAACTTTCGGAAGAGTAGGCCAGTTTGGCCGTTGGTATGGATGACACGTTACACACAGCATGCACCCTGCGTAAGAAATGGAAAGAATGAAGGAAGTAAAGAAACTGAGTGAACGATATTGAACGATATTGACTGGATGACACGGGAAACGACTGAATGAAGCGCCAGCTGGCAGCTCTTCAGTCGACACTACCCAGGCAGGCAGCCCGTTGTGTAAGCGAGTGTTGATTGTAAAGCGCTTAGAGCTTGCTCTCTAGCCGAGAATAGGCGCTATATAAGTATTCATTATTATTATTATTTATAAAAGCAGGGAGAATGAGAGGCGTGGAGACAGTGTCACTGGACAGTGTGTTGGCTGCGTATAAAGCAGGGAGAATGAGAGGCGTGGAGACAGTGTCACTGGACAGTGTTGGCTGTGTATAAAGCAGGGAGAATGAGAGGCGTGGGACAGTGTCACTGGACACTGTTGGCTGTGTATAAAGCAGGGAGAATGAGAGGCGTGGCACAGTGTCACTGGGCAAACAGAGTGTTGGCTGTGTATAAAGCAGGGAAAATGAAGAGGCGTGGAGACAGTGTCACTGGACAGTGTTGGCTGTGTATAAAGCAGGGAGAATGAGAGACGTGGAGACAGTGTAAGTGGACAAACAGAGTGTTGGCTGTGTATAAAGCAGGGAGAATGAAGAGGCGTGGAGACAGTGTCACTGGACAGTGTTGGCTGTGTATAAAGCAGGAGAATGAGAGACGGGGGGCAGTGTCACTGGACAGAGTGTTGACTGTGTATAAAGCAGGGAGAATGAGAGGCGTGGGACAGTGTCACTGGACAGTGTTCGCTGTGTATAAAGCAGAGAAAATTAGAGGCGTGGAGACAGTGTCACGGACAGAGTGTTGGCTGTGTATAAAGCAGGGAGAATGAGAGGCGTGGAGACAGTGTCACAGGACAGAGTGTTGGCTGTGTATAAAGCAGGGAGAATGAGAGGCGTTGAGACAGTGTCACTGGACAAACAGAGTGTTGGCTGTGTATAAAGCAGGGAGAATGAGAGGCGTGGAGACAGTGTCACTGGACAAACAGAGTGTTAGCTGTGTATAAAGCAGGAGAATGAGAGACATGGAGACAGTGTCAGTGGACAAACAGAGTGCTGGCTGTGTATAAAGCAGGGAGGATGAGAGGCGTGGGACAGTGTCACTGGACAGAGTGTTGGCTGTGTATAAAGCAGGGAGAATGAGAGGCGTGGGACAGTGTTACTGGACAGTGTGTTGGCTGTGTATAAAGCAGGGAGAATGAGAGGCGTGGCAGTGTCACGGACAGAGTGTTCTGTGTATAGCAGGAGAATGAAGGCGTGGGACGTGTCACTGACAGTGTTGGCTGTGTATAAAGCAGGAGAATGAGAGGCGTGGAAGTGTCACTGAGAGTGTTGGCTTGTATAAAGCAGAGAATGAGAGGCGTGGAGACGTGTAGGACAGGTTGTGTGATAAGCAGAGATAGAGGCGTGAGACAGGTCATGGAAGGTTGGCTGTGTATAAAGCAGGAGAATGAGAGGGTGAGCAGTCACGGACAGAGTGTTGTGTGTATAAGCAGAGAATGAACGTGACAGTGTCACTGAAGTTTGCTGTGAAAGCAGGGAGAAGGGGCGTGACATGTCACTGACAGTGTGCTGAAGCAGGGAGAATGCGTGGGTGCAGACAGGGGGTAAAAGCAGGAATGAGGGCGTGGACGTTCTGGAGAGTGGTATAGCGAGATGAGCTGACAGTCCTGACAGGTTGCTGGTATACAGAGATGAGGGGTGACAGTGTCGACAGTGTAAGAGGGAGAAAGGCGTGGAGCTGTCACTACAGTTGGCGGAACAGGAGATGAATGAGAGCTAATGTGCTGTATAACAGGATGAGAGTGGAGTCCTGGCAGGTGTGTGATAGCGGAGAAGAGCTGGCAGGTAGGAGTGTGCTGTGTTAACGGAGAATAGGTGGATCATGGAAAGTGTGTGTAAGCAGGAGAAGAGTGGTGTCATGACATGTGCTTGATAAGAAGAGAGTGAGCAGTCACTGCAGTGTGTAAGCAGGGAGATAGAGGGTGCATGTCAGAGGTGTGTTATAAGATAAGTGGCAGGTCAGGACGGTTGTGGTAAGCAGAATGAGAGGGCGTGCAGACAGTGGCGTTAAGCAGAATAGTGGCAGGTACTGAAGGTTGCTGTGTAAGCAGAAAGATGTAACAGGAAAAGAGGGAAAGCGGAAGAGTTGGGTATAAACAGGATGAGGCGTGAAAGCATGAAAAAGGTGGCTGGTATAAAGCAGGAGAATGAAGGTGTGAAGAAGGACTGACAGTGTTGGCGTGTAAAAGCAGGAGAATGAAGGCGTGGAGACAGTGTCACTGGAATGTTGGCTGTGTATAAGCAGGAGAATGAGAGGGAGCATGTCACGGACAGGTGTTGGTTGTATAAGCAAGGAGAATGAGGCGTGGAGACAGTGTCACTGGACAAGTGTTGGCTGTGTTAAAGCAGGAGAATGATGGCGTGAGACAGTGTCACGGACAGTGTTGGCGTGATAAAGCGGGAGACAGGCGTGAGACAGTGTCACTGGAAAAAGAGTTGGGCTGTGAAAGCAGGGAGAATGAGGCGGGGACAGTGTCCTGGACAAGTGTTCGCTGGAAAGGCAGGAGAATGAGAGGCGTGAGACAGTGTCACTGGACAGAGTGTGGCTGTGTTAAAGCAAGGAGAATGAGAGGCGTGGAGACAGTGTCACTGGACAGAGTGCTGGCTGTGTATAAAGCACGGTGAATGAGAGGCGTGGAGACAGTGGCACTGGACAAACACAGTGTTGGCAGTGTATAAAGCACGGAGAATGAGAGGTCTTAAGACAGTGTCACTGGACAGAGTGTGGCTGTGTATAAAGCAGGAGAATGAGAGGAGTGGGTCAGTGTCACTGACAAACAGTGTGTTGGCTGTGTATAAAGCAGGAGAATGAGAGGCGTGGGAAAGTGTCACTGAGAGTGTTGGCTGTGTATAAAGCAGTGAGAATGAGAGGCGTGGAGACAGTGTCACTGGCAGAGTTTGGCTGTGTATAACGAGGGAGAATGAAGAGGCGTGGGACAGTGTCACTGACAGAGCGTTGGCTGTGTATAAAGCAAGGAGAATGAGAGGCGTGGGACAGTGTCACTGGACAGTGTTGGCTGTGTATAAAGCAGGGAAATGAAGAGGCGTGGAGGCAGTGTCACTGGACAGAGTGTTGCCTGTGTATAAAGCAAGGAGAATGAACAGGCGTAGAGACAGTGTCACTGGACAGTGTGTTGGCTGTGTATAAAGCAGGGAGAACGAACAGGCATGGAGACAGTGTCACTGGACATTGTTGGCTGTGTATAAAGCAGGGAGAATGAAGAGGCGTGGAGGCAGTGTCACTGGACAGAGTGTTGCTAAGTATAAAGCAAGGAGAATGAACAGGAGTAGAGACAGTGTCACTGGACAGTGTGTTGGCTGTGTATAAAGCAGGAAGAATGAACAGGCATGGAGACAGTGTCACTGGACAGTGTTGGCTGTGTATAAAGCAGGGAGAATGAAGAGGCGTGGAGGCAGTGTCACTGGACAGTGTGGCTGTGTATAAAACAGGAAATACAGAGGCGTGGAGACAGTGTCACTGGACAGTGTTGGCTGTGTATAAAGCAGGGAGAATGACAGCGTGGGCCGTGTCACTGACAGGTGTTGGCTGTGTATAAAGCAGGAGAATGAAGAGGCGTGGAACAGTGTCACTGGCAAGTTTTGGCTGTGTATAAAGCAGGGAGAATGAGAGGCGTGGGGCAGTGTCACTGGACATGTTGGCTGAGTATAAAGCAGGGAGAATGAAGAGGCGTGGAGGCAGTGTCACTGGACAGAGTGATGGCTGTGTATAAAGCAGGGAGAATGAAGAGGCGTGGAGACAGTGTCACTGGACAGTGTTGGCTGTGTATAAAGCAGGAGAATGAAGAGCCGTGGAGGCAGTGTCCCTGGACAGAGTGTTGGCTGTGTATAAAGCAGGGAGAATGAGAGTCGTGGGGCAGTGTCACTGGACAGAGTGCTGGCTGTGTATAAAGCAGGGAGAATGGAGGGTGGAAAGTGTCATGGACAAACACAGTGTTGACTGTGTATAAAGCAGGGAGAATGAGAGGCGTAGAGACAGTGTCACTGGACAGAGTGTTGGCTGTGTATAAAGCAGGGAGAATGAGAGGCCTGGGGCCGTGTCACTGGACAAACAGAGTGTTGGCGTGTATAAGTAGGAAGAATGAGAGGCGTAGAGACAGTGTCACTGGACAGTGTGTTGGCTGTGTATAAAGCAGGCAGAATGAGAGTCGTGGGGCAACGTCACTGGACAGCGTTGGCTGTGTATAAAGCAGGGAGAATGAGAGGTGTGAAGACAGTGTCACTGGATAGTGTTTGCTGTGTATAAAGCAGGGAGAATGGGAGGTGTGGGGCAGTGTCACTGGACAGAGTGTTGGCTGTGTATAAAGCAGGGAGAATGACAGGCGTGGAGACAGTGTTACTAAACAGAGTGTTGGCTGTGTATAAAGCACGGTGAATGAGAGGCGTGGAGACATTGGCACCGGACAAACACAGTGTTGGCTGTGTATAAAGCAGGGAGAATGAGAGGCGTGGGACAGTGTCACTGGACAAACAGTGTGTTGGCTGTGTATAAAGCAGGGAGAATGAGAGGCGTGGGAAAGTGTCACTGGAGAGTGTTGGCTGTGTATAAAGTAGGGAGAATGAGAGGCGTGGAGACAGTGTCACTGGACAGAGTGTTGGCTGTGTATAAAGCAGGGAGAATGAAGAGGCGTGGAACGAGTGTCACTGGACAGAGTGTTGGCTGTGTATAAAGCAGGGAGAATGAGAGGCGTGGGACAGTGTCACTGGACAGTGTTGGCTGTGTATAAAGCAGGGAGAATGAAGAGGCATGGAGGCAGTGTCACTGGACAGACTGTTGCCTAAGTATAAAGCCAGGAGAATGAACACGCGTTGAGACAGTGTCACTGGACAGTGTGTTGGCTGTGTATAATGCAGGGAGAATGAGAGGCGTGGAGACAGTGTCACTGGACAGTGTTGGCTGTGTATAAAGCAGGGAGAATGAAGAGGCGTGGAGGCAGTGTCACTGGACAGTGTTGGCTGTGTATAAAGCAGGGAGAATGAAGAGGCGTGGAGACAGTGTCACTGGACAGTGTTGGCTGTGTATAAAGCAGGGAGAATGACAGGCGTGGGGCAGTGTCACTGGACAGAGTGTTGGCTGTGTATAAAGCAGGGAGAATGAAGAGGCGTGGAGGCAGTGTCTCTGGAGAGTGTTGGCTGTGTATAAAGCAGGGAGAATGAGAGGCGTGGGGCAGTGTCACTGGACAGTGTTGGCTGTGTATAAAGCAGGGAGAATGAGAGGCGTGGAGACAGTGTCACTGGACAGAGTGATGGCTGTGTATAATGCAGGGAGAATGAGAGGCGTGGAGACAGTGTCACTGGACAGTGTTGGCTGTGTATAAAGCAGGGAGAATGAAGAGCCGTGGAGGCAGTGTCACTGGACAGAGTGTTGGCTGTGTATAAAGCAGGGAGAATGAAGAGGCGTGGAGACAGTGTCACTGGACAGTGTTAGCTGTGTATAAAGCAGGGAGAATGAGAGGCGTGGGACAGTGTCACTGGAGAGTGTTGGCTGTGTATAAAGCAGGGAGAATGAGAGGCGTGGAGGCAGTGTCACTGGACAGAGTGTTGGCTGTGTATAAAGCAGGGAGAATGAAGAGGCGTGGAGACAGTGTCACTGGAGAGTGTTGGCTTTGTATATAGCAGGGAACATGAGAGGCGTGGGGCCGTGTCACTGGACAAACAGACTGTTGGCTGTGTATAAAGCAGGAAGAATGAGAGGCGTAGAGACAGTGTCACTGGACAGTGTGTTGGCTGTGTATAAAGCAGGAAGAATGAGAGTCGTGGGCAACGTCACTGGACGGCGTTGGCTGTGTATAAAGCAGGGAGAATGAGAGGTGTGAAGACAGTGTCACTAGATAGAGTGTTTGCTGTGTATAAAGCAGGGAGAATGAGAGGTGTGGGGCAGTGTCACTGGACAGAGTGTTGGCTGTGTATAAAGCAGGGAGAATGATAGGCGTGGAGACAGTGTCACTGGACAGAGTGTTGACTGTGTATAAAGCAGGGTGAATGAGAGGCGTGGAGACAGTGGCACTGGACAAACACAGTGTTGGCTGTGTATAAAGCAGGGAGAATGAGAGGTGTGAAGACAGTGTCACTGGACAGAGTGTTGGCTGTGTATAAAGCAGGGAGAATGAGAGGCGTGGGACAGTGTCACTGGACAAAGAGTGTGTTGTCTGTGTATAAAGCACGGAGAATGCGAGGCGTGGAGACAGTGTCACTGGAGAGTGTTGGCTGTATATAAAGCAGGGAGTATGAGAGGCGGGGGCAGTGTCACTGGATAGAGTTTGGCTGTGTATAAAGCAGGGAGAATGAGAGTCGTAGAGACAGTGTCACCGGGCAGAGTGTTGGCTGTGTATAAAGCAGGGAGAATGCGAGGCGTGGGACAGTGTCACTGGACAGTGTTGGCTGTGTATAAAGCAGGGAGAATGAAGAGGCGTGGAGGCAGTGTCACTGGACAGAGTGTTGCCTGTGTGCAAAGCAGGGAGGATGAACAGGCGTAGAGACAGTGTCACTGGACAGAGTGTTGGCTGTGTATAAAGCAGGGAGAATGAAGAGGCGTGGAGACAGTGTCACTGGACAGTGTTGGCTGTGTATAAAGCAGGGAGAATGAAGAGGCGTGGAGGCAGTGTCACTGGAGAGTGTTGGCTGTATATAAAGCAGGGAGAATGAAGAGGCGTGGAGACAGTGTCACTGGACAGTGTTGGCTGTGTATAAAGCAGGGAGAATGAGAGGCGTGGGGCAGTGTCACTGGACAGAGTGTTGGCTATGTATAAAGCAGGGAGAATGAAGAGGCGTGGAGGCAGTGTCACTGGACAGAGTGTTGGCTGTGTATAAAGCAGGGAGAATGAGGAGCCGTGGAGACAGTGTCACTGGACAGTGTTGGCTGTGTATAAAGCAGGGAGAATGAGAAGCGTGGGACTGTGTCACTGGAGAGTGTTGGCTGTGTATATAGCAGCGAGAATGAGAGGCGTGGAGGCAGTGTCACTGGACAGAGTGTTGTCTGTGTATAAAGCAGGGAGAATGAAGAGCCGTGGAGACAGTGTCACTGGAGAGTGTTGGCTGTGTATAAAGCAGGGAGAATGAGAGGCGTGGGACAGTGTCACTGGACAGTGTTGGCTGTGTATAAAGCAGGGAGAATGAGAGGCGTGGGACAGTGTCACTGGACAAACAGTCTGTTGGCTGTGTATAAAGCAGGGAGAATGAAGAGCCGTGGAGACAGTGTCACTGGAGAGTGTTGTCTGTGTATAAAGCAGGAAGAATGAAGAGCCGTGGAGACAGTGTCACTGGACAGTGTTGGCTGTGTATAAAGCAGGAAGAATGAGAGGCGTGGGACAGTGTCACTGGACAGAGTGTTGGCTGTGTATAAAGCAGGGAGAATGAGAGGCGTGGGACAGTGTCACTGGACAGTGTTGGCTGTGTATAAAGCAGAGAGAATGAGAGGCGTGGAGACAGTGTCACTGGACAAACAGTGTGTTGGCTGTGTATAAAGCAGGGAGAATTATACGCGTGGGACAATGTCACTGGACAAACAGTGTGTTTGTTGTGTATAAAGCAGGGAGAATGAGAGGCGTGGGGCAGTGTCACTGGACACAGTTTAATGTTGGCTGTGTATGGGGCAAAGGGAGTGAGCGGGGTGTGTGGGGAGTGTCTCTTGGGGACGATGGCGGGGGGGGGGGGGGGGGGTCATATCACCGGGACCAAGACCTCTGCGATCAGAACGAACGCAAAGTTCACACGTGACTCAGATCACACAGTGGATGAACTCTGGTTCACACTGTAGTACCTAATGCAGACTTCGTACTACAAATGCCCATGCCAATGTTTGTTCCCATCAAAATGACTTCAGACTTGGTACTACGAATGTACATGCCAGTTTCTGTCTTGAATCATTCACATCGAATGGAATACTGCGATGTCCTCCGGACAAGAGTGCATGTACTTCCCACTGTTGCCGGGCTGCCAGCCTGTTTTCCATTTCATGCTTCTATAAAACGATGCATATGTTTGTGTACTCAGTCACTACGAGAAATAGGAAGAGGTCAACACCTGTAGGCCTGCATCAAACAAAGAACCTGACATTGTCAGTCCCCGTTGTATCCTTTGCAAGAAATAGCAATGCGGTAAAAGGAGAGGAAACATGATGGCATTGCTATATTTACTTCACGCTTCTGGCATCGTCCTCCTTTCAGCTTGCCCGGACTAAGACAAGGAAAATCGGTATCAAGAGACGTTTTCCTGTTTGAATGTCGCCTCTGTTCTCTCTTCTTCTGTGAGTCTTCTGCCTCTACATGCAATGAATACTGCCAACCACTATAACAGCGGTAGGTGACGCAAGCAGAAAAAAGCAGACGTAATTCCAGTAGACACTCATAGGTATCAACAGAGTGACCGAGTTTATTGGTAGACAAGGGAGGTAAAGCCGATTACTATCAGAATACAACACCCCTCACCCATTCTTCCCAAGTCTTCGGTGGTCATATTGAAACCAACAGTAAACTGTACATCTCACTTTCATCTGTCTTCCTCTTTTTCATTTCCAACGGCAGAGTTACATCCGCCTCCACCACCACCCATTGTGGGCGCCAGTACAGGCGTTAGAAGGACGAGCAGGCAAATTGGAAAAGAGAGGCTATCATTTGTTTCTTTTATCCAGGCCCATTTGGCAGGCGCCGCCAGCAAGACACACACGAGAAAGTCAAGAAAAGTGTACGCGTCCTTAGTAACACATGAGATACTAGCCAAGGACAGTGTACATGTCCTTACTGACAAAGAAGGTAACGGCCAAAAGAAGTGACTCAGAACGTTACGGCCAATCAAAGTACACATGTCCCTAGTGATAAAAGAGATAATGGCCAACAAAAAGTGTACATGTCCTCAGTGACACGGGAATGAACTTTAACAACAGATGGTTATACCAGAATGCTGCAGTGCGTCTATATATTATAGTGATGTGTTTAGTAAAGCGATGGCCACAACAGAATGTTGAATAATATTGTCATCTACGTCAAGATGGTGTTCACAGAATTCTGCAATGTATCTTTGTCTGTAGAGAGATGACCACAGCAGAATACTGAAGTACATCATCTGTACAGTGTGTGTAGGTATGGCGTTCACAGAATACTGCAGTATACCTTTATCTGTATAGGTATGGCGTTCACAGAATACTGCAGTATACTTATATCTGTATAGGTATGGCGTTCACAGAATACTGTAGTATACTTTTATCTGTATAGAGATGGCGTTCACAGAATACTGCAGTATACTTTTATCTGTATAGAGATGGTGTTCACAGAATGCTACAGTATACTTTTATCTGTATAGAGATGGCGTTCACAGAATACTGCAGTATATTTTTATCTGTATAGAAGGGAATTGCGCGTTCACAGAATACTGCAGTTATCTTTTTATCTGCATAAGAGATGGTGTTCACAGAATGCTACAGTATGCCTTTATCTGTATAGAGATGGCGCTCACAGAATGCCTGGCCAGAGTGCTTCAGTTTATCTTTATCTATGTGTAGATGACCATTAACAAAAGGCTGCGATAAAACTGTTTCGCGGAAAATGGCGTTCACAACATGCTGCAGAATGTGTTGCTCTGTGTTGCAATGTATTGGAAAAATCTGCAGAATAGCCTTACCTGCATAGAGATGGTATTCACAGAATGCTGCAGCATATCTTATTCTGTGTACAGTTGGCGTAAACAAAATGCAGAAGTCTATTTTCGTGTGCATATAGATACTGTCAACATAATGCTGAATTACTGCAACATCTGTATAGATATAAAAACAGGACAATGCTGATTTAGACCTTTAACTGCGTAGGAATGGCGATCGATGGCAGTTCACTGAATTAACGTTCTAATGATATCTTTTGTTAATAGCACTTTGAAGTAAATCTTCATATACACAGAGATGGCGTTAATAAGATGGAGAATTCCATCTTTATCTGTATTAGGATAAGGTCAACAGAATAATGACGTTTATCTGTATACTGACGGCGTTCACAAAATGCTGACTTATATCTTCATCTGTGTAGAGATAACATTAACAAAATGTTGAATTACATCTTCATCTGTGTAGAGATCTAGATAACGTTAACAAAAGCTGAATTGTATTGACGGCGATCGCAAAACACGGTGGTTTGCAGTACACCTTTAGCTGCATTGTGAAGGCCATGGCAAAGAGCAAAGTTTGTGTCCTTTATTCATTTCAAAACTGTCAGAGGTTATTGCTCTCCAACTTTCCCAAAACAAACGGGCCGAGAAAATTTGAATTCTGCAGACATTAATGATAACCCTGTTAGCTGTCAAAAGTTTATTCCGGTTCTTGAACAGTGCACTAATTTCTGAGAGTAAAGAAAACTGTTCTCCTCCCCCCCCTCTCTCCTCCCCCCCCCCCCCCCCCCCCGAACTCAAACTTTCACTTTGAAAATTTGTAGCAAATGCAGTTTTATCGTTTGTGGGTAGAATACCCCTTACATGCTAGTGTGTGTATGTGTACAGTCATCTGCTAATCATTCCAAGAAAGTGGTTCATACCCGATGGCTGAAAAACGCAGAATCTGCAACCTCCAACAAATACTCCATGGTATCAAATCTGTGAAACGTCTAATGAAACGATGGAACCTGTATCTTATATCAAACAATTAACTCTACAACCAGGGTGTAATGTTTTGCGGTGATGTTGATAATAAAATCATAAATCCAAACATCATTAAAGCTGGGTTTAAACCTACCTAATCCTAGAAACCATTCATCACTTGGAACGAAACTACATGTGGAGATTTCTCAGCAACAAACAGACCTGCACAACTGAAGTTAGCAGCCTCTAAAAGAGTAACGTCAACTGTCAGTCCTCTGAGAGTGTAAAAGAATGAAGCGCTTGTGGATTATGCGGTGTAAGTTGTCGTTCTTTCTTTAGCCGCCAGCATCTGAGTACTTATCCCACATCTTTGCACAGTCCTTCCATGGCACCCATATCAAGATTCACCACACACATCCGTTGATCCCTCCCAAAATCACTTCAGTTTTAAAAAGCATCCGACTGCAGAGGGCCATGTCCTGGCTTTTACCATGTCAACATCGATTTCTGAGACAAAACACTAAACAGCAGCGCTGTTCCGTAATTTCCCCCACACTAAACTGTTTGATTTCCATGACAAAAGCACCAAACACCGACCTAGTTCCTTCACTTCTCCAGAGTTAACCGTCTTATATCCAGAACAAAACATCACACTCTAGTGTTTTTCCTTAGTTTCACGTTTTAGTGTTATATTTGCGGGACAAAACACTGTGTTGTTCTTTGGCTTTTCTACTGTTAACTGTTTTATTCCCTGACGAAAGCGGTCGACAGCCGTGTTCTGCTTCACCTTCCTTAAACCAGAGTTTTGACAGGTCATCTTAATTCAGGCAGAGAACAGTAAACAGTACACTGTTTGGGGTTTTCAGATTTCAGACGCTATAACTTCCCCACTCTTCCCTCACCTTGAATGAAAGAATGCACCAACAGGCCTTGACATCGGTAATGTCAATAATCAAAGACGCTGAATCTCGATAGACATTGATATCGGCCGATGTTAATGCTAACAAGGATGCTGTCAATAAACAGTGATTTAAGCTAATTTTAAAGTCAAGGATCGTTGATACGAACAGATGCTAATTATAACCATGTTGTGTCACTACACTTTTAACAACAATGTTCAATGTCAAAAAAAAAAAAATTAACAGTGTGCTAATAATAAATATTATGCATCAACATATGTATCAGATCCAGGAACTCTCAGTGAATTGAAAACACTTATATCACAATCATGATCTGTCACTAAAGCAGTAGATCATCAAAGCGTGTCAAGCTGCATCTGCTGATGTAAAACACATCGACTCTATTTGACAACACCTTACATTAGACGCAAACAAGAACATCGGTCTAAGAATATGAATGCTGTTCGAATTAAATTAGCTGTTTCTCGCTGCTTGTCCACAAAATATATAAAAACAAATCGAATCAGGCATTCCTTTCTTCTGCAATACGAAGTGAAACACAGTGCCTCTTTCTCTCTGTCACATTTCTTCTGCAATACGAAGTGAAACACAGTGCCTCTTTCTCTCTGCCACATTTCTTCTGCAATACGAAGTGAAACACATTGCCTCTTTCTCTCTGCAATACAAAGTGAAACACAGTGCCTCTTTCTCTCTGCAATACAAAGTGAAACACTGTGCCTCTTTCTCTCTGCAATACAGAATGCAACACAGTGCCTCTTTCTCTCTATCACATTTCTTCAACAATACGAATGAAACACAGTGCCTCTTTCTCTCTGTCACATTTCTTCTGCAATACAAAGTAAAACACAGTGCCTCTTTCTCTCTGTCACATTTCTTCTGCAATACAAAGTAAAACACAGTGCCTCTTTCTCTCTATCACATTTCTTCTGCAATACGAAGTGAAACACAGTGCCTCTTTCTCTCTGCAATACAAAGTGAAACACAGTGCCTCTTTCTCTCTGCAATACGAAGTGAAAAACAGTGCCTCTTTCTCTCTATCATATTCCTTCTGCAATACGAAGTGAAACACAGTTCCTCTTTCTCTCTGCAATACGAAGTGAAACAGGGCCTCTTTCTCTCTATCACATTTCTTCTGCAAGACGAAGTGAAACACAGTGCCTCTTTCTCTCTGCAATACAAAGTGAAACACAGTGCCTCTTTCTCTCTATCACATTTCTTCTGCAATACGAAGTGAAACACAGTGCCTCTTTCTCTCTATCACATTCCTTGTGCAATACGAAGTGAAACACAGTGCCTCTTTCTCTCTATCACATTCCTTGTGCAATACGAAGTGAAACACAGTGCCTCTTTCTATCACATTTCTTCTGCAATACAAAGTGAAACACAGTGCCTCTTTCTCTCCATCACAGTCCCTCAGTCTCACCTTTCGAAACAAAGCTTAAACAGTTTTTGCAAGCAGCCTTTTACAGTGCAAACTACGTTTGTTCGTATCCAATCCAACCCTGCTTTGTTATACGAGCATGCGCACGAGTGGGTGGCCGCGCGCACATGTGTGTGTGTGTGTGTGTGTGTGTGTGTGTGTGCGTGCGTGCGTGCGTGCGTGCGTGCGTGCGTGCGCGTGCGTGCGTGTGTGTGCGTGCGTGTGCGTGTGCGTGTGTGTGTGTGTGTGTGTGTGTGTGTGTGTGTATGAGGCGTGCATGAGTGCGTGCCTGCGTGCGGGCGGGCGTGCGTGCGCGCGTGTGTTTGCTGAAAAATCACAACCGTACGCCTCTGATGAAACTCAAACCCAAGAATTCCCAGTCCTCAACACGCCATGCTAACCATCACACGATGGCTGGTGCGAGAGAGAGAGAGAGAGAGAGAGAGAGAGAGAGGGGTGGAGACAGAAAGAGAGGTGAAACCGAACTATAAGGGGAGCGGGGTAACTAACCTAGAAATACACCTTCAAAGAAAACTGAAGATAGCAGTCTTGTATGATCCAACTAAACGAGCATCGCTACATTTTCCACTGTCGGAGAAGGCACGTGGGGGAATACTGCTATTTCCAGCGGCATTCCCAGCCTTACAGCCGTCCCCAGAGGAACCCCAAGTCTTACACACCCTTCTCATGTATCTTCAAAGATAGAACGATCCTGTCTGGTGCCGGTCCTGCCCGCAAAGTTTGTATCTAACTTTCACTCTCCTTCGATTTCCTCTTCGTTTTACGTCTGTGTCGATGTCTCGCTGTACGCAAGTGCCTCTAGTTCACAGATGGGGTCTGGTTTGCCTTTAACATGAACAGAGGGGTTTCAGTGGGTTTTACTGTTCTGTTTATTGTCTACTGTGGGCAGGCTGTAATCCACCATTCAGTTCTGTTGCCTGTAGTATCATTCTTGTGTGCCAGTGGAGTACAGTGGGTACAGGGGGTGAGTGAACACCAAGCTTTTGTTGACCATCAGATGTACAGACTTTGTGCTACTGACAAACTCTCGATCAAGTCAATGAAAAAAAAGCCATCGTGGCATAGCCATTAGTGGCACAGACTTGTGGCCTGGGAGGTCGTGGGCTCGAGTCCCACCTGAGGCACTGGTTGGTGGGGGGTTTCTGCCCCCGGCGGGCTCCCACCCAAACGTTGAGTCACAGCGGGGATATGTGAGTGAGCAGCCCAACAGCAACGGTAATTGTTCCCCGACTGGGTGCTCGGATGCTTCGCCCCTGTCTCTGTGGACGGGAGTGTATGCTCTAAGTACAAGCACCCGATTCACCGGATCGGACCATGTGGCTTAATGTCAACCTTGACTTCAAATGGGAACTCTGGGACAACACAGTCCAGTTATACAGTTCTGAGAGTGTTCCGCGAATTTACATGACCAACATGCAAGTGTTTATATCTTTCAGACCTGGCTATTGCCGTCATATATTTAACGAAAATACAGAGTACAGCCATATCATGTAGCCTCTAACTAGAATGGAAATTCCATAGCGTCATCTTCATTATTCTCATTCTGATCGGCCGTCACAAATCTCTTAAGTCGCAGCTCTGAAGCCCTCATGCCCTGCTGTCGTGGCGACCTCGGTGTTGATGACCTCTCCGCATCCATGACCCTGGCCAGTTCGTATCAAGGTCGTCAGTATCAGCAAGGTTACAGGAACTGTCGTTGGATGAGCACGGTGCCACCCCCCGAAAGGGGCTACACACTGACGGTGACTCCGCCACAGAACAGACACCGCTGTCAGAAAGGGAGTAATGGGTGGCGTCCTCTGTGTAGTTCATGACAAGTGCCAATGAAAAAACACTGAAGCCACCCAGCAGCAGTGCGGTGTCTCCTCTGATCGGTTGCCCTATAACGAATTGATACTGATTGCTAATATTGATTGCTGATATTGATTGCTGATATTGATTGCTGATATTGATTGTTGCCACTATACTGCAATTCTGGGGCTGCAGCAGGACAACTGTGGCTGTGTAGTGTTTGTGGGGTGTTAAGGGCAAGCCAGAATAAGCGGCGTGGGGGAGGAGGAGGGCCGTTAAGGAAGGTGAGACGGCATATGCAGACATTGAAAATTGTATGGCTGATAGGTGAGACAGCAAAGTCATTGGAAATTGCATGGCTGATAGGTGAGACAGCAAAGTCATTGAAAACTGTATGGCTGATAGGTGAGACAGCAAAGTTATTGAAAATTGCATGGCTGATAGGTGAGACAGCAAAGTCATTGAAAATTGCATGGCTGATAGGTGACACAGCATAGTCATTGAAAACTGTATGGCTGATAGGTGAGACAGCAAAGTCATTGAAAATTGCATGGCTGATAGGTGAGACAGCAAAGTCATTGAAAATTGCATGGCTGATAGGTGAGACAGCATAGTCATTGAAAACTGTATGGCTGATAGGTGAGACAGCAAAGTCATTGAAAATTGCATGGCTGATAGGTGACACAGCATAGTCATTGAAAACTGTATGGCTGATAGGTGAGACAGCAAAGTCATTGAAAACTGTATGGCTGATAGGTGAGACAGCATAGTCATTGAAAACTGTATGGCTGATAGGTGAGACAACACAGTCATTGAAAAATGTATGGCTGATAGGTGAGACAGCATAGTCATTGAAAACTGTATGGTTGATAGGTGAGACAGCATAGTCATTGAAAACTGTATGGCTGATAGGTGAGACAGCATACACAGTCATTGAAAATTGCATGGCTGATAGGTGAGACAGCAAAGTCATTGAAAACTGTATGGCTGATAGGTGAGACAGCATAGTCATTGAAAACTGTATGGCTGATAGGTGAGACAGCATACACAGTCATTGAAGATTGCATGGCTGATAGGTAAGACAGCAAAGTCATTGAAAACTGTATGGCCGAGAGGTGAGACAGCATACACAGTCATTGAAAACTGTATGACTGACAGTTGAGACAGCATACACAGTCATTGAAAATTGTATGGCTGATAGGTGAAACAGCAAACACAGACATTGAAAATTGTATGGCTGATAGGTGAGACAGCATACACAGACATTGAACTTTGTATGGCTGATAGGCGAGACAGCATACACAGACACTGAACTTTGTATGGCTGATAGGCGAGACAGCATACACAGACATTAAACTTTGTATGGCTGATAGGCGAGACAGCATACACAGTCATTGAACTTTGTATCGCTGATAGGCGAGACAGCATACACAGTCATTGAACTTTGTATGGCTGATAGGTGAGACAGCAGACACAGTCATCGAATTTTGTATGGCTGATAGGTGAGACAGCATAAACAGACATTGAACTTTGATATGGCTAATAGGTGAGACAGCATACACAGTCACTGAACTTTGTATGGCTGATAGGCGATACAGCATACACAGTCACTGAATTTTGTATGGCTGATAGGTGAGACAGCAGACAGAGTAATCGAACTTTGTATGGCTGATAGGTGAGACAGCATACACAGTCGTCGAATTTGTATGGCTGATAGGTGAGACAGCAGACATAGTCATCAAACTTTGTGTGGCTGATATGTCAGACAGCATACACAGACATTGAAAATTGTATCACTGATAGGTGAGACAGCATACACAGTCATTGAATATTGTATGGCTGATAGGTGAGACAGCATACACAGTCACTGAACTTTGTATGGCTGATGCATGGTACGGATCGCTGTAAAGCAGTGAGAGCCAAATGATACCAACACTGAATCCCTGTATGGCTGATGCATGGCACGGATTGATGTAAAGCAGTGAGAGCCAAATGATACCAACACTGAATCCCTGTATGGCTGATGCACGGTACTGATCGCTGTAAAGCAGTGAGAGCCAAATGATACCAACACTGAATCCCGCTCGTCCAGTCGCCCACAATACCCCATCACCTAGCGCTTCTGTATATCTTTCATGAAGCCATGGTGATGGAGTCGCTTCATTCACTCTATGAAAAGTGTTAGGGTGGTGATCAGTTGCTGTCTCATCTCTCTTAACAAAGTCAAGACACCTGCACATCTCTCTGTATCCAGCTTAGGAGAAGAGTGAACATCTGTCACTACTGCTCCTCTAGTCAGTTCTGTAGTATTGTCCAAGTCAGATAGCTGTCTATGTCTTCATGCCGGCTGTCACTACTGCTTCTCTAGTCAGTTCTGTGGTACGGTCCAAGTCAGATAGCTGTCAATGTCTTCATGCCGGCTGTCACTACTGCTTCTCTAGTCAGTTCTGTGTATTGTCCAAGTCAGATGGCTGTCTATGTCTTCATGCCGGCTGTCACTACTGCTCCTCTAGTCAGTTCTGTGGTATTGTCCAAGTCAGATGGCTGTCTATGTCTTCATGCCGGATGTCACTACTGCTCCTCTAGTCAGTTCTGTGGTATTGTCCAAGTCAGATGGCTGTCTATGTCTTCATGCCGGATGTCACTACTGCTCCTCTAGTCAGTTCTGTGGTATTGTCCAAGTCAGATGGCTGTCTATGTCTTCATGCCGGCTGTCCTGGACATGTTAGCCAACAGTCTGTGCTGCACGGTTGCCGCTACGACCAAGAAAAGAGAGCTCATCACGCCTCTTCTTTCCTCCCTTCACTGGCTCTCCATCTCTGCCTGCATTCGGCACATGGTTTATACAATATCCTCCCACACCATGAACCACGTCTGTCCTCAATACTTTTCAGACTGAATTCTATCAGGAGCTTTAGTCGTCCTATCACCTATGGATGCTGAAAATCTCTAGAATCGTTTAAAATCCTTCAAAGTAAGGTTTTCCTGCCTTGCCCCTCTCACGTGGAACGAACTCTCATTCGCGGTCCGTCTGGCCCAAATCCTTTACTCTTCTAAAACTGCTATTAAAACACATCTCTTGATTTTTTTAATGTTTAATTAACCCCCCCCCCCCTCCCACACACACACACACACACAACACACACACACACACACACACACACACACACACACACACACACTGATTCTATCCAGTGGCATATGGGCGTGCGTGCGTGCGTGCGCGCACACGTGTGTGTATGTATGTGTGTAAGTGTGTGTGTGTGTGTGTGTGTGTGTGTGTGTGTGTGTGTGTGTGTGTGTGTGTGTGTGTGTGTTTGTGTGTGTGTGTGTGTGTGTGTGTGTGTGTGTGTGTGTGTGTGTGTGTGTGTGTGTGTGTGTTGTGTTTATAGCACCCTTCCTCACTCTTTCCATGCTGAAGAAACAGCCTAAAGCACCGTGACTATTGTGAAATGTTTGAAGGGAGATACAGCACTTTCTTTGAAAGAGGGAAATATCAGTTTAAAAAATACAAGATAAGACAGGAGAAATGAAACGACACCTGTAGTGTCTTTGGGGCCTTGTTTCCACATCAGAATTCTATTAAATGACACCTGTAGTGTCTGTGGGGCCTTGTTTCCACATCAGAATTCTATGAAATGACACCTGCAGTGTCTTTGGGGCCTTGTTTCCACATCAGAATTCTATGAAATGACACCTGCAGTGTCTTTGGGGCCTTGTTTCTTTGGGGCCTTGTTTCCACATCAGAATTCTATGAAATGACACCTGTAGTGTCTTTGGGCCTTGTTTCCACATCAGAATTCTATTAAATGACACCTGTAGTGTCTGTGGGGCCTTGTTTCCACATCAGAATTCTATGAAATGACACCTGTAGTGTCTTTGGCCTGTTTCTTGGGCCTTGTTTCCACATCAGAATTCTATGAAATGACACCTGTAGTGTCTTTGGGGCCTTGTTTCCACATCAGAATTCTATTAATGACACCTGTAGTGTCTGCCTTGTTTCCACATCAGAATTCTATGAAATGACACCTGTAGTGTCTTTGGGGCCTTGTTTCCACATCAGAATTCTATTAAATGACACCTGTAGTGTCTTTGGGGCCTTGTTTCCACATCAGAATTCTATGAAATGACACCTGTAGTGTCTGTGGGGCCTTGTTTCTACACCAGAATTCTATGAAATGACACCTGTAGTATCTTTGGGGCCTTGTTTCCACATCAGAATTCTATTAAATGACACCTGTAGTGTCTTTGGGGCCTTGTTTCCACATCAGAATTCTATGAAATGACACCTGTAGTGTCTTTGGGGCCTTGTTTCCAAATCATTATTCTAATAACCGTGGCTGCAGCTTTGTCAGCCTTTCAAAATGATGTCGCATCCTGTTCTATGTATGCTCTTCCGGCTGACAACAGCGTGCTTCCCCCCAAGCAACGTGAGGGAGGAAGCCGAAAGAACAAGGCCTTGCCTGTCTCACTACACTGTCGCAAAGGGTAGCCTGACATTCAAAGAGACGAAAAGGTTTCCTGTTTAACTGTTATGCCAGGACGAAGGGTATGTATGGTAAGATGTTGGTATTACTGTACTGAACCGCTCACAGCGTGTTTGTGAGGAGATACTACGGCTGATTTTGCACTATTAAAGGCTGCATCGTGTTTGAAAATACAAGGTAAAACAGTCAATTCTGTCAAAAAGGCATCATAATGTAATATACCTCTGAACAGCATAATGGTGTATTTGATTTTTTAAAAAAAAACATCAAAAACATTCTTAAACAGAAATATAATATATCCATAATCGTTGTCGACGTGGCACGGCACTTAGCGCTCCCAGTCAGTGAATGTTCCTATGTAAAACAAACTCTCCGAGGGAATTACAGACACAGAACCAGAGGCCGTGCCAGTGCGACCAAGACCTCGTGATAAACAGAAAGATGACACGGAGCACGGACCACACTTTATGACCTGGTCTCTGGTGCAAATCCTAGTGTCCAGTAACTGCGAACTGTACTAAAAATGGCCATGCCAATGACTGTCTTATACAGTTTGTTCATTCCGAATGGGACATTTAGATGTCCCGGGGGCAAGGCTAATATGCATTGGACAGAATTCAATAGGCGGCCACGCTTTTCAGCACTTTCTGACATAAACCACTGCAATTATTTTTGTATTCAGTCTTCACCGAAATGGGATTATGAGGATGTCTACACATGTACACCAAGCAAGAAAGCTCCCACCTTTAGTCTACGTTTTGTTCCCGGCAGGAAACAGCGATGGGCTGGAAGGAGTGGACACTTGGTAAGCATTACTTATCCATTCCATGGTTTTTCCCCCCTTTTTCCAGCTTGCCTGGACTCAAGAACAAAAATCGGAATGAAAAGATAACGTTTTCCGATTTGAATATTGCCTCACTTATGATCGATCTCTTCTCTTTCGAGACTTCTTTCAATTACATATAATGACAGCTACCGACCATAGATACAGCGTTGTGTAACGTTCTTTACAATCAGTAATCAAGCTAGGTCAAGTGAAGAAGAAAACGAAGCAGCGATAATTCCACCAGATACCCATCGGTGCTGACAGAGTGACAGTTTGCTGGCTGACGAGGGAGACAAGGCCCGTTAAAATCAGTCAACATCACCCCTCTCTCATTTTCCTGCAGTGTTAGGTCGTAATTAAAACTTGCAGCTACTTCAAAGCTCAATATCTTTTGTCTCCCTCTTTTCTCCCGTTAATTTGCAGCTGTGGGAGTTACGTCCCTCTGCAGGCGACAATAAAGCCGTTAGAATAGCGAGAAGGCAAACTGGATAAGGGGCGCAACTGCTTGTTTCTTGACCTGGTCCACTTGGCAGACTTCCAAGACGCAGACAAGATATATGCCAAGAAAGTTATATGTCCTTTAAGACACGCAGATAACGGCAGATAATCTACATGTCCTTAAAGACACGGGAGATAACGGCCAAGATAAGTCTACATGTCCTCAATGACACGGAAGATAACGGCCAAGATAAATATACATGTCCTTAATGACACGGGAGATAACGGCCAAGATAAGTCTACATGTCCTTAATGACACGAGAGATAACGGCCAAGATAAGTGTACATGTCCTTAAAGAAACGGGAAATAACGGCCAAGATAAGTGTACATGTCCTTAATGACACGAGAGATAACGGCCAAGATAAGTCTACATGTCCTTAATGACACGGTAGATAACGGCCAAGGTAAGTCTACATGTCCTTAATGACACGGTAGATAACGGTCAAGATAAGTCTACATGTCCTTAATGACACGGTAGATAACGGCCAAGATAAGTCTACATGTCCTTAATGACACGGTAGATAACGGCCAAGATCAGTCTACATGTCCTTAATGACACGGTAGATAACGGCCAAGATCAGTCTACATGTCCTTAATGACACGGTAGATAACGGCCAAGATCAGTCTACATGTCCTTAATGACACGGTAGATAACGGCCAAAATCAGTCTACATGTCCTTAATGACACAGGAGATAACGGCCAAGTTAAGTGTACATGTCGTCAGAGAGACGAGAGATAACGGCCAAGAAAAGTGTACCGTCCTTAGTGACATAAAAGATAACGGCCAAGAAAAACTGTCCCGAGTCACACAGAAGACACTTGCCAAAGAAAACTGTCCCTAGTGAGATAAATGCCGAGGGAAACTGTCCTTAGTGGCTCTAGAGATAAATGCCGAGGGAAACTGTCCCTAGTGACACAAGAGATAAATGCCAAAGAAAACTGTCCCTAGTGACACAAGAGATAAATGCCGAGGGAAACTGTCCCTAGTGACACAAGAGATAAATACCGAGGGAAACTGTCCCTAGTGACACAAGAGATAAATGCCGAGGGAAACTGTCCCTAGTAACACAGGGGTTGATTGCCAAAGAAAACTGTCCTTAGTAAGACAGGAGATAATTGCCAAAGAAAACTGTCCTCAGTAAGACAGGAGATAATTGCCAAAGAAAACTGTCCTTAGTAAGACAGGAGATAATTACCAAAGAAAACTGTCCTCAGTAAGATAGGAGATAACTGCCAAAGAAAACTATCCTCAGTAAGACAGGAGATAATTGCCAAAGAAAACTGTCCTTAGTAAGACAGGAGATAATTGCCAAAGAAAACTGTCCTCAGTAAGATATGAGATAATTGCCAAAGAAAACTGTCCTCAGTAAGACAGGAGATAACTGCTTAAGAAAACTGTCCTTAATAAGACAGGGGATGATTACCAATGAAAACTGTCCCTGATGACACAAGAAACAATTCCCGAGGAAAACTGTCCCTGATGACACAAGAGACAATTCCCGAGGAAAAGTGTCCTTAATGACACAAAAGACAATTCCGGAAGAAAACTGTCCTTAGTAACACAGGGGATGATTACCAAGGAAAACTGTCCCTAATGACACAAGAGACAATTCCCGAGGAACTGTCCTTAATGACACAAGAGACAATTCCCGAGGAAAACTGTCCCTCGTGACAAAGGAGATAGCGTTAACAGACGGCATTAGCAAATGTTGAAGTACATCTATGTCTGAAGAGAGCTAACAGAATGCTGAAGTGTTAAATGAATGCTGAGTTGTATCTTCAGTACATGGAAATGGTGTTGAAAGGCCTGTGAGCTCTATATATTCATTGAAATAGAAAGGGTCTCGGGTTTGTACCACGGCAAAGTCACCGGTAGGACACCCATTTCAAAGACGTCTACACAGTTCAGAGCGGTGAGTCTGTTAAAGCTGTTTCTGAACAGGCGTGTCACATGATGACAGCACTCGTCTCATCTCCACTCTCCGCTCTCCTCCCTCTCTCTCTCTCTCTCTCTCTCTCTCTTCTCTCTCTCTCTCTCTCTCTCTCTGTCTGTCGTGCGTGTGTGTGTGGGTGTGTGTGTGGTGTGTGTGTGTGTGTGTGTGTGTGTGTGTGTGTGTGTGTGTAGTATGTGTGTGTGTGTGTGTTGTGTGTGTGTGTGTGTGTGTGTGTGTGTGTGTGTTCAGTTCAGTAGAATAAATCGACCCGAAACAAAGTTTTTATCATGTTCTAATTTGACATGAGACTGCCCGCTTCTCATCCGCTGTTTGGTTGTAAAGCCAGGCCTAGTCACGTGGCTGCCAGCAGCGTTGTTCACTGGGTCATGATGCCAAATGCCAGGAATGCACCACAGCTCGTCGTGAAATGTGTTCAACAGCGGAAGATCTTCAAAACGTGATCCTTACAGAAAAGTCAGTCAGAGGGAAACACATGAAACACTGTGCTGCCTGCTTACTTCGGCCCGGAAGGCTGCTTAACCAGTTCCCCACATGGCCCTACACAATAGGCAGAGCTGTGTCTTCACCTGTGTATACACGGCGTTAACAGTGTCCTGAATTATACTTTTACATGCGTGCATGTGGCGTTCTGAAGTATATATTTCAAAGAGGTGGCAATTGGAAAATTCTATTTTTCTTTTTTTTTTCTTTTTTTTTTGGGGGGGGGTGTATATAAATGGCGTTACAAGTGTGCTGTTGTATATCATTTTTGTATAGAGATGATGTTTAAAGAATGCTAGAGATTATCTCAATCCACATACTGGTGGCAATGAAGTTTATCTTCAGTTTAAAGAGATGGCATTAACAGAATGCTGAGTTATACCTCAGTTTGTTTACAGATAGCGATGGCAGCTACCACAATGCATCTTTGTCTGTACTGCGATTGTTTGTCAAGATTTGTGTCTCTTGTCCATTTTCAAACTGTCAGAGAGTATTACTTCTCCTGGCCCCGATTTCATGAAACAATGCACGTAGACAAGAGAATGCCGCAGATATTAATAACAACCCTGTCAGCTATCGAACACTTTATTCCGGGCCTTGAGCACAACCGGACTTTTTATATGTGAAGATTTTTTTAATCAATTTCGATTTTAAACCTTCAACCTGAAGTTCATGCAAAATGCAGCTAAATTTTTGTTAGCAGAATACCACTAATAAGTGTGTGTGTGTGTGTGTGTGTGTGTGTGTGTGTGTGTGTGTGTGTGTGTGTGTGTGTGTGTGTGTGTGTGTGTGTTCAGTCTTCTACGTGTAATTCCGACAAAAAAGCAGCCCATGTGTGGACATTTGATGAAGGCACAAAACCTGTACTGTAGCTTACATATTTCATGGCACCAAAACTATGGAACGTCTAATGCAGAAGCCACATCTCAATCACTCCATAATATTTTGAATGTGGAGTCTTTCCAATTGTGTAAACTACAAAATCATCAACAACAAAAAAGCTGCGTTTCCTGGACATAAATCTACCCTGTCATGAAAAGAAATCAAAACTTGAAAAAGAAATTACACAGGAGCATTTCTCAGCCACAAAACTGGCCAGCATGGTTGAAGTATGTCACAAATTACACAGGAGCATTTCTCAGCCACAAAACTGGCCAGCATGGTTGAAGTATTTCACAATCTACACAGGTGCATTTCACAGCCACAAAACTGGCGTCCACAAGAATGACGTCATCATGTCGTGCTCCGCCAGTGTGGAGGAGTGGAGTCCTTCGTACGTTGCACTGTGTAGTCTGTCATTCCTCCCATCTCCCATAAACATCAGCTGCTGTGGTGACGGGCTATCTTAAAATGGTGACAGGTTATCTTAAAATGGTGACATTCCATCTTAAAATGGTCACAGGCCATCTTAAAATGGTCACATGCCATCTTAAAATGGTGACAGTCCACCTTAAAATGGTGACAGCCATCTTAAAATGGTAACATGCCATCTTAAAATGGTGACAGGCCATCTTAAAATGGTGACAGGCCATCTTAAAATGGTCACAGGTCCTCGTAGGACGTAATGAGTCACCCCAGAATGGTACTCAGCCATCTGGGTGATAATTTATCTTTGAAGGGTAATTAAGTCAACTTAGAACAGTGATAAATGATCTTTAGCCACTATCAGAAATTTAGAATGATGCTGTCGTATTAGAAAGATGATGTCTTCTCAGGATGGTGATCCGTCTTCTCAGAAAGGTGAAATGTTACTTTACAACATTGATGTCGCCTTAGAATGGCGATGAGCCATCTTAGAATGGCAATAAGTCATCTTAGAATGGTGAAAAGTCATCTTAGAATGGTGATAAGTCATCTCAGAAGGGTGATAAGAATTCTGAGAATCGTTATAAGTAATCATAGAATGGTTAATAGTCATCTCAAAATGGTGATGTCATTTTAGAACGTGATAAGTCATCTTAGCATGGAAATAATTTATCTACGAATTTGATAAGTCATTTAAGAGCGGTGGACTGTAGAACTGAAATAGTTAAGATCATTCTGGATTGTGGAAAAAAGTTTAAAATGGTGGTAGGTCATCTTAAAACGGCGGGGTAGGTTGTCGGTCGATGTGATGCAAATCGCCGGCAGATCGAAGAGGACTCCCAGCGGAATGCCTTATGCATCTCAATGGATGGACCAATGGCATGGCAGCAAGTACTGCTGCCTTCCTACGCTCCTTCTCTTCCTGGTCAAAAGTACCCCAAAGGGGCTGCTTTAGAATGCGTGAACATTCAATGTGCGCGCACTGTGTATACTTGAGTGGTCCAAGGCAAGGTGTAATATCATCCAATGTACTTTCAAAAGGATTACCTAGACTGGTTACGAGAAGTACATAATCCACCTCTAGCAAATAATGGCAATGAAATGCTGAGTACATTCTGCTTTACAAAGCTTTCAGACAATGTTATGGGACAGGCCGCATACAACGTACTATGCCAGTTTAATGCTGTTATTCTGTCCAAAGCCGTGAGTACAATTATTACCCTCACAGCACTCCTGCACACCCAGACACACTCAAGCTTCTCCTGTTGCTGTTGCCGTGCAGCAGTGTAGCCGACAGAGGCCTATCGACGTAAGGTGTTCATGAGGGTACCAAACAGTGGAGGCCCTGCATCACTGCTGAGTCACTTGGGTGGTGTTCAGTGGTGTTTGTTCTGGTCCACTCTATGCAGGACACAACCAGCCAATCTTCCTTTAACGTTAGTTACTGCTTGTTGCGTTTCAAGACGTCATGAGCCTTCCCCTTCATATCAAAACCCCCATTACGTTACGTTCTTTCAAATACAGTCCCCATACATCTTCCTACACACCTAAAATTGTCACGGACATATTGCAAGCCATTACCATATTGCAAGTCACAGTTTTTCTTTCGTCTTTCCTCTACCCCCATACCCCCAGCCCCCACCCCACCCTGGTCACGTCCCTCCAGTGCACTAGGAGGGGTGATCCAGGTGCCAGTCCTTCAGACGAGATGATAACGCCAACTCCTGTGCACAGCATGTACATGAGATTGTCAAACAACCCACGGCAATACAAGAAGTGTCTCATGCCAAATCTGGTAGAAACATTGACTATAATGGAAACAAATACAAATACGACAGAAAAAGATAACTTCAGTAAACATATAAGAACTGGCACACTGAAGATCTACTTTGGCGGTAAAGAAAATTGCCTGTTAGAAGGAACCACTTGCTGTGAAAATAAATAACAATATAACTAAACAAACTAAACTTTTACATTGGTAAATAAGAAGTAATAACAATACAGATAAGCATAAAATGAATAGAAAATAAAACTATGCACCCAGTAAACTCTACTTTGTCAGCACGCAAACATAAGAAGCAGCCGGAAATTTATGCCTCGCTACCAAACGAACATGCACAGATTATGAACTCTTTCCTTGTAGTATTTAATATGTAAGGCACATTCTGTCTGTCTGTCTGTGTATGTGTCTGTCTGACTGTGTCCCGTCTATTTGTGCAGTTTTCAGTCCTGCTGTTTGTTATACAAATCCACAGTGTTCGTCCGACCTCCATCTGGGCATGTGAATCAGTAGCAGATAACAGAGATCAACAGCAAATCACTGTTGGTCTACACAGTGGTATTTCAATGACCTAGCACGGCGATGTCAGAATTCTCATACAGTCAAACATGCCTCACTGTTAACAATCTTGCAGATTTAAATCAACGTGCTTTCTGTTAGCCAAAGTAGCTCGATTTGGAAAACGTTAGACTGAAAATAATAAAGCTCCTTGGTTTAGACACTTTCTACAATGAATACGGAGGGGGTGTAAAGTAAAGGGTGGGAAGGAAAGGGGACGGGAGGGGGGGGTGGAAGAGAAGGAGGAAGGTGACAGAGGTAACGGAAGGAAGTGGGGAAGAGGGATGAAGTGGGTAAGAGCGACTGCAGAAGGGGATAAGGGAGGAAGAAGAGGATGGGGGTTGGAGACGAGGGAAGGGGAAATGAAGGAGGAAAGGGGATGGGGTAGGGGGAGACCGGATAGGGGAAGGAGAGAAGGGACGGGGGAGGGGAAGAAGACAGGGTGAAGGGGGGTGGAGAGATAAAGGGGGTGGAGAGAGAGAGGGGAGAGAGAGAGAGAGAGAGAGAGAGAGAGAGAGAGAGAGAGAGAGAGAGAGAGAGAGAGACGGGGAAAGGGGGAACGGAGTGACAAAGGAGGCGGCTGCTGCTGCAAACAGAAATACGCAGACAGAAAAATCTATTTCGGTAGATTATAACAATTGTAAGTTAGCAGGCAGTGAATTTTTCCGATAACAAATGTAAACGGGCGGACATAGCAAAACTACCTTGCTAGTAAACAGATATAAACAGTCGAACAAAAACGAAACTGACAGTAAACAAATATAAAACAAGGAAGATTAGTTCTGTCTGCCTATTTGTTTATTACAAGACAGGTATTTCTTTTAGCCTTTTATATCTGTTTGCTACCATAGTAGATATGTCTGTCAGCTTATTCATATTCATTTACTAGTCGAGTTTACTGTATCTTTATTCATGCCTGTGTTTTTACAAACACGGGGAAGTCTACTTCTGCAGTGAGTAAATGATAATAGGGAGATGAAACAGTCTACGTTGTATATAACCAGTATAAACACACAGACGAATTAAGTCGTATTTAGGGAGATGAAATGATCTGCTTTGTATATAACCAGTACAAACACACAGACATATTAAACCGTGATCATTAAATACAAAGAGCGGATTACAATATCTCCTTTTCATACTGCAAAACCCATTTTTAGGCATGAAACTATTTCATGATGAACAAATATCAACTGACGGAAATTTGTTTGAAAGCAAGTAAACATACAAATACCGACAATAAACACACTGTACTAGACAACATGACACTCCCTGAAGCCGTGACCCCTGTGTTCGTTGCGGTACCGTGTCATGCGATGATTTAAATTGGGAATCTTCCGCTGTGGGGAAAGACTTCAACTTATTGCCGGAGTCGACCTTCCCTGTGTCTGGAATTGATTGCTGGAGAAATTAGACCCAGCTCTCCGCTTCACTCGGTGCCCTGCATCCCCGGAACAGCCTTCAAAGGGCAAGAGTTGTTTTTCATTGTACAGCGCTTCCCTCCCCTGGGATCTTCCAAGATAAAACGATCCTGTCCAACTCGAGACTCAGCCCGCAAAGTGTGTCTCTAACTTGCCCTCTCCTTCGATCTGCTCTTCGTTGGACGTCAGAGTCCATCAGTGGCTGTGCGTGGCCACGCCTGGCTCACAAATGGCGTCTGGTTTGCCTTAGGAACGACAACCGGCCCCTCCGGGGAGTAAGACGTTTGGGTTTGTTTTTTTTAATTGTGTATGAGCTATGATCATCATGATGCATTTCCCTGGGTCAATGTTGTTTATACGGAAAGACAATCATAGGGCCCACAGTCAGATTCGTGTCGAAAGTGAAGAAGTGCACTTTGCAACCTCAGTACATTACTTTAACAGCCTTAAAGTAGCATTACTATACCACACACCCCTTTCTCAAGTAATACTATACGAAAACGTCTCTAGTCTTAAAAAAATGTTTGAAATGATTCCGCCAAACAACATGGACAAAGGAATCACAAGACAAAACACAACGCTTTTTGACCTCTTAGGTCTTCAGGTAAGATAAACAATTCTCAGGACAACGAAAATAACGAACGAGCAATCACGAGGAGAAGAAAATCCTGTCGCATACGAGTCTTGAACCCTGAGCACGTTGTCGCTTGCTGGACGAGTGTGTGATCCGTCCACATCTTAACGAAGTGAAAAAAATGAAAATGTTAAAAGTGTGATATCAGAATCGTTTTGGGGTAAATCGTCGCATTCCATGGTTGTGTTTGAATAAGATATGTGCCTGTTACCCAAGAGTTGGTCAGCTGTGACTGTTGTGCTCACACCAACCCAACTCATGAGAGCGATCAAATCTTCGAGGCAGTTCCCAGTCGACAGTGAAGATCATCGGGCACTAAAAGCCGTAAGCGAGAACGCAATCTCCACATACGGGCTTAACAGCAAGCTCCTTTTCTCTTGGCTCAAGGACCCCCAGCAAAGGTCAATACCAAGAACATACGGCTTAACAGCAAGGTCCTTGTCTCTCGGCCCACAGACCCCCAGCAAAGGTCAACACCAAGAACATACGGCTTAACAGCAAGCTCCTTGTCTCTCGGCCCACAGACCCCAGCCAAGGTCAACACCAAGAACATACGGCTTAACAGCAAGGTCCTTGTCTCTCGGTCCAAAGACCCCCAGCAAAGGTCAACACCAAGAACATAACGGCTTAACAGCAAGGTCCTTGTCTCTCGGCCCACAGACCCCCAGCAAAGGTCAACACCAAGAACATACGGCTTAACAGCAAGGTCCTTGTCTCTCGGCCCACAGACCCCCAGCCAAGGTCAACACCAAGAACATACGGCTTAACAGCAAGGTCCTTGTCTCTCGGTCCAAAGACCCCCAGCAAAGGTCAACACCAAGAACATACGGCTTAACAGCAAGGTCCTTGTCTCTCGGCCCACAGACCCCCAGCAAAGGTCAACACCAAGAACATACGGCTTAACAGCAAGGTCCTTGTCTCTCGGCCCAAAGACCCCCAGCCAAGGTCAACACCATTACCAAAAGGACAGCGATGTCCAGACAACCTCCACAAAGTTTACGGGGTCAGTCAGATGTGGATATGCATTGCAATCTTTGATGTTGAAAACAAGTAAATACGAGGGACACAAGTTTGGGATTTCAGCCATTGCTTTGCGTCAACGATTACAGCCTAAGATTGGACGTGTAGGTCACTTTGTGCAGGACGTTTCATAGTTGTTACCAGTTCATCAATCAGTAAAACGAAAATGGGTTCAGGCGCAACAAATATGAAAAAGACACAATCGTAGGTACAAATCTTCTTATGTCGTTACCATGGATTCAATAATCATAGGTAGAGTTTGACGCCAAATTCATGGTTTGCAAGATTCGCCCACAACAAGTACAACAAAACGTTGTCAAACACTAGGACTCTCCAGACAGCAAAGACGTGTGCGAAAATCGAACTGATTCTAGGTTCTCTTTCTGTCATGGGAAGTAATATCAGGTATAGAAAGTTACTTCCTATTGTACTTTTCTGTAACAGGATTTTGAAATGCAGGATGTCAACGTTTACATTACCAGAACTGTTTTGTATTGCAAGAACATGTGGTACGTTATAAACAGACCTCAGGTCGTAAGCAATGACGTCTGTATTTGTGTTCAGTGAGAAATTTGCAATTATCTTCATGACGGATCCAGAGGGGTCCATTAACTGATCCGGACTGGCAGCACGGACCCCACGTAAAATTAATGGCTTCATTCTGAGCCACCGTACACCTTTCCGCCAACTTTCTTTAACACGGTGTCGCCGTGTTTCGCTTTCCCTGGTTGACATGCCAACGAACAAGCAAATGAAAGCTGAACTGCAAAGGGCTCCTGGGTCCGCCCTGTGATTCCGATTCCTGCCAAACGGTGCTGCGGGGAAAGCCCGTGTTCCCTGTAGCAGGGGGATCAAAGCAGGGTCGGTAGGTAAGCTTTTGTTGCTGGCTTTTTAGTCATTGATTTTCTGTACCGTTGAAAGCAAGTCAGTCCACAAATGAAAACAGAATGTATTTCAGGCAGGAGAAGGAAGGATAGCAGTGCCTTAAGCCATAGGTGATGAGCTAGGAGGCCACAGAACGTACATGACGGACTACAGATGAACAGTAGGAGACGTATTAATGAAGAGAAGTGAGGGGATGGAGCAAGGAATGGGGAGGGGGAGGGAGGGTCATGGTTACGTTGTAGCACAGGCATAGTTTAGGAGTGATCGACAGTCTCTCTCCTCCTCTCTCTCTCCTCTCTCTCTCTCTCTCTCTCACACACACACACACACACACACACACACACACACACACACACACACACACACACACACAACAAAATCCAGCTATACTAATAACACCAATGCGCGACCATCATCACATGGCCCCTTATGCATACCTGTGGACGCATGTGCTGCGCACTCACATGTAGGGACCCTTCCCTCAAGAGGCACACACACACCTCAGCCAACCAAAGGCCAATACCATAAGGAACAAGGGTGAAGAACTACATCACCTGGTAACCCCGGGCTGAAATATCAAACAAGGTTGATATTCCATCGAACCCAAGATGTCCACGCGATGCTTCAGCGTACACCCTCTTTCTCCCAAGCTGTATTCCTTATACTAATTTTTTCTATTGGTGTCGGACTATCCCTAAACCCAAACTCAATCCCCAAAATATCATTTAAAGCACTTAAATTGTTCAAGTGACCCGAAACCCAATCTTGCACTTTAAGTATCTCACTCAAAGACCCAGCTGGACACTCGACACATGCACACGAAAAAAAAACTCCAAAAAACAAACACACGGCAATACAGTAAGTGTTTTCTAATATCACCACGTAAAAGTCTGTCTCTGATTCACCACGCCCTCACATCAATGTGCCACCAAAGAAAAACCCACAAGACCTGCACTGAAGCGCTTGGGACGGAGCCCGGGTTACCAGGTGATGTAGTTCTTCACCCTTGTTCCTTCTGGTATTGGCCTTTGGTTGGCTGAGGTGTGTGTGTGTGCCTTTTGAGGGAAGGGTCATTACATACGAATGCGCAGCACATGCGTGCACAGGTATGCATAAGGGGCCATGTGATGATGGTCGCGCATTGGTGTTATTAGTATAGTCGGATTCTTTTTTCTTTTTTTTTTTCTTGCTTTTTTTTTTTTTTTTTTTTTTTTTTTGGTGTGGGGAAAACTGCGTGTGTGTGTTGGATATAAAGATCTTGGTGTTTTCATCTGCTATTCTGTTGGTGAGACTGCGTGTGTGAATGCAAATAAAGCCTTCTGTTTGTGCACCATATTTCCCTTTGTCTGTGTGTTTGTTGTGTGGCGTTCGTACTCTCAGGTAAAAGGGGGAGGGGTGGTTATAAAGGGGGGGGGGGTATATTCATACATATATCCCTGTCTACTGTCTTATACAGTGACACACACAGACTGTTCTTCGTTTGCTAAATGACATAGTAAATGACAATGACCCTCCCATGTCCCCCATCCTCACCCTCCCTGTTGCAATCTGCTCTTTTTTCTAACCTAGGCGTACTTCATTTGCTAAACAAGAGAACGTTCTGATACCCCCTTCAGCGACACACTGCCTCCCCTCTCTCCCTCCCTCAACAAACCCACCACCCTCACCTTCCGTGTCATCCTTCTTCCCGTCTACCTTCAACTCGACAACGTTTTGATTGTTGTAGATCCCTTCAAAAGTGGACTCGGCGCTTTACAGCCGGCGTAAAGACGTCAAAAAGCGCGCATCTTTCAACTAAGAAGTCAGCTCTAGGGAGCACCTTGCATGCTCATAAGCGCGCACGTATGACCACTTCCAGAGTGTGAGAGAGAGAGAGACAGACTGGTTTGTGTGTGTGTGTATGTGTGTGTGTGTGTGTGTGTGTGTGTGTGTGTGTGTGTGTGTGTGTGTGTGTGTGTGTGTGTGTAGAGAGAGAGAGAGAGAGAGAATGAGAGAGGAAGGGAGAGACAGACAGACAGACAGAGACAGAGAGACAGACTGATTGATTGATTGATTGATTGATTGATCTTTAATACACAAGGATGGAGATTTTAGGCCGAAGCCTAGTCTTACAATCTGTCCTTGTCATGCATACATTATTTCAGCACATATCATTCATACTGACAATTCAACATAACAACATGGTAATCTAATTCTACAATGATAAGCAAACAATTCATAAAAGCACTAATGAGATGGGGGATGGTAAAACAGAAGGAAACTTACAAACAAACAAACAAGACTACAAAGAGAGAGGTCAGAGAAGGGTGGGGAAGAGAGAATGGTAGATAGGAGGAGGAGAAAAGGGATGGTAGACAGAGTGGGAGTGGGGATGAGCGATTTTAACGGAGTAGGTTTTATGTTTAGACGATTTATTCAAAGTATGGTTCACAGAAGACTTTGCGAATGGGCGCTAATCATTGTAATTGAATAATTTAATTACTGAGACATAAAATGTTTATGCAAATGTTCCTTGAAAAGTTTTAAAGTATTCATGTTTTGTAGATTCGGTGGAAGTGAGTTCCAGACATATGGTCCAGAGTAAGCTAGGCTTGTTTTGTATAGATCAATGCGTGGGTAGGGAAGAAGGAATTTCATCGAGCCAGAAAAGCTGTTCGATCTTGTAAAAAGGGCATTGATATAACATGGCATGGTATCTGTCAAGATTGTAAACATAAATGATGCCTTGTTGAATTCCAATTGCCTATTCAGAGGAAGTATGTTCAGCGCTTTTAGTTTTTCGTCTGTTGTTAGAGATACAGCTGGATGGAGTAGCTTTGCTGCACGTCTATGGAGAGAATTCAGCCTTTTTAGGTGGACGTCACTACTGCCGTCCCACACTGTCGAGGCGTAATTGATACGTGACATTATGTGTGCATTGAAGAAAAGTTTAAGCACATTACTGTTGACGTAGCGCTTTAATTGAGATAACAGGAAAAGATGTTTTGAGACTACCTTGCAGACGTTATTGAGATGAGATTGCCATTTCAATTCTTTATCTATCGTTAACCCTAAAACACGATGCTCGTCTACCTGCTCGATAGAAGTGCCATTCAACTGAAGTTTTAGGCAAAGAGGAGTCAACTGGTGTTTTTGGCGGGTAGCTATAATCATAGATTTGGTTTTGGCTGGGTGTATGACCATTGAGTTTGAATGACACCAGTCTGACACGTCGTTTAGACATTCCTCGAGAGAAGTTTCTATTGTCTGTAGATCACTACCATTCCTTTGGAGTGACGAGTCATCAGCAAATAAATCTGTCGTGACCTTTTCATCTGATACGGACAATGGTAAATCATTGATGAAGATGCAGAATAGTAGGGGGCCTAGTACAGAGCCCTGTGGGACTCCATGTCTGACAAAGTCTGAAGCGGAAGTTTTGCCATTAAGCACCACATACTGAGTCCTATCGTTCAAGTATGATTGGAATAATGAGATTGTCGGGGTATGGTTCAAGTAGACAGATAGTTTCTTTAGAAGAATGGAATAATCAACAAGATCAAACGCCTTTTTGAAGTCAAGAAAGACAACCCTTGTCATTTGTGATTGGTTCATATTTGAAAGCCATGAGTCACACATTCGTGATAATGCTGTGTGGCAGGAATGATTAGATCGGAATCCAGATTGGAGTGGGTGAAATAGTTTGTTTTTCTGCATGAACTGAGATACGTGTGTGTGTGTATGTGTCTTTCAAGGGGTTTGGATAGAATCGAAAGTAAGGATATAGGTCTGAAATTATTTGGATCCGACAAATCATTTGATTTTAGAAGGGGGATCACTTTGGCGTTTTTGAACGCCTGAGGGAAAACATTAGTTTCAATGGATAAATTATATATGTATGTAAGAGACTCAACAATGTAAGGTAGAGCGAGTTTGAGAAGAAATGTGGGTATGTTATCAGGACCCATGGATTTTTTATTCTTTAATTGCGCTATGTGCATACCTACTTCATGTACAGCAAGAAGGGGAATTTTGACTGAGTTACTGGATCCAAGTTTTTGTTTGCAAAATGATATTAGGGAAGTCGGGCATGTATATTCATTTGGTGCTCTTATAGTCTGTGAAGCTTGAGTAAGGGTATCTGATAATGACAGAAAGTGGGTATTAAATTTGTCCGGGGTGATGTTTGTGCTTGAATTTTGTGAATCTGTACGCTTGTTGCGTACAATAGTGTTTATTGCCCTCCACATTGGCGCTGTGGATTTTGCGTCCGTTATCATTTGACTGAAGTAGTCTCGTTTGGCTTTTTCAACTTCGTTTGAAACAAAGTTTCTCTGCTCTTTATATTCGTCAAACAAATTTGCTGCCTTGAGTTGGTCACGTAGTACCATTTCTTGCAGCAATTCTGGCGTTAACCACGGGTTCATCTGCGGATGCCTAACTCTTTTTTGATGTAACGGCGCGTGTTTATTTATGATGGTGAGGAATGTTTGGTACCAGAAGGACAGTGCATCATTGACGTCTGAGTAATTATAAGTTAAGTGAAATGGGGAAATGTTTAAGTCATAGAGGTATGCTGCTTCATTAAACTTTTTGAAAGAGCGGTATTGGATGGTCGTGTGACCTTTGGGTGGTGGTTTTGGGAGCCTTAAGGACCACGTGCAGAAAACTGGACAGTGATCACCAATACCAGAATGTACCACTGAAACATCTAGTATTGCAGATTTGTTGTTAGTGTATACATGATCAATAAGAGTCGCAGTTGTTTTAGTTATTCTCGTTGGGGTTTGTACTAACTGATGGAGTGCATGAAGTGATAGTGTACTTGTCAAAGCTGGTTGTTGTTTTAACATATCCATATTAAAGTCCCCTAACAGTAGTATATTTGAATTGTTGTGACAGATCCAATCCATCATTTGTACAAAGTTGTCATACCATTCGTATGTGGAAGATGGGTGTCTATATAAATGTCCGATTAATAATGGCAGTGATTTGGAGTTTTTTTTATTTCAATCCAGATACATTCGACAGTATTAGTTTCAAGATCAGTTCTGCGTCGGGTAATGTGGGCAATTGATTGATGAATGTATACGGCAAGGCCAGTATGTTGGGGTTGATCACTGTCGCGTCGTTCTATGTTGTATTCAGGAATGCTAATAAGGTTATCTGTGATGCGAGAGTCTAACCTTGTTTCACTTATGCCAAATACTTGTACTGGATGGGGTG
>CM065722.1:467500-480000 GCA_033310375.1 Conus canariensis
ACCTTGTTTTAAAGCAGACATATCCAAGCATGAACTACCACATGAACCTCAATACCAAACCAACACTCCGTCCCGTGGAAGAATTGGTTGCTATAAAAGACATCTGGCAGCCATTAACCACCAGACGAGAAAACGATAATAAAGGGTGAACGCTTGGAACTGCCACCCACGTGACCAGAACAAAGGGCGAGGTTGTTTGTAGCACAGATCAAAGAGTGGGACGGCCTCGTCTGGAGTGGCCAGAGAGGAAAGGCCAGACACGAGCGGCCAACGACTCCACACCAGTCTGCCGATGTCCACACTGACAGGTGAAGTATGCAGATCAGGCCCTACACCTGAAGTGTCCCCCCGGGCCCTCGCTACCCATTGCTGTGCGAGTGAAAGAGTGAATACTCACATCACGCATAGCATGTATCAGTACCTGTGAGGAGCTGACTGCAAATTTAAAATAAAAATAAAGATGATAATTCCCTGTTGCATCAGGATAGAAAGAAATTCACTATGTGAAATCAAATGCAGATCAATAACGAAATCCATCGATCCAGCAAGCCAAGAAGTTTAACACAGACAGACAATGCTTTGAGGATAGTATATGCTTCATAAAATAGCGTGACTGTTAAGCTCAAAAGTAACCATTGGATAATAACAAAACAGTGTTCAGCATTGTTTAGACAAACGGGATGTGTTGAAAGAAGCTCATCAAGCGTACACATACAGAAAGAACAAACTGCCGTGACAATGCACGTGTTGGCTGTTCATGTCCAGCAGCAGCCTACAGACCTCATACCAGGACCTCTCCCTGCAGCCAACGGACGCTGTAAGCCGGTCCGCCACAGCCCTGCATCCCCTCCTGACTGCCTGTGCCTCAGTCCACAAGGGAAAACGGATGTCTCAGAGGTAAACAAGTCCTGGGTGAACCCATCAAGGATTACCTGGTTACAGCATCTCGGCTCTGTGGTGCCGACTGGCAGAGAGTGGAGCAGATCCCTACGTCCCCGGGGCCTGCCACGTCAGCAGAACCACCCTCTGTCAGGGGACTAGGGACCAACAATTGCTCTGGACCTCAAACACGCACACAAGAAAAAACTGGCGGAGCCCGATTTGTCCAGGGACTGTCTTACTGGCGGGGTTCACCGGTGCCGGTGAGACCAGGTCTTCACATGAGCGGAGGATTCATTGCCAACCACTTCAGCCCTGGATTCATTTGCATCCTGATTGGCTAATCCCGTGCCACGTGGCGTTCGCCATTGACCACCTCCAAATCCGCCGGCAGTAAGCAGCGGTGTTATCCGCCTTACGAGTGGTGCCATCTGGCGCCGAGCATTACGGGGTCTTCTATGGCCACGTCATGTTTGTGGCCGCCCCAGTTATCCTCGTCAACCGCCAGATAGGGAACGTCCAGGGCAGAAAATCAATGCGTGTCTTGGCGCTGCCCGATGACCTGTCAGACTCTTCCTATTAAGGACATTTTACTGATTATCCAAGCACGAGTTTTCCTAACAGGTGTAACTGTTTTCCTGTCTCTAAGTCATACTGGGAAGTTTCGGGAACATCAACTGAACCTCATGAATGGAAAAGTCACCTGGACGAACAGTGACAGCAGAATTAGGACTGAGTGAGGAGCAACTGATGTGTAAACCAGCGTGAAATAAAAATCGAAAATGGGTTGAACCATACTGCGTGCCGGAAAATGATTATCAGTGTGTGTGTGTGTGTGTGTGTGTGTGTGTGTTGTGACGGATCGTTTCCCGTCCAGTCACAAATTTTCATGCAACCGTGCTTACTGGAAGGTTGTTGTCCGGAAGCCGGTTGGAAAGTTTAGCTGACTGCTGCTCACCTGCGCACTGTTAAAAGCCGGGTGAGTTGAACCGGTTAGGCAGTCTCTACAGTGATTCCGGCAACGCAACAACACAGAAGGCCGAAGAGGGACTCCAGCTATTTTTGGTGGCAGTCAGGTATTTATCATGCAATGTTTATTTATTAGCAAACCGAAACCGTATTCCCGGTTAGGAGCGACTGAAACTTCCTCAGCGCACTGTGAAGGTTTTGTTTAAAAAAAATATTTGTTGTGTTCTGTTATCCTATGACTTGATAGGGTAACAAAACGAAATTGTTTCGGAAAACATAGATGAAGTGAGTGTTAAAGGAAGTGGTCTTCAGAAAAAAAAGAAGATTTTGTTTATTCTGTGACTTAACTAGTTATGAATTTCATGATGAAAAAAGGCGTTTATTCTAATATGGTTTGCGAGAAGAGGGAGAGTTTTGATGCTAGGGATAATAAGCTCCCAGAGTGAGCGACATAGACTTTTTGCTGGTTTTTATGTTTGATGTGGATGAGTATTTAACTCACTTTTGACAGGAATATTGAATAATTGTGCGTTGATAAACAAGAGTGTTGTGGAAATCTTTCCCTTGCATATATTGAAGTAGATGGATCTTTTGAAAAGAAACCTTTTAAAAATCTGGTGATTATATGAAATGAAATGAACATTCTTGTCGTGTTACAAGAAAAGAAATGAACATTGTGTCGTGACGTTTATAGTTTGATGAAAAGTAATCATTAATTGTGTGTAATGAAAGTAATCATTAATTGTGTGTAATGAATTGTATTCATGGTTTATTGAAGAGGGTCTAGGTGGAAATCCTTTTCCCCAATTTGGAAAACTAGATTCTGAAAGGTTTATATGGAAATCCTTTCCTGTGTAGTGTTGTGATTCCGGGAAAAGGGAATGTTGTAGTGTTATGATTCCGGAAAAAGGAATGTTGTAGTGTTATGATTCCGGAAAAGGGAATGTTGTAATGTTGAAGAAAGAATATGCTGATGTTTGTCCCAAGTTGTAGTGGAATATGATGTGGCTAATGAATATGAATGTAGTCGTGACTGTAATGAATAGTAGCCATGATAATCAAGCTAGTTAATCAGTTTCCCCCAGGTAGAAGTGTTCCCTGGACTGAGGGGGACTGGCTGCCATTTACTGAGGGTCGGGGCCGTAGCCACGTACTGCCCCTTGTTCTCCACCTTTTGTCGGCGTGGAGAGGTCGGCCTGAGTGCCGATAACCACCCTACCTGCCACTGCGCCCGGGACCGACTACCCGCTGAGCCAGTTGGGCTGGAGACGCCGCTGCTGCCAAGCCAGAGCGCCGCTCCCGAGTTTGAACCAGCAACCTGTTGGCTAGGCTGTCGCTGCGTTGTGTTTGTGCGTGAGCCACAGCTCCTGTGAGAGACTGTCACCTCGTCGCTGGCAGAGACGCCGCGAGTGTGTTAGTGAAATTTTGAGCCACAGCTCTGAGGTTCTGTAAGTCCTGTGTCGGACTTGACTTGACGCTGTAGTCGTCATCTTCGTCGTCTTCGTCCTCTTCGTCATCTCGTCGCCTCCATCGTCTCGTCGTCTTCACCGTTTTCGTCGTCGTTGTCGTCGTCTTCGTCGTCGTTGGACCCAGCAGCGCTAGTTGATAGCCGTTATATATAGACATATTTTGTGTGTACACCTCATGGTTGGCGTGCTGACCTACTGATATTATTGCATTTATATTATATGTTTGTCTGATGGCTCGGGCAGCATAAAGCAAAAAAAAAGTGTTGTTCTGTTGCCTGGCTGTCAATGTTCGGGTGAGTGGGTGTGTGTATGTGAATTAGAAAAATCGTGCATGCATCCGTAATTTCTGTGTGAGAGTCAGACAGTCAGACACCTGCAGACACACCCATGCCATCCGTAACAACTATATATGTATATATATCTATATATACTGAGCCACAAAAGAAACGCAAATGGAGGGGTAGGTAGGGGTGAATATAATTAATGGCACTGTAGGTGCGCTGTTACCATATATTCCGTGCGGTCATGAGTCAGCATTAGACCTAGTGTGCAGCACGTGCAAATCAGGTCAGTGTCACTAGAAATGAGCTCACACCGGCGCCATGAACGTGGAAGCGCGTTTTTGCATGTGCAAGACGAATGCAAACAGTCATGTCAATCTTTTTTCGCTGAACAGTATTCACACATCACTAGGAATAAAAACCCAGGCTGTTACGCCCTGGCAAAGCAATCACTTCGACATGACCAGAATGCCAAGACTGAGCGCCGTCGACAGAAAGAGCCGTAGGGCGACTCCAAGCTGGAAACCGTGCTGCACAAGTCGCAGCTGCGTTTGGCGTGGCTGTTTCTACAATTTGTCGTTTGTGGGCCAGGTTCCAGGCAAATGGCGACGCTCGGGACAACCCACGAAGCGGCAGACCCCGTGTAATGACTACGCGACAAGATCGGGCGATTCACCGCTGTCACCTGCGTGAGCCATTCACTTATGCAACGGAAACGGCCAGAAACACCATTGGCAGGCATGGTGCACCAATTTCTGGTGAAACTGTGCAGCGTCGATTAACAGAACATCACCTGCACTGCCGCCGTCCCGTAAGGCGACCTGTTCTTACTCCAAGACATAGGCAACAACGACTGCAATGGGCCCAGCAGCACCAGAACTGGAACTGGCGGCAATGGAGGGGCATCCTCTTCACGGATGAGAGCCGATACTGTGTTCATCATGCTGATGGCCGAATCCGGGTGTGGAGGAGGCGCAACCAGAGGTATGCCAACAACTACGTCCACGAGATCAACGCTTGGGGAGGTGCGAGCATCATGGTATGGGGAGGAATTAGCCTCAACCAGCTTGTTGGGCCTATTGTTTTCCTAGACATTGGCCCTGGTCGCGGAAATGGCGTTACTGCGCAGCGATACATTGACCAGGTGTTGAGGCCTGTTGTTGTGCCCCACTTCCAGAAGCACGGCCACCTCACTCTCCAGCAGGACAATGCTCGTCCCACACTGCCAGAGTCACCACAGACTTCCTGCAGCAACAGGGCATCAGAGCTCTGCAGTGGCCCTCGCTGAGCTCTGATTTGAACCCTATTGAACACTTCTGGGACCATCTCAAACGGGAGCTGAATGCTGTTCAGCCGAGGCCAACCACAGCCCGTCAGCTAGAGCAGGCACTGAGGCAGATCTGGAGCAATGTCAACATGGCCACCGTCAACCGTCTGATCCACTCCATGCCCGCCAGATGTCAGGCTGTTATCAACGTTCGTGGGGGACACACTCGTTACTGATCCTCTCCGTGACACTCATGACACGTGACCACTTTTTGCTTCAGCCAACAATAAGAACACTAAAGCCAGAAACTCAATGGTTGCATTCAATTCATTTCAATGGTTGCAATTAAATGTCAACAACATGAGAGTACATTGAATGGACCCATCGCTTGCGTTTCTTTTGTGGCTCAGTATATAGAAATATATAATATATATATATATATATATATATATATATATATATATATGTGTGTGTGTGTGTGTGTGTGTGTGTGTGTGTGTGTGTGTGTGTGTGTGTGTGTTTTCGGTGGGGGGTGGGGGTGCAGTTTTCTTTTGCATCCGGCCCTCGATAAATTGCAAAAAGCGTTGTATCAATACTGCAAACTACATAAACTAAAGCAATAGAAAGAGAAAGCTGCTGCATACGTAAGCAACGTTTAATAAAGACAGACAGAGAGAGAGAGAGAGAGAGAGAGAGAGAGAGAGAGAGAGAGAAAGCGAGAGAGAGAGAGAACGGAATCGAACCACTTTATTAACATAAAGAAAAGGAAAGAATACAACAAAAACGAAACAAATACATCAGTCATACATACAGATTAAAAGAAACAAACTGTATACAATACCAATATTTAATGAAAATTAGTAATGTAGACAGACAGAAACGCATTTCTATGGCATAACAATGCCTTTCGATGTAACATGAAAGAGGGTCGGAGAGACAAGAAGGAAAGGAATAAGGGGGGTGGACAGAGGGAGAGAGAGGGGGGCTGAAGAGACAGACAAATACGCGCGCGCGCGCACGCACGCACGCACGCACGCACGCACGCACGCACACACACACACACACACACACACACACACACACACACACACACACACACACACACACACACACGAGCGCGTGCGCGCACACAGACGGAGAGACACAGAGACAAAGAAGGAGGAGGGACACACGAAGGAAATGACTGAAAGGAAGGAGAAAGAGGAGGGAGAGGGCGAGACAGAAAATCAGGACAGAGAGGGCCAGACATAAAATTAGGAGGGAGAGGGTCAGACACAAAATGAGGAGGGAGAGGGTCAGACACAAAATGAGGAGGGAGAGGGCCAGACACAAAATGAGGAGAGAGAGGGCCAGACACAAAATGAGGAGGGAGAGGGCCAGACACAAAATGAGGAGGGAGAGGGCCAGACACAAAATGAGGAGGGAGATGGCCAGACACAAAATGAGGAGGGAGATGGCCAGACACAAAATGAGGAAGGAGAGGGCCAGACATAAAATGAGGAGGGAGAGGGCCAGACAGAAAATGAGGAGGGAGAGGGCCAGACAGAAAATGAGGAGGGAGAGGGCCAGACAGAAAATGAGGAGGGAGAGGGCCAGACACAAAATGAGGAGGGAGAGGGCCAGACAGAAAATGAGGAGGGAGAGGGCCAGACACAAAATGAGGCGGGAGAGGGCCAGACAGAAAATGAGGAGAGAGAGGGCCAGACAGAAAATGAGGAGAGAGAGGCCAGACACAAAATGAGGAGAGAGAGGGCCAGACAGAAAATAAGGAGAGAGAGGGCCAGACACAAAATGAGGAGGGAGAGGGCCAGACACAAAATGAGGAGGGAGAGGGACAGACACAAAATGAGGAGGGAGAGGGACAGACACAAAATGAGGAGGGAGAGGGCCAGACACAAAATGAGGAGGGAGAGGGCCAGACAGAAAATGAGGAGGGAGAGGGCCAGACAGAAAATGAGGAGAGAGAGGGCCAGACAGAAAATGAGGAGGGAGAGGGCCAGACAGAAAATGAGGAGGGAGAGGGACAGACATAAAATGAGGAGGGAGAGGGCCAGACACAAAATGAGGAGAGAGAGGGCGAGACAGAAAATGAGGAGGGAGAGGGACAGACAGAAAATGAGGAGGGAGAGGGATTGAGACAGAAAGAAGAAGGGAGAGGAATTCAATCCTGCCACAAAACAAACCCTTCCCCCTTTCCACACCAACCCATCAGAGACAGCTAAGCATGCTACGCTCGTCTGGGAATGACATCGTGGTACAGAAGACTTCCCCGAAACGCCCAGCCACCACTGATGAGTGTCCCAGGGATAACAAAGCATCTACGCTCTTCTGGAATGACATCGTTGAACAGAAGACTTCCCCGAAACGCCAAGCCACCACTGAGTGTGACCATCCTGCAGTCATCACACCCTTCTTCAGACAACCCACCCCACCCCACCCCCTGCTATAACACCCTCCTTCCTCACCACACACTACAAGGTCTTAAGGGCCATCGCTATCATCCTGGAACTCAATGTCTAGGAGTCTGAAAGCAGCCGACACTCCGCCGAGGAGCCTGCAAGAGGCCGGGTGCCGATTACACCCTCCCCTTGACGGCCCGTGCCATTGACATACCACCGGGCCGAGTACAGCTAACATCGTCACCGTCTCCAGATGTGGAAGGTGGGGGGGGGGGGGGTCCCCTGTTGGGGAAAAGAGGGCAGCCTGTTATCAAGAGCAGCAGACGCACGGAGAACTTGTCTTTTAGACGTGGTGGGCCAAAGGGCGTTCATCTCGCCACGCCAAGACGAAGACGGCAGGCAACAGGGGAGGTGGGAGGGGGTTCGTCTTCATCTCTGTTCTCTGAAACTGAGGGTAGACGAGGGCAGTGTGCATGTGGGCGTGCGGGCGTGCGGGCGTGCGCGCGCGCGTGCGCGCGCTTGTGTGTGTGTGTGTGTGTGTGTGTGTGTGTGTGTGTGTGTGTGTGCGTGCCTGCGTGTGTGCGTGTATGTGCTGCAAGTCCGGGGAGGGGAGGGAGCGGGTGCGTGCCTGCCTGCACCAATGTGTGTGAATGTGTGTGATAAGTGATTAGGGGAAATATTATCCTCAGCGACTAAAAGTACTATTGTTATGATTAATCAGGGGAAACATTATCATCAATTCGATATTCGTTATTGTCAGTCACCAAGGGAAATGTTATCGAGTATGATAAGGGGAAATGTTGTAATAACTGAGATGTGGGAATATTAGTATAAGTTAGGGACAACGTAACTCTTTAGGGGAAGTGTTGTTCTATAAGTGATGAGGGAAATCGCTATTGTAAGAATCAGGGGAAATGCTTTATGAGTGACCGGGAAGATGTTTTGGATGACGGGTGAAATGATATTATGAGTGAGTAAAGCTGAAAAAGGTTCACGTCAAACTCTGCGGGCCTAAAGGCCCTAGAGGCAGGCATGGCGTGATGGAAGGCAGTGTCCACCTTCTTCCGCCGCCTTCACCTTCCCTGGTCTGATTCAGGAGCTCTGCACTGCAGGGTGGGCAGACAAGGTTTTCAGGCCGTACAAACCCTACCCCACCAGTGACTGCATCACGACAGTCCGCTCCACTGGCCAACAGTCTACCCATATGATTAAGACCCCTCTATGAGTAGATCGGTAATTTGTTTAATTATTGATTATTAGTGATTGAGGGAATTCTTTTCACGAGTAATTGGGACATAAAAAGACTAGCTAGAGAAAATGTGATCATGAGTAATTAGGGGAAGGGTTATGAGCAACTGCAAGACTGTTATTGACATCACGTGAGTTCTCTTCAGTCGTCCATTGTTCAGGTGGTGCTTTAGAAATACAAATGTACCTGTCTTCAATAATACACAGACTAAACTGAACTGAATGAGTTAACAATGTCAGTGATAGACCACTGGTCAGTCTACAGATTTTTGTTGAAAAAAGGGGGGGGGGGGGGAAATAACTGTTGAAAAAAATGAATGTGAAACAGATATTACAAATCAACTTTTTCCCCCCAGATGCAAATTGTTTCAGAGAGAGAGACAGAAAGAGACAGACAGACAGACAGACTGACAGACAGACAGACAAAGGGGAGGGTGGCTTTCGTGTTCCTTCTGTGTTCAATGTTCAGTGTGGGCTGTCATCGTTGACGTGTGGACGTGGTGTGGTCAGTACCGTGGGGAAAGCCGATTCAGCCAGTGTTCATGCCTCCACCTAGGCCAGTCCCCGAGCCATGACCCGGCCGGCACACACCTGGATGTCATCAACCTCTGATGGTGAGGCCTGGGACGCCTGGCATTACAGAGATCATTCTTTACTCCTTAAAGCATGGCATGGCAGCGGCTTCAGATGGGCTGTTCTTGAAAAGAAACTAGAGTTTGATGCTTTGCTACTGGCAGCGGCTTTCAGATGGGGCTGTTCTTGAAAAGAAACTAGAGTTAGATGCCTTGCTGCAGGCAGTGGCTTTCAGATGGGGCTGTTCTTGAAAAGAAACTAGAGTTAGATGCCTTGCTGCTGGCAGCGGCTTTCAGATGGGGCTGTTCTTGAGAAAAAAACTAGAGCCAGATGCCTTGCTGCTGGCAGCGGCTTTCAGATGCGGCTGTTCTTGAGAAAAAACTAGAGCCAGATGCCTTGCTGCAGGCAGTGACTTTCAGATGGGGCTGTTCTTGAAAAGAAACTAGAGTCAGATGCCTTGCTGCAGGCAGAGGCTTTCAGATGAGGCTGTTCTCGAAAAGAAACTAGAGTTAGATGCCTTGCTGCAGGCAGTGGCTTTCAGATGGGGCTGTTCTTGAAAAGAAACTAGAGTCAGATGCCTTGCTGCAGGCAGAGGATTTCAGATGGGGCTGTTCTTGAAAAGAAACTAGTTACATGTCCTGGTTCTGCAGAAAATTGCGTTAACTTTGAAAATGCCTGGAATCAGTTTTGGATGGCCAGTGGCGAGGTAGGGGTCGGAAGGGATGTCAACGATCTTGCTGACGATGTTGAATGGTAGCAGCAGCTGAATTCTGGTGCGCCTTGACCTAAGTGACTGCCAGTACTGGGCTTGAAACTGGGGGTCCTCTCCTGATTGCATACCGGTAGTTCACAGCTTTCTCTGCGCTGTTTCAGTGTTCGTCCTTCAGATTTTCGGCAATACATGAACCTCCCACGCTGTTTCAGTGTTCTTCCTTCAGATTCTCGGCAACACATGAACCCCCCACTCTTTGGAAGATGACACAAGATGAACGCTAAATGCGCCGTCAACTTCGGTGACGTCTGATGTACAGGGCTGGAGTGTGTCTTAGGGACTGAGTGACCGTTATTGATACTGCCATGTACACTGGTGACGGCGAAAACGTTAGGGAAGTCAGCAATGGTGGGTGTCTTGATGAACATGATGACCACCATCTTATCGTTCAGCAATCTGCTGAATCACACGGGCCACACTGATGACTGCGGGTTCCATAGACAGGAACAGAAGTTTTATACCGTGTTCACTTTGCTTTCAAACAGCAACAGCATGCCCACGACGAAGGTGTCTCAACACATGGTCAGGAGAAACCACTGTACACCAGATTCTTGAGTTCACATCACCAAATGTCTTCTTTTTTTTCAGTGTCCATCTCACTTTATGTGGCGCTGGACATAATATGGCTCGTTGATTTGAAGTAAGCGACGGGATATAACTATGTGATGCAAAAACACTTAAAGTCGACCAAAAATAAGTTTAAACCAATTATTGCTGTCTTCTATGTTCTGTAAACATAGTATTGCTTTTTGCTGCTTCCGCTACAAAGATATGGATTGAAGGATATCAACTTTCTTTTAAGAAAAGAAGTCTATTTGTTCAATTTCTGTTTCCATCTGATTTGTTCAATTTCTGTTTCCATCTCCTTTTATTGAATCTGAGAAATTACACCGCACTATCAGATTCAGTCATTATACGTTGTCACGCAGCATCAGGAAAGGATCTCTCTCTCTCTCTCTCTCTCTCTCTCTCTCTCTCTCTCCTCTCTCTCTCTCTCTCTCTCTCTCTCAAAATTGCAACGGGCCACAGGCCTACACGTAATAAAGCTTGTCTTTGTCTTGTCTCTCTTTCCCTCTCCCTCCTTGTCTCTATCTCTTTCTGTCTGTGTATCGATCTATCTATCTCTCTCTCTCTCTCTCTTATCTCTCTCTCTCTCTCTCTCTCTCTCTCTCTCTATATATATATATATATATATATATATATATATATAATAAACTAATAAATTCCAAGGATAAGTACCGAGCACCATTCCAGCAACTTAAAGAGCAGCTTGGTGTTGCAATGACTGCAATAAATATTCAATATATAAACAAAGCTTGCTCTCCCTCTTGGAGACTATAAACTTGCTGAAGGCTCATTTTGAGAAGCATTTATTATTCCCCATTCACCCACTCAAGCACATACTGTTAGTCAGGCAGAATTATCTACCACTGCAGATGTGAATGCTTGTCTCCCACTATTTCTTCAGTCTAAGACATAAGAGCAAGCTTTGTTTATATATTGAATATTATTGCAATCATTGCAACACCAAGCTGCTCTGTAAGTTGCTGGAATGGTGCTCGGTACTTATCCTTGGAATTTATTAGTTTATTGTAAGTTAGTCCCTTGTGGATTCATTCCAAGAACTGGCCCTCAGCACTTGTGTCTTAAGAGGTTATCTTTTTATATTTACTACTTTTCACTAGAAAATGTAGCTTGTTTTGCTCTTTCATGATTTCCTTTTTTGCTTCTTAGGTGGTACCTTTGGTTGGGTTTTTGAAAACTCAACAAACATACTACGGTATTGCACACCAGCCTTTTTCTGGGATAGCATTCTTCTTAAAACCGAGAAGGCAGAGGAGTTAAGTTACCACTTTCCGTGGTCACTGAGGAGAAACAATCAGGTTTCGAAATACCGGTATCTGACCAGGAGTTATATGTTAGTGAGTTTCCTCCCTATTGGAGATTGTCTCCCTCTTGGAGACTATAAACTTGCTGAAGGCTCATTTTGAGAAGCATTTATTATTCCCCATTCACCCACACAAGCACATACTGTTAGTTAGGCAGAATTATCTACCACTGCAGATGTGAATGCTTGTCTCCCACTATTTCTTCAGTCTAAGACATAAGAGCAAGCTTTGTTTGTATATTGAATATTTATTGCAATCATTGCAACACCAAGCTGCTCTGTAAGTTGCTGGAATGGTGCTCGGTACTTATCCTTGGAATTTATTAGTTTATTGTAAGTTAGTCCCAAGAACTGGCCCTCAGCACTTGTGTCTTAAGAGGTTATCTTTTTATATTTTCTACTTTTCACTAGAAAATGTAGCTTGTTTTGCTCTTTCATGATTTCCTTTTTTGCTTCTTAGGTGGTACCTTTGGTTGGGTTTTTGAAAACTCAACAAACATACTACGGTATTGCACACCAGCCTTTTTCTGGGATAGCATTCTTCTTAAAACCGAGAAGGCAGAGGAGTTAAGTTACCACTTTCCGTGGTCACTGAGGAGAAACAATCAGGTTTCGAAATACCGGTATCTGACCAGGAGTTATATGTTAGTGAGTTTCCTCCCTATTGGAGATTGTCTCCCTCTTGGAGACTATAAACTTGCTGAAGGCTCATTTTGAGAAGCATTTATTATTCCCCATTCACCCACCCAAGCACA
>CM065722.1:485000-497500 GCA_033310375.1 Conus canariensis
ACAGTGACATGTGGTGTGTATCTCTGGTGTGTACATCTATATCACATGGACCAACAGTGACATGTGGTGTGTATCGCTGGTGTGTACATGTCTATCACAGGGACCAACAGGCACATGTGTGTATCCCCGGTGTGTATATCTATATCACAGGAACCAACAGTGACATGTGGTGTGTATCCCTGGTGTGCAGATCTTATCACAGGGAGCAACAGTGACATGTGGTATGTATCCCTGGTGTGTGCACATCTATATTGCAGGGACCAACAGTGACATGTGGAGTGTATCCCTGGTGTGTGCACATCTCTATCACAGGGACCAACAGTGATATGTGGTGTGTATCACTGGTGTGTACATCTATATCACAGGGACCAACAGTGATATGTGTGTATCACTGGTGTGTACATCTATATCACAGGGACCAACAGTGATATCTGGTGTGTATCACTGGTGTGTACATCTATATCACAGGGACCAACAGTGACATGTGGTGTGTATCACTGGTGTGTACATCTATATCACAGGGACCAACAGTGACATGTGGTGTGTATCCCTGGTGTGTACATCTATATCACAGGGACCAACAGTGACATGTGGTGTGTATCACTGGTGTGTACATCTATATCACAGGGACCAACAGTGATATGTGTGTATCCCTGGTGTGTACATCTATATCACAGGGACCAACAGTGACATGTGTGTATCCCTGGTGTGTATACATCTATCACAGGCACCAACAGTGATATGTGGTGTGTATCCCTGGCGTGCAGATCTATAACACCAGGGACCAACAGTGACATGTGGTGTGTATCCCTGGTGTGTACATCTCTATCACAGGGACCAACAGTGATATGTGGTGTGTATCCCTGGCGTGCAGATCTATAACACAGGGAACAACAGTGACATGTGGTGTGTATCCCTGGTGTGCACATCTCTATCACAGAGACTGTAACGCAGGCCTAGTGCCCACGAGACCAAGGCCCACACCCCTTCCCACTCTTACTCTAACACTAACCCACTAACACAGAGTTCCATTTCCAACATTTAATGACATTTCTTTGCACAAATCACACAACCATAGAATCACACGAAACAACATACATCAAAACGCATATGATGAGGAGGATGGGGATGAGGATGATTATGACGAGTACCAGAATGAATTAATTATAGGACAGAGTGAACAAAGAAAACAAAAGCAAACGAAAAGATATCCAGAGTCCGAGCACCCGCACCCGGGAAGGGGTTAACTGCTGGCACTGTGGGGGATGGTAGCACGCAGGCAACGTAGCCCTGCGAGCGCAGACAAGGATTCCTGAACTTGGGGCGTCGAAGAGGGTATGAAGATGAAGGTCCCAGGGCGCAATCTCCAGGGGGATAACTTGCTGAAGGAATGGCTGGTGATGATGAAGGGGAAGTGGAGGACTGGGGATGGACAGTTCACACGCAAGAACAGAGTGAAAGGCCTGGAGACAAAGCGAAATTGCCGTAAGGGAGGGGAAATGGAATATTTTAGATGACTAAAAATAAAGAAGTCTTTCCCCAGCTCTGTTTCTCCATGTGAAAGTTATGACTTTGGTTAGCATCTCCCTTTCCTCTTATAGAAGTCAAATATTAAGGAAAATTTCAGAGAGTGTGGGGGAAGTTAACGCTTACTTGACTATAATAAAAATGACTACCATAATGTCCCCTTCTTCAATATACGGCTTCTACAATGTTTTCTTCCACTTTTGTATTAAATCAAGAGTGATTTCAAAGGATTTCCTTTTATATACACGAGCCCAAAAGAAATGAGAATAGTAGAAGCCAAAATAAACGCGTTTCCATCCAAACAATAGTATCATGGTACATTACACAACATCAAACAATGTGTTTACCGTAAAAGAATATAACGATACAATAATTCGAGTCGGAGGTGTACAAAACGAAATGTTCACCTTTCTGTGATAAGCTTTTTTTTTTACACATGAAATAAACCCCAGTTATTGAATACAGAGGGTCACACACCAACAACGAAAAGAATAAGAGACGAGGCTGACTAGGGTTTCCTTTCTCCCCCTCTGTCTGAATCAAATTGTAACTTAAAGTGAAGTTTTTTAGGAATGGGAGAGCAAGAATATAACTATATATCTATAAAACAATAGCAAACAAATGAAATGATAGACGCACACAACAGATAGATAACTCACCAAAACCCGTGAGTGAGCTCTAGAGACTATACAGGCTCTGGAGAACCAGACACCTCGCCGTGGACACAAACTAACGTCACAACGATGGCTCGGAGGACCCAGACCTTACCGGCGCGGTCATACCCGAAGACCTCCCTCCAAGGCTCTTGAAAAAAAGAGAAGGAATGTTCTCAGTCCAGGCTAACGGGACTCGAACTTTGCTCGCTCTCAAGGTGAGCCAAGTGATCAGCATGGGCTGCACGGGATGCCTGTACACTGATGCCACTTCTAGCCGACACCGAATAACGCGCGTGAAGCGTGCACGCGAGGAACGCGCGCACACACGCACGCACGCACGCACACACACACACACACACACACACACACACACACACACACACACACACACACACACACACACACATACACACACACACACATAAACATGTATAAACACGCAGAGCATAGACGCACGCCCTAAAACATTTGACAGTTCGCAGATCTATAACACAGGGACCAACAGTGACATGTGGTGTGTATCCCTGGTGTGTACATCTCTATCACAGGGACCAATAGTGATATGTGGTGTGTATCCCTGGCGTGCAGATCTATAACACAGGGAACAACAGTGACATGTGGTGTGTATCCCTGGTGTGCACATCTCTATCACAGAGACCAACAGTGATATGTGGTGTGTATCACTGGTGTGTATATCTATATTACAGGGACCAACAGTGACATGTGGTGTGTATCCCTGGCGTGCAGATCTATAACACCGGGACCAACAGTGACATGTGGTGTGTATCCCTGGTGTGTGCACATCTCTATCACAGGGACCAACAGTGATATGTGGTGTGTATCCCTGGTCTGTATATCTATATTACAGGGACCAACAGTGACATGTGGTGTGTATCCCTGGCGTGCAGATCTATAACACAGGGACCAACAGTGATATGTGGTGTGTATCCCTGGTGTGCACATTTATATCACTGGGACCAACAGTGATATGTGGTGTGTATCCCTGGTGTGTATATCTATATTACAGGGACCAACAGTGACATGTGGTGTGTATCCCTGGCGTGCAGATCTATAACACAGGGACCAACAGTGATATGTGGTGTGTATCCCTAGTGTGTATATCTTTATCACAGGGACCAACAGTGATATGTAGTGTGTATCCCTGGTGTGTACATTTCTATCAGAGGGACCAACAGTGATATGTGGTGTGTATCCCTGGTGTGTACATCTCTATCACAGGGACCAACAGTGATATGTGGTGTGTATCCCTGGTGTGTACATCTCTATCACAGGGACCAACAGTGATATGTGGTGTGTATCCCTGGCGTGCAGATCTATAACACAGGGACAATCCAGTGGACCATGGCTGAGCACATACAGAACACTACTTTCTGGGCCCCTACTGTCAGCAATCATTCCTTAGTGCGGAGTCAGGGTGAGCTGTCTGTCCTGAACCCCAGCACCGTGACACCAATACCACAGTCATAGTTGTGGACATCCCTTATTGAGGTCATGACTTTCTCTCTGAATGGTGGTAAGTTACATAGAGGACGATGGTGCTGTGTGTCATCGTGGTCTGACATCATATAACAGGGTTGTTCCCTATGCAGCCTGGCATTATATAGCCCAGTGTAAACCAGGCCTGACAGTGACAGACTCCTGCAGTGTTCGTCACGGAACCAACCAACACTCAGACGCATCTTAATGCAAATAAAACTCGACTTTGTGGTTCAGTCTTTCCATTCAAGTTCACAGCACACTCAACAACTCTTTGCAGAACTGGATAAACCAGACAAGTTCCACAAATAGATGACTGTGCTAAGACATGAACAAACAACCTATCAGCCTGCAACACTTCACGCTCACTGTTGCACCAGGCGGCAGTCAGAAGAGATCCGACAGCCATGGATGTGACCATTGACTATGTCAGTGACCAACGTACGACAGTAGTGACTGATCACATTAATTACACACACGACAAGAGTCCAACGTCTAATGTGGTGGTGGTGAACACTGACCACACACACGTCAGGTGTCCAGCTAACGTGGTTAGTCATCACTGGATGACCGGACTGTACCTCGTGGCAGATGTCAATGAACAGAACAACACAATGAGGAGGGGTCAAAGAAGGGTTAAACTGCTTCCCACACAGATGTTGGATGTCGGATGAGATGTGTGGCTGCCTGATGCCATTTTGTCGGTACAGATGTGGATACTACTGGGTAAAACTGCACAGGGTGATATCAAAATGAGTGGGAGAGAAGCAGAAGTAAATACCAATCATGAAATGGACATATGTGTTCTTGACTATCACTATTCTCAGTTTAGACAGTCCAGAAGGAAGCCCATGTTACAGTGCTGGTAATGAAGGATGTCTTGGGGCAGAAAATGAGCTGCAAAGTGACCTGATCTCACACACACTGTGTGCTTGGAACCCCAGTTCCATCACTCGATGGGCACTGATCCATATCACACTTTAACTACACTACACTATCTACACTATATTCTACACGTCACTGATTTACATACCAAAGATCTGTCTACACTGTATCTACTCTACATTCTGTCTAAACGATGCTGATTGACACTACACAGATCTACACTTCACTGATCTGTATTATTCTGTTTGTAAACAACCCGCTATCTACACTAATCTACACTACACCCTATCTACACTTACCTGATCTACACTACGTTCTATATTCAAAACACTGATCTGTACTGTATTCTAACAACATTACACTGACCTACACTACATTCTACCAATACTACCTTGATTACACTCGATCTACACAAAAAACCAAATATACATTACCCTAATCAAGCCAATGCGTACTACTAAAACTTACATGAATCACGTTTTTTTGTGTGTGTGTGCAAGTCTGCATGGCTGTGTGTGCTTTAGACGGACTGATCGATTGGTAAAAAGGCAATGAGAGACTTGAGTCGTCCAGCCGATCAAGAACACCAGTTACCCACACAAATAGCCAGCTTCTTCACACAGAGTATCGCCCCCCCCCCCCCTCCCAGGACACCCATGTGATTCAATTAGCTACACAACACCCCCTTCACACATCTACTACAGCAGGTCCGTGCTAACTGAAGCACAGTCCCCAGGGAACACCAGTCCCAGGGGATCAGGGCTTGGAGAGGATACAACAGACAGACATGGGACGACTAACAACAGACCAGACGGAGATTAAAGTATTGTCCTTGGGCTGAGTGACGTTGATTAAACACTAACGTACAGTACACTAATCTCGTTATCAGCCTCTGAACTGGGGATCATACCTCGCGAATTGAGGGAGGGAAGGGGGGGGACCTAATCAACCTTTCTACCTCCCTCCTCCTCTCTTCATGTAAGAGAAACAACATCACAGTGTGGAATGATTTGGGTTTTTTTTTTTTAAGGACAAAAAAGGGAAACAAACACTGTCAGATATGTTTTAAAGGATGTGTGCACGACTAGCAATACAATATAATGCTCTGGAGTGTTGGTCTTATCAAGCTGAAATAAAGATAATATTTCAGAAAAACTTCGCTATTCGGTCCACTAAATTGTCAAGAGGATGTGTGAAATTTTCCAATACATGAGAAAAAAAAGCACTCCTCTTTTGCTCCCTCTTCCCCCCCCCCCTCTCTCTCTCTCTCTCTCTCTCTCTCTCTCTCTCTCTCTCTCTCTCTCTCTCACCCACACACACACACACACACACACACACACACACGTGCATGCACGCACGCATGCACGCACACACACACACATGCACACACGCACGCATGCACGCACTCACGCTGGCGTGAGACAGAGAGAGCAACAGCACACACTAGTACAATGAGAAGGCCACAGACCCATGACACAATAGCAAAAACATGAAGAGACTGAAGAGCATCTAAGAATAAAAGAATGTTTCCACGGAGAAAACGCGCGCACAACACACACACACACACACACACACACACATACACACACGCGCGCGCGCGCGCGCGCGCGCGCGCACGCACACACACAGATAAAAAAAATTGTGAAATCATATCTTCTGGAAACTGCACGCTCATCTGTCAGTCACCTATAGCACTGGTCAGCTGGATGGTGACTGAGTGTCACGTTCTGCACAGACAGCACCATGGCCTGGAGACCTATGACCTTTGAGGCCTGTACTGACCGCTGGGCAGAAGACGACCACACACCAGACAGAGGGATTACAGTGTAGTGCTAGTAGCCCGTGATGTCCAGTGATACCAGCCCTGCCTACAGCCAAGCTTGATACACATCCCCAGAGGACTGACTGCAAGTCGATAGCTGGGAGGACCTTAGTCGTAAAATAGTATGGTAATGTGTAGAATACGAATTAGATGTTAGTAGGGAAGACTGTTATAAGTGGAACGTCGATCAGCTATCACAAGAGTTTTGCTGGTGACTTAAAAAGAACGGCACTGAAGCGACTAGACATATATGACTGACGACAGAATACGAGACGAGAATGACGAGAGAATCATTCAGTAGTTTTATTGATTGAAGCTCATTAGCTGATGCCAAGTAAATGCGCAGTTAGAAAGAAAAGGGCAGACGTCTTCGCCACAGTTCAACAAAACACCTACATCCCACTTCTCTGACGGGTTGCTTCCTGGTTTCTTCTCAACACTCTCTCACCCTGCTCCCTCACCCCCCCTCACTCCTCTCTCTCTCTCTCTCTCTCTCTCTCTCTCTCTCTCTCTCTCTCTCTCTCTCTCTGTCTCTCTCTCTGTTTATGAATTGTGTCCGGTGTCCTAGAAGTGTTAATGAAATGTGTCCGGTGTCCTGGAAGTGTTAATGAATTGTGTCCGGTGTCCTAAAAGTGTTACTGAATTGTGTCCGGTGTCCTAGAAGTGATACTGAATTGTGTCCGGTGTCCTAGAAGTGTTAATGAATTGTGTCCGGTGTCCTAGAAGTGTTACTGAATTGTGTCCGGTGTCCTAGAAGTGTTACTGAATTGTGTCCGTGTCCTAGAAGTGTTAATGAATTGTGTCCAGTCCTAGAAGTGTTAATGAATTGTGTCTGGTGTCCCAGAAGTGTTAATGAATTGTGTCCAGTTTCCTTGACGTGGTAATGAGTTCTGTCTGGTGTCCCAGAAGTGTTAATGAACTGTGTCCGGTTTCCTTGACTGCTAATGAGTTCTGTCTCGTGTCCTAGAGCTGTGAATGAATTGTGTCTGGTGTCCCAGAAGTGTTCATAAATTGCATCTGGTGTGGTAGAAGTATTAATGGATTGTGTTTGGTGTGGTAGAAGGATTAATAAACTGTGTCTGGCGTCCTAGAAGTGTGATTGAATTGTGACTGGTGTCCTAGAAGTGTTAATAAAATGTGTCCGGTGTCCTAGAAGTGTTATTAAAATGTGTCCGGTGTCCTAGAAGTGTTTATGAAATGTGTCCAGTGTCCTAGAAGTGTTAATGCATTATGTACTGTGTCCTAGAAGTATTAATGAAATGTGTCCGGTGTCCTAGAAGTGTTATTGCATTATGTACTGTGTCCTAGAAGTGTTAATGAAATGTGTCCAGTGTCCAGTGTCCTACAAGTGTTAATGAATTGTGTCCAGTGTCTTAGAAGTGTTATTAACTTGTGTCTGGTACGGTAGAAGTGTTAATGAATTGTGTCCGGTGTCCTAGAAGTGTTAATGAATTGTGTCTGGTGTCCCAGAAGTGTTAATGAATTGTGTCTGGTGTTCCAGAAGTATTAATGAATAGTGTCTGGTGTCTTAGATGTCCTATAAGTGTTAATGAATTATGTCCAGTGTTCTAGAAGTGTTCATGAATGGTGTCCGGTGTCTTAGAAGTGTTCATGAATTGTGTCTGGTGCGGTAGAAGTGTTAATGAATTGTGACAGGTGTCCTAGAAGTGTTAATAAAATGTGTCCGGTGTCCTAGAAGCGTTAATGAATTGTGTCCGGTGTCCTAGAAGTGTTAATGAATTGTCCAGTGTCCTAGAACTGTTAATGAATTGTGTCCGGTGTCCTAGAAGTGTTAATGAATTATGTCCGGTGTCCTAGAAGTGTTAATGAAGTGTGTTTGTGTGTCGTAGAGGTGTTAATGAATTGTGTCCGGTGTCCTAAAAGTGTTAAATAACTTGTGTCTGGTCACGTAACAGTATTAATGAACTGTTGTATCTGTTGTCTGAACTGTCAGGCGACACAGATACGCTTAATGAACTGATTTCCTGTGTCGTGCCCCAGACTATTTAATGAAATGCTGTGGCTGGTATCCGAAATATGTTTAATGAATTGCTGTCTGGTGTTCTAGACGTGTTAACAAATCGTTGTCTCTGATTTATACGACATGCATGTGAATAAATTGTTGCGTGTGGTGACTTAACATGCCAATGAACTGCTGTGTGGTGTGTCATAGGTGTCTTAATGAATAGTTGTATCTGGTGTACTAGAGGAAACCGTTTTGTTGGTGTCGCTCTGGATCTAAATTCCTTTTGATACCCAAAACTTCTATGGTCCTCAAGGGACCGGGGAAGGGGGAGCCATGGGGGGAGGTAGAAGCTGAGACAGGGTGGAGCGCTCTTTCCGTTAATCTGCTATGTACAACTGTAACAACACGACAGCGCTATTCACAAAGAAAGCAGAGGGTGCTGAGATTTCAGTATGTGATGGTGAACACCAACATCTTGTTTTCAGACAACCTCTGCCGATACATTGGTACACGCCTACAGCTGGCGTCCTGTGGGGAAACTACCAGAGGATGAGCCATGTCATGACTGCTCTTTCCCATCATCCAGTTGCCATCATTGTGTGTTTTGATGATGCCCAGTCCCAGCCTGTGTGATTGGATGGCACCATCAGAACTCTGTCCAGAGAGAGAGAGAGAGAGAGAGAGAGAGAAGAGATTTGTCGATGAAAACAAATTCGAGTGCTTATTCATCAAAGCACGCACGCGCGTTTTTCTTCTGACTGTGGTGCGCGCGCGCATGTGTGTGTGTGGGGGGGGGGGGGGGGGAGTGGGCGCGCTCGCGCGCGCGCGCGCACACGTATGTGTGTGTGTGTGTGTGTGTGCGCGCGCGCGCGCGCGCGCGTGTGTGTCCGAGTGTGTGTGTGTGTGTGTGTGTATGTGCGTGTGTCTGTATCTGTCTGTGTCTATGCCTGTGTCTGTCTGTCTGTCTGTCTGTGCATCTATCGTGTGTGGATATATTCATAGAAAAGGAGCACAAAGAAAGTTTCCTTGATGGGTATGATGCCAGTCTGGTCAGGAACGATCGCTGTCGGTGTAGCCAGTCGTTTGTACCCTCACGACAAATAGTTCTCACAGCACATTTCTCCTATGCAACAAGTACTCTTCCCACGTAGCAAATACTCTGTACACATGCAAAAATATTCCTCAGCAAACTCTACATTCTTTACTGGCACACAGTAAACGCTCATTTCGTACACATTATTCCTAATTCTGTGAATATTACGTCGACCCTATGAACGTCTTCTAGTAAACTAACGTACCATGGAAAACATCTAAGATAAAACTATGATATATATATATATATATATATATATATATATATATATATATATATATATTCAATTATAAACAAAGCTTGCTCTTATGTCTTAGATTGAAGAAATAGGGGGAGATAAGCATTCATATCTGCTGTGGTAGATAATTCTGCCTAACTAACAGTATGTGCTTGACTGGATGAATGGGGAATAATAAATGCTTCTCAAAATGAGCCTTCAGCAAGCTTAAAGTCTCCAAGGGGGAGACAATCTCCAATGGGGAGGAAGCTCACTAACATATAACTCCTGGTCAGATACCAGTATTTCTAAACCTGATTGTTTCTCCTCAGTGGCCGCGGAAAGTGGTAACTTGACTCCTCTGCCTTTTCGGTTTTAAGAAGAATGCTATCCCAGAAAAGGGTTGGTGTGCAATACCGTAGTATGTTTGTTGAGTTGTCAAAAAACCAACCAAAGGTACCACATAAGAAGCAAAAGAAAATCATGAAAGAGTAAAACAAGCTACATTTTCTTGTATAAAGTAGAAAATATAAAAAGATAACCTCTTAAGACACAAGTGCTGAGGGCCAGTTCTTGGAATGAATCTGCAAGGGACTAAATTACAATAAACTAATAAATTCCAAGGATAAGTACCGAGCACCATTCCAGCAACTTACAGAGCAGCTTGGTGTTGCAATGACTGCAAGAAATATTCAATTATAAACAAAGCTTGCTCTTATGTGTTAGATTGAAGAAATAGAATTTGTTCTAGTTTATAATTGAATATTTCTTGCAGTCATTGCAACACCAAGCTGTTCTGTATGTTGCTGGAATGGTGCTCGGTACTTATCCTTGGAATTTATTAGTTTATTGTAATTTAGTCCCTTGCAGATTCATTCCAAGAACTGGCCCTCAGCACTTGTGTCTTAAGAGGTTATCTTTTTATATTTTCTACTTTATACAAGAAAATGTAGCTTGTTTTACTCTTTCATGATTTTCTTTTGCTTCTTATGTGGTACCTTTGGTTGGTTTTTTGACAACTCAGCAAACATACGGTATAGCACACCAGCCTTTTTCTGGGATAGCATTCTTCTTAAAACCGAAAAGGCAGAGGAGTCAAGTTACCACTTTTCCGCGGCCACTGAGGAGAAACAATCAGGTTTCGAAATACCGGTATCTGACCAGGAGTTATATGTTAGTGAGCTTCCTCCCCATTGGAGATTGTCTTCCCCTTGGAGACTATAAGCTTGCTGAAGGCTCATTTTGAGAAGCATTTATTATTCCCCATTCATCCAGTCAAGCACATACGGTTAGTTAGGCAGAATTATCTACCACAGCAGATATGAATGCTTATCTCCCCCTATTTCTTCAATCCAAGACATAAGAGCAAGCTTCGTTTATAATTGAATATTTCTTGCAGTCATTGCAATACCAAGCTGCTCTGTAAGTTGCTGGAATGGTGCTCGGTACTTATCCTTGGAATTTATTAGTTTATTGTATGTATATATATATATATATCAAGAGCACAGACACAATCAGCCGTGTCTCCCTGATGAGTCCGATCCAGCAGACGAAAGGCCTAGGAGCAGACAATACATATAGATCTGCCTTTGAGACGGATTGCGATGGTTCCCTCATGCAGCTAGTGAAGGGTTTTCATATTTATAATATACATTTTCTTCATCTTCAATTTTTTTTTCTTTTTTAATTTCAAATCTTTGCCAAGTCATTACTATAATGATGGAAGAATTGTTAACCTGCACTTGTTTTCCCCTACTACTTAATTGTTCAACATTATATATATTATATATAATATATTATTTTTGTTAAAAAAGTATTTTTAAAAAATGAAGTGTTAAAATCTACAAGCTTGTTTCAAGCCTTGCTATCTTCAGGATGTCTTTTGGGGCACGCCAACGATCTTTTATGGCATGCGGGACTTGATTTCAACTCTGTGTGTGCAGGCGGATCTCATTTGCTGCACGTGCGGCCTGTGGTTCTTATTGGGGCCTGTTCAGATGGAATGTGCTAGCAAAGATTTCCACTTGTGCCTGCAATTGTTTACAATTTCTACTTTTGTGTTCAGAGTTGCTAAGTGTGGTTTGCATAATATTAACCATTTTCTGTGGAGCATAGATTGCATCTTTTTGAAATATTGTTGTATGGTGTTGCTCTTTTTATGATTTTCCATGATATGTTGTAGTCTATTTTTTTCATCTTTGAGTCTCCAAATGTATTTACTCAGCTCTGTTTGATTTTTGTATTTTTCATTTTTGAATGACTGTTTGTGGTTTGCGTATCTGGTTTTGAAAGTGTTTTCAGTAATCCCTATATATGTTTCTTTTTCATTTTCTGATGTTACCGTAGCTTGGTATACAATGTTGCTGTGAAGACATTTATTGCTTAGGGGGCACTGTTCTTTTTTAGTGCAGTTGCAAGATGTCCTTTCGGCACCCTTCTCTTTTATGTTGCTTTTCATTTTGTTAGATGAATCAATCATGTTTTTGAGGTTGGGCATACATGAGTATGATAGTTTAATGGTGTTTTTGTTGAATATTTTGGACAGTTTGTGTTCTTTGGGGAATAATGTTGCCAAGATTTTAAAGAATTCTTTTCCTACATTTGTTTTTACTTGTCCATCGTATGGTGGGTTGTAGCATATGGTCTTTCTTTTCCCTCTCTCTCTCTCTCTCTCTCTATATATATATATATATATATATATATAGAGAGAGAGAGAGAGAGAGAGAGAGAGACGTGTATACACACACGCACACACACACACACACACACACACACACACACACACACACACACATATATATATATATATATATATATATATATATATATATAAGGAG
>CM065722.1:507500-517500 GCA_033310375.1 Conus canariensis
GGGGTTTTGATGAAGGGGAAGGGGGCAAGGGACTATGGCATTCTGTATTGACAGACATGTTGGAAAAGGGTGGATAATTTAGGGCTGCTCATGTTATGGTCCGTCAAACGGAACAATACTTTAGTGCTGTTAGTTGCCAAGGGTGCAATCAGAACATCACACAGATTTTGAAATTAGACTTTTTCCCGTTTTAGGTACGTATGTGTGAGTGTGTGTGTGTGTGTGTGTGTGTGTGTGTGTGTGTTGTGTGTGTGTGTGTGTGTGTGTGTGTGTGTGTGTGCTCTTTCTTTCTATATTTCTTTCATGTATTTTATGTAGGATATTTAACGCCTGACTTCCCACGACGCCGCGGACAGCAAGTCTCATGGTGACACTGACACTGAATGACACCGACACCAGACCACATGGACACCAAAACAAAGGGAAAGAAACCAGACCACATGGACACCAAAACAAAGGGAAAGAAACCAAACCACATGGACACCAAAACAAAGGGAAAGAAACCAGACCATGTGGACACCAAAACAAAGGGAAAGAAACCAGACCACATGGACACCAAAACAAAGGGAAAGAAACCAGACCACATGGACACCAAAACAAAGGGAAAGAAACCAGACCACATGGACACCAAAACAAAGGGAAAGAAACCAGACCACATGGACACCAAAACAAAGGGAAAGAAACCAGACCACATGGACACCAAAACAAAGGGAAAGAAACCAGACCACATAGACACCAAAACAAAGGGAAAGAAACCAGACCACATGGACACCAAAACAAAGGGAAAGAAACCAGACCACATGGACACCAAAACAAAGGGAAAGAAACCAGACCATGTGGACACCAAAACAAAGGGAAAGAAACCAGACCAGTGGACACCAAAACAAAGGGAAAGAAACCAGACCATGTGGACCCAAAACAAAGGGAAAGAAACCAGACCATGTGGACCCAAAACAAAGGGAAAGAAACCAGACATGGACACCAAAACAAAGGGAAAGAAACCAGACCACATGGACACCAAAACAAAGGGAAAGAAACCAGACCACATGGACACCAAAACAAAGGGAAAGACACCAGACCACATGGACACCAAAACAAAGGGAAAGAAACCAGAACCACATGGACACCAAACAAAGGGAAAGAAACCAGAACACGTGGACACCCAAACAAAGGGAAAGAAACCAGACCACATGGACACCAAAACAAAGGAAAGAAACCAGACCACATGGACACCAAAACAAAGGGAAAGAAACCAGACCACATGGACACCAAAACAAAGGGAAAGAAACCAGACCACATGGATACCAAAACAACGGGAAAGAAACCAGACCACAAAGACACCAAAACAAAGGGAAAGAATACGACCGAGTAGTATTGCACGTAAACCTGGATTGTATGGAAGCGCTACTATTTGCAACTAGAATCCTAAAGAAACAAGATCAAACACAAGACTGAAGCACATGAACACAAGATCAAAACAGCACTGAATCACATGAACACAAGATCAAAACAGCACTGAATCACATGAACACAAGATCAATACAGTACTGAATCACATGAACACAAGATCAATACAGTACTGAATCACATGAACACAAGATCAATACAGTACTGAATCACATGAACACAAGATCAATACAGTACTGAAAAACATGAAAACAAGATCAATACAGTACTGAAAAACATGAAAACAAGATCAATACAGTACTGAATCACATGAACACAAGATCAATACAGTACTGAATCACATGAAAACAAGATCAATACGGTACTGAATTACATGAAAACAAGATCAAAACAGTACTGAATTACATGAAAACAAGATCGAAACAGTACTGAACCACATGAACACAAGATCAAAACAGCACTGAATCACATGAAACAAGATCAATACAGTACTGAATAACATGAGCACAAGATCAAAACAGTACTGAATCACATGAACACAAGAACAAAACAGTACTGAATCACATGAACACAAGATCACATATAGAACAGAACAGCATGAGAACAACATCACAGTTAACACTGAACCACGTGGACACAACATCTCATCTATAATTGAATTGCATGTCAACAATATCAGCCCTAAAACTGAATCACGATGAGAAACAAGACCAGTCGAAACTGAATCTCGTGGTTACAATATTACGTGGAAACCACACGGTATTATTATGTGCCTCGCGCATATGTGATGTGATCAAGAATGCTTGAAAATAGTAGAAAATATCACGTGTTTAAACGAAGAGGAAGCAAAAGGATTAGAGGGGAAAATAAGTCTAGAAGAAGCTACATGTGTTTTAAAGAACATGAAAAATAATAAAAGTCCCGGTACAGACAGTTTCAGCGCGGAATTTTTTAAAGTTTTCTGGAAAAAGATAGGACTCTTTGTTGTAAGAGCACTGAATGCGAGTTTTGATCGAGGAGAACTTTCAAATGTACAGAAAGAAGGAATCATTACTTGCATTCCGAAATATGATAGACCAAGACAGTATATCAAAAACTGGAGACCTATCTCGTTATTAAATGTGATTTACAAAATTGGGTCATCCTGTATTGCAAATCGTTTAAAGATAGTACTACCAAAGATCATCAGTGAAGACCAAACTGGATTTATGAAAAATAGGTATGTTGGGGATAACTTAAGATTGATTTATGATACAATTGCCTACTTAGATAAACATGAGTTACCAGGATTGCTATTAAATATAGATTTTGAAAAAGCTTTTGACTCGATAAATTGGGAGTTCATGTTTAAAGTATTAAAAGCATTTGGCTTTAAAGAAGACATATGTAAATGGATAAGTACATTCTATAGAAATACTAAATCTTGTGTTATAGTGAATGGCCAGGTGTCAGAATGGTTTCAAATAACAAAAGGTTGTAGACACGGAGACCCCATATCTCCTATCTTTTCATATTATGTGTTGAAATATTAGCAATGACTGTAAGAGAAAACACAGATATTAAAGGCATTACGGTGAATAATGTTGAACACAAGCTGACACAGTACGCTGATGACACTGAATTTTTACTGGCAGGAGACAGAAAGTCTTTTGAAACTTGCATAGATGTACTTGACAGGTTTAATTCGGGCAAAACTAGTGTGATTTGGCTACCCTCTTACCGTCCCAAAGCTCTAGCTCCCCCCACCCCCTCCCATACGACCCCCTATCCCCCATTATGAGGAATGTAAATGTCGACGGCTCTTTCCACCAAGAAAAGGATGTTACTACCAGTTTAGGGGCATAAGGAAAGAAAACAATGGCTAAAGGTAATGAAACAAGACTTCTTTCTAGACCTCCAGCCTTTGAAAATGAGACATGGTAAGAAAATCTTTATCATGTCAGAACAGAGAAACTGTCTGTGGTGCGACAATTATTACAGGCAAGAACAGACAGAACACTGAACATATATGAACAAATTCTAGACATTTTTTTTTTCCAAAATACTGAAATACTACACAGACACTGGACAAGGCTTGATATTGATGTTCACATTACATTACTATAGCACGTCTGAACTGGAGATGATAACATTACTACCGAGTATCAAACCTAAAAAATGGATTTTAAAAAAGGGTTAAAAATGATAACATGGGTGCAGGAACATCTTTCCTCCACCATCACCATACATACACTTCCCGCCACACCTTCCCGCCTTTCACCCCTTGCCCCCCCCCCCCCCCCCCCCCCCCACACACACACACACACTGTAATGACATGGCGTTATTTTGTTACACACGTGAGTCAAGAACCGCTCAAATGTCAAAACAGATCACCTACGCGCGTCTCTCAGCAAGAGGACTCAAAGAGGATTAGCTGAATAGCATCACAGTTTGCTGGTGTCTCCGGTATGTCAGCACCTAGCGCTGTTTTACATGTTGAGGTTCCACTGTATGACGAACGAAATCCGCGCATGCATGATTGGCGATTATCTTCCTTTCCTTATTGCACTGATTTCATCGAAGGCGGGAATGCGTCGGAGTGCCAGTGAAATGAAACAGAGGTGAGGTTTTTCCATGGGCTGAAGAGCGGACAGATCGTAGCAGGACAGACACAGAGGAACACACAGAACAATATCTGGTTGCCATGGTGATGAAGAGCGGACAGAAGGCAGCAGGGCAGACACAGAGGGGATACATAAGAATATCTGGTTGCCATGGTGATGAAAAGAAGACAGAAGGCAGCAGGACAGACACAGAGGGGATACAGAACAGACAATGTCTGGTTGCCATGGTGATGAAAAGCGGACAGAAGGCAGCAGGGCAGACACAGAGAGGGCCACAGAACAATGTCTGGTTGCCATGGTGATGAAGGCGGACAGAAGGCAGCAGGGCAGACACAGAGAGGGCCACAGAACAATGTCTGGTTGCCATGGTGATGAAAAGCGGACAGAAGGCAGCAGGGCAGACACAGAGAGGGCCACAGAACAATGTCTGGTTGCCATGGTGATGAAGAGAGGACAGAAGGCAGCAGGACGGACACAGAGGGGACACAGAACAGACAATGTCTGGTTGCCATGGTGATGAAGGGCGGACAGAAGGCAGCAGGACAGACACAGAGGGACACAGAACAATGTCTGGTTGCCATGGTGATGAAGACAGGACAGAAGGCAGCAGGACAGACACAGAGGGGGACACAGAACAGACAATGTCTGGTTACCATGGTGAGGTGTTGTACACATTCCAGCTGAGGTTGTCAGCTATCAACAATGCTGCTGCTGATTATGCCAAGAGAAGAAAGAGAGGGAGGAAAGGGGTGAGCAGACAACACACACACACGCACACACACACGCACGCACGCACACACACACACACACACACACACACACACACACACACACACACACACACACACACACACACACACACACACAAACACAAAGGGACAGTGACCAAAGTTAACGCTGTTCGTGAGCCATTCCCAAGTTCTGTCGACCGTCCTTGTTAACTGTGGGTGTGATTCTCATCGTCCTATGAGTCAAATATCCACTGTGTTGACTGTGTGGTTGTGTGGTTCCGTAAATGTGTGCTGTGCTACATATTTTCATATGTCTGGATATTAAAGGTAGATGGCAGATAGACTAACAGACATGCAGACAGACAGACAGACAGATAGATAGGGAGAAAGAGACAGACAGACAGACAGATATTTAGACAGACAGGAAGATAGATAGATAGATAGATAAACAGATAGATATATTGATGAATAGATAGAAAAGACAAATATACAGATAGATGAATAGCTAGAAAAGACAAATATACAGATAGATAGACAGACAGATAGAGAAATAGATAGATAGATAGATAGATAGATAGATAGATAGAATAGATAGATAGATATAAAAGGTAGAAAGACAGGCAGACAGACAAACAGGTAGATAGATAGATCGATAGATAGATAGACAAGCAGATAACTAGCTACCTAGCTAAATAGATAGATGGACAAACAGTCAGACAGACAGACAGATAGATAGACAGATAGACAGACAGAGAGACAGACAGACTGACTGACAGACAGACAGATTGATGGAAAGATAGAATGAAAGAGAGCTAAATGGATAGATAGATAGATAGACAGACAGACAGACAAACTAACTGCCTGATAGACAGAAAAGAAAGACAGACAGGTAGAGAGAAAGACAGACAAATAGACAGATAAATAGACTGATAGACGGATTGAAAGATAGGCACACACACACACACACAGACAGGTAGAGAGAAAGACAGACAAATAGACAGATAAATAGACTGATAGACGGATTGAAAGATAGGTACACACACACACACAACACACACACACACACACACACACACACACACACACACACACACACACACACACACGTTAACCGTATGACCCTTCAACACACGCCCACATTCACGCCATTCACGAACATACACGTGCACACGCGCGCTGAACGGACGCACGCTCACACTCACGACGTGACCCACAAGATTTACAATCACTCATTCACACTTACGCAGGGTTCAAACAAGAAAGTGTCATAAAAGTATTAAGAACTTCAACAATGAATGATATCGGAAACAGTTTTCTGTGCTGTAGAGGTAATGTTTGATCACTGTCCCTTTGTGTATGTGTGTTTGTGCGCCGTGTGTGTGTGTGTGTGTGCGTGCGTGCGTGTGTGCGTGTGCGTGCGTGGTGTGTGTGTGTGTTGTGTGTGTGTGTGTGTGTGTGTGTGTGTGTGTGTGTGTGTGTGTGTGTGTGTGTGTGTGTGTCCTGATGGTAAAAGATCACAGTGTATAGCTAAAACATGTCTGTCATCTGTAGCCATTTGTTTTGTCATTCGTGCAACTCGTTTCTCAGACAGGTCTTGCACACCAACTAGTCTTGCACCCACATCTTCACTGCGTACATCCATTGCATTACTCAAAACTCGCTAGCTTCACACACTCAAACGTCCATACCAGTATACATGAAACGGTGAGCAAAATTTCAACGCAACAACGAAAATAGTTCTGCAAAATCTTTGAATGGACTCCGATATTTCTAAATTTCTATCGACAAAACATTCACATTTTTCATGTATATTGTCAACATTTTTGTCAAAATCCAAGTTATTGTCTAAAACTGTGCCAAGAGTGATATTTGTGTTCGTTCACCCTCTCAACACTTTGGCCACTAATTATAACATTTGGTGCGGGTGATGGATGCTTACGGAAATGTACAAGTATAATAAATGTCGGAACAGAACGGATCAAATCGGGCTACTCTCTGTATGGCGCCGAAAGGAGCCTGTCGGTGGAGCGAGGTCATGGGTGTTCGGGAGAATCGTCCATTGTGAGGATAGATCTTCTCCCACTCGGCTCTCTGCCAGGACAGAGAAGGAGAGTGTAAGAAGAGGTCAAGGAATCGGGGGGGGGGGGGGGGGGGGAGACAAGTAGTTGTCGTCTGGACTGAACGATATGGCGGGCCTTTCGGAAGGACCGGGAACCAGCTCTGAATGGTTGGAAAAGAACCGCTTATACGTGTTGTGGCTGGACACACAGAGCGTTGTGATCATTCTTTGAGGTCGTCAGTGTCAAACCTGAATAACATCACGCCTTAACGGCAAGTGATTTCAGGGTATGGTGATAGCTGTGTCTTGGGCAAACAGACAGGCCAGGAGTTGGGTACAGCGTGACGCCAACACTGCTGAACCGGTTTTAACGACGCTTGGTGGAGCGATGGAGCGTGGCCCAAGCAGTAACGTTAAACTTGAGGCGGATCCGGATCGACGGGCGCATCACGTCCTTCAATCAACATGGCCGCCTTGACAGTTGTCGTCATTCTGTCAATCTCTCAACAATCAACATGGCCGCCTTGACAGTTGTCATTCTGTCAATCTCTCCACAATCAACATGGCCGCCATGACAGTTGTCGTCATTCTGTCAATCTCTCAACAATCAACATGGCCGCCTTGACAGTTGATGTCATTCTGTCAATCTCTCCACAATCAACATGGCTGCCTTGACAGTTGTCATTCTGTCAATCTCTCAATAATCAACATGGCCGCCTTGACAGCTGTCGTCATTCTGTCAATCTCTCCACAATCAACATGGCTGCCTTGACAGTTGTCATTCTGTCAGTCTCTCAACAATCAACATGGCCGCCTTGACAGTTGTCATTCTGTCAATCTCTCAACAATCAACATGGCCGCCTTGACAGTTGATGCCACTCTGTCAATCTCTCCACAATCAACATGGCCGCCTTGACAGTTGTTGTCATTCTGTCAATCTCTCCACAATCAACATGGCCGCCTTGACAGTTGTCATTCTGTCAATCTTTCAACAATCAACATGGCCGCCTTGACAGTTGTCGTCATTCTGTCAATCTCTCAACAATCAACATGGCCTCCATGACAGTTGTCTTCATTCTGTCAATCTCTCAACAATCAACATGGCCGCCTTGACAGTTGATGTCATTCTGTCAATCTCTCCACAATCAACATGGCCGCCTTGACAGATGTCGTCATTCCGTCAGTCTCTCCACAATCCATGGACTGCTCACCATTTTAAAAAGTCAGGCTTACTCGATGTATTGATGTCTAACAAGTTGTCAGCCGTAGTGCCGATCGGGATGACGGCCCGGTGAACTCTTCCCTTGAAGACTGTCTTTGTTTATTTGTTTCTTTGTTTTTGTTCGTCTGTTTGTTTGTCTGTCTTGTTTTAAAGAGATTATCAACAGATGGAAGCTGGAATACTAAACCCACAGTCCGCCTTTCACAAATGACGTACAACACCAATGTCTGCAATGTCTAAACACCGATATCCCCACTCCTCACTCTCTCCCAGTGACAGCAATGTCTAAACACCACCACCCTCCTCTCTCTCTCTCTCTCCCAGTGACAGCAATGTCTAAACACTACCACCCTCCTCTCTCTCTCTCCCAGTGACAGCAATGTCTGAACACCACCACCCTCCTCCTCTCTCCCAGTGACAGCAACGTCTAAACACCACCACCCTCCTCTCTCTCTCTCTCTCCCAGTGACAGCAATGTCTAAACACTACCACCCTCCTCTCTCTCTCTCCCAGTGACAGCAATGTCTAAACACCACCACCCTCCCTCCTCCCCTCTCCCAATGACAGCAATGTCTACACACCACCACCCTCCCTCCTCCCCCTCTCCCAATGACAGCTATGTCTAAAACCACCACCCTCCCTCCTCCCCCTCTCCCATTGACAGCTATGTCTAAACACCACCCCCTCCCTCCTCCCCCTCTCCCAGTGACAACAATGTCTAAACACCACCACCCTCCCTCCTCCCCCTCTCCCAATGACAGCTATGTCTAAACACACCCCCTCCCTCCTCCCAATCTCCCAGTGACAGCAATGTCTACACACCACCACCCTCCCTCCTGCCCCTCTCCCAATGACAGCTATGTCTAAACACCACCCCCTCCCTCCTCGCTCTCTGCCAGTGCCCTGGGCTGGGGACGGACTCCTCCCTTTCAGAGTTCTTTCAGGCGGTCCCCCAACCCGTTTGTTGTGGAGGACACTTGTCCGCCGTGGAAGCGCGAGGTGCCATCAATGGCTGACACGTAGATGACGTCTCCACTGAAGGGGCACAGAGGGGGACTGCAGGAAAGGAGGGCGACGGGAAGTTTGGTGTGTGTGTGTGTGTGTGTGTGTGTGTGTGTGTGTGTGTGTGTGTGTGTGTGTGTGTGTGTGTATGTGTGTGTGTGTGTGTGTGTGTGTGTGTGTGTGTGTGTGTGTGTGTGTGTGTGTGTGTGTGTGTGTATGTGTGCAGATTGAGAGAGATATGGAATGATTGATTGATTGATTGATTGATTGATTGATTGATTGATCTTTAATACACAAGGATGGAGATTTTAGGCCAAAGCCTAGTCTTACAATCTGTCCTTGTCATGCATACATTATTTCAGCACATATCATTCATACTGACAATTCAACATAACAACATGGTAATCTAATTCTACAATGATAAGCAAACAATTCATAAAAGCACTAATGAGATGGGGGATGGTAAAACAGAAGGAAACTTACAAACAAACAAACAAGACTACAAAGAGAGATGTCAGAGGAGGGTGGGGAAGAGAGAATGGTAGATAGGGGGAGGAGAAAAGGGATGGTAGACAGAGTGGGAGTGGGGATGAGCGATTTTAACGGAGTAGGTTTTATGTTTAGACGATTTATTCAAAGTATGGTTCACAGAAGACTTTGCGAATGGGCGCTAATCATTGTAATCGAATAATTTAATTACTAAGACATAAAATGTTTATGCAAATGTTCCTTGAAAAGTTTTAAAGTATTCATGTTTTGTAGATTCGGTGGAAGTGAGTTCCAGACATATGGTCCAGAGTAAGCTAGGCTTGTTTCGTATAGATCAATGCGTGGGTAGGGAAGAAGGAATTTCGTCGAGCCAGAAAAGCTGTTCGATCTTGTACAAAGGGCATTGATATAACATGGCATAGTATCTGTCAAGATTGTAAACATAAATGATGCCTTGTTGAATTCCAATTGCCTATTCAGAGGAAC
>CM065722.1:525000-550000 GCA_033310375.1 Conus canariensis
TCTATACTCTGGACAGCGTTGTTGGTAGGAAGTGACATGCCTGTACTTTCTTACACCATAGTAGTGTTTGTACAATGTCCTAGTCAATTCGTTTATATTAGTGCAGTGCTGGAAGCAGAAAGACCTAGAGTTAATTCTCTGTTATACTATGGCAGCGTTGTGAGGAAGACCCTAGATCTGATTTCTGTTACGACGCTGTTGGGGCAGGAGGACTTAAGTTCCTTCTCTTTTATGGTCCGACAGACGTGTGGGCGGGAAGATCTAGAGTGGATTGCCTGTTATGACAAAGTTGTGGACAGGAAGATCTAAGTTCAATGTACTTTACAGTCTGACAGGTGTGGACAGGAAGACCTCAGTTATTGTCCTTTACAGTCTGACAGGTGTGGACAGGAAGACCTAAGTTCAATGTACTTTACAGTCTGACAGGTGTTGACAGGAAGACCTCAGTTATTGTCCTTTACAGTCTGACAGGTGTGGACAGGAAGACCTCAGTTATTGTCCTTTACAGTCTGACAGGTGTGGACAGGAAGACCTCAGTTATTGTCCTTTACAGTCTGACAGGTGTGGACAGGAAGACCTCACTTATTGTCCTTTACAGTCTGACAGGTGTGGACAGGAAGACCTCAGTTATTGTCCTTTACAGTCTGACAGGTGTGGACAGGAAGACCTCAGTTATTGTCCTTTACAGTCTGACAGGTGTGGACAGGAAGACCTCAGTTATTGTCCTTTACAGTCTGACAGGTGTGGACAGGAAGACCTCAGTTATTGTCCTTTACAGTCTGACAGGTGTGGACAGGAAGACCTCAGTTATTGTCCTCTACAGTCCGACAGGTGTGGACAGGAAGACCTCAGTTATTGTCCTTTATAGTCCGACAGGTGTGGACAGGAAGACCTCAGTTATTGTCCTTTACAGTCCGACAGGTGTGGACAGGAAGACCTCAGTTATTGTCCTTTACAGTCTGACAGGTGTGGACAGGAAGACCTCAGTTATTGTCCTTTACAGTCTGACAGGTGTGGACAGGAAGATCTAAGTTCTTGTTCTTTACAGTCTGACAGGTGTGGACAGGGAGACCTAGAGTTGATTTTCAGGGTGGTCATGTGGCAACATAGCGAAGGAAGAGAAGTTTCAAGGTTGAGTGACTGAGGGCGGAAAATGAAGCAAAATTTAGAAAGAGAGGGGTTAGTTACCGCCAAGGACATAGACAAACAAAGCAAAAGAAAGTACAGGACAAGACATATTGTTCTGTACTTTGTCTATGTCCTTGGCGGTAACTAACCCCCTCTCCTTCTAAATTTTGAAGGAAGAGAAGTAAAGGGTCTGGTCAAATTTCTCTCACTCACTCCCATGGACAAAAACGATGAGGACCCCATCTTTTCAGAAAAGTGTTCTCTCTCTGTCTCCCTGTCTCTGTCTCTCTGTCTCTCTGTCTCTCTCTCTCTCTCTCTCTCTCTCTCTCTCTCTCCTACACACACACACACACACACACACACACACACACACGCACGCACACCACACACACACACACACACACACACACACACACACACACACACACACATACACGCACACACATACACACACACACACACAGACGCACGCATGCGCGCGTGCGCACACATGCACGCACACACACATATACTAACTAACCCCCTCTCTTTCTAAATTTTGAAGGAAGAGAAGTAAAGGGTCTGGTCAAATCTCTCTCACTCCCTCCCATGGACAAAAAAGACGGGGACCCCATCTGTTCAAAAAAGTGTTCTCTCTCTCTCTCTCCTCTCTCTCTCTCTCTCTCTCTCTCTCTCTCTCTCTCTCTCTCTCTCTCACACACACACACACACACACACACACACACACACACACACACACACACACTCAACAACACACACACACACACACGCACGCACACAGACACAGACACAGACACACACACACACACACACACACACACACACACACACACACACACACACACACACACACACACACACACATAGACGCACGCACGCGCGCGAGTGCACACATGCACGCACACACACATATACATGCACACTATCTCTCTTTCTCTCCATCTCTCTCTCCACCTCTCTCTCTCTCTCTCTCTCTCTCTCTCTCTCTCTCACACACACACACACACACCACACACACACACACACACACACACACACACACACACATACACACACGAAGAAGAGAATGAAATTATGTGCGGGCGCGCGTGGTGTTTGTGTATTGGCTGCGTGGTGTTTGGATGGGGGTGTTGTGTGTGTGGCTGGCTCGCTCTATGCGGTATGTGTGTCATTTGCGCGCGCGCGCTTGTCTTGTGTGGTGTTGTTATGTGCTGACGCACAAGAGTGGTGTGTTGCCCGTGTGCGTGCGTGCGTGTGTAGCGCACGCGCGCGCTTTTGTGTGTGTGTGTGTGTGTGTGTGTGTGTGTGTGTGTGTGTGTGTGTGTGTTGTGTCTGTGTTGTGTGACATTTGGTCGTTGTCGTATGCGTGTGAATGTGTTTGTTTGTTTGTTTCTTGTGTTCGTTTCACGCGCCGTGCATGCATGTTTTGTGTGTATGTGTGTGTGTGTGTGTGTGTGTGTGTGTGTGTGTGTGTGTGTGTGTGTGTGTGTGTGTGTGTGCGTGTGTGATGTGGATGGGTGATGTTTTGTTTCATGTACAGTTACACCGCGTGAATGATGTGTAGGTGTGATGGTATGTGTGTCTGTGTAGCTGAGTAGTGTGACTAATAATTGCGCGTAGAATCAACTGTACCGCTCATTGATGTCATACTCTGTTCCTTTTCCCAAGCGTACAACTCTGACCACCCACACATAACCCTCCCTACCCTATCACTCCATCCCCCAACTACAATACCACCCCACTACCCCATATCACTACCCCCCCACTACCCACTCACACCCCAACTCCACACCCTCCCACTACCTCCACTATACCCCTCCACTACCTCCTACTCACTACCCCCCACTCCCCTCTACACCCCTCCCACCCATCACCCCCTCCCACTACCCACCTCCACCCCACTCACTACCCCCCCACCCTACCACTACCCTCACTACTCACCACCCCTCCACTACCCACTCACTACCCCCCTACCCACACCCCTACCACTACCCCCCTCCCACTACCCCCTACTCACACCCCCCTCCCACTACCTCCTACTCACTACCCCCCTCCCACTACCTCCTACTCACTACCCCCCCACTCTACCACTACCCCCCCCCACTCACACCCCCCCCCATACCTCCCTACTCACTACCCCCCCCCCTCCCACTACCTCCTACTCACTACCCCCTCCCACTACCTCCTACTCACTACCCCCCTCCCCACTACCCCTACTCCTACCCCTCCCTCCACTACCTCCTACTCACTACCCCCCTCCCCCACTACCTCCTACTCACTACCCCCCCCCACTACCTCCTACTCACTACCCCCCCCTCCCACTACCTCCTACTCACTACCCCCCTCCCACTACCTCCTACTCACTACCCCCCCTCCCACTACCTCCTACTCACTACCCCCCCTCCCACTACCTCCTACTCACTACCCCCCCCTCCCACTACCTCCTACTCACTACCCCCCCCTCCCCTCCCCACTCCTACCCCTCCACTACCTCCTACTCACTACCCCCCTCCCACTACCTCCTACTCACTACCCCCCCTCCCACTACCTCCTACTCACTACCCCCCCCCTCCCACTACCTCCTACTCACTACCCCCCCCACCTCCTCTCACTACCCCCTCCCACTACCTCTACTCACTACCCCCCCTCCCACTACCTCCTACTCACTACCCCCCCTCCCACTACCTCCTACTCACTACCCCCCTCCCACTACCCCTACTCACTACCCCCTCCCACTACCTCCTACTCACTACCCCCCTATCCCCTCCACTACCTCCTACTCACTACCCCCCCTCCCACTACCTCCTACTCACTACCCCCTCCCACTACCTCCTACCACTACCCCCTCCACTACCTCCTACTCACTACCCCCCCTCCCCACTACCTCCTACTCACTACCCCCCTCCCACTACCTCCTACTCACTACCCCCCTCCCACTACCTCCTACTCACTACCCCCCTCCCACTACCTCCTACTCACTACCCCCCCTCCCACTACCTCCTACTCACTACCCCCCTCCCACTACCTCCTACTCCACTACCCCCCCCTCCCACTACCTCCTACTCACTACCCCCCCTCCCCCATACCTCCTACTCACTACCCCCCTCCCACTACCTCCTACTCACTACCCCCTCCCACTACCTCCTACTCACTACCCCCCCCCCACTACCTCCTACTCACTACCCCCCTCCCACTACCTCCTACTCACTACCCCCCCTCCCACTACCTCCTACTCACTACCCCCCTCCCACTACCTCCTACTCACTACCCCCCCTCCCACTACCTCCTACTCACTAACCCCATCCTACTACCTCCTTTCTTGGGCACACTTTGGAGGCAAACGCTTTTGACAAGTGATGTCTTCTGTATTGGGACTGGTAGAGGTAGAGGTAAGGGTGGGAGAATGGGGAGCGGAAGGAGGGAGGGATGTCCTTAGAGGTGGAAAAGAAAGTGTGGATGATTTGAAAAGACTTGCTGGAATCGTGTTTGGAAAGGGTCTTTGGTCGGCCTGTCTCCTGGTCTGTCGATTTTAGTTCTTATGAAGACAGGGAACGACACACAGACAGACAGGCAGACAAATAGCTGACAAATATGAAGAAGAAAGGGACAAGGAATAAGAGGGTAAAGAAGGAGAAAAATCGAAACCGAAAAGGAAGAGAGAGGAAGAGAGAGAGAGAGAGAGAGAGAGAGAAGAGAGAGAGAGAGAGAGAGAGAGAGCTGGGGAGTGAAATATCGAGGGAGGGGCGAAGGTAGGGAGACAGAAAGACAGACAGACAGAGACAGACAGACAGACAGAGAGGAGACAGTAAGATGCACAAACAGGAAACAAATTTACGAGGTCAGACTTACAGAGAGAGAGAGAGAGAGAGAGAGAGAGAGAGAGAGAGAGAGAGAGAGAGAGAGAGAGAGAGAGACCCGGGTGTCTTTTTGAGGCAGGTCATAAGGCCAACAGGCTGAGACTCGTGACTGTTGTGTGTGTTACCTTTATCTGGTGGCTCAACATTTTACGCTTTATTTTCACGTTTTAATATTCCGCCTGCATCCGGTGTACCTTAAAACTTATCGAAATAAACCTTTTGGGTTGTCTCACACAGACAAAAAAAATTCAGACTGACCATGTCTGCGTTGCTTTTACCTGGACGCGTTTCATGGCAAATCATCCAGGACAAATTGTTTGGCGTGTCATGTTCGGCTTGTTTTTTGACATTTAACATCAACTTTCTCACTGACTCAAAAAACAGACTCAGTTAGTTCCTGATAAAATGATACGCCGACATCCCGTGTGTAGTATAGTTGTTAAAGGTTCAACATTGAACCAATTGACCCTCTATGCATGATGATAGATCCTTTATAGATTAGCATATCAACATCCTATATATAGTATAACGGATCCTTATTAAATTGACATATCAACGTCCTGTGTATAGTATAACGGATCCTTATTAGATTGACAGATCAACGTCCTGTGTATAGTATAACGGATCCTTATTAGATTGACAGATCAACGTCCTGTGTATAGTATGACGGGTCCTTAATAAATTGACGAAACATTTTCCTGTGCATGACATGATAAGTCCTCAGTAAATTGGCATGTCAACGCCCTGCGCACAGTGTAATACTTTATTAACAAAAGGACAAGCTACAGTCCAAGGCATAGTATAATGGCCCCCTGCCCTGCGTACAGTGTAATACTTTACTAACAACAGGACAAGCCACAATACAAGGCATAGCACAATGAGCCCCTAAAAGACGCCTGTTTGTGGTAATAGTTCTATAATTAAATGCCCCCAACAGACGCCTGATTGTGGTAATAATTCTATAATTAAAGGCCCCCAACAGACGCCTGATTGTGGCAATAGTTCTATAATTAAAGGCCCCCAACATACGCTTGATTGTAGTAATAGTTCAATAATTAAATGCCCCCAACAGACGCCTGATTGTGGCAATAGTTCTATAATCAAAGGCCCCCAACAGACGCCTGATTGTGGTAATAGTTCTATAATTAAAGGCCCCCAACAGACGCCTGATTGTGGTAATAGTTCTATAATTAAATGCCCCCAACAGACGCCTGATTGTGGCAATAGTTCTATAATTAAAGGCTCCCAACAGACGCCTGATTGTGGTAATAGTTCTATAATTAAAGGCCCCCAACAGACGCCTGATTGTGGTAATAGTTCTATAATTAAAGGCCCCCAACAGACGCCTGATTGTGGCAATAGTTCTATACTTAAAGGACAGGCCACTGTCCAAGGCATAGCACACTGAGCCCCCAACAGACACCTGATTGTGGCAATAGTTCTATACTTAAAGGACAGGCTACTGTCCAAGGTATAGCACACTGAGCCCCCAACAGACGCCTGATTGTGGTAATACTTCTATAATTAAAGGCCAGCCACAGTCTTGGGGTCTTTTGAGAACTGCCATCAAGCTGGGAAGGAACATCCATTCTGAGACAGATACACATGACGGCTACAATATGTACACCTGTACATCCAGTGATTAACATGGTGGTTAAACAACTGAAATCCGTCAGGCTGATAAAGATAGGCCACCCATCCAGTAATTAATATAATGATTCAAGTACTAAAATCCTTAAGGCTGATAAAAATGAGGCCAATCATCCAGTAATTATATAATGATCAACTACTAAAATCCTTAAGGCTGATAAAATCAGGCCAACCATCCAGTAATTGTATAATGATTGAACTCCTAAAATCTGTGAGGTTGATAAAAATGAGGCCAACCATTCAGTAATTATATAATGATCAAACTGCTAAGATCTTTAAGGCTAATAAAATCAGGCCAACCATACAGTATTCATATAATGACCAAGCTACTAAAATCCATAAGGTTGATAAAAATCACGCCAACCATCCAGTAACTAACGTAATGATTAAACTACTAAAATCATTAAGGCTGATAAAGATCAGGCCAACCATCCAGTAATTATATAATGATTAAACCAGTAAAATCCTTATGGCTGATAAAATCAAGCCAACTATCCAGATATTATGTAACGATCAAACTACTAAAATCATTAAGGCTGATAAAAATCAGGCCAACCATCCAGTAATTATATAACGATCAAACTACTAAAATCGCTGAGGCTGATAAAAAAAAAATCAGGCCAACCATCCAGTAATTATATAACGATCAAACTACTAAAATCACTGAGGCTGATAAAAACCAGGCCAACCTTCCAGTAATTATATAATGATCAAACTACTAAAATCCCTGAGGCTGATAAAATAAAGCCAACCATCCAGATATTATGTAACGATCAAACTACTAAAATCACTGAGACTGATAAAAATCAGGCCAACCATCCAGTAATTATATAATGATCAAACTACTAAAATCCTTAAGGCTGATAAAATCAGGCCAACCATCCAGTAATTATGTAATGATCAAACTACTAAAATCCTTAAGGCTGATAAAAAATCAGACTAACCATTCCGCTTCCCATAAAAAGAACACATTTAATACCTAAAAAATGAAGTCCGTTCGGACCGTACGTACAATCTCACAAGCGAGTCACCAGATTACAAGAAATCAAAGCTAGTGTGTTGTAATCTGTGACCAGAGGGGAAACGCATACAAGGCTTTCTGGAACAAACACAGGAGAGTGATCTACAAAGGAAGAAAACGGTCAACATGAAAGAAAGACAAAAAGGCAAGGCCGGTAACAGACACGTTACTGTCCAAGGAAGGCAGTGGCCCCAAACTCCCGGAAGGAGAGGACATCCGAAGTAAAATTCCATGGATCCCTTACAAAACGACAGACCCACATCCTGTATGAGGTGTAACTGAAAAAACGTTTTCAAAAATGTCTCCTGAAAAACAGAATCTAAATTCAGCAACGAGTTAAGATTCTTCAGTCACTGGACACTGCCCCATCGCTCAGACCACGGCCACGTTGGGAACAGAGAAAGACGGACAGACCTAGGATCGCAAACAAAAAACAGCACGCACGCACGCACGCACGCACGCACGCACACACGCACACACGCACACACACACACACACACACACACACACACACACACACACACACACACAGAGGGCGAAATGTCAGTCTAATAGATGATCAGAACATATGGAAGAAAAAGTCTGCTTTATGATTAATCACAGCGCCAAAGATTTCGAGCGGAAAATGGAATCCGCCACTTAACGTGACAAAATGCAATGCAATACTGCCCGGTCCAACACCACACAGCACAGTACAACACTACACAGCACAGTACAACACCACACAGCACAGTACAACACCACACAGCACAGTACAACACCACACAGCACATCACAGAACAACACCACACAGCACAGTACAACACCACACAGCACAGTACAACACAGTGAAACACTCCGCCTCAGTACGAAGTACCCCAAACCTAGCTTACTACAACACCAACACCACACAGGACAGTGCAACACCACACAGCACAGTACAACACCACACAGCACAGTACAACACAGTGAAACACTCCGCCTCATTACGAAATAGCCCAAACCTAGCATACTACAACACCAACACCACACAGCACAGTACAACACCACACAGCACAGTACAACACCACACAGCACAGTACAACACCACACAGCACAGTACAACACCACACATCACAGCACAACACCACACAACACAGCACACCACCACACAGCACAGTACAACACACACAGCACAGTAAATCACAACATACACACCACACAGCATAGTGCAACACCACACAGCACAGTACAACACATTAAAACACTCCGCCTCAGCACGAAGTAGCCCAAATATAGCATACTACAACACTACAAAGTCTGCCATGACAAAACAGCACTGCATCTCAGCCCTGCCCTCTCTGCACAACAGGCTGCAGTAACGACTTCAACGGCCAGACTATTCCTCCTCGTTAACACTATTACTACCGCCAGTCTCTGGGCACAGGAAGGAGGGAGGGTGGTGGTGCCATGCAACGTCAGACCTAACCAAATACAGCAATCTTCACCAAAAATGTAACAACGCAGCACGCTCTACTGAAAATGTAACGAAATACACCAATCTCCACCAAAATGTAACTACGCAGCACTCTCTACTGAAAATGTAACGAAATACACCAATCTCCACCAAAATGTAACTACGTAGCACATTCTACTGAAAATGTAACGAGATGTACAGTGATCTTCACCAAAATGTAACAATACAGCCATCTCTACTTAAATTTTAACAAAATACAACAATCTCCACCAAAATGTGACAATGCAGCAACGTGAACGATGTTACAACTGTCAATTATTTCAATCAGATTGCAGCATTGTTAAATTTTTTGTTACATTTTCGTACAGGCTGCTGCATCATTACATCTTTCTTACGTTTTGTCCAGGCTGCTGCATTATTACATCTTTGTTACGTTTTGTCCAGGCTGCTGCAGTGTTACATCTTTGTTACGTTTTGTTCAGGCTGCTGCATTATTACATCTTTGTTACGTTTTGTTTAGGCTGCTGCACTGTTACATCTTTGTTACGTTTGTCCAGGCTGCTGCACTGTTACGTTTTCGTTGCATTTTCGTCTAGAATGCTGCATTGTTACATTTGTGCTATTTCTTCGGCTACACCGCAACATTGTTACATTTCTGTTACATTTCCGTCTATAATTCGCACTGCTAACTGTAGTTACATTTTCGTCACAACTACGATATTGTCACATTTTTGTCACATTTTCGTTCAGACGGCTGCATTGTTGCATTTCTCTTAGATTTTCGTCTAAATTACTGCTTTGCTGATTTTTGTTACACCTTCGTCCAAACTGCGGCATTGTTACACTTTAAGTAAAGATTGCTGCTTTGTTATATTTTAGGTTCTGTATGTAAACACTGACATCCACTATTACATTTTTGCCGATCTGCTGCTTTGTTAAGATTTTGTTTTTAGTTGCAAAGTCAGACGACTGCAGGCGGAAATCTAAACAAATCTTAAATAAGTGTTAGCGAACCGCCAAGAGAAACGTGGATAAACGAGTCACAAGACAAAACACGACGCGTTTCGACCTCTTAGGTCTTCTTCAGGCAAGACACAAACAATAGGACAACGAAAATGAACGAATTTGTTACTTAGCTTAGATCTCTTCACTCTTCAGCGCAAGGTAGGCAGGCGTTTTGTTTTTAGTCATGGATAACTAATGAACCCAGAAGAATATTGAGACTTAAATCACACGCACATTTCCATGTCACCGGGTTCTGTAACACTGTTCAATTTATTTCACAGTAAAACAGCAAAAAGGAGGGGGTGGGCTTGTGGTGACAGACACCTAACCGAATATAACTGTGGTATCAATAGCCTGGGGCGCGGGGGGGAGAGGCGGGGGGGGGGGGGTTGGACAAAACAATACAAAACAAAATGTATCACAGATCCCAGACAATAAGAACCTTACCATACATCAGGCGACAAGGAATTGTTATCAAAGTGGAAAGCAATAATTGTCCAAATGGACAGCAATAATTTTCCAAGTGGACACGAATAATTTTCAAAGTGGATATCAAAAATTTTTAGATCAAATGACCGCGGACAGCAATAATTATCCAAGTAGACAGCATAATTATCCAAGTGGACAGCAATAATTATCCAAGTGGATATCAATAATGATCCAAGTGGACAGCAATAATTATCCAAGTGGACAGCAATAATTATCCAAGTGGACAGCAAAACGAACGACTTATTGCTTACATTCAGTGCTGCGAAACTTCTAAGGGATAAATAATGTAATTTATCCCCGCCAATGTATTGATTGCGGTCTCGATATTCACTGTTCCACAGTTCTTAGCTGTAAAACAAGAAAGCTATTGTCCACTCCACATGTTACATTAGGACTTTGCTGATTGTAGATTTACGTGTGCGTAAACGTACTCGCATTGTTACATTTAAGTGGATCTGCTGTATTGTAGACTTTACGTGTGTCGGATAATACTCCGATGTTACATTTAAGTGGACCCTGCTATTGGTATTTACGTTGTGTCGGTACTCCGCATTGTTACATTTAGTGGACTTTGCTGTATTGTGGATTTACGTGTGTCGTAACGTATCGGCTTGTATATAGTGGACTTTGCTGTAAGTAAAGTACTTGTGTCGAACGTACTCCGCATTGTTACATTTAAGTGGACTCTGCTGTATTGGTGGATTTACGTTGTGTCGGTAACGTACTCCGGCATTGTTACATTTAAGTGGACTTTGCTGTATTGGTGGATTTACGTTGTGTCGGTAACGTACTCCGGCATTGTTACATTTAAGTAAACTTTGCTGTTTTGGTAGATTTACGTTGTGTCGGTAACGTACTCCGGCATTGTTACATTTAAGTAAACTTTGCTGTATTGGTAGATTTACGTTGTGTCGGTAACGTACGTGTTGAGATCAAACTCGCACTGAACAACCATGAAGTTGATTCGATGGGAGCCAAACTGTCTGGAGCTGAAACTTGTTGTTCCGCGAGGAGAGGGGAGAGATGAAGGAGGAGGTAGGGGAGAGGGGGAGGAGTAACTGAAAGAACGAAAGAGGGGGGATGGGTGGGTCAGGGCGTGTCTGCCTCTGTATTCTGTCAGCTGTCTTGAAAGGCCAGGCTAGTTCATGGACACCCTGACACTCTGGTTGCAGGGGTGAATTAAAAAAAAAAGCATGGAGAGCACCTCAGTGCTTTTCCGAACTGCTCTGAAGTTCTTCCCCCCCCCCCCCTTCCCCCGCCCTCTTTCCCTCACGGCGCACCTCCGTTTTCTTTTTAAACACTGGTGAGAAAAAGAGACAAACTGAGATAGGGACAGACAAATACATAGAGACAGACACAGAAACAGATACAGACAGAAAGACAGACAGACAGAAGATGACGTTAAGTGGCATCCCATTCGTCAAATACTGTCACGTGGTAAACTAGCAAATGCACCTTATTATGAATTGTAAGAAGACTCATGTAAATGAGAAAGAAAATCAACCAATGTGTCCCACATCTCAAAATGGAGTAGAACCCTCCCAAATTTCAGATATTAGGTATATTGTTCACTGTTTTTTTTTTGTTTGTTTGTTTGTTTGTTTTTGTTTTTTTTGCTGCCCCAACCTCTGCGCCACCTCAGAGGCAGTGCACCCACGCCGCTCATTCTGACACCCCGTCCACAGCCACAGCCCGGTGGCCCCGCCACAGCCCGGCACCAGCAATCCACAGGGAGCAGTCAATGTCAAGTCGTCTAGAGGCAACCCACCGGGGGAGACACTGCACTGCTGCCGAGTCACTTCGGTGGTGTTCAGTGGCGCCTGTTCTGATCTAACATATGCAGGACACCACCTACTAAGCCCCCTACTGACGACAATAATTGCTTAGTCGCGGAGCCGGCGTGAGTGAACTCTCCCTCCGGAGGGCGCCACCACGTCCGTCCAACGACAGCCCCCATAGACTCGCCGATACCGGTGACCCCGACGGAACCAAACCAAGGCCACAGACGTGGAGAGGACATCGAAATTGAGGTCACCATGAGAGCAGGGCATGAAGGGCCACATAATTTGAGACATTTTTTTTAATGCTGATCAATGAGAATGAGGATGATTAAGATGATGCTACGGATTTCCATTTCGATCTGAGACTACATGACAGGGCTGTACTCCACGCTTCCTTTCATAATATATCCCGGCGTCAACCAGGCCCGAGAGATACAGGCACCTGCAGTGTTGGTCAGGAAATTTGAGCAACACTCTCAGAGACGCATCCATTAAGTGGATGAAGCTCGACTGTGTGGTCCCAGTCTTCCCAACTGAGTCCGCAGCAAAATCAACTCTGGGTTGGAGCCGGTCGGGGCAGAAAAACCCACATGACTCTGATGGGATTCGAACCCACGACCTCCCAGCCGGGAGTCCGCGACGCTAACCACTTCGCCACGGCGGCTGGTATATTTTCACTGTTGATCTTCCTGACTGTACAGAGGTAAAGTGCACTGACAACTTTATGGAAGTGACAGTTATGCAGGGCGGGGCTAAAAGAATTTTAACACCTCTAAAAGGAATAGCAATTTTGGAATTTTAGCGGAACCGTTGTTTTGTTTTGTTTTTAATGATAAAATTAATCTGAATGACATTAATTTTCGTTAAATAACACACCAATTGCTACAAAAAAGGTAAGTCACATAGGGAACTTGTGCAAGGAAGACAGCAGCATTTCCAAACGTAACATACGAACCCATTTTTTAAGCTACGCAACGATTATTATAAAGCAAAAGCTTCTAAAAACTATTAAAAAAAATTAAAAAAAGGGGGGGGGGGCAATGAAAAGAAAGAAAGTAAAGCTTCTTGTCAGGACAACACATTTACAGTTTAAGAATAATTCAACATCTAATAATTGTACAGCGCTTCATCTTTTAAATTCAGTTTAAAAGGGGTTCAGGATTAGTTTAACACCATCATAGAAGATAGCACGACAGCGAAATTCTGCCCAAAAAATGGAACAATAAACTGAAAACAACTCAACTGAAGTTTTCAGTATGATGTAGAATCCAAAAGATTAAGGAAATTGAATTAGAATTGTTTCAGTTGAGACTGGTGCACAGAACACACAAACGAGGCACTGGCACGCATGATTGTCGGACCTGATCACAGATGACATTTCGCCACATTTCTATTCGCCACCTTCTGTCTGTGGAAGCAACCAAGACCGATGATTTTTTTTTTACGTATACATGTCCTTTCTAGAATACACTGCTGTGATTCTCTTCGCGCGGGCATCCCAAAGTATCTTTTAAACAAGCTGCAGAAAACACTAAACGCCGATCGTATAATTTTCCAAAGCTCAAAATTCGAACATGTGTCTCAACTTCCTCCCTCTCTTTTCTGGTTCCCTTTCTCTGTGAGAACAGATTGTAGACTCTTCACTTTGACATTTCCTGTCATATAGGAAACAGCACCTGACTATATCTCAACTCCTAGACATCTATACTCCTCGCCAACTCCGTCTTCTTTAGACACAAGACTCTTGAAAGTTCCCTCTTTCCGAACTATGAAGTACAATGAAAGATCTGTTACCTATCACGCTCCAGCAGTCTGGAACAATCTGCCTGTCATTCTCAGACTCTCTGAATCTGTCTCTGTCTTGAAGCTTAACACTGATCATATTAAAAGAATTTGACCATATTTCTGTCAAGACTATTCTATTGTTGCTCTCCGATTTATGCTTGTTTGAGTTGTTTGATGTGTGTGCACTAGTGCGTGTGTGTGTGTGTGTGTGTGTGTGTGTGGTGCGTGCGTGCGTGCGTGCGTGCGTGCTTGCGTGCGTGTGCGTGCGTGCGTGTGTGCGTGCGGAGTGTGTGTGTCGTGAGTGTGTGTGTGTGTGTGTGTGTGTGTGTGGTGTGTGTGTGTGTGTGTGTGTGGCTTACATGTGTGCGCGCGCTCGCGCGCGTGTGTGTATGTGTGTGTGAGCGCGTGCATGCGTGCATACGTATGTGAGTGTGTGAGTGTGTGTGTGTGTGTGTGTGTGTGTGTGTGTGTGTGTGTGTGTGTGTGTGTGTGTGTGCGTGCATGCGTTGTTGTGTTTGTGTGTGTGAGTGTGTGTGTGTGCATGTGTGGGTGCGTGCGTGCGTGTGTGTGTGTGTGTGTGTGTGTGTGTGTGTGTGTGGTGTGTGTGTTGTGTGCGTGTGTGTGAGGAGTGGGAGGATGTAATAAAGGCAGTGTTTCTGGGTTTAGTTGTACTTTGGTTTAATTATGTTTTCATTTGTCCGCATATTTGTACTAATGTCATGGAATGATTGTTTCTGTTTTGTTTATCTGGTATACATTTTTGAAAAGTCACTTGTTTTGATTATTTATAATTTTCCTTACTTTTGCAAGCGCTGTTATCAGGGTTCTGGATGTATGCGCAGAACATTGTTCATTACTATGACATTGAGACGAGGCTAAGAGGACACCAGAGATGTATGTGCTGAAATTTGTTCATTAATATGACATTGTGCCGAGGCTAAGGGGATACCAGAAATGTGTGTGCTGAAAATTGCTCATTAATATGACATTGTTCCGAGGCTAAAAGGACACCAGAGATGTATGTGCTGAAAATTGTTCATTACTGTGAAATTGTGCCGATGCTAAGACGACACCAAAGGTGTATGTGCTGAACATTGTTCATTACTATGACATTGTGCCGAGGCTAAGAGGACACCAGAGATGTATGTGCTGAAAATTGTTCATTACTATGACATTGTACCGAGGCTAAGAGGACACCAGAGATGTATGTGCTGAAAATTGTTCATTACTGTGACATTGTGCAGAGGCTAAGGGGATACCAGAAATGTGTGTGCTGAAAATTGTTCATTGCTGTGACACTGTGCCGAGGCTAAGGGATACCAGAAATGTGTGTGCTGAAAATTGTTCATTACTATGACATTGTACCGAGGCTAAGAGGACACCAGAGATGTGTGTGCTGAAAACTGTTCATTACTGTGACATTGTGCCGAGGCTAAGAGGACACCGCGGACCCCATGTTCTGGGGACGTGTCCACGTTGATACGGTCTGGAAAACGCTCGAGCAGGAGATTGTGAAACGTGTCACAACTTATCTGACTTCTCTTTCAACGACAATAGAATGTCTGGAAATGATACTCTGAATAGGTCTAATAAAATTTTAGACTTGATTGGCCTACTATGGCAATTCTTTGTTAAATAAGAGATGAAATTCCCCACTTAGATGTGTTCAAAAACATATTGAAAAGCAGGTAAAAAAAAGGGAAAACATTTGCTTTTGTAAACCTAAGATCTCTTCCATTCCACAGACATTGGCGTTATCATAAAAGGTTTATCAAACTGACGAAAATTAAAAGAATAACTCATAATCATTAACTAAAGCCCAAGCAAAAGCAGAACATATAGAATAATCTCTACATATTGATGTATCAATTCATGGACAAATGATGTGTGCACACCTGGCATTAACTAGAATAACCGAACTGAAGGCTCTTACACTATGTATCCTTCTATGAACTTTGAAACCCAAAATAGGCCCAGCGCCTTTGATGGAAAAGAGGGAAAGAGAGGTGGGGGAGCATGGGAGTGGGGAGGTGGCAGAGAGAAAGAGAAGTAGCCTACATCCAGAGAGAGAGGAAAGGGGGGATTTAAAAACAGCGTCAGAGAGACACATAGAGAGAGGAGAAATAAAAAGAAGAAAGAAAAGAACATACATAAGAAGGAAAACTAAGAGTAAATGAAAAAGTGGTTAAAGAGACAACAGACGAAACAAAGAAAGGAGAAAACGGAGAAAGAGAAACGTTACAGTTTCCATCTCAAAATCAAAGATATTCGCACAGATGTGCACACGAGCATCGCACAGATATGTACACGAGCGCAAACACACACACACTCTCTCTCTCTCTCTCTCTCTCTCTCTCTCTCTCTCTCTCTCTCTCCTCTCTCTCTCTCTCTCTCTCTGGGGTGAAAGGCAAGAAAGCGTGAATGACAGTGCTGTATATTGATCATTGTGCAGATGACAAACCGCGTGATGTTTCCTTCTCTTCTTTTATTTTTTTCCCATTGGAATGTAAATGATCTCTTGTCTAAATTAAATGAGAATTTTTTTTCCCTTTTTGTCAGAATTCGATTTCATTCGTCTTGTCCAGAGATCCCGCTCCAAAACTTCCTGTTTGCAGGTGACGATATCTGTCCTTAACCAGCAGTTCAATGTACAGAGCAAGGAAGACGGTCAGTTAGAGTAGTACGCCTCATTGAACTCAGCTTACATCTTACGTTCACGAAACTAAGACAGATTACCCACAATGCTCTTGTATTTTTTATTGACAGGATTCGTTTCAAAGTGGAGCGACAGCAGACGGAAATTGAAACAAGAGCAGGACTAGGGCGCCGCAAAACAAAACAAAACAACAACAACAACAGCAACAACAACAACAACAAAAATAGTCAGGTGCAAACAAATTGCAAATCAACCGCAATGCATTTTGACCTATTGGATTTCCTCAGGCTAGATAAATAACATTGTAGATAATAAAAACGAAGGACAAACAGTCACCTATCTATTCCAACTGGGAGCAAAAGATAAATAACATTGTAGATAATAAAAACGAAGGACAAACAGTCACCTATCTATTCCAACTGGAGCAAAGATAAACATGTGAAAAAAACAAGGACAACATCACCTTCTATTCCACTGACAAAAATGTGCTGTGTGTCTGTACGCACTGTGCTGTATTGTTTTAAACTGTGTTGGGCTGTGCTGTGCTGTGCTGTTTGTGTTGTCTGTACTGCACTGTGCTATATTGTGCTGTGCTGTGCTGTGCGTCTGTATTGTGCTGTATTGTCTTGAACTGCACTGTGATGTATTGCTTTAAACTGTGTTGTGCTGTATTGGGCTGTGCTGTGTTGTGCTGTATTGTGCTGTGCTGTATTGTGCTGTATTGCACTGTGCTGTATTGTGCTGTGCTGTGTTGTGTTGTGCTGTACTGTGCTGTACCGTGCTGTACTCACAGTGCTGTATTGTGCGTGCTGTGCTGTGTCGTGCTGTACTGTACTTTGCTGTACTGCACTTTGCTGTGCTGTGGTGTGCTGTATTGTGCTGTGTTGTGGTGTGCTGTATTGTGCTGTGCTGTGGTGTGCTGTATTGTGCTATGTGTGCTGTATTGTGCTGTATTATGTTGTGGTGTGCTGTGTTGTGCTATGCTTGCTGTGCTGCATTGTGCTGTGCTGTATTGTGCTGTGCTGTGCTGTATTGTGTTATACTGTGCTGTGCTGTGTTGTGCTATGCTGTGCTGTATTGTGCTGTATTATGTTGTGGTGTGCTGTGTTGTGCTATGCTTGCTGTGCTGTATTGTGCTGTGCTGGATTGTGCTGTGCTGTGCTGTATTGTGTTATACTGTGCTGTGCTTGTGTGCTATGCTGTGCTGTATTGTGCTGTGTTGTGTTGTGCTATACTGTGCTATGTTGTATTGTGCTGTGCTGTATTGTGCTGTGCTGTATTGTGCTATACTGTGCTGTGCTGTCTTGTGCTATACAGTGCTGTGCTGTCTTGTGCTGTGTTGTGCTGTATTGTGCCGTGTTGTATTGTGCTGTGCTGTATTGTGCTGTGCTGTGTTGTATTGTGGTGTGCTGTGCTGTGCTTATTGTGCTGTCCTGTGTTATATTTTGTTGTGCTGTGTTGTATTGTGCTATGCTGTACTGTGCTGTGCTGTGTTGTATGTGCTGTGCTGTGTTGTATTGTGCTGTGCTGTGTTGTGCTGTGCTGCGCTGTATTGTGCTGTGCTGTGTTGTGCTATACTGTGCTGTACTGTATTGTGCTGTGCTGTATTGTGCTGTGCTATGTTGTGCTATACTGTGTTGTGCTCTATTGTGCTGTGCTGTGTTGTGCTGTATTGTGCTGTGCTGTGCTATACTGTGCTGTGTGCTGTTTGTGCTGTATTGTGCTATACTGTGCTGTGCCGTGTTGTGCTGTGCTATACTGTGCTGTGCTGTATTGTTCTGTGCTGTGTTGTGCTGCATTGTGCTGTGCTGTGCTATACTGTGCTGTGCTGTATTGTGCTGTGCTGTTGTGCTGTATTGTGCTGTGATGTGCTATACTGTGCTGTGCTGTATTGTGCTGTGCTGTGCTGTATTGTGCTATACTGTGCTGTGCTGTGCTGTGCTGTATTGTGCTATACTGTGCTGTTCTGTATTGTGCTGTGCTATGTTGTGCTGTATTGTGCTATACTGTGCTGTGCTGTATTGTGCTGTACTATGTTGTGCTGTACTGTGCTATACTGTGCTGTGTTGTATTGTGCTGTGCTGTATTGTGCTGTGCTGTGCTGTATTGTGCTATACTGTTCTGTGCTGTATTGTGCTGTGCTGTGTTGTGCTGTATTGTGCTATACTGTGCTGTGCTGTATTGTGCTGTGCTGTATTGTGCTGTTCTGTATTGTGCTGTGCTATACTGTGCTGTGCTGTATTGTGCTGTGCTGTATTGTGCTGTGCCATACTGTGCTGTGCTGTATTGTGCTGTGCTGTATTGTGCTGTGCTGTGCTGTATTGTGCCATACTGTGCTGTGCTGTATTGTGCTGTGCTGTGCTGTGCTGTGCACAATTGTGCTATACTGTGCTGCATTTTGCTGTGTTGTGTTGTGTTTATACTGTGCTGTACTGTGCTGTGTTGTGCTATACTGTGCTGTATTGTGCTGTGCTGTGCTATACTGTGTTGTGGTATACTGTGCTGTATTGTGCTGTGCTGTGTTGTGCTATACTGTGCTGTATTGTGCTGTGCTATACTGTGCTGTGCTGTGCTATACTGTGCTTATTGTGCTGTGCTGTTGTGCTATACTGTGCTGTATTGTGCTGTACTGAGTTATGCTATACTGTGCTGTATTGTGCTGTGCTGTGTTGTGCTATACTGTGCTGTCTTGTGCTGTGCTGTGTTGTGCTATGCTGTGCTGTATTGGGCTGTGCTGTGTTGTGTTATACTGTGCTGTATTGGTCTGTACTGTGTTGTGCTATACTGTGCTGTATTGTGCTGTGCTGTGTTGTGTTATACTGTGCTGTATTGTGCTGTGCTGTGTTGTGCTATACTGTGCTGTGCTGTGTTGTGCTATACTGTGCTGTATTGTGCTGTGCTGTGCTATGCTGTGCTGTATTGTGCTGTGCTGTGTTGTGCTATACTGTGCTGTGTTGTGCTCTGCTGTGTTGTGCTATACTGTGGTGTATTGTGCTCTGCTGTGTTGTGCTATACCGTGCTGTATTGTGCTGTGCTGTGTTGTGCTATACTGTGCTGTATTGTGCTGTGCTATGTTGTGCTATACTGTGCTGTGCTGTATTGTGCTGTGCTGTGCTATGTTGTGTTGTGCTATATTGTGCTGTGCTGTGCTGTGTTGTGTTGTGCTATACTGTGCTGTGCTGTGTTGTGCTGTATTGTGCTGTGTTGCGCTGTGCTGTGCTGTGTTGTGCTGTATTGTGCTGTGCTGCGCTGTGCCGTGCTGTGCTGTGTGAACTTTTGTCCCAACAGATGTCCCTATGGCCACATCGGGCTGATCTTCTTAGGGGACAGGACGTTGGCTCAGCACAACGCCTCCCTCCGTCCCCGCCCCTCCCCCCACCCCCCTCTCTGTGTTTCTTGTATTTTCTGTCTATACATGTTTGTGTTTCATGTCTCCCAGTGGACTGTCCTGTTAAAAACTTTCTGTAAGACCCCTATGAAAAACGTGCCAAACGATCTTCAGTGGACTGTCCTATAGGATCCTGTTATAAACAATTTCTGTAAGATCCCTATGAAAGAAGTGCCACACGATCTTCAGTGGACTGTCCTACAGGATCCTGTTATAAATAATTTCTGTAAGATCCCTATGAAAGAAGTGCCACACGATCTTCAGTGGACTGTCCTACAGGATCCTGTTATAAATAATTTCTGTAAGATCCCTATGAAAGAAGTGCCACACGATCTTCAGTGGACTGTCCTACAGGATCCTGTTATAAATAATTTCTGTAAGATCCCTATGAAAGAAGTGCCACACGATCTTCAGTGGACTGTCCTACAGGATCCTGTTATAAATAATTTCTGTAAGATCCCTAAGAAAGAAGTGCCACACGATCTTCAGTGGACTGTCCTACAGGATCCTGTTGAAAATAATTTCTGTAAGATCCGTATGAAAAAAGTGCCACACGATCTGGGTGAAAACCAATTCAATGGCACTGGATCTGTCACGGGTGGTAAGCGCAAACTCCTGACAGGATCTCTGATGAAAACCAATTCAATGCCACTGGATCTGTCACAGGTGGTAAGCGCAAACTCCTGACAGGATCTCTGTGAAAACCAATTCAATGCCACTGAATCTGTCACGGGTGCTATGCGCAAACTCCTGACAGGATCTCTGGTGAAAACAAATTCAATGCCACTGGATCTGGGGCCGGAATAGCTCAGTGGTTGAGCGCCACACTCGTAATCTTGGTGATCCTGGGGTTGCGGGTTCCAATCTCCGCTGGGCCTTTTCGGTACAGGGGGATTTTTCCCTCGGAGTTAACATTGGTTCTGACTCCACTTCCCAAATAGTCCTTCGAATGAGACTATATAACCGAGGTTCCGTGCGTGAACGCACGCATAACATCTTGCACACGCGTAAAATCCTATCACCAACTTTCGGAAGAGAAGGCCAGTTCGGCCGTTGGTACGGATGACACTTGACACATTGCATACACCCTGCGTAAGAAATGGAAAGAATAAAGAAAGCAAGGAAACTGAGTGAACGATATTGAACGATATGGACTGGACGACACAGGAAACGACTGAATGAAGCGCTGGCTGGTAGCTCTTCAGTCGGCAATACCCAGGTAGGCAGCCCGCTGTGTAAACGAGTGTGGATTGTGAAGCGCTTACAGCTTGGTCTCTAGCCGAGAATAGGCGCTATATAGGTATTCATTATAACATTGATAATAATCTGTCACGGGTGGTAAGCGCAAGCTTCACACAGGATCTCGGTTTCTCTCCACGAAAGACTAGCACTCACATCACAGCTTCTGGGGGGGTGGAAAGGGGGATGGGTGAGGGGGGGGGGGGTGGACGTTAGTTTCCAACTAAAAACCTGGAAATTTCCGTGGTTCCCGTTTTGTTAGGATTGAATTTTTTTCTCGAGGAGTACACAACAGACTGGATCAACTTGGAAGTGGGTATTGCAATGGGCTGTGCAATTTCCCCAATACTGTTCGTGCTGGCAATGGAACTCATCTTGAAAGCAGCAACAAACAACGCGAGACAAACAGACCTTGGCGATGGATACAAGATGCCTCCTCTCAAGGCCTTCATGGATGACACTACAGTGATTTCATCCAGAGAAGACGAGACACGTCATGTGCTGGAGAGGCTGGACGACATAGTTGCCTCATCCAGAATGAAGTTCAAGCCAAAGAAATCACGGAGTCTCTCACTGAGGAAAGGAAAAGTGGCCGGATCTGTGGTCTTCAGTGTTGCCAACCAGGCCATTCCAACAGTCACAGAAGAACCAGTCAAGAGCCTTGGAAGATGGTATGATGATACGCTGAAAGACACACAAAGAGCAAAAGAAACCAAGCAGATGGCGGAGGAAGGCTTGGAGACCATTGACCAGTGTGGGCTCCCTGGCAAATACAAGGTCTGGTGTCTGCAGTTCATGCTGATACCAAAGCTGCTATGGCCTCTGATGATATACGACATCTGCACCAGCATAGTGGAGGCAATGGAAGCCAAAATCAACAAGTTCACAAGGAAATGGCTTGGTGTCCCACCCTGTCTGACTGACATAGCGCTGTACTGTCGCCAAGCAAAGCTGAAACTACCCCTGAAATCCATCCTGGAGGAATACAAAGCAGGGAAGATCAGACTTCAAAGCATGCTGGAGGACTCAGGAGACAAGGTGGTAGAAGCAATTAAGCCCCAGCTGAAGACAGGCAGAAAATGGAAAGTTCAAGAGGCGATGGATTCTGCAAAAGAAAGTCTCAAGATCAGAGAAATAACAGGACACACACAGACCAACAGACAGGGATTGGGGGTGACCAAAACTGAATGGTGGTCAAAGGCCAAAGGAAAAGCCAAAAGAGACATGATGATTCAGGAGATGAGAAAAGAAGAAGACCAAAAAAGACTCCAAAAAGCAGTCCAGCAGAGCCAGCAAGGGCAATGGACAACGTGGGAGAAATGCACTCCAAAGAAGTCTCACTTGGAATGACATTTGGCACATGGCCCCTCTCAGGATCAGCTTCATTCTCAGATCTGCATATGACCTTCTGCCCTCAAATGCAAACCTGGTGAAGTGGGGGAAAACAGACGATCCTGCATGCCCCCTCTGCCATGAAAAACAAACAGTGGAGCATGTCCTAAGCTCATGTAAAGTAGCCCTGGCTCAAGGAAGGTACACATGGAGGCACAACCAAGTGCTCAAAGAAATTGTACAAGTAGTCTGGGCTAGTACCAACACCACAAAAGGGAAAATCAGGACTCCAAAAGCACCCGCAACATTCTTCACGGCAGGAGGCAGCAAATCATGGCCAAGAACAACAGTGCCACTCGAAACATGCAGGCAGAGTCTGCTGGACGGGGCAGATGACTGGGAGTGCACTGCAGACCTCCCAGAATGGAAGAGTCACCCAGAGATCATCAGCAAGAGTGGCATGAGACCAGACATAGTAGTCCACTCTAAGTCAACCAAGCAGCTGATCATGATCGAGCTCACGGTGCCATATGAGAACAGAATGGAGGCAGCTCAAATCTACAAGACTGAAAAGTATGCTGATCTGGCAAACAGCCTGAGGAGAGAAGGCTATCAGGTCAAAGTCCTCACTGCAGAAATTGGAGCTAGGGGGTTTGTAGGAACGTCTGCATACAGCCTCATGAAACAGCACTCAGTTGCAGGGAAGGAAAAAACCAGAGCCCTGAAAGCAATGGCAGAAGCGGCAGAGAGGTGTTCAAGCTGGATCTGGTCAAGGAGGAACAAAAGTGAACTTCATAAGGCTTAATTTCCCTACAAATATCAGGTGTCCCTGTGGCTCAGTGGTTAAAGCGCGAGTCATTAAGTGGAAAATGAGCATGTCCAGAGGGTCATGGGTTCGAATCCCAGCCATGGCTCGTCCCAAGATGGGAAAAAAAAAAAGGGGCAGCAGAGGGACATCCGGAGTCATGAACCGGGTGTGGCCCAACCCCCCTAGAGTGTCAGGAGATAAGGCCGAAACACTTGCTTGAAGGGGCTTCTCTTCTGAGGACTCTCTGCAGCCACGCTCTCCACGAGTTTCTTTCTACTTTTCTCGAGACAAGGCGGATATTTCACACACCACACACACACACACACACAATCTCAACTTTGGTTTACCCTCACTCCAACCCCTTCCTACCCTAGCCTCCTTCTTCCCTCTCCCCCACCCTGCCGTCATTCAGCCCTAATAACTTCCGTAGTCGGCTGCTTCATAAACGGCAGGCTCCCTCCCCCTATTTCCTCTTCCCCACTCCTCTTCTCTCGCCGCCCTCTCCCTTCACTCTCCTGCTGTTGCCCTGCTCCCCCCCCCCTCCTCCCCAGCCGCGCCCGTCCCTTTCCTCTTCCCTCCCCCTGGACCTTTCCCCGATTCCGAACGTGAGAAAAATCTCTGTGTGTGTGTGTGTGTGTGTGTGTGGTGTGTGTCTGTCAGTCTCTCTCTCTCTCTCTCTCTCTCTCTCTCTCTCTCTTCAAAACAGCATGCTTTAATGTCTGTGCTGACAGTTTTTCAGACCTCTGAAAACAGATCTGAGGACAAGAGACAAAATACAGTCAGCCACGTTGAAGAGTTTGGTATTTGATACGTAGACCTTCTCTACTACCCTACGGCTACTACAACACCTAGCTGTCAGAAGGAAGGCAGCGTGTTGGTGACGATGTGCTCAGTGGGCAGTTGGTCACATGGGGGACACTGGCAGGCCTTCCATTCACGATCACATGACGTCATCACACAATGGAGATTTTGCAGACAAATCAGAAGACTCCGTGCGTGTGCCCGCGCGCCCTTGTGTGTGTGTGTGTGTGTGTGTTGTGTTGTGTTGTGTTGTGGGTGTGGTGTGGTGTGGTGTGGTGTGTGTGTGTGTGTGTGTGTGTGTGTGTGTGTGTGTTGTGTGTGTGTGTGTGTGTGTGTGTGTGTGTGTGTGTTCTTTGTTGCACAATCCGCCGTGTTCAGTGCCTCATGCAGCGTGTTGTAGGATATTGACAGACATAGCCAGAGGGGTGAGAGTCTTCCTGCCCTGTGGTGGGCTGAATGGCACATGGGGTGAGAGTCTTCCTGCCCTGTGGTGGGCTGAATGGCATATGGGGTGAGAGTCTTCCTGCCCTGTGGTGGGCTGAATGGTACATGGGGTGAGTGAGAGTCTTCCTGCCCTGTGGTGGGCTGAATGGCATATGGGGTGAGAGTCTTCCTGCCCTGTGGC
>CM065722.1:555000-570000 GCA_033310375.1 Conus canariensis
CACTGACGTCATAGGTACTGTCCGTACATACAACACTATCACATTGACGTCATAGGTACTGTCCCTACACACCACACTGTCACACTGACGTCATAGGTACTGTCCCTACACACCATACTGTCACACTGACGTCATAGGTACTGTCCCTACACACCCATTGTCACATTAGGCGAAGGTCTGGCCAGCTCAGTTTGAGTTACCTATCAAAGAGGCAGACAGGCAGACAGGCAGGATGACAGACAGACGGACAGAGAAGGGGGAAACTCTATCCTGTTCCGCAAAGTTTCGCCGACGAGCAGGGTGATCCATATACTGGAATTATATCCAGCGCCGGTAAAATGCCAAGCTGAGACCGTTTCTTCGTTCTCTCTCTCTCTCTCTCTCTCTCTCTCTCTCTCTCTCTCCTCTCTCTCTCTGCGTGAGTGCGTGTGCGTGTGTGTGTGTGTGTTTTTTCACGCAGGAGAGAGAGTGTGTGGTGTGTGGGGGGGGGGGGGGGGGGGGGGCGGGGAACCGGAGAGAAAAAGACAATGAGAGACACCCATGCAGTATCACGGTGAAGGGGGGGGGGGGGTGAACAGTGTTAAAACCGGACACCCTTTGCACGTGCATCATGTATTGTCACTGTCGCTGTCGTGCTTGTTGGCTACACAGGTGTGGAAATGAGTAACCATTCCGTGATTTTCCTGTCTTGGGTCCTTGGGTGTGGTCAGCGACCCGACAAGCAGGCATGAGAAGAAATAATTCAGTCAGATGCAAGCGTGGGCAATTATATTCCAAACTTTTTCCCCCTCTGAGTTTGTACAAGGATTTGTCCAGATAGACAATAGCCTCAGTCGTCCCTCTCAGTCTATAACCTTGGTATTCCACTGGATTACAAACCATTATTCCAGCCGTTCCTATCCCTAACTCTGTTGTGTCTGTTCTCTGGAGCTCCCCACGTTAGCTCTGGCATCTTCTTTCAGAGGCTGCAACTGCAATCCTACTCTGTTGTTTGTTCTTTCATGGCTGGATTACTGTGATTCTCGTCTTCCAAGCCGTCCAAAACACCTTATTCATCGTTACAAAAAGTACAGAATAATGCAGTGCTACTGATTTTGTGATTTTCTATTTAGGATGTTTCACCCTTTCATTCTCTTCACTAGGTCTCTGTTCACAAACGAACTGATAATCCACTTCACTTAGTTCAAGTCTCTGAATGATCTATGACCTCTTTCCGATCTTCTCCAACTGCACATCCTGCCTGATCCTGGCGTCCCTCTGCCGATCCCCATCTCCCTCAGATCCCTCGGTTCCACACACCATGACCTTCACACAGCGTCCCTCTCTGATCCCCATCTCCCTCAGATCCCTAGGCTCTCCACACCATGACCTTCACACAGCATCCCTCTCTGATCCCCATCTCCCTCAGATCCCTCGGTTCTCCACACCATGACCTTCACACAGCGTTCCTCTCTGATCCCATCTCCCTCAGATCCCTCGGTTCTCCACACCATGACCTTCACACAGCGTCCCTCTCTGATCCCCATCTCCCTCAGATCCCTCGGTTCTCCACACCATGACCTTCACACAGCGTCTCTCTGCTGATCCCCATCTCCCTCAGATCCCTCGGTTCTCCACACCATGACCTTCACACAGCGTCCCTCTCTGATCCCCATCTCCCTCAGATCCCTCGGCTCTCCACACCATGACCTTCACACAGCGTCCCTCTCTGATGCCCATATCCCTCAGATCCCTCGGTTCTCCATACCATGACCTTCACACAGCGTCCTCTCTCTTTTCAAGCGCCCTCTGGACAGAACAAACTTGCTTTCTCTCGCTGCAGCTGATTCTTTCTCTTCCTTAAGTCTCCTCTCAAGACATTTTTTACTCACCCACAGCCTCATTCTTTCTTGGTTTCGCGCGCGCGCGCGGGGTGTGTGTGTGTATGTGTGTGTGTGTGTGTGTGTGTGTGTGTGTGTGTGTGTGTGTGTGTGTGTGCGTGCGCGCGCGCGCGCCCCTTTAGGGCTATTTAATACTACAATTACTATTATTTATTTCATTATCATTATCATTATTATCATCATCATCATTGTCATCATCGTTACTTTAGGGACAGAAGAGTCACTGTTGTAAGTTTTCTGCGTTTAAAAATGCTTACTCTTTTCTGTGAATCGGTAAAGTAGTATCTCGTCTGCTAGCAGAGAAAACCCCAAACACCGACATCATCAGGGACTTGAGTCTGTGGAGATACACCTGACCACTGCCCTTTGTCAGTGGGATGGACGTCAGTGGTCAGAGTCTGCCAGGTGAACGACAACGGCACAGTGTCCGTGTTAAGTGGATTTAGGCATTCGTCGTGTTGATGACGTGGCGGACACTGACAGGCTGGCTGACAACCCTGTCCGCCAGTCAGTCAAAGACCAGGTCTTCGGCACCATCGTTGGCAGCTGAAACTAACGGCTCTTCCTGCCAGTCACAGGACGTTACTCATTTTCGTGCAAGTGGAGTGGGGTATGGGTGGGAGTGGGGGATAATGATGGAACAAAATGAGAAAACAATTCTCCATTGCCCTTTTTGAAAAAAAAATCCGATGATGTATGATTATTATTTCAGTCAGCCGACGGGTCGGAACTCGTTTCATGACAGGCACCAAAAGGAACGGTTCAGGAAGCATTATCATTTGCATAACAAGTTCATGACAGGCACCAAAGGAACGGTCAGGAACATTATCATTTGCATAACAAGTTCATGACAGGCACCAAAGAGTAAACAGAACAATTTCCAGGATACATTATCATTTGCATAACAAGTTCATGACAGGCACGAAATGAACAGTCAGGAACATTATCATTTGCATAACAAGTTCATGACAGGCACGAAATGAACAGTCAGGAACATTATCATTTGCATAACAAGTTCATGACAGGCACCAAACGAACAGTCAGGAACATTATCATTTGCATAACAAGTCCAAACTTAGTTTGCAAGTGACTTAGTTTTCTCAGAGAGAGGGGCAGAGGAGTGCGAGGTAGCGAAAGCAGAGACACAAGGTAAACAGAATGCAGTCATTTAGTGTGGTCATGTCTTTGCCGTGTAGGCTTGAAAACATGCTTTTTAATTTAACTTTCCCTTTCATTTACTTTAGTCTGGTGGAAAAGTGAAGTGCACCATACCCTGTTTCCAGACTGTTGGCTTTCGCTGCATTTAACACTGTGTCAAAGCCGTCACTGTCAGCCCAAATGGCTGGTGTCCCCCACATTGTTTACACTGGCAAACAGCAACGTGTACCGTAGACAATGGAAAGTGCACAAAGTCGTTGCTGCCAGTAGCTTTTATTACAGTACAGATGGCCGTTGTGTCAGTGAAGTGACAGTTTCTGTGTCATGCACGTGCTACCTGTGCGCTTGCCATTCTTTGCGTGGTACACGCCATGTCCTTTCCAGGCCTTGCTCTGTCACACCCAGATCCAACCCCACAGCCAGCGAGGGACACACTGCACGAGACACTGCAGCAGCTTAGGAAATGGTGACAGTGTGCGTGGAGGAGGGGGAAGGCGGGGGTGGACGGTAAAGTCTGAGGGAAGCTGGGCAGGGCGTGAGAATATGTGTGTGTTGTGTGTGTGTGTGTGTGTGTGTGTGTGTGTGTGTGTGTGTGTGTGTGGTGAGGATGGGATGGGGCGATACCAATGCAATGGACATTCCCCAAGTCACGTGATGACCAGTGCAATGGACATTCCCCAAGTCGCGTGATGACCAGTGCAATGGATATTCCCCAAGTCACGTGATGACCAATGCAATGGATATTCCCCAAGACACGTGATGACCAGTGCAATGGATATTCCCCAAGTCACGTGACGACCAGTGCAATGGATATTCCCCAGGCACGTGATGGCCAGTGCAATGGACATTCCCCAAGTCACGTGACGACCAGTGCAATGGACATTCCCCAAGTCACGTGATGACCAGTGCAATGGATATTCCCCAAGTCACGTGATGACCAGTGAATGGATATTCCCCAAGTCACGTGATGACCAGTGCAATGGACATTCCCCAAGTCACGTGATGACCAGTGCAATGGACATTCCCTAAGGCACGTGATGGCCAGTGCAATGGACATTCCCCAAGTCACGTGACGACCAGTGCAATGGACATTCCCCAAGTCACGTGATGACCAGTGCAATGGATATTCCCCAAGTCACGTGATGACCAGTGAATGGATATTCCCCAAGTCACGTGATGACCAGTGCAATGGACATTCCCAAGTCACGTGATGACCAGTGCAATGGATATCCCCCAAGTCACGTGATGACCAGTGCAATGGACGTTCCCCAAGTCACGTGATGACCGTGCAATGGATATTCCCCAAGTCACGTGATGACCAGTGCAATGGATATTCCCCAAGTCACGTGATGGCCAGTGCAATGGACATTCTCCAAGTCACGTGATGACCAATGCAATGGACATTCCCCAAGTCACGTGATGACCATGCAATGGATATTCCCAAAGTCGTACGTGATGACCAATGCAATGGATATTCCCCAAGTCACGTGATGACCATGCAATGGATATTCCCCAAGCCACGTGATGACCAGTGCAATGGATATTCCCCAAGTCACGTGATGACCAGTGCAATGGACATTTCCCAAGTCACGTGACGACCAGTGCAATGGACATTCCCAAAGTCACGTGACGACCAGTGCAATGGTATTCCCCAAGTCACGTGATGACCAGTGCAACAGGTATCCCCCAATATCTGGCTGGTCAACTGATATTCCATGGCATTCACCCAGCAAGTTTTCAGCGTGGCTGTGGTGACGGGGGGAGGGGGGAGCAGAGGGAGGGGTGGGGGTGGGGATCAAACAGAGACGTGAGCACGGGATGAGACGAACATGGTGGGTGGAAGACAAAGAGCACGTGGAACCCGCGGTGACAGGCGGGCATCGACAGGCCAGCAAAGCGTTGTGGATCATGTTCTGATAATCAAATAGTCTGATCCACCCTCCAAACATGTATCATTTTCGGCTGACGAAGTTTCCACGAAAATTGTTGACCTTTTCTACATAACTGTCATACGGGTGCTTTTTGTTTGTTTGTTTGTTTTGGGGGTCTTTTTTCTTGAAATAGATCTTTGTTGAGAATGGATACGATTTTAGATGCATTTTTCAGGATTGTTAAAAAATCACGCACATATCCCCCTTTCACTCCCCTCATCCAAGAAATTTTGATAAACCGAGGTGGTGTCTTATTACCTTTGTCATTTTGAACAACTAATTTACTAGTGTGACATAATCTGACATAGTACGAGAATCTTAGTTTAGTGCATTTCTAGTAGACTACTTGTCAAGTGAAGAACACTTCCCCGCGTGTTTTCTCGTGTTTTTGTTGAATAAGCGTTACTTTGTAGCCTGTGGTGTGCCTTTTATTTGTATTTGGGATTGTTTTCAGAAAAGACGCTGTCGGCTCCAGTCTTCAAGTTTTAACAGGAGTGCATTTGATGTTGACAGAATTTTTCATCGACTGCACGTTATGTTTCCTTTGACATACTAACACACGCGCGCACGCGTGCGCGCGCTCGATCGCAGCCGGAAAATGACATATTTATCCTGAGAGAATATTTGCTGCAGTTCATTGAAAAAGAAACCGTGCATGTCAAACTTGGTGATCCAAATGCTAATACAGTTTATTTTTAATTCAAACAGATATTTCAACCGAAGGGGTACCTCCGTATACTAATATATAAATGGTATCAGGATGACCTGACACGATTTAGAGTAAGAACCGCGGGAAGTACTCCAGCAGAAAAATGGTTTGATGTGGGTGGGGGTGGAGGTGCGCGTAACTATGTGTGTGCATACCTTTGTGTTTATGTATGTGTGCGCGTGCGCACAACTGTGTGTGTGTGTGTGTGTGCGTGTGTGTGCGTGTGTGTGTGTGTGTGTGTGTGTGTGTGTGTGTGTGTGTGTGTGTGTGTGTGTGTGTGTGTCTGTATGTCTGTATTAGTGTGTTTTGCTATTAATTTTTTTCTACCTGACATATATTAATTTCGTGTTTTATGTTTGGTTTGTAGACTATTATTACTTCATACACCACCCCACTCCCTCTCCTCTATCCTTTATCCCCCTATCCGAAGCATGTAAGTTAAACACGATGTATTCAAGAAAAATGACATGTGCTCTCTCTTTTTCTCTCTCTAATTCTGTCTGTCTGTCTGTCTGTCTCTGTCTGTCTGTCTGTCTCTTCTCTCTCTCTCTCTCTCTCTCTCTCTCTCTCTCTCTCTCTCATACCTATGGAAACAACACACACACACACACACACACACACACACACACACACACGCACACACACACACGCGCGCGCGCGCGCGCACAAGAGATTGGCATGCGCGCGCATACACACACACACACACACACACACACACACACACACACACACAACACACACACACACAGATACGATACACGGAGAGTGAGAGAGAGAGAGAGAGAGAGAGAGAGAGAGAGAGAGAGAGAGAGAGAGAGACAGACAGACAGACAGACAGACAGACAGACAGACTCGCACTCATGCGCGCGCGCTTATATACACACACACGCGCGCGCGCGCGCGCACACACACTATTTCTTTTCTTTTCCGATATAGGAGATTACCCCTGATGTGATTTTGACTTCTCTGCCGGCAGCAGCCAGTCAAATTACAGACTGGGCCTTTTTTTCTGGACTAAGGGGAGACCCGGAACCACGCACTGCCCCGCGGTCACTCTGGACGTTTCCGGGTCAGACCGTTAGACACTCTCCAACGTGACGTGGTTCACCACTGGTCAGTTTCTAAAGACATGACCATTTTCAAGGCAACCGTTGTCTTTCTTCGGGAATGGCTTACCAGTCCAGTGTAAAGCTGACATGCTGACCGACATGAAATTGATTTACAGTGTTGACACTTTCCAACGGCCTTTGCACGTCAGTTCCGGCTTCAAATTCCCTTTCTACTCCTGGTGCCTAGCCCGCCGCCTTTCGGCATCCGTGTGACGCTCATCAATAAAAAAAAAAAGAAAAAAAAAGGAAAATCATCGATCAATTCATCACGAACTCAACATCATCGGACCGTTTAAATCGAAAAAAAAACAGCATTTAAATCAATATCTGTATTAACATTCATGCCAATACTTACAGCAATTTACCACTGATAATACGAGTGTTTATGCCAATATCTAGACTATATTATAGGCCTGCCTATGTTCAGCCAAATATTTAGATCACTGCTCAAACCAATATTTATATCATTATTCACTGCAATATTAAAATCAACCTTTGTATTGATTGCAGATATTCACATCAATATTATATCACTATATTTGTAATAATATTTTCCTTTTAACATTTATAACCATGATAATATTCTGTTCAACATTCATACCGACATTTCCACAAATATTCATAGCAATCTTGATATCAACCTTTATACAACTGCTTACATCAACATATATACCTAAAATGTATACCAACATTTACACCAATACCTGAATCAGTATTAATGCCAATACAGCATACCAATGTTCGTATTCATTATTTTATCGCCAAGTGTAACTAATGTTTATGTTAATATTTATACCAACATCCTATTCGATGCAAATATATACATTAGCATTTAAATCAAATTAAAACATCTATATCAACATTTATACATTTAGAAATTGGACAGGTGTGACCCTCTTCTTTGAACAGTTATCCCAGGTTGTCATAGTAGCACCATGACGATGATTCTGTTTTCCCTTAATCATGCCATCGTTTCGTTCACAATCTAAACATCAGCGAGTGTCACAAAACTTGACAATGCTTCACACACACACACACACACACACACACACACACACACGAGTGTGCGCACGCACTGCACAGAGAGGCAGACAGGGAGTGGGGCAGAGAGACAGAGACAGACAGGCGAATTGACAGTCAGAGAGTGAGAGTGGAGGCGAGCCAGAAAGTCACACAGAGACCAACGTGACACTGCCAATGCTCTAAAAAAAAAAAAAAAAACTCGTGTTGGTACCAACATCTAGCAATGTTGTTGTCAGATTGTTAGCTCTCAATTATGGAGAGATTAACAAACAGACAGACACACAAAACGCAATTTACAAGGTCTGCACTAGAATCATATACTTTCTTTTACGCCTAGAAATGAACAAACCGTGTCATTAATGATAGTGACACGAATTGACAGGGAGTGACTGTGACGTCATCTGACGCTGGGAGATACCGGATTCTTGTCCAAAGGGTTGTTAAGAGCATTGCTATCGTTTCATGTCTTCATTGCTCTCCGGGGTAAGTCTAACTGCTAATTAAATTGATTATGTTCACAACATTTTCTTTTCTGTTTCAACACAACTAATTAAATCAATAATGTTCATATTTTTCTTCTCTGTTTCAACACTGCTAATTGAATTAATAATGTTCGCATTTTCTTCTCTTCTCCAACAAAACAGCAGCATCTTCTGTGAAAAGCAGCACAAGCTTAGAGTAATCCAATAGTGAATCGAAATTGGAAGGACTAATCCTCCATTTAACTCCCAGATTGTATTGTTGTTGAGTTATTCACACTGAATGTTCTTTCATGGTCAGCCAACTTTTGCATGCGCGTTTCCACAATTTGTGTTATAAGTCATAACTTGGGACAAGGCGTTCGGGTTTAAATGGTTATTTGGTATGCTTGCATATCAAATATTATCAAGTCAATAACCAACCTCTGATAAGTTTCAGTTTCCCTTTATAAGTAAATTTTCGTTCCTCTCTCTCTCTCTCTCTCCCCTCTCTCTCTCTCTGATGTATTGTTGCTCGTTATTCAAATTTCATAGTAATGTTTAGCATATGATATTTTGGATAAGAAAAATGGAAATATCATCTCTCTCTCTCTCTCTCTCTCTCTCTCTCTCTCTCTCTCTCTCTCTCTCTCTCTCTCTCTCTCTTCGTATTTACGTATTGATGTATTGTGATTCAATTAATAGTTCTAGTCTTGGGTAGTGTATGAACAGTTCAAGAAGAAGAAAAAAAAAAGATAGGGAGGGGGGAGGGAGACTATGATGGCATCTCTCTCTCTCTCTCTCTCTCTCTCTCTCTCTCTCTCTCACACACACACACACACACACACACACACACACACACACACACACACACACACACAAACACACACACACACACACACACCCACACACACACACACACACACACACACACACACACACACACACACACACACACACACACACACACACACACACACACACACACACACAAACACACGCGCGCGAGCGCGAGCGCGCGTGCGCGCATATGCTCACGCACACGCACACATGCACACATCATGATAAATAAGTGTTAAGATTATTGATGCTAGGACTTTATTGTCGCTAACTGATAACTGATTGTAGTACTGTTCGTTCTTGTCTTGCCTTGTAACCACTTCATGTAAATGTAAAAGAAAAAAAAATTGATATTACTGATGCATTGTAGTTGTCTAATTATCATCCTTAGCAGCTTGTTGTATGTTAATATTTTACAAAGGAATGTAACTCTCTCTCTCTCTCTCTCTCTCTCTCTCTCTCTCTCTCTCTCTCTCTCTCTCTCTCTCTCCTCCTCCTCCTCCTCCTCCTCCTCCTCCTCCTCCTCTTCGATAGGAGGACAGATTGTTCTATGTCTGTGTGTGCTGATTTTTTTTTCTTCTTTGAAATCAATTTCTTTATTCTTGTTTGTTGTTTCAATCGCTTTGTTTCCCTTTAAAGTCATCTACGCCTTAAATGTTAATGGATGAACAACTCGTCAACTTTTAATGCATTTGTGAAGATATGTGTGTTTGTTACAATTTTTGTAAGTTTTAGTCGCTAGTTATGCTTAGTTAGTCCCTTAGCGGGGCAAAGGCCGGATGAAAAAAAAGCATGTAATTGCTTATCTGTTACCCTTGGAAACATTCAAGCATTCAGGGTAAATGTTTATGCTTTTGTTACTTGCATACTTATCAAACGATCTTTTTCAATATTTTGCCCAACATTCAGGCATTCAGAGTAAATATGTTTATGCTTTTGTTACTTGCACAGTTTGAATTTTCACATTTGCCATGTTGCAAACAAAACGTCCGCTTTTCTCTCTCTCTCTCTCTCTCTCTCTCTCTCTCTCTCTCTCTCTCTCTCTCTCTGAGTTGGTGTGTGTGTGTGTGTATGTATGTATGTGTAGATAGATAGACAGACAGACAGACAGACAGACAGACAATAGATAGACAGATAGATAGAGATAGATAGATAGATAGATAGATAGATAGATAGATAGACGCAAAAGAAAGTACTATTACGTTTAGCATTGGACAGATACACAGATATATTGTAAGTAGAGACATAAACCAACACAGAAGAGAGAGAGAGAGAGAGAGAGAGAGAGAGAGAGAGAGAGAGAGAGAGAGAGAGAGAGAGAGAGAATACGAATACGAATATTTTTATTGAGGGTAAAATGGATAAGCTTATAGCTTTTTTACACCATGCCCTCAAGAACAACAACAGTAACAAACAATATCAAAATGAACATATATATGATACACGAAAGGGAAACAATGAACAAGCTTATAACGACGAAACATGATTAACATCAATATTACCGACCAACAAAGTAGGTCACAATTTAGGAATAATGTACATTCGAAGAAGGGGAAAGAAAAAAAAAGAAGGAAAAAAAAGAAAAAAAGAAAAAGAAAAAAAGAAGAAACGAAAAGAAGCATGTGCACACGCGCAAGGGCTCAAACACACACACACACACACACACACACACACACACACACACACACACACACACACACACACACATACACACACACACACACACACACAGAGCCTGAGACAGACTGACTAAGACAGACTGAAACAGAGAGAGAGACGTATATCCTAAGTGTTATATGCTTTAGTGTTGAAAAGACGGTCTGAAGAACAGACAGACAGATAGAGAGACAGATAGAGAGACAGACAACAGACAGATAGATAGACAGACAGACAGATAGAAGATAGATAGAGAAACAGACAGACAGACAGACTGCCAGATAGAACACTGAACCCAACGCTGACTTAAGCCAACAGTTTTACCATCGTGAACTGTAGAATCATTGATGTTTTAGTGCCGTCATTGTCATTCTCTCCTCTCTCTCTCTCTCTCTCTCTCTCTCTCTCTCTCTCTCTCTCTTCTCTCATTTCATCTTTCTCTGCCTCTCCTCTCTCTCCCTCTAACTCCTCTTCTTATTATGTGTTTGTATGTATGTATGTATGTATGTATGTATGTATGTATGTATGTGTCTGTGTATGTATGTAGTTTGTATGTGTGTATGTATCTATGTATGCATCTATGTATGTCAATGTGTGTGTGTGTGTGTTGTGTGTGTGTGTGTGTGTGTGTGTGTGTGTGTGTGTGTGTGTTGGAGAGAGAGAGAGAGAGAGAGAGAGAGAGAGAGAGAGAGAGAGAGAGAGAGATGTTCGGAAAATGTCGGTTAATGTGCGCAAATGTGCTTGTAATATGAGAAAAGGTTTTAGCCGGATTTGTGAAACAAACCCGACGCAAAACAAAACACCATCACGATGCTGTGAGACAAAGGTTCATGGCTTGTAGATGGTCAAATGGTTGTGATCGTTGCAGAATTTTTCAAAGACGTTCCTTCCTCTCTCTCTCTCTCTCTCTCTCTCTCTCTCTCTCTCTCTCTCTCTCTCTCTCTCTCCGGTTTGTTTGTGTTTTAGCTTAAAACATCTCTCCGCTCGAAACGTAGACCTTTTCAGAACAGGTGATTTACAGAAGAAAAACGAGAGAAGAGATTTATAAAAACAAGACAACTCCAAAACACTGGAAGAAAAGCAAACAAGCAAACAAAAGAAACCACCACATGAAGAACTGACGAAAGAAAGCAACACCACATTATCTGAAAGAGCACGACACCGGAACACTTGATAAAGCAAAACAACACGGCGACATTTAACAAAGTTACACAAAAATACATTTGACAAAACATAACTGCAACTCTTGAACATAAAACAAACAAACAAACAAACGCAAAACTTGATAAAAACAAACACCACATCCAAACATTACAACACTTGACAAACAAAAGAAAAACGCAACACTTGACGAAAACAAAACACCAAAACACATAGCAACACAAAACAATGGAACACTTAAAACAAAACATAAAAAAACACATATTTTTTACAAACATAACAAAAACAAAGAAAAGCAAACAAACAAACAAAACGAAGGAATACTTGACAGAACTCAACGCCTCAGCATTAAACAGAAGGAAACAGCATGGCGATACTCGACAAAGCGTAAAAACATCGCAACACCAGACAAAACACTACATCGAAACACCAGACAAAACACTAAATCGAAACACCAGACAAAACACTACATCGAAACACTAGACAAAACACTACATCGAAACAAGACAAAATACTACATTGAAGCACTAGACAAGCCCAAAGCACTGCAATGCTTAACAGCATTGCAACATTTGACTGGACAACACTGCAACACTTGACTGACCACAACAACGAATAAACACTTGACAAAACCCCACGCTGCAGCTCTGGACAAAACAAAACGACACGGCAACGCTTAGCAAGACAAGGCAGAAACACAGGACAAGACAAGGCAGAAACACTGGACAAAACAAAACAACATGGCTACGCTTGGCAAGACAAGGCAGACACACTGGACAAGACAAGGCAGAAACACTGGACAAGACAAGGCAGAAACACTGGACGAAACAAAACAACATGGCTACGCTTGGCAAGACAAGGCAGACACACTGGACAAGACAAGGCAGAAACACTGGGCAAAACAAAACAACGTGGCTACGCTTGACAAGACAAGGCAGACACACTGGACAAAACAAAACAACATGGCAACACTTGACAAGACAAGGCAGAAACCCTGGACAAGACAAGGCAGAAACACTGGAGAAAACAAAACAACATGGCAACGCTTGACAAGACAAGGCAGAAGCTCTGGACAAAACAAAACAACACGGCAACACTTGACAAGACAAGGCAGAAACACTGGACAAAACAAGGCAAGACATACCTGTGAGCAGCGTGCACAGCAGCAAGATGCTTCTGACTAAACAAGCCTCCATGCTGGCTCTCAATGATGAAGACAGCTCCACGGTCAGCCACGGAACCACCACCACCACAAACTTCAAACTGAACCTTGGATCTCCAGCGGAACAACACAGGGGTAGGTCATACACACTGAAGACTTGCTTCTCGCTGGAACCGGAGACCTTTGAGTCACACCCTGTACCTTCTCAGTTCAACTCCGTGAAAAACCGCCGTGCCACCTATTGTGGACCACTCCAAAGAAGTTGTCTGGCCAGTGTCCGAACTCTACGGATTGGCTGGACAGTTCTGTACACAGACGATTCTGTTTTCGTTTCACATGAAAAAAAAACCCTTAATAAATAAAAAAAAAACTACAGGAAAGCTGCTTGACAGCGGAGATAGTAAAGACTCAACCGCCAGTGGCGGTGCCCGTTAGTCCAGCAGTTGACAGGCGAAGCCACCCTCCGGCGTGCAGCAGGGGGGCAGGATAAGTGTTAAACAAACAGCTAATTTAGCCAGGAAACTTTCGCCCGCCACGCACCCTGAGCCCGCGCCCTGCAGCGGGAGGTATCGCCGTATCGCCTGTCGTGGGGCTGGCAGCACGTGCACCGCGTCTGGCGTCGCCTGCTTCTCACGTCTCACACACACACAGCGTCATTCTTGTCACTCGCCCGGCCCCCTCCCCCTCCATGCCAGCTGGAGCCACCGACACCAGCTACAACAAAAATAAAAAAAAAGGAAAAAGGAAATGGTTAAATATCAAGAGCTCCTTTCCAACAAACATCACCAACAATTTAGTTTCTATATCGATGATAGTCAAGAAATAACCAACGGAACGTAAAAACTGGTTTATTTGTACATCGGCTTTCGGACAGAACTGTCTTCACGGAACCTGAGAGGGAGGAAGGGGCGGATAGGGACTGTGAGGGACAGGCAGAGGTGATGGAGGCGATCATCACTGAACAAGAACAGTGGATGCCCGTGTGGCCAATGCAAGGCGGCTTAGACAAGCGTCAGTCGCGTGGTCACGGTGAAGCTTGAGTACCCGCGGAGTCTGGACGGAGTGAAGACAGTGGTGAAGGCCCAGCGTGATGTCACGGTCAGATGTCCACGGCAGCTTGGCTGTGTTGACTCTGCCGCCACTGCAGGCCACGACATCCGAGAAGAGGCGCTGTAAGGTGCCGACAACGCTGTTTGATGAGGTGCAGACAGCCTGAACACACCACCACATGCCCAGTCACTTCTTTTTTTCATTTCAGGTCAAAAATATATGTGTGGAGCTAGCAGGCTATTTCCCTGTTACACCAGTGGAGCCAGCAACCTGTTTCCCTGTTACACCAGTGGAGCCAGCAGTCTGTTTCCCTGTTACACCAGTGGAGCCAGCAGTCTGTTTCCCTGTTATACCTGTGGAGCCAGCAGACAGTTTCCCGGTTACACCTGTGGAGCCAGCAGACAGTTTCCCGGTGACACCTGTGGAGCCAGCAGTCTGTTTCCCTGTTACACCAGTGGAACAAACAGACAGTTTCCCGGTTTACACCTGTGGAGCCAGCAGTCTGTTTCCCTGTTACACCAGTGGAGCCAGCAGACAGTAGTCCTGTTACACCAGCGGAGCAGACAGTTCCCTGTTACACCAGTGGAGCCAGCAGACAGTTTCCCTGTTACACCAATGAAGTCAGTCTCTCTCCCGGAGCCGGTGCATTGTGTATGGCAGCACAGCCTTTGCTCAGGTAGGAAGTTCAGCTATCTGCCAGTTCTCTTTGATTCATATACAGGTGATGTATGCCTGTTTTCTTCACTTGAACATAGTGTGACAACAATGATGTTGGGCCAGCTGAAACTGGCTTGTTGCCAGACACACTGCCTTCCGTGTCTGCAACTTCATTTAAGCATTTCACAGAGTATAACAGAAGCAAA
>CM065722.1:575000-595000 GCA_033310375.1 Conus canariensis
CATCAACTTAGTGCACTTAAGCAATACCATCACGATTTCCCCCGTCTTGGACAAAGTGGCGAGCCTGCCAGGATTGCATGGCCCAAATTAGTCTCAGGCGGGAAACAAAGTGAGTACTAGAGTAGTACTGGGGCGAAGCGTCCACTAAAGGCAATTTTAATTAGCTCTTCTAATTATTTCCTTTAGTTCTTTGAGTGTTGAGTATTGACTTGTGTGTAGGGTGGTTGTATTAATCAAAGGTCGTTCAGAGAAACGAAGAACGAGGTTCTAGTCTTAACTCTCACAGAAGCTGTGGTTTAAGATTAAGGCTCCTTTGTGTTAGGAACATTACCACTGGTTGGTGTACTCGTAACGTTTAGTAGATAAACTGTTTACTGACTTTTCCGGGTCTATAAGCGTAACTGTTTTAGTGGTGCTAAAACGTATCAGAAAAAAAAAAATGGCTGAAGAAAGTTTTACCCCCATAGAAAAACTAGTAAGTTTGGGGAAAGAAATGGGATATACTGGAGATGAACTGCGTAAGTTCATAGAGACTCAGCAGAAGACTGAGAGAGATGAGATAAAGGATGAAGTATTGTACCGAACTTTCACTCACTTGAGTTCGGGGAAAACGAAGAAGCAGGTTGTCGTTCCTAGGCAGCGCAGAAAGGCGGTGATGTCCGAAAATCATGTGACGTCAGCCTCGGGCCATCTCGGTAGAAAGGCCACACAAAAGGTTGTGACGCGGGAATACTACTGGCCCGGTATCCTAGGTGATATCAGGCGTTTCTGTTCACATTGCAACACATGTCGCGGGGTACGACAACGTGGGTTAGAGAGTGAAGAAAGAGTGACGGGACCGTAGGCCAAAATAAAATGGTCGGGCGAAAAGTCGGGTTGTGGGTGCATGTGTCTTTTGTAGTGTCGTGTATGCGTGACGTAGTTGGTTGCCGGCCACGTGTATGAGGAGAAAGGGGGAGAATTTCCGGAGAAACATAATGTTTATCTATATATGGCCACACTACTTAGAGCTGGTGGAAGTTTCAGACTGGTGTTGATATTTGTTTGGTTAGTGCGTACGGTATTGATTTTTCTCTAATTTTGTTGCAAGGTAAATCTTGTGTGCGTTCTCTGGTGTAAGGAGGCTTATGAGAGGCCTAGATTAGAGTTGGTTTAAATGTGAGAATTGTGAGAGTTTCAGCTCCTTGAATGTGTTTTAGCCAATGCAGGGCATTGTCTTGAAGTGGGGGGAATTTGTCAAGTGCGTGAAACCTCCCACAAAAGGCATTAAACGCTTAGAGGCAAAAGGGGCGTTGTACATAGTATACAAATAGGTAATAGAACCATTAACAAGTATGCCTTACCCATCGCACACGGTCGAACTGTGTCAAGGAGGACGAAGCGGTCAGGTAACAGATGGCACCTAAGGTAGTAAGGAGTTCGGACCTGCCCGACAGCGAAAGGGGAGAGGAACATAACCACTAGGACCTCGGTGCACCAAGTGAGTGCTAAATACTCAGTCAGCTGAGGTTCTTTTGTAAACAGTCAGTGAAGAGCAGGAGTCTTGGACTCGTTCGGATGGTATTGCCGTGGGTCACTGGGTTGGTTCTATTGTCAGGCTGGTTGAACGCGCGTGGATGTTGTTATCGTAGCCCTCTTTAAGATAATTACTGTGTTAAAGTGGCCTCCGAAGTCGGCGGGAATTTTCGATGTCCATCTGGTGCCAAGTGTTTGTTTGCTAATCAATTAGGTAGGGATGTGTGTAAATGCAGATGTGTGGAGAATGTAGCGAATGGAGAATTCACAGCACTTGTGAACTAGGGGTTTGAGAAGCAGCATGGACAAAGGCATGGCCCGAAGGGGAATCCTTTGTTTCCATTCCTATATAAAGTGAGGGAGAACAACGAGAAGGAGAAGAACACCAGGAGAGAGAGAGAGAAGGCAGAGGAGAGAGAGAGAGAAGAGAGAAGGGTGGGCAGGACAGAGAACGGGTCGAGAGAAACGTGGTCTGGGAGATAGAAGAGACAGCAAAGTCTTAGGGAAAAGACAAGCTGGAAGAGAAGAAAACTAAGTTTGAAGCCCAGAGGTGGGTGAAGACAGACAAACTGAAATTGAACCCAGAGGTGGGTGAAAGAGACGAAGAAGAAGAGTTCTACGTCGAGATCCCAGAGACGACCACGAAGACCCAGTCCTGAAACCTGGAGCCAGTCAACCAAGGGCCTCACCATCAAGCAGTGCTGAAGAAGACGTGAAGAGACTTTTCAAGAACTGTGGTGTGGTGTGAAAGCGTGGTTGTGTGTGTGAAAACCTGGCCAGGTAAGAAGTCATTTTTATTATAACCCGGGATTAGGAAGTATTGATCTTTTATGTGTTGATTTGTTCATTTTGTGTAATTGGATTTTTCATGTTTGATTATAAGTAGCATAGAAATTGTATTTCTTGTGCTCAGTCGTGTTAGAAGGGAAACGAATGCGTGACATCCCATTCCCAGAGAGAGGTGAATGTTTGGTGGGCGCATGAGTGTGCATATGCGTGTACGAGTGCAAAGATAACCTTGGTGTGTTAAACCTGACTAATAATACATCAACTTAGTGCACTTAAGCAATACCATCACGATTTCCCCCGTCTTGGACAATATATATGTACATAAATAGGGCTGGTTTAATGGCTTTAAAAGTATATTCGAAACAGAAAAGTATATTTCGGTAATAACGAACAGATGGCATAAAATTTGTCTCTCCAGACTTAGAACAAGGACTCCTGGTCTAAACGCCCATAAAAGATGGTTCTATACTGAATGATCTACGGCGTCACCTTGTCCATTGTGTGGCTTCCTTAGGGAGGATGAGTCGCATTTTTTGTTTCTTTGTAAAAATTACAGTGCTGTACGTGATAAGTGTGTAGTTTTTCAAAAGAATGTTGCCATAAATCAGGACACATTCGGAGTTTTAAAACTGAATTATGACGATAATTCAGTGAAATCACTTGCCAGATATATTGCAGAGGCATTGAAAATACGAGCAGAGGGTATCATCAAATGGAACTTACGACGTTCAAATGAAAAATGAATGGCACAGGAAGTAGCAAAATATTTTGGTTATCGTATTTACATATTTACTTCTATGAATAACATTAAACTGGATGGTCGATATACTGGCCTATTTTGCTTGTATTTCAAGCTTTCAATTGATTGATGTTTATTTTATGTTTGTTACTTTCGTTTTCGATATAAGGGAAAGTCGGGTAATTTGAGTTCGCGGTTTAATTGGGCCGATGCAATTCTGAGAAAAGCATGGTTCGATAACTTTTGATTTCTTGCCAGTGGACATCGTCAGCATGCATAACGTCCCTTGCACGGCGATTATGGCGTCACGCAGGAGAGAGCACCGACGGTAAGCTTTTCAAATAGCCTATTTGTCCGTTAATCTGTAACTTTGCGTTCTTAGTCTTCAACAGTGCATGTGTACTAAACAAGAAGAAACCACTATCTTTCATGCTGAACACATTTCAACATCACTGTGAATGCTTTTCAGACATAAATCAAAGTTATGCGTTGGCATGTATTTTTGGCAGAAAAGTTTAACTGATTATAGTCAAACGCAGTTAAGTTGAGCTTCCTTCGAGCGGGTATATTGGGCCACTGGCTCAATTAAGCCGACCAGGCTCAATGTATACTCAGTTCATTGGAAGTTGATAGGTGCCGCTTATCTAATCTTTACAGACAGAACCTGGTGGGTTTATTTACGTTGTCGTTGTTTACGTTTGTCTCAAGAGCAGTTGAAATTGCTGGTTTACTCACGATTATACTTTGTATGATTATGCTTATGATATTCGTCGTACCAGTGAGTAAATTTAACGCTTACATCTGAGATGATTGCTTAACTTGAAGAGAGTCTCTGCGCACGCATGTTTCGAAGTGGGTGGAGGAGAAGATTGGCGGGTGGTGATTTGCACTTGAAATATGTGTGCCACAAACGATTGCGAATTGGCGCTTGTTTGTGTGTGTGTGTGTGTGTGTGTGTGTGTGTGTGTGTGTGTGTGTGTGTGTGTGTGTGTGTTTTTAAATCATTGTAAGCTTACCTTTGTTACAGATATGGGTCATGGACAAGCCAACAAATGGAAGAGGCTCTTCAGGCCATAAAGAGTGGACTGGGCTTGAACGAAACCGCCCGACAGCATGGGATTCCGAGAGCAACTCTCCAGAGACACATGTTTCACAAGAACAAATATGCGAACGGTTCAACAAAATTTTTAGGTCGTCCTACCATGTTTTCTGATGAGATGGAAGAGGAACTTGTGGAGTATCTCCTCAACATAGACAGAATGATGTTTGGCCTAACAAGAAAAGTATGTATGAAACTGACATTTCAAGTTGCAGAAAAAAACAATCTAAAGCACAATTTCAACAGAGACAAACAAATGGCTGGCAAAGATTGGATCAACATTTTTTTTTGCCAGACATAAAGACATTTGTCTTCCCCAACCGCAATCTACCACAATTGCCTGGGCTACCGGGTTCAACAAAGAGGTTGTTAATCAATTCTTCACTTGCCTGGAGAGCGTGATCGACAAACACAAATTTCACGCTCAAACCATTTATAACATGGACGAAACATCCCTGAGCACCGTTGCAAAAAGCCAGAAAATTATAAGCGAAAAAGGAAAACATCAAACAGGGATAATGTCCAGTGAGGAGAGAGGAACAAACACCACAGGGGTCTTTTGTGTCAGTGCTTCTGGACATTGGGTACCCCCTATGCTGCTGTACAAAAGAAAAAGACTTAATGAACAGCTCTGCGCAGGCGCTCCAAGCGGCACTCTCACTGAATGTAATGAAACAGGGTGGATGAAAAAAAGACACATTCCTCAAATGGCTCAAACATTTCATTGATGTTGTGAAGCCCACGCCTGAAACACCTGTGCTACTTCTGCTGGATGGTCACAGCAGCCACACCAAAAACATTGAGGCCATTGACCTGGCCAGGTCACGTGGAGTGGTTATGCTGTCATTTCCACCCCATTGCACTCATCGGCTGCAGCCCCTAGACGTCGCTTTCTTCAGACCACTGAAAGTCTTCTATTCACAGGCAATCAACACGTGGCTACGAAATCATCCTGGTCGGAGCATCACAACATTCCAAGTGGCTGAGCTGTTGAACACAGCCTTTATAAAAGCTGCTACTATGCAAAATGCTGTTCAGGGATTTGCAAAGTGTGGACTTTGGCCATGCCGGCGCGACGTTTTCAATGACAGTGACTTCTACCCCTGTGAGGTGATGTCTGCACCTGCCAGCGACCACCCTCCTGATGTGGCGTCTGCACCTGCCAGTGACCACCCTCCTGTTATGGCGTCTGCACCTGCCACCGACCACCCTTCTGATGTGGCGTCTGAACCTGCCAGCGACCACCCTCCTGATGTGGCATCTGAACCTGCCAGCGACCACCCTCCTGATGTGGCATCTGAACCTGTCAGCGACCACCCTCCTGATGTGGCATCGGCACCTGTCAGCGACCACCCTCCTGATGTGGCATCTGAACCTGCCAGCGACCACCCTCCTGATGTGGCTTCTGCACCTGTCAGCGACCACCCTCCTGAAGCTGGTGCAGATCCAGACCACACCAGCGATAAAGAAAATCACCATACATCCAGACATTCCGAAGAACCATTCTTCACACAAGGCTCTATCAAAGTAGTACACACCAACCCAGATGGACGGTGCTTGTTCCGCAGTGTTTCCATCGGAATGGACCAGGACCTTCAAGTGGCAAGACGAGATGGCAATGGCACAATAAAGGACGCACTGCTCAAAACAAGAGAGCAGCTGAAAGCGGATAAACTTAGGGCTGACACAGTGAACTTTATGATGGATCATATTGGTGACTACGAAGGGTTAGACAATGCTGTTCTGAACGCTGATCAGCCTGAAGGACGATACAGATTCGGATCAATCACAGAGAGACTCATTGCCATGTCCAAACCTACAACAATGCCTGGAGAAGCAGAAATGTTTGCTCTTTCCTCTATGCTTTGCAAACCGGTGATAGTCGTTGACACTCAGTTACGATGCATCAATAAGTACAACCTTGATAAATTCTCTGGAGTTCAAGTACTTTACGTGCAGTATGTTTCTTTGGGAGCTGATATTGGTCACTATAACTGTGTGTTGTTTTCTCCAGGCAAATGCCCAGGCACTGAACCTGAGTGGCGACCTTCTGCTGATCATGCTTCTAACAGCCAGCCAGAGACCACCAGCCACCTAGCGACCACCAGCCTAAGAGCAACTCGCAGCCAACTTGCGACCCCCAGCCAGAGAGCACCCCTCAGCCATCCAGCAACCACCAGGCCGAGAGCACCCCTCAGCCATCCAGCGACCACCAGGCCGAGAGCACCCCTCAGCCGACCAGCAATCACCAGCCAGCCAGCGACCAGTCTCCGAACAGCAAGCACCAGCAAGCAAGCGACTTCTCAACGCCACGTGGTAAACGTTTGCCAGCGACAAGAAAACGTGTTTCACCAGAAGACATTGCACCTTTGCCCCGAAAAAGGCCCAGTTTGATGAAGCGACTTTCTAATCGATCACACCCGGAAGTTTTAACGTCAAGCCCTTATAAAAACCGCCTGGCTGCACAGCTCTTCAAAGCAGCCAAATCCTCAAAGGACTCTGCAAGAAAAACAGTCCCCACTGCCCTTAAGGCTCTCAAAACCAAGAAGCCTAAAAAGACAATCCGCAAGAAAGTTGCCCCTCCAGATGCCGGAGACTGGACCTGTTCTTTGTGTTGCGAGTCACGCGCAGAAGACATGATACAGTGCCAGAATGAAAACTGCAAAAGATGGGTTCATGTTGCCTGCACAGATGTTCCCTCAGATGGGTCCTACATCTGCGAACTGTGTCGAGACTGAATAACAACTCGTTTCAGGTGGCTCTAATCATAAGATATCATGCACTTATTGGGTGTCTTTAGTAATACTAAAGAAACTTGACAACCATAATACACTGACTGTAAATGTGCCTATTATTGATTTGTTCTTCCTCTTGCAATTATGAAAAAAAAAAAACATTTCAAATCAAAAGATAGATTGAAGATGTTCCTTTTCTTGAACTTAATTGTCGGTTAACAGCAACCAACTGTGAGAGGCATTCGCAGTTTTGAACATGATTCTGTTGTAGCCCGTGCTTGCCTAATTTTGGAAATGACTGCGATGACAGTAAAATGACTAAGATATCATATTCTACAACTATAGACTGACGTTTCGCAGGGAACGAAACTAATGCTATACTTGTAAGCTGTTAACAAAATTGTATTTTTAATTTAAATATTTTAGGATGATTCAAAGTTGGTTTGTTGTTTTAGTTTGATCTTTTTCTTCACACACACACACACACACACACACACACACACACACACACACACACACACACACAAAACAACTCCACAGTCAGTCAAATGTCTATCAACGAGCAGATATATTTCTTAAGGCTCGATTTATCAGACGCGTTGGCTAATGTGAGCCAGTGGCCCAATATATACTTCATCATGGCTCAATTTACCCGACTGGTCGTGCAAATTGAGCCTTTTCAGAGTTTGTTTGTTTCTTAAATAAAAATGTTTTGATGAAAGATACAAATTTTATGTGTGGTTTATATGTAGTTCTGATGACAACGTTTACAATAATTGCTATAGAGAAAATGTAATGTAATATATTGCCGAGATACATACTTCAGTCCTTAAGAAAAAAGGCTTTATTTGCCTTCTTCAGCACATGACATCCTCCCTGAGTGCCAGCAGGTAAGGTAGTGAGGGAAGAGACCAGGGCCAAACGGAATACCTTACCAGCTATACAAGAAATGTCCCAAGGTGCTGGAGTGGCTCCACAGGCTGCTGCGATCAGCTTGGAGAAACCAGAAGATCAGCGGCCAGTGGATGACGGCAGATGGTGTGTACATCCCCAAAGAGCAAAACTCAAGTGACATCAGCCAGTTCAGGCCAATATCACTACTGAACGTCGAAGGGAAAATCTTCTTCTCTGTCATGGCAGCAAGGCTGACCAAGTACCTTATGGAAAACAAGTACTTGGATGTGTCAGTCCAGAAAGGTGGCATCCCAGGCGTAGCTGGCTGTGTAGAACACGCCACAATGATCTGGGACGCAATCCAAAGAGCAAAAACAGAAAAGAGAGACCTGGACGTAGTGTGGCTTGATCTGGCAAACGCATATGGATCTGTACCCCATGAGATGATACAGTTGGCTCTTGAGATGTACCATGTGCCAAAGAACATCCGCGACATGCTCAAGAAGTACTTCAATGGCTTCTCAATGCGGGTCTCTACCAAGGAGTACACAACAGATTGGATCAACTTGGAAGTGGGCATTGCAATGGGCTGTGCAATTTCCCCAATACTGTTCGTGTTGGCAATGGAAGTCATCTTGAAAGCAGCAACAAGCAACGCAAGACAAACAGACCTTGGCGATGGATACAAGATGCCCCCTCTCAAGGCCTTCATGGATGACACTACAGTGATTTCATCCAGAGAAGACGAGACACGTCATGTGCTGGAAAGGCTGGACGACATAGTTGCCTCATCCAGAATGAAGTTCAAGCCAAAGAAATCACGGAGTCTCTCACTGAGGAAAGGAAAAGTGGCCGAATCTGTGGTCTTCAGTGTTGCCAACCAGGCCATTCCAACAGTCACAGAAGAGCCAGTCAAGAGCCTTGGAAGATGGTATGATGATACGCTGAAAGACACACAAAGAGCAAAAGAAACCAAACAGATGTCGGAAGAAGGCTTGGAAACCATTGACCAGTGTGGGCTCCCTGGCAAATACAAGGTCTAGTGTCTGCAGTTCATGCTGATACCAAAGCTCCTATGGCCTCTGATGATATACATCTGCACCAGCACAGTGGAGGCAATGGAAGCCAAAATCAACAGGTTCACAAGGAAATGGCTTGGTGTCCCACCCTGTCTGACTGACATAGCGCTGTACTGTCGCCAAGCAAAGCTGAAACTACCACTGAAATCCATCCTGGAAGAATACAAAACAGGAAAGATCAGACTTCAAAGCATGCTGGAGGACTCAGGAGACAAGGTGGTAGAAGCAATCAAGCCCCAGCTGAAGACAGGCAGAAAATGGAAAGTTCAAGAGGCGATGGATTCTGCAAAAGAAAGTCTCAAGATCAGAGAAATAACAGGACACACACAGACCAACAGACAAGGACTGGGGGTGACCAAAACTGAATGGTGGTCAAAAGCCAAAGGAAAAGCCAAAAGAGACATGATGATTCAGGAGATGAGAAAAGAAGAAGACCAAAAAAGACTCCAAAAAGCAGTCCAGCAGAGCCAGCAAGGGCAACTGACAACGTGGGAGAATGCACTCCAAAGAAGTCTCACTTGGAATGACATTTGGCACATGGCCCCTCTCAGGATCAGCTTCATTCTCAGAGCTGCATATGACCTTCTGCCCTCAAATGCAAACCTGGTGAAGTGGGGAAAAACAGACGATCCTGCATGCCCCCTCTGCCATGAAAAACAAACAGTGGAGCATGTCCTAAGCTCATGTAAAGTAGCCCTGGCTCAAGGAAGGTACACATGGAGGCACAACCAAGTGCTCAAAGAGATTGTACAAGTAGTCTGGGCTAGTACCAACACCACAAAAGGGAAAATCAGGACTCCAAAAGCACCCGCAACATTCGTCACGGCAGGAGGCGGCAAATCATGGCCAAGAACAACAGTGCCACTCGGAACATGCAGGCAGAGTCTGCTGGACGGGGCAGATGACTGGGAGTGCACTGCAGACCTCCCAGAATGGAAGCGTCACCCAGAGATCATCAGCAAGAGTGGCATGAGACCAGACATAGTAGTCCACTCTCAGTCAACCAAGCAGCTGATTATGATCGACCTCACGGTGCCATATGAGAACAGAATGGAGGCAGCTCAAATCTACAAGACTGAAAAGTATGCTGATCTGGCAAACAGCCTGAGGAGAGAAGGCTATCAGGTCAAAGTCCTCATTGCAGAAATTGGAGCTAGAGGGTGCAGCAGAGGGACATCCGGAGTCATGAACCGGGTGTGGCCCAACCCCCCTAGAGTGTCAGGAGATAAGGGACGAAACACTTGCTTGAAGGGGGCTTCTCTTCTGAGGACTCTCTGCTGCCACGCTCTCCACGAGTTTCTTTCTACACTCTCTCTCTCTCTCTCTCTCTCTCTCTCTCTCTCTATAATATATATATATATATATATATATATATCCAAAAGAAAAAAGGCTTTATTTGCCTTCTTCAGCACATGACATCTTCCCTGAGTGCCAGCAGGTAAGGTAGTGAGGGAAGAGACGTAAATATTTCAACATGACGTAATATAAAACAAATTACGTACTAGCATGATACGTAACTCGACAGACGTGTCACAGGTAGTAATCTGATGAATGAAAGCTGTGTGTGTGTGTGCGCGCGCGCGTGCGCGAGCGCGTGTGTGTGTGAGTGTGTGTGTGTGTGGTGTGTGTGTGTGTGTGTGTGTGTACGTGCATGTATGTGTGTGTGTGCGCGCGCGCGCGCGCGTGTGTGTGTGTGTATGTGCGCGCGCGCGTGCGCGTGCGAGCACGAGTGTAGTGTGTGTCGTGTGTGTGTGTGTGTGTGTGTGTGTGTGTGTGAGCGCGTAGTCTTCAATTTAATGTCTGTTCACGTTTGTGGTTTAGACACACAAAATAGAAGAACGCAGCAGCACTTGAAAAATATACGAAGCAGCATCAAATAAAGATCTGCATCTCTTTACAGGTATGTAAAAATCGGACCCCGAGACAATGCCATTGTCACATATATATTGAGGACTTACTTAAAATTTCATCCAGGGAAGAATCAGCTAAATGCAAGTAAAGTCTTTTTTTTATTTAAAAAAAAAACAAAACAAAAACAAAACAAAAAAACGGTTAACATCTTAGTAGTTTCTGCATATTTGATATCTTTTTCGCCACAGCTGTATTTCATGTCATTTGTAAATTTTGTTTTAAAACCATTAAGTTTAAGTCTGTGGATCAAAGAGGTCATTGACCTTACATGAAGTGTGTGTGTGTGTGTGTGTGTGTGTGTGTGTGTGCGTGCGTGCGTGCGTGCGTGCGTGCGTGTGTGTGTGTGTGTGTGTGTGTGTGTGTGTGTGTGTGGTGTGGTGTGTGTGTTTGAGAGAGAGATAGGGAGAGAGAGACACAGAGACAGAGACAGAGAGACAGTGATATTGTTTTGTTAAATCATCCTCATAACTTTATAATATGTGTCTGTTTTCAGGATAGCCTCCCCACCCCCCCCCCCCCCCCACCCTACCCCCACTCCCTACACCCAAGGAAAAAATAATAAAAGAAAAGAGGGGGGGGGGGTATAAACACGTCGTTCAGGTCATCCAGGACGGAGAAGCAATCAGGCTCCGCTAAAAAATGTACAAAATGATGGTGAAGCATGTTGTTACAGGAGAAGTAATCAGGCTTCGTGACAAAATAATGGCCAAATAATGTTACAGAAGTATTCGGCCTCCACAACAAAATGATGGTGAAAACATTTTGTTTCTGAGAAGTATTCAGGCTCCGCTGCAAAATGACGGAGAAAACATGTTGTTACAGTAGAAGTATCCACGATCCACAACAAATGATGGCGAAAACATGTTGTTACAGGAAAAATATTCCGAATCCACAACAAATGACAGCGAAAACGTGTTCTTACATGAGAAGTACCCAGGCTCCACAACAAATGATGGAGAAAACATGTTGTTACAGGAGGAATGTTCAGAATCCACAGCAAATGATGGCAAAAACATGTTGCTACAGAAATATCCGGGTTCCACAACAACATGATGGTGAAGACATGTTGTTACAGGAACAGTATTCAGGCTCCACAACAAAATGATGGCAACGACATTTTGTTACAGGAGAAGTATTCACGTTCCACAACAAAATGTTTGTGAAAACATGCTGTTACAGAAGAAGTATTAGGGCTCCACAACAAAATGATGGCGAAAACATATTGTGATGGAAGAATTATTCGGGCTCCACTACAATGATGGTGAGAACATGTTGTTACAGGAGAAGTATTCAGGTTCTACAAGAACTGTTGGCGACAATATGTTGTTACAGGAGAAGTATTCGGGCTCCAGAACAAATGATGGCGAAAACATGGTTGCTGGCGACGTGTTACTGTAGACTGTTCAAACCCAGTGGATGTAGTGTCTGCAATTTACTTATCCAGAATGCCTCCCGCTGCAGTCGTTTTTGTTTTGTTTCAGAGTGCACTTTCTCTATTGGTAGACATTTTATGTTGGAGAGTGAGTGTTGTGGCCTATTGAAGTGTAATGTGATGTGTGTGCCCGTGTTCTTATTTATGTTTGATCTGTGTTGGTAAAACCTTCTTTTGAGACTGTTCTTTGTTTCTTCAACATATTGTGCGTCAGTGCACATGTCACAGAACAGCAGATAGATGATATTGCTTGTTTCGCATGTCATTCTGTTGCGGAGCCTGAACATATATATATATATATATGTGTGTGTGTGTGTGTGTGTGTGTGTGTGTGTGTGTGTGTGTGTGTGTGTGTGTGTGCTTTTTGCTCAACGTTTTTTTATTCATATTTAGGCCAGCATGTTGAAAAATTAACCTTGCTTAAGAATCTTGTTCTGTTATAAAGTCTGTTGCCTCTTCCCCCCCCCCCCCCCCCCCCTTTTCTCTGCTGCGCTCTGTCTCTGTCTCTGTCTCTGTCTCTCTCTCTCTCTCTCTCTCTCTGATTCTTGATCTATCTTTTCTAACCCAACACTAATACACACAAACACACTGCAGCACATATTTGCTGGCACACACGTACTATATTCACACACACGCGCGCGCGCGCGCGCGCGCGAACACGCACACTCACACGAACACGTACGCACACACACGCACGCACACACACGCACACACACACACACGCATACACACACACACACACACACACACACACACACACACACACACACACAACACACACCACTGGTCAGGCTAGGGGTTGAATGGGGGGAGAGAGATGCATCTAAGCACACAAACCCATAGATTCACACACCACTGGGAATAGCAACGTGTCAATTCTCTGGGGTTGTTCACTCGCTACACTGTATTCAATAACCAATATGATTCTCCCGCTTCGTATCCTCATCGCCTTCTTCGCTTCCTCTCTCTCCCTAAAAAAATTGCAATGCTGGAAGACCCCCTTGCAACGTGAAGACAATGGCGGTAAAATCTCACTGTGGTCGTGGTAAGCTGAGAATCTATAGCAGCACCGTCCCCCTCACGACTGGCCTCAACTTCTTGTCCCAGGGCTCGTTGGTCTCCACGTCTGTCTAGTGCTGACTGATTCCAATCCGGATCAATAGCAAGTCTGCCAGAGTTGTCGGCCTTGGGGACAAGTTGCAGGCTGTTTGTTCGCATTCAGTCAGCGGCGGCATGGTGTCTTCACTTGAGGCTGTCATCACCAGGGGCAGAAGGGGGAGTGGGAAACGTCTGGACTGCCGTGCGCTTTACACTGCTCAAAGGGAGACTGGGGAGTTGACACAATCTCCTCCTCTGATCCTCACAGGTGTAGACAAGAAGTGGTCGCCAGTCTTACAGTGCTACTAGTAGGCTTTTAGTAGCCCCCCCCCCCCCCCCCAATCTCCCCTCCCCCCTTTCACACCGTCTCCTCCATAGTGGTTTGTCATCTTATTGTACTGCTAGGAATGAATGGGGAAGGGATGAGGGAGGCGGAGTGTTCAGTGTTGCACGCCGTGTTGTCTATCTTCTTACTGCCATCTCCTCACTTCTCGCTTTCATCTTCTTCCTCCATTAAACGTCCTCAGTCATCATGTTCACTATTCTGACGTCATTCTCTCCGTTTGTCTGTTGGTGATGGTCCTCACGTTTCAGCACACCTCTGCCTTTCTTCTTCTTGTCATTCTGCTTCTCTGGGGTCTGCTCTCTCTCTCTCTCTCTCTCTCTCTCTCTCTCTCTCTCTCTCTCTCTCTCTCTCTCTTCTGTGTGTGTGTGTGTGTGTGTGTGTGTGTGTGTGTGTGTGTGTGTGTGTGCGTGTGTGTGTGCGTGTGTGTGTTTCTACCTGGGGTGGCGGTGGGGGGGAGGAGGTCAGAGATTACACTTTCTTTCTCTTATGATATAAACTGTTCTATTTTCATACTTTTGCTCAAATTACCTGACTTTACACTGCAAGTGTCCTTACCTCTCGGGGTTGGTTGATGCTGAGTGAGAAGAATATAGTAAACCCCAGACCAAAAGGAAACTCATTCTCACAGGTCAACCGGACAGACAACTACCTCCAGTCCCACGACCCTTCATGTCCGTGCTGTCATGGTAACCACAGTTTCCATGTCCGCTCTACTTCCATGTCTATGATGGAGACATGATCTGCATGTGCGTGTTGTCATGGTAACCACTGTTTCCATGCTCTATCTACCTCACGTCTGTGAGGCGGTCATATCCTTCATGTCCGTGTTGTCATGGCAACCACAGTGTCAGTGCCCTCTCTCCCTGTGTCGTCACGAGGTCGTGCCCATCATGTCACGTCCGTGTTGTCATGACAACCACAGTGTCAGTACCTGTGTCGTGACGAGGTCGTGTTCAAGTGGCTAGTGCCACTCCGCCTGACTCCACGAGCCAGCAGTTCGGAGGTAGTGGCGGTCCTAGCAGTTCGGAGGATAGTGGCGGGCCTAGCAGTTCGGAGGATAGTGGCGGCTAGCAGTTCGGAGGTAGTGGCGGGCCTAGCAGTTCGGAGGGTAGTGGCGGGCCTAGCAGTTCGGAGGGTAGTGCGGCTAGCAGTTGGAGATAGGCGGGCCTAGCAGTTCGGAGGGTAGTGGCGGGCCTAGCAGTTCGGAGGGTAGTGGCGGGCCTAGCAGTTCGGAGGGTAGTGGCGGGCCTAGCAGTTCGAGGATATGGCGGGCCTAGCAGTTCGGAGGTGTGCGGGCTTAGCAGCTAGTGTCTCGCCTATGTTGGATCACAACGCGCTATACTGAACACCATTCAGCTGACTCGGCAGCAGAGAAGTGTCTCCGCTAGTGGTTGCCTCCTGGGACCTGACATGGACAGATCCCTGGTGTCAGGAGTGGGACAGAAGGAGCGTGCAGTGCAGAAGGCGGAAGAGGGGGCCGAGTGAGCGGCATGTCAGCAAGGTCTGTGAGGACACTGTGTTTGATTGTCCCACGTCACCAGGACACCAGGAGCAATGTGATCAGCTACTTCCGCGGTCGTCTGTCCTCAGTCATGAACAGGAGGGTGAGGTAGTTGGAACCAGTCCCATCCTTTATGACGTCATCCAGGACTGTTTCACGCTGCTCCCGAGACATCAGTCCTAAAGTGTACACTGTGCAATGGGAAATGAGATAGTAGTGCTGACTGAATGATCAATAGATGGGACAAGAAATAATAGAGTAGTGCTGACTGAATGATTAAAAGATGGGACAAGAGACGTTAGAGTAGTGCTGACTGAATGATTAAAAGATGGGACAAGAAATGATACAGTAGTGCTGACTGAATGATTAAAAGATGGGACAAGATAAATTGATACAGTAGTGCTAGTGCTGACTGAATGATTAAAAGATGGGACAAGAGACGTTAGAGTTGTGCTGACTGAATGATTAAAAGATGGGACAAGAAATGATAAGAGTGCTGACTAAATGATTAAAAGATGGGACAAGAAATGATAGAGTAGTGCTAACTGAATGCAAAAACAAAAGCTGGACAATGGGGGATAGAGAGGTGGTGACTGAATGAAGAACAGGGGAGGACAAGACAGGAGACAGCAGTATTGACTGAATGAAGAAAAAGGACAAGACAGGAGAGAGTAGTATTGACTGAATGAAGAATAGCGGAGGACAAGACAGGAGACAGCAGTATTGACTGAATGAAGAAAAAGGACAAGACAGGAGAGAGTAGTATTGACTGAATGAAGAATAGCGGAGGACAAGACAGGAGACAGTAGTATTGACTGAATGAAGATAGCGGAGGACAAGACAGGAGAGAGTAGTATTGACTGAATGAAGGATAGCAGAGGACAAGACAGGAGAGAGTAGTATTGACTGAATGAAGATAGCGGAGGACAAGACAGGAGAGAGTAGTATTGACTGAATGAAGGATAGCGGAGGACAAGACAGGAGAGAGTAGTATTGACTGAATGCAAAAAGGGGAGGACAAGACAGGACATAGTAGTATTGACTGAATGAAGAAAAGGGGAGGACAAGACAGGAGACAGCAGTATTGACTAAATGAAGAAAAGGAGAGGACAAGACAGGAGACAGTAGTATTGACTGAATGGAGAAACGGGGAGGACAAGACAGGAGACAGTAGTATTGACTGAATGGAGAAACGGGGAGGACAAGACAGGAGACAGTAATATTGACTGAATGAAGAAAAGGGGAGGACAAGACAGGAGAGAGTAGTATTGACTGAATGAAGAAAAGGATAGGACTAGACAGGAGACAGTAGTATTGACTGAATGAAGACAAGAGTAGGACAAGATAGGAGACAGTAGTATTGACTGAATGAAGAATAGGAGAGGACAAGACAGGACAGAGTAGTATTGACTGAATGAAGAAAAGGGGAGGACAAGGCAGGAGAGACAGTAGTATTGACTGAATGGAGAAAAGAGACAGGACAGGAGACAGTAGTACTGACTGAATGAAGAATAGCGGAGGACAAGACAGGAGACAGTAGTATTGACTGAATGAAGAAAAGGGGAGGACAAGACAGGAGAGAGTAGTATTGACTGAATGGAGAAAAGGGGAGACAGGACAGAGACAGTAGTATGACTGAATGGAGAAAGAGACAGGACAGGAGACAGTAGTATGACTGAATGAAGAAGAGGGAGGACAAGACAGGAGAGAGTAGTATTGACTGAATGAAGAAAAGGGGAGGACAAGACAGGAGAGAGTAGTATTGACTGAATGGAGAAAAGAGACAGACAGGAGAGGAGACAAGGACAGGGAGAAACAAGACAGGAGAGGAGGACAAGACATGAGAGAGTAGTTGACTGAATGAAGACAAGAGTAGGACAAGACAGGAGAGAGTAGTATTGACTGAATGAAGAAAAGGGGGGAAGAAGACAAGTGGACAGGAGAGAGTAGTATTGACTGAATGAAGAAAAGAGAAGGACAAGACAGGAGAGAGTAGTATTGACTGAAGAAGAGAGACAGAGAGTAAGGACAAGACAGGAGAGAGTAGTATTGACTGAATGAAGAAAAGGGAAGGACAAGACAGGAGAGAGTAGTATTGACTGAATGAAGACAAGGATAGGACAAGACAGGAGAGATAGTATTGACTGAATGAAGAAAAGGGAAGGACAAGACAGGAGAGAGTAGTATTGACTGAATGAAGAAAAGGGAAGGACAAGACAGGAGAGAGTAGTATTGACTGAATGAAGACAAGAGTAGGACAAGACAGGAGAGATAGTATTGACTGAATGAAGGAAAGGGAAGGACAAGACAGGAGAGAGTAGTATTGACTGAATGAAGAAAAGGGAAGGACAAGACAGGAGAGAGTAGTATTGACTGAATGAAGAAAAGGGAAAGACAAGACAGGAGAGAGTAGTATTGACTGAATGAAGAAAAGGGGAGGACAAGACAGGAGAGAGTAGTATTGACTGAATGAAGAAAAGGGGAGGACAAGACAGGAGAGAGTAGTATTGACTGAATGAAGAAAAGGGAAGGACAAGACAGGAGACAGTAGTATTGACTGAGTAATGAAAAAGTACAGCAAGAAAGGATAAAGGTCTGCGGACGGAATGAAGGTTAAAAAAAAAGTCAGAAATAAAAAAAAGGACAGAGTGGTGTCGACTGAATCCAGAAAACCAACAGGACAAAACGCACAGAGCAAATCCAGGTGTGTTTTTAATATACATGGAAGGTTGGGTTCGTACGGTTTTGGAGAGTGGTAAGCTTCTTTGCTGAAGATTCCAAATTAGTTGCAGTACTCATGTGTGTTCAGAATAGAACCTAATATTCGAATGTGTTCTAAGTAGAACACAGTATTCATATTTGTTCAAGATAGAACAAAGTGATCATATGTGTTCAAGATGAAACAGAGTGTTCAAACATATTCAAAGTAGAACGCAGTATTCATATGCATTCAAAATGTAATGATGTATTCGTGTGTGTTCAAGGTGGAATGAAGTATTCATATGTTTTCAAAATGAAATAATATGTTAAAGAATTCATGTTTGTTCAAGATGTAATAATGTATTGATGTGTGTTCAAAGTGGAACAATAAAGTTTTTATATATGTTCGAGGTAGAACACAGTTTTCATGTGTGTTTAATATGGAATACGGTATTCACGTGTTTTCATGATGAAATAAAGCATCTAATCACTTGTATTCCCGATGGAGTACAGTATTCAACAGTTTTAATGATGAAATGAAGTATTCACGTGTTGTAATGGAATACAGTATTCATATGTGTCCAAGTTGAAATACAATATTAACGTGCTTTCATTATGAAATAAAGTATTCACTTGTGTTCATGATTGAAAACAGCATTCAATGTATTCAAGATGTATTAAAGTATTCATGAGCGTTCATGATGATAGTCAGTATTCAATCGTTTTCCAGAAATAGTAGGCCTACAGTAATCATGTGTATTCAAGACGGAATAAAGAATGCGAGTGTGTTCACGCTGGAATAAAGTATTCATATGTGTTCAAGATGAAATAAGGTATCCATGTGTGTTCAAGATTGAATACAGTATTCATGTGTGTTAAAGATGGAATAGAGTATTCATGTGTGTTCATTACGAAAAAAAAGTATTCATGTAAATTCATGATGAAATTAAGTGTTCATGAGTGTTCAAACTGGAATAGAGTATTCATGTGTGTTCATGATGAAATTCAGTGTTCATGAATGTTCGAGCTGGAATAGAGTATTCATGTGTGTTCATTATGAAATGAAGTATTCATGTGTTTTCATGATGAAATTCAGTGTTCATGAGTGTTCAAGGTGAAATGAAATATTCATGATTCACTATGGAAAAGTATTCATGTGTGTTCAAGTTGGAATACAGTATTCATGTGTGTTCATAATGAAAATAAGTACTCGAGTGTGTTTATGATGGAATAAATTATTCATGAGTGTTCAAGATGGACTATAGTATTCATGAGTGTTCCAGGTGGAATACTGTATTCATGAGTGTTCAAGATGGACTACAGTATTCATGAGTGTTCAAGATGGAATACTGTATTCATTAATGTTCAAGATGGAATACTGTATTCATGAGTGTTCAAGATGGAATACAGTAATGAGTGTTCAAGATGGAATACAGTAATGATGAGTGTTCAAGATGGAATACAGTATTCATGAGCGTTCAAGATGGAATACAGCATTCATGAGTGTTCAAGATGGAATACTGTAATGATGAGTGTTCAAAATGGAATAAAGTATTCATGAGTGTTTAGGATGGAATACAGTATTCATGAGTGTTCAAGATGGAATACAGTATTCATGAGTGTTCAAGGTGGAATATAAGTATTCATGAGTGCTCAAGATGAAATACAGTATTCATGAGTGTTCAGGGCACAATGCAGTATTACTTACCTCTGTTCAATAGTGAATAAAGAACCTACGTGTGTTCGACAAGTGATAAAGCATTCATGTGTAAACAAGATTCAACAGAGTATTCATGTGTATTCATGATAGAATAAAATATTCTTGAGTGTTCATGTTAGAATAAAGTACCTATACGCGCTCATTTATGAAGTATTTATGTGTGTTCAGCATTGATATAAAATAATCACGACTCTACGAATGGAATAAAGTACTTATCTGTGTTTAAAGTAGAATACAGTATTCATGTCTGTGGAACAATATGGAGAAAAGTATTCACGTATGTTTGTGATGGAATAAAGTATTAATGTGTACTCCAGATGAAAATAAAGTAGTCACCTGTATACAAGATGGAATAAAGTATTTGTGTGTTTTCAAGGCTTCATGTGTGTTGAAAATGGAATATACTATTCATGCGTGTTCAAGACGGAAATAAGGTATGCAA
>CM065722.1:600000-677500 GCA_033310375.1 Conus canariensis
GTGCTGCCAGCCCTTCAACAGCTTGGACCTCAGGCAGTCTTTCAAGACGACAATGCACGGCCCATCGCACCAGAGCAGTAAACACGTTTCTCCAAGCTGCTGGTGTCAACAGAATGCAGTGGCCCGCAAACAGCCCAGACCTGAACCCAATCGAACATCTTTGGGATGAGCTGGGCCGGAGACTGCAGCAGCGTCGTCCTCCTCCTGCTAACCTGGGTCAGCTGTTTGAGTCACTCCAGCAGGAGTGGGCTGCTGTCCCCCAGGCCTTTCTGCGCACACTGGTGAGCTCCATGCGACAACGGTGTCTTGAATGCCTTGCCAATAACGGGGGACACACACGTTATTAACCATGACATTAAACAAACGCTCCTCCTGTAACATTCAAATTTGGGGGTGGGGGTGTTTGTACTGCGCTCGATTCCAGTTTGTTGATTCCTCGGACTTGTCATTGTCTTTACACACTTTTCACATATTCAATAAATTCGTGTTACACTTGGAGATTGATCACTTCAATTTTCTTTTTTATAAGTCAGTGAAATGTTGGTCCTTAACTTTTTTTGAACAGTATAGTACTGTTTGATCTATCAGTGGGATATGGAATCTCTTAGGTGATCCAGATAAAGGCTGTTCTGCACAATTCTTAGCTGCTGTGTTACTGACAATGCTTAGGTTATTTAACATTAGAGATGACCATTCTGACTGTCGACAACTTTTGATCTCCCTTGTATCCTTCCATGGATCCTCAAGCATAGTTTTAACCCCCACCCCACCCCACCCCCTATATTTATCACTTTTTTCATAATGATTTCACACCTATTTCCTTACATCTCTCATTTTTAAGTGTCTGCTTTGGGATGGCGTTAGGTTGTGTTTTTGAGCCCTTGGTGGTGAGACTACCACATAATGTTAGATGGTGTATCTGCTCTTGACGCCAAGGTAGGAGCTACGTCATCGTTGCCCTACAAGCCTGCTGACAGAACAGTAGTCGGCCACGTTGTCAGTTGGGTCAGCCATTAAAGAGACCACAGGCGTCCCCGGGCTGACAGTGAATGGTTCTGCTCTCAGCACTGACTGATGGAACCATGTGCTGCTAACCAACCATTTTGTATTCCGTGCCCGCTATTCTCACCCCCCCCCCCCCCCCCCCCCCCTATTTCCTTCCTTTTTTTGTACTCCCAGTTCTTATAGAACAGTACTTTAGAATGGGAACGAAGAAATGCTGTCTGTGTTTCTGTCCGTCCGTCCGTCCGTCCGTCCGTCCGTGGTCAAAATGTGTTCCACTCGCTCCAGACAAAACTACTGGGCCGATCTTTCTGAAAATTTATAGGTATGTTCATTGTGGGTCAAGGATGATGCCCGATGTTTTAGTTTACCGTTATAGCCGTTACTAACGGCTGTAACGGCCTCTAACGGTTTTTCTTCTTTATGGAATATCTCCGAAAGTACTTGGCCGATCTTCGTGAAAATTACCAGGTATGTTCATTATGGGTCAAGGATGATGCCCGATGTTTTAGTTTACCCCGTTATAGCCGTTACTAACGGCTGTAACGGCCTGTAACAGTTTTTCTTCTTTATGGAATATCTCAAAAAGTACTTGGCCGATCTTTCTGAAAATTTGTAGGTATGTTCATTATGGGTCGCGAATAATGCCCGATGTTTTAGTTTACCGTTATAGCCGTTGCTAACGGCTGTAACGGCCTCTAACGGTTTTTCTTCTTTATGGAATATATCTCCGAAAGTACTTGGCCGATCTTTATGAAAATTAGCAGGTATGTTCATTATGGGTCAAGGATGATGCCCGATGTTTTAGTTTACCCCGTTATAGCCGTTACTAACGGCTGTAACGGCCTGTAATGGTTTTCCTTCTTTATAGAATATCTCAAAAAGTACTTGGCCGATCTTTCTGAAAATTTGCAGGTATGTTCATTATGGGCCACGAATAATGCCCGATGTTTGAGTTTACTGTTATAACCGTTACTAACGACTGTAACGGCTTCTAACGGGTTTTCTTCTTTTTGGAATATATCTCCGAAAGTACTTGGCCGATCTTTATGAAAATTAGCAGGTATGTTCATTATGGGTCACGGATGATGGCCGATGTTTTAGTTTAGCCCGTTATAGCCGTTACCAACGGCTGTAACGGCCTGTAACGGTTTTCCTTCTTTATGGAATATCTCAAAAAGTACTTGGCCGATCTTTCTGAAAATTTGTAGGTATGTTCATTATGGGTCGCGAATAATGCCCGATGTTTTAGTTTACAGTTATAGCCGTTACTAATGGCTGTAACGGCCTGTAACGGTTTTCCTTCTTTATGGAATATCTCCGAAAGTACTTGGCCCATCTTTGTGAAAATTAGCAGGTATGTTCATTATGGGTCACGGATGATGCCCGATGTTTAGTTTACCCCGATATAGCCGTTACTAACGGCAATAACGGCCTGTAACGGTTTTTCTTTTTTATGGAATATCTCAGAAAGTACTTGGCCGATCTTTCTGAAAATTTGTAAGTATGTTCATTATGGGTCACGAATAATGCCCGATGTTTTAGTTTACCGTTATAGCCGTTACTAACGGCTGTAACGGCCTGTAACGGTTTTCCTTCTTTATGGAATATCTCCGAAAGTACTTGGCCGAACTTTGTGAAAATTAGCAGGTATGTTCATTATGGGTCAGGATGATGCCCGATGTTTTAGTTTACCCCGTTATAGCCGTTACTAACGGCTGCAACGGCCTGTAACGGTTTTTCTTTTTTATGGAATAACTCAAAAAGTACATGGCCTATCTTTCTGAACATTTGTAGGTATGTTCATTATGGGTCACAAATAATGCCCGATGTTTTAGTTTACCGTTATAGCCGTTACTAACGGCTGTAACGGCCTGTAACGGTTTTTCTTCTTTATGGAATATCTCCGAAAGTACTTGACCGATCTTTCTGAAAATTTGTAGGTATGTTCATTATGGGTCAAGAATAATGCTGTATGTTTTAGGAATGAAATGAGACAGGGAACAGTAAACAATAAACAGTAAACAAGTGGGGCAGCTTTTGCTCCCATAAGAAAACCTAACACAGAGTAACTTTTATTCAAGACTGGCACAGCCTTTTAAACTTGAATAAAGTCAGACAAATACATAGACGAACAATCTAATAGTGGAGGAAAAAAAACAAGCGCAGGCCAACAACTCAACTGTCCTCATAGTAATGACTTGTCAAAGATTTGGACTTAAGGAGGGGGGGGGGGGGGGGGGGGGAGGGGGGGGGGTTTGAAGATGGAGAAACTGGGAACATGAAATTAAGAAAATATATTACAGATATGAAAAGTCTTCACTAGCTGCATAAGGGAACCATCGTAATCCCTTTTGAAGGCAGATATATTTGTATTGCCTGCTCCGAGGCCGTTCGTCCGCTGGATCGGAACTCATCAGGGAGACACGGCTGGTTGTGTCTGCGCTCCTGGCGTCAAATAGAGACACACCACAGTCCATAATACCATGGTGTTCTCATTACTATGAAGACAGTTGAGTTGTTGGCCTGCGCTTGTTTTTTTCCTCCACTATTAGATTGTTCGTCTATGTATTTGTCTGACTTTATTCAAGTTTAAAAGGCTGTGCCAGTCTTGAATAAAAGTTACTCTGTGTTAGGTTTTCTTATGGGGGCAAAAGTTATCCCACTTGTTTACTCTATGTTTTAGTTTACCGTTATAGCCGTTATTAACGGCTGTAACGACCTGTAACGGTTTTTTTTCTTCATGGAATATCTCAGAAAGTACATGGCCGATCTTTGTGAAAATGAGTATGTATGTTCATTATGGGTCACGAATAATGCCCGATGTTTTAGTTTACCGTTATAGCCCTTACTAACGGCCTGAAACGGTTTTTCTTCTTTATGGAATATCTCCGAAAGTACTTGGCCGATCTTTCTGAAAATTAGCAGGTATGTTCATTATCGGTCACGGATGATGCCCGATGTTTTAGTTTGCGGTTATAGCCGTTACTAACGGCTGTAACGGCCTGTAACGGTTTTTTCTTCTTTTTGGAATATCTCCGAAAGTACTTGGCCGATCTTTGTGAAAATTAGCAGGTATGTTCATTATGGGTCACGGATGATGCCCGATGTTTTAGTTTACCGTTATAGCCGTTACTAACGGCTATAACGGCCCATAACAGTTTTTCTTCTTTATGGAATATCTCCGAAAGTACTATGTCGATCATTGTGAAAATTTGTAGGTATGTTCATTATGGGTCACGGATGATACCCGATGTTTTAGTTTACCCCGTTATAGCCGTTACTAACGGCTGTAACGGCCTGTAACGGTTTTTCTTCTTTATGGAATATCTCAGAAAGTACTTGGCCGATCTTTGTGAAAATTAGCAGGTATGTTCATTATGGGTCACGGATGATGCCCGATGTTTAGTTTACCGTTATAGCCGTTACTAACGGCTGTAACGGCCTCTAACGGTTTTTCTTCTTTATGGAATATATCGGAAAGTACTTGGCCGATCTTCGTGAAAATTAGCAGGTATGTTCATTATGGGTCAAGGATGATGCCCGATGTTTTAGTTTACCCCGTTATAGCCGTTACTAACGGCTGTAACGGCCTGTAACGGTTTTCCTTCTTTATGGAATATCTCAAAAAGTACTTGGCCGATCTTTCTGAAAATTTGTAGGTTTGTTCATTATGGGTCACGAATAATACCCGATGTTTTAGTTTACAGTTATAGCCATTACTAACGGCTGTAACGATTTTTCTTCTTTATGGAATATCTCCGAAAGTACTTGGCCGATCTTTGTGAAAATTAGCAGGTATGTTCATTATGGGTCAAGGATGATGCCCGATGTTTCAGTTCACCCCATTATAGCCGTTACTAACGGCTGCAATGGCCTGTAACGGTTTTTCTTTTTTATGGAATATCTCAGAAAGTACTTGGCCGATCTTTCTGAAAAGTTGTAGGTATGTTCATTTTGGGTCACGAATAATGCCCGATGTTTTAGTTTACCGTTATAGCCATTACTAACGGCCTCAAAACGGTTTTTCTTCTTTATGGAATATCTCCGAAAGTACTTGGCCGATCTTTGTGAAAATTAGCAGGTATGTTTATTATGGGACACGGATGATGCTCGATGTTTAGTTTACGCCGTTATAGCAGTTACTAACGGCTGTAACGGCCTCTAACGGTTTTTCTTCTTTATGGAATATCTCAGAAAGTACTTGGCCGATCTTTCTGAAAATTTGTAGGTATGTTCATTATGGGTCACGAATAATGCCCGATGTTTTAGTTTACCGTTATAGCCGTTACTAATGGCTGTAACAGCCTGTAATGGTTTTTCTTCTTTATGGAATATCTCCGAAAGTACTTGGCCCATCTTTGTGAGAATTAGCAAGTATGTTCATTATGGGTCACGGATGATGCCCGATATTTTAGTTTACCGTTATAGCCCTTACTAACGACCTGAAACGGTTTTTTCTTCTTCACGGAATATCTCAAAAAGTACTTGGCCGATCTTTCTGAAAATTAGCAGGTATGTTCATTATGGGTCACGGATGATGCCCGATGTTTTAGTTTACCGTTATAGCCGTTACTAACGGCTGTAACGGCCTTTAACGGTTTTTCTTCTTTAAGGAATATCTCCGAAAGTACTTGGCCGATCTTTCTGAAAATTAGCAAGTATGTTCACTATGGGTTACGGATGATGCCCGATGTTTGAGTTTACCGTTATAGCCGTTACTAACGGCTATAACGGCCCATAACAGTTTTTCTTCTTTATCGAATATCTCAGCACTTTGTCGATCTTTGTGAAAATTTGTAGGTATGTTCATTATGGGTCACGGATGATACCCGATGTTTTAGTTTACCGTTATAGCCGTTACTAACGGCTATACCGGCCCATGACGGTTTTTCTTCTTTATGGAATATCTCAGAAAGTACTCGGCGGATCTTTCTGAAAATTTGTATCTATGTGTATTAGATACGAGGGATGATGCTTGATGTTTTAGTTTACCGTTATATCTGTTACTAACGGCTGTAATGGCCCTTAACGGTTTTTTTTCTTTTTTATGAAATGTCTCAGAAAGTACTTGGCCGATCGTTGTGAAAATTAGCAGATATGTTCATTATGGGTCACGGATCAAGCCCGACGTTTTAGTTTACCGTTATGGCCGTTACTAACGGCTGTAAGAACCCATAACGGTTTTCCTTTTTTATGGAACATCTCAGAAAGTACTTGGCCGATCTTTCTGAAAATTTGTAGGTATTATGGGTCACGGATGATGCCCGATGTTTTATTTTACCGTTATAGCCGTTACTAACGGCTATAACGGCCCCTAACGGTTTTCCTTCCTCATGGAATATCTCAGAAAGTACGTGGCCGATATTTCTGAAAATTTGTAGGTATGTTCATTATGGGTCACGGATGATGCCCGATGTTCAAGTTTACCGTTATAGCCGTTACTAACGGCCCATAATGGTTTTCTTCTTTATGGAAAATCTCAGAAAGTTCTTGGCGGATCTTTCTGAAAATTTGTAAGTATGTTCATTATAGGTCACAGATGATGGCCGATGTTTACCAGAATAGCCATTACTAACGGTTAGACCAGCCCAAGACGGTTTTTCCTGTTTATGGAATATATCACGCGTATTCAGGATAAGCTGGGAGTACGTTTATATGCTTTGCATCTTGTTTTCATTTGCAAAGAGATATATGTATATTTATCTTTATCTACATATATTTTTTAAGTAATTTCAATATTGATTATTGTCAGCATCACATTTCCTGGCATACATCTGCTCCATAGAGTAACTGAAGACTTAACTCTTAAAATGTTGAAGATGGAAAGGGCTTTTTCTTTGTATGATTTTATGGGGAGAAAAAAAGTGCATCTCTGATTTATCGGCGTAAAATTGCGTTTACTGATTAGGTTTTCCAGTTGTGATGATCGTCCCATCTGTGAGCGCCACAGGGTGAAAGGGAAAAGAACAAAGCTGTGGTGATGTACGATGTAATACAACGACTATTTCTACTGTGTATTCACAAACTAGCGATGCCACACAAGGTCATGACATACTCTGGAAATTAAAGCCTGTCATTCACCTAAGAATACATTGTTTAACCAATTTTAATCGTTACATTATACCTTACATCATAAAACTACCGTTAGACTATGCCATATAATTGAATAAACTTAATGAATGTGATGATACGAAAATCACGTGTCATTGCTACTACTGTCAGCAAACCTGGAAAATATTTGTCACGAAACGAAAATGATTTATAACGCTTCTAATGCTCATAAAGTAGCCTACTAGTGCATTTAATACTACAAGATGTGTAACTTTGACTACGGTTGAACGAATATCTTATTGGTGATTCAGCGATCTGACTGAGGCACGCATACACACACACACACACACACACACACACACACACACACACACACACACACACACACACCTGTAGGCTACTGACCTGCCCCTCTGCTCCCCTCACGGGGCTGACGGTCGTCTGCTCCAACCAGTCGTCGGCTCACAGTTGTAGAGCTTGACAATCCTCTCTTTCCTCCCAGCAGTAAATTTTGCTTTTCTGACTCAGTTCGGGGAAGGGTCGGGCGGGGGAAAGAGAGCGATGGGTTATGTCTTCCGCACCGCAGTGTCCTACACACCACCAATCCCTGACAGCTGACCGCCCCATTGGGCTGTGGAACTTCTGTTTGGGGCCTTCCCATCCCTAACAGCATTTTTTTTGTTTGTTTTTTTTGGAGGACTTGAGTATGCTAAAGCTTTTTTTGTTGTTGTTGTAGGTTTTTTTTTCTTCAGAATTCATGGTGTTATTGTTAAGATATCGAAAATACACAAAACTGTCTTCAAACTTGGCAGATCCATGGAAATCACAATGTTTACAACTCACCGCCGTACGGCTGATCAATGTGTTTGTCGTCTGCGCTCGATCGTCTGCAACTTTCACTCGGCACACTTCGGATGTTTACGTTATAGGCTCGGAAATGTGATTGAGAGAGGGCGGGGGGTAGGGCGGGGGGGGGGGGGGGGCTATGTTTTTCTTCCTTACCACCCCCTCATCCCTAAAAAAAAAAAAATGCATTTCTTTACTGTTTTTTGTTGTTGTAGCCATGAATAACGCAGAAAGTTTTAGCGATTCGTACATCCAGGGCGATGCCATATTTATAACATTTGAAGTGTTCATTTCTCGGTTTGCGCTTTCAAAATCTGCATAATTTGAAGCCAGTTGTCCCTTGCATCGTAAGATAATTATCTCCTCGAAACGTATGCCACGTTCCTTGCACCCTTCAGTGAGAATGTCGTTCAAGAACCCCCCTCTCTCTCTCCATTACATCATAGTATTACTATGTTGAATTGTCAGAATGTTGAAATAATGTATGCATGACAAGGACAGACTGTAAGAGTAGGCCTTGACCTAAAATCTTCATCCTTGAGTATGGTAAAAATCAATCAATCTATCAGTCTCTCTCCAAGGAATTATTTTTTCCTGCGACTGCTCCATGCTACAAGGCTTTCAGCATACCCACATGTGCCAGCGTGTTGTACAAACAGCAACAGTGTGTGTGTGTGTGTGTGTGTGTGTGTGTGTGTGTGTGTGTGTGTGTGTGTGTGTGTGTGTGTGCGTGCGTGCGTGCGTGCGCGCGTGCGTGCGTGTGTGTGTGCGTGCGCGTGCGCGCGCAAGCGTATTAAACAAAAACATTTCCAAGATCGTTAAAAAGAATAATGCGAGAATTCACAGTCAGTTGTAGGCTAATCGTGATATAAAGTGAAACATTAATAGAAAATAAAATGTGCCGCAGCCAAAACAAGCGAGAGGAAGTTGACAACTTATCGTGTTCTTGATGTCCCCCAGGCGGCCCGCTCCTCTCCATTTCTTGTCGTGTAAATCTTCAGAGATGTTCCATTAGGCAGCCATCTTCCGCCGCGGTGATTCTGGAGCCTGACGGACATCTTTCCCTCTCACAGTGGCAATCGCTCATGGCTCAGGACCACGTGAACCCATTCCATCAGCGGCCTGTGATTTAATTGACCTGATCACGAACCCAGAAACCCGCATGACCGGACCCCAAGCCGCCCTCCGAGGACACGGCCTTTCTTGTCAACCTTTTTCCTTCTCCTTCCTGCGGTCCCTGGTGTCGATGCATCTGAAAAGATTACTATTCTTTCTTTTCCTTTTTCAATTTCCTTCAATTTCTTTTTTTTTTTTTTTTTCTTTTTTTTTTTTTTTACATCAGCGATTTTTTTCTGTTCGTCCCTTGAGAAACGTGTACCAGGTTAGACATACAATGCGCTCAGGGAGGTAGAGGAAAGGGATTCAAATGGAGATGGTCAAACCATCTGTGTGTGTGTGTGTGTGTGTGTGTGTGTGTGTGTGTGTGTGTGTGTGTGTGTGTGTGTGTGTGTGTGAGAGAGAGAAGAGAGAGATAGAGAGAGAGAGAGAGAGAATTGACAATTGACAATGGTTTAATTGTGTATAGGCTTGTGACCCGTTACAATACCAAAGAAAACAAACCAGTGAAAATATATGTTAATAAATATATACATCTATACATACATTGTCCAATCGATCCTGCTCACATAACTGTGTACGAAAATAGTTTATCTCATTTGTATCGAATTTTCCCTTCGCTTTAAAGCTAGGAAAAGAAATTTAGACATTTGAAGTTGGCTACCAATACTACCATTAAGAATTCCTGCACATTGCTCATATTTTCACAAATAACTTCCTGGACTATTGATGGAATATTTAATTCTAAGGTCATTATAATATGTACATTCAAACAGGACGTGGAATTCGTCTTCACAGTCTGCGTAACATAGAGGACAAACAGGATGTTCGGCAGGCAAGAAGCGAAGACAGTGACTTTGAATAGTTGAGACTCCCAACCTGAAACGTACTAAGGCAGTTTTAAAAATTCTATTGCTAATGAAATCAACATATTTTTCACGTTCAAAAATATTCTTGAAAGAATAATAAAGATCGAAACGATTGCTTTCAGACATATGTGAGTACCACCGCTGACAGAAGCAACTAATAAGGCGATCCTTAAAGACCCTGAGAAAAAGTTTATTGTTCCCGACTTCACCATACATCCAAACATAGCCAAAACCATTTGAACACAGAAGATGCTTTAAATGTGATACCCAGTTTTGAACCCTTATATTTCTTTCCTGTAACACATGAAGCATGTTGTATGCTTTTCTAGAGTATCTAGTAGGAGGCTGTTTAAGGAGACGAAACCAAAAGTTGATGCACCTAGCTGCAGAATTAATATATAATGGGTAACGACCCAATTCGCCGTAAACCATGTCATTAGGCGTGAAAGTTGGTACATTGAGTATTAATTTACAGGCTTGTAGGTGGAGCTTTTCAATAGATTGGTACGGCTTATATCCCCATAATTCTGAACCGTAGAGAAGTGAAGGAACAACTTGAGCATCAAATAGTATAAAGAAAAGTTTGGGAGAAGAGCATCCTATTTTTCTTAGTGTTTTAAGAATCTCGAAGGTGGCTCTCTTGGCTCTACCGACATGATCATAACCAGTAGCGACATCAAAACTAAGTTTAGTTGAGAAAGTAACTCCCAAATATTTATATGAATTGACAACATTTAGTTTATCACTGCCAAAAAACCATTGTTCCTTAACACCTAGAAACCCGCCTTTACGAAATACCATAATCTTACTTTTATCTAGATTGACCTTCAAACTTAAATTCAGTGCACTACTGTAGAGAATATTGATTTTGATCTTGTAGACCAGCTATCGTAGATGACAGGCTATATCATCCGCGAAAAGCAGGATAAAAAGTTCAATATCATTAGGAGAAAACTGAACGCCATGTTTACCTTTATAAAATATGTCATGGGCAAGTTCATTGATGAAAATAAAAAACAGAGTAGGGCTAAGGGAACAACCCTGTTTGAGACCTTGTAAGCACTGGAAAATAGTCAGTATAGGAGTTACCAGATCTGACACATGATTTAATTGAGGAATACATGCTCTTCAAAATGTTCAACATGTTACCTTGGACACCATTTCTAAACAGTATATTAAACAATAATCCATGCTGAACTGTGTCAAATGCTTTACTGAAATCAATGTAGGCAACGTAGAATTTTTTGTTTTGTGACAGATGTTTCTCAATACACGCATAGAGCGTGAAAATATGGTCGATGGTGGAAAAAGATTTCCTAAAACCTGCTTGAGCATCTGAAATAACCGAGTTGACTTCTAACCAAGTAACCAGACGCTTATTTAGAATAAAGGTGAAAAGTTTACATAGATTATTGATAAGAGAGATGCCTCGATAATTATTAGTGTTATTTATATCCCCTTTCTTATGCAGTGGGATAATAATGGATTTAGTCCATTCGTCCGGAAAAAACACCATCTCTGAATATTTTATTGAGAAAAATGACAAAAAAGGGAACAACTGCATCTCCTGCAGCTTTTATAACTTCACTAATGAGACCATCTGGACCAGCTGCCTTCCCACACTTGAGACTTTTAATTGCTTTTATAACCTCCTCAGTAGTAATAACACCGTCTAAGACTGGGTCCGAAACTGCTTCTGGAACCTCAGATGTCAAACATTCCTCATTCGCAACGACTCCAGTATTTAGTAGGGTATCGAAGTGGTTAAACCATTCAACCTGTGAAATATCATTTACCATCGGCGGCCGTTTACGGTATTTGTTAATTTCAGACCAGAAGGTCTGGGAATCGTTAGCAGCCTTTAACAGAGAGTTAATACGCTCAACTCTGAACTTGTGGCTTTTACAATATTTTAATTGGCCATAATCCCGTCTTAATTGAAGATACCTTAGTCTATCCTGGGGAAGTCCAGATTTATTACTGGCAGCTAGTGCTTTTCTAACTTTGACTTTGGTTTCCTGACATTCCTTGTCAAACCAAGAGCCTGTAACTACCCTGGCTTTATAGGATTTAGTTTGACGCATACAAGCACTAGCATTCATCAAACACTGTGTAAATTCAGACAATGCTTTGTTAATACATATATCAATCAAACTGGTGGCATATTCAACGTTACACGAGAACAAGTGAGTGGCCTTGTTAGCAACAAAAGCATCAATTTTGTCTCTATTCCAGACAGTGATTTCATCATTAGTGTTAGTGGGTGATGGTGGGGACTGTCTGCCTGAAAGTTCTAACTTAATAGGCATGTGCACAGATTCAATTCTGCAACACACAGAGAAACTTTTGACGTTCGGTAATAAGTCGTACGAAATGAGAAAATAGTCTATCACACTAGAACCATGGACAGATATAAAGGTGAAGTCTCCACTGTAACAACCGTGGTTGGATCCATTTACAATACACAAATTAAAACAAGCACACAGGTTTAAGAGGTGTTCACCAAAAGCATTGAGTACTGGATCATTTGTTGAAACGTGATTTCTTGAAAGGATTAATGGGATAAACTGGATCAGCAAATAAATCGGTCATATCAGGGAAAGCTATTTGGAGGTCTGCTGTTCTAGCATTAAAATCACCACTACATACTATTTGAGCCTGTGGGAAACGACTGTTTAAGTCCATGATGCAATTTTCTAAAGCTTCAATGTGACACACAGAATTTGATGACTGGTAAAACACAGAACCTGTTAGTGGAATATAGACAAAAATGAACAAAATATCATGGTCAACTTTTAGCATATCCTTAGACACTTTTACACAAATGACATGATCGATAGAAACTTCTATAAATTTAATAAATTTATTAAATGTTTTGCTGATTAGTAACAGAAGTCCACCAGATCTGCGACCCATAATTGAATGCTTAAGTGCTTTGGTTCTAAATTTGTCAAAATTCTTAAAGTAATAATCTAAATCAAAGAACTCATGAAGAAATGTTTCAATAAGGCATATGACGTCAAAACTTTGAACGAAATTAGTAAAGTCCGAGTCAGCAAGTTTGCTAGCTAAACCATCAATGTTCCAAGAAACAATTGACAGGCTATCTACCCCTCTGTTAGGATGATCATTGACTGTAACGGGCCGGCCACATTCCTATTTGCTAGCATTGTAGACTGGAGTGTTGATTGGGTTCATCACAGTGAATTTCTCTGTCAGTCTTGTCTGTTTGCTTTTTTCATTGAGTCTAGTTAATTTGTTTCTGTTTTGTCTGCGTGTAATTGGAGCTTTAGGGGGTGATGGATTAGTGGTTTCATTGACATGGGTCACACTAGTGTTCTTCACTTTGGATTTGGGATGTCCAGGAACAGGAAAAACACCAGCATTGATGTCTGACATTGGCCTGGTATCCGGCGATTTCTCACAGCATGGATAAACAGGACTGTCGAGCTGGGATTCTATGTGACTGTCTACTGAGGGATCGGCGAGATAGGTGTTACCTGGTGTCTGGCTTTCCACGTCACTGGGTATGGCAGGGTGGACAGGGGACCTCTTCTCATCGTTAGGCACTGGGTTAAGACCAAGAATGGTCTCTTGGGGACGCTGCATTGGATCAGGTCGTGTAGGAAGGCATGTAGTCGAAAGGCTGGAAGACTTAGGCTACGTTCACGCTAAGCCCGGCATGTTGCTGCCGGCCAGTTGCCGTCAGCTTGTCACAGCAAAACTGTTCACGGTTACACCGCCAAGTTTCTGTCCGGCAAATTGATGCCACCACGCTGGGAACAACATGGCCCCTCCAGACGGAAGAAACGCATGTTATTGTGGTGGATTTTACAGAATAGATTATTGAAACGGAATTCTCGACAATACGGTGTTCATCCCATTCACCGGAATCGCAGTGAACATGGAGAACACCATCATTTAATGTGCCAGGTCATGAGCGATGGACCGGCCGGCCGTTTTTTTTGTGTACATGCGACAAAGCAAAAAGCTGGTCGGGACAAACCGGTGCCAGCCGGTGACCAGCGTGAACGCCTAACTCCGGCTTCCATGACGGGAAAGAAGAAAATGCCGTACATTCAGTTTCCGGCCAGTTGACGGCGGCTGTCGTGGGCAACTGGCCGGGCTTAGCGTGAACTGGCACCGGTTTGTCCCGACCAGCTTTTTGCTTTGTCGCATGTACACAAAAAAAACGGCCGGCCGGTCCATCGCTCATGACCTGGCACATTAAATGATGGTGTTCTCCATGTTCACTGCGATTCCGGTGAATGGGATGAACACCGTATTGTCGAGAATTCCGTTTCAATAATCTATTCTGTAAAATCCACCACAATAACATGCGTTTCTTCCGTCTGGAGGGCGCCTTGTTGTTCCCAGCGTGGTGGCAGCAATTTGCCGGACAGAAACTTGGCGGTGTAACCGTGAACAGTTTTGCTGTGACAAGCTGACGGCAACTGGCCGGCAGCAACGTGCCGGCTTAGCGTGAACGTAGCCATAGGGCTGGGGTTTGGCTGGGGTGTGCGTAAAACGGAAGAATTGTTACCATGTGGTGTTGTGTTAGAAGGAGCTGCTGCGTTGCCTGAAGGAATTACTCCTATTGCCTTGGGAATTGTGGAGTCAGGGCAAATCAGGTTCTTTGTCAGGAATCTGCAGATCATTTCTTTCATCTGATACTGGACACAGTCTCACTCCCCATTTGTCAATCACTGTCTTGGTACGTGGTTGACGTTGGGGTTGTGGCAGTTCAGAATTGGTGTTGGTAGGGGTAAAAGAGTTTCCCTGAGATATTGTGGTGCTCATCACGAAGTTGGACTCACTAGGCTTAGGGTCTGGATGCTCGAACGTGGTCCCCTGCTTTCTAGATTCGGCAGTGTTTGGGCGTCCTTGTTTGTGGTTGGTTTGAAGGCCCGGGAAAGCTCATATCTGCTGTCCAGGGGAGACTACCTGGGTTGTTGCTGGGAGGTTGCTGTATCTGGGTGCGATGAAAGTTGAGCTCTGGGACTGGCGGCGTAGAATCACGACGATTCGATGGCTCACAGTATCCTTCGGAGTGGGCTGGCTGGCCACAATCAGTTGTGTCAAACAGATTTGTATTGGTCTGTGTTGACTCCCTGTGGTCCATAGTTCTCAATCTGCTGTTCTTAGCACGATGTCGCAGATTCTTTCTGTTGTATACAAGGCGTCCTTTCTGTACATAAACATGTCTTCCCGCATTTCTCTCATCCCTCACAATCTGACTTTGACGGTCAGTAAGGTCAGAGGCGATACGGATTCCTTCACAACTCGCCAAATCACTTCTACATTCTCTGGCCCTCAGGATGGTAAGCTTATTTCGCCAACTGAAGAGTCGGACAATGATAGGACGAAAGTATCTGTGATTTCTGTTTCTCTGGCCAAGACGATGTGCATTGTCCACATCGTCTTCAGACCATTTTTTCATGGGAAAGTATCTGTTGAGCAGTTGAACCACTTTCGTCAAGCACTCCTGGTCGTTCTCGTTTTCGCTCTCCAGAACATTGAAGAACCTGAGGTTATTTCGACGTGAGAAGGATTCAACCTTGTCAATTTGGTTCTCCATCTTTTGCGCAGCGTCTGTGAACCAGTCTTTCAAATGCAGTAAACTCCTACATTGTTCATTAAGGGCCGTGAACAGATTAGAAAGGTGGTGCATTTCCTCCTTCAGTTGGGCATTTTCTCTTTGAAAAACTTCGCACCATGACTGTTGTTTATCTACTCCATTCCCAGCCACAGAAGGAGGCTGCATTTGGTACCCTGCCAAGGAGAACAGGTTTCTGTGAAGTTCGCTTTGGTGGGCAGGGTTTGAGCAAAGCACTGGTTCAGGAGCATAGTTGTGGTCATGGTTATAATGATGCTGGTTACTCCCCTGCATCCACTGTGGACCTGGGTTACTCTCCACATCCCCACAAGACAAGAGGTACCAGGTGAGCAGAATGGCATGTGCTTCCAGGAAGAACAGACGTCGTTAACTCTCTGCATGGACGATGAGAACGACACGCCATTTGTCCTGTGTGGACCATCTGGATTCATTGAGGAAACGAACTGCTACCGCCCACTGGAGAAAGATCCGCTGATGACCAGCAAGATGGACACCAAGGGAAGAGAAGGGGAGGGTACATGAAGAATGAGAAGAGAAAAGGGGAACAGCACGGCCGCAGAGTCGAGGCGAGTAATATCCACAGGTATTCGGTGAGCAATGATTGACGCTTGAATAGCAAGTTGCTATCAGCACTGTAGCAATGAACACAGTTTTTGTGAGAGAAATAGGCCACAGGAGTTTGATTTGGTAAACCTGTGTTGGGCGTCCCGATTTCTTGCCACCACGATTCATTCTATTCCCACTGTAGTCTTGATCACTGTTTGCACGTGCAGATGTCGTCGCTGTTGCTGTTGCCTGGCTTGTTTTGAACATGGAGCTCACATTTTTAATCGTTCCTTAATGTCACCAAAAAACAAATTAATAAATAACTTGGCAGTGTCAACCTGAATTACTTACTGTTTTTGCACCCATCGAATGTACGCACCTAGACAAACAAACTGATACAAAATTTGACACTGTCCGTCTGCTCTAGCCATCAAAAGTCAACCATATCCAAGACGAAGTCGACCAAGGCTGTCACACAGGTTGAGCTCCAAGAGAGAGAGAGAGAGAGAGAGAGTGTTAAAAATAGAGCAAAACAGAAATAAAACAACACTCACATCCAAACCATGCACTCATAGATTGAGAAAAAAGAAGAAAAAACACTGCAAAGACAATGTAATCAAATATTCACTTTTTATTTTCCACACAAAAATGCCATAATAATCTCACCAGACTCCGATATACTCGCACATTTTGGAACGAAACAAAAGCAGAATGTTTACACCAACAACACTTGTGAACTCAGCCCTGTGATAATTCTTTCAGGATCTGATGACAGCTAAGCACACACAGCTGGTTAAGATCTCACACACACTGCATGGCACCAGTGTACTAAGACATCAGCGGTAACTGAAAAACTCTGTACTGCTCAGCTACGGAACTTAATGCTCGTCTTTTATTGTACTTGCCCAGCTCACCTGTAGGCCGACACAAGAATGGTACAGTCACCACACATGCACAAACCACTGAAACTGTTCTCTTCTCCCCAGACACTTGAAGACACCTGGGTATGAGGCTGCGAAAAATATGAACAGAGCAACGAAAGTCGCGACAGTATCGGGGTCTGGTCAAGATTTTCAAACAATCTTTTTTTTCCAAAAAAAAAGTTAAATACTTCAACAACACCACCACGGCTGTAAACAACGCACACCAATCACAGCTGTTCTCGACATGCACAACACCACAGGCCTTCACAACCACAGCAGATGGCCACAAACACAGGGGCGACAATGCTCACAGTTGACCGAACACCAGGTTTTGGACCTTAGCAGGTCCGGGTGGATAAGGGGGAAAAAATTCTTTAAAGGATGGGGTAGAAAGATGAGTGGAAAGAGAATGAGTAGGAGGGAAGGAGAAAAAGGAGTATGAAGAAATGGAATTATAAAAAGGAGAGTTGGGCGGGGCGGAGGAGAAGAAGGTAGAGCATAGAAGCCGCTGAACAAGAAAGACAAAAGTTAAAACACACACACACACACACACACACACACACAACGAGAGAGAGAGAGAGAGAGAGAGAGAGAACAGGGTGACGACAGTGTCTTTGTTACAAACGTGTGTGAAAAAAGGAAAGCTTATCCAGTTTTGACCCCGGCTGACCCCGAAGGGCACGTGAAAACCGAGAGCAGAGGACAGGGAAAAGAAGAGCCAGAAGACAGGAGGACATGACAGATGAGGCAGACGGCTGGATGAGAAGCTGTTAAATGAAGATAACACACTACTGGTGAACACCTTCAGGTCTGACCCCCAAAAAAGCCATGAAATGAAGATAACACACTACTGGTGAAAACCTTCAGGTCTGACCCCCCCCCCCCCCCCCCCAAAAAAAAAAAAAAAAAAAAAAGCCATGAAATGAAGATAACACACTACTGGTGAAAACCTTCAGGTCTGACCCCCCCCCCCCCCCCCCAAAAAAAAAAAAAAAAAAAAGCAAAAAAAAAGCCATGAAATGAAGATAACACACTACTGGTGAAAACCTTCAGGTCTGACAAAGAAAAAGCCATGAAGTGAAGATAACACACTACTGGTGAACACCTTCAGAACTTACCAACGTGTTTGGATGCAGTCTGACACCACCAGGTCTGAGATAGCCCTCTGTCAGCTGTGTGAAGCCTTCATCAGTAAGAAAGCCCTCTGTGTACAATCTAAAATCTTTAAGTCTGGGAAATCCCTTTGTAGGAAATCCAGATCCTTCGTGTATATGAAATCGCTTTGTATACAAATTTAAGCCTTCATGCATATGAAACACTTTGAATACAGTCTAAAGCCTTCTTCTCTAAGAAACCCCTCTGTGTAAAATCTGACGCTTCAATGTCTGAGAGAACTCCTTTGAGTGAATCTAAAGCCTTCACGTCTAAGAAACCCTTTGCCTTGCAAACTAAAGCCTTCACATCTAAGAAACCCTTTACCTTGCAAACTAAAGCCTTAACGTCTAAGAAATCCTTTACCTTGCAAGCTAAAGCCTTCACATCTAAGAAATCCCAGAGCATGAACTCCAAAGCTTTCATGTTTTAAGAAACTTCTTAGTACGCAAACTAAAGCCTTTTTATCTAAGAAATACCATAGCATGCATTCTAACGCCTTCAGTCTAAGAAGCAATTCAGCAAACTAAAGCCTTCATGTCTGAGAAACCCCTTTGCATGCAAACTGAAGCCTCCACGTCTAAGAACCCCTTAGGATGCAGTCTAAAGCCTTCACGTCTAAGAAACCACTTTGCAAACTAAAACCTTCACGTCTAAGAAATCCCTCAGCATGCACTCTAAAGCCTTCACATCTAAGAAATCCCTCAGCATGCACTCTAAAGCCTTCACGTCTAAGAAATCCCTCACCATGCACTCTAAAGCCTTCACGTCTAAGAAATCCCCCAGCATGCACTCTAAAGCCTTCACGTCTAAGAAATCCCTCAGCATGCACTCTAAAGCCTTCACGTTTAAGAAGCCACTTTGCAAACTAAAGCCTTCATTTCTAAGAAATCCCTTGCCATGCACTCTAAAGCCTTCATGTCTAAGAAACCCGGTAGCATGCAAACTAAAACCTGTGTGTCCAAGAAACCCCTTAGCATGCAAACTAAAGCCTTTATATCTAAGAAACACCTTTGCACACAGTCTAAAGCCCTCAAGTCTGAGTCCATTTCTGTGCAATCTATAGTTTGGAGTCCAAGGAACTCGATGTGGTTTGAAACCAGCATGTCTAAGGACGACCCCCCCCCCCCCCCCCACCCCCGCTATGCAATCTACGGTCGCCATGTCTGAATCCCCTGTATGCAATCTACAGTCTCCATGTCTGAACCCTCTGTATGCAATCTACGGTCTCCATGTCTAAGGAACTCCCCTGTATGCAATCTACAGTCTCCACGTCTGAACCCCCTTTATGCAATCTACAGTCTCCATGTCTGAACCCCCTGTATGCAATCTACAGTCTCCATGTCTAAGGAACTCCCCTGTATGCAATCTACAGTCTCCATGTCTGAACCCCCTTATGAAAATAGTCTCCATGTCTGAACCCCCTGTATGCAATCTACGGTCGCCATGTCTGAACCCCCTGTATGCAATCTACAGTCTCCATGTCTGAACCCTATATATGCAATCTACGGTCTCCATGTCTAAGGAACTCCCCTGTATGCAATCTATAGTCTCCATGTCTGAACCCTCTGTATGCAATCTACAGTCTCCATGTCTAAGGAACTCCCCTGTATGCAATCTAGTCTCCATGTCTGAACCCCTGTATGCAATCTACAGTCTCCATGTCTGAACCCCCTGTATGCAATCTACAGTCTCCATGTCTGAACCCCTGTATGCAATCTACGGTCTCCATGTCTAAACCCTTCTGTATGCAATCTGCAGTCTCCATGTGTATGGAACCCCCTGTATGCAATCTACAGTCTCCATGTCTGAACCCTACTGTATGCAATCTACAGTCTCCATGTCTGAACCCACTGTATGCAATCTGCAGTCTCCATGTCTGAATCCTACCGTATGCAATCTACAGTCTCCATGTCTGAACCCCCTGTATGCAATTTACAGTCTCCATGTCTGAACCCCTGTATGCAATCTACAGTCTCCATGTCTGAACCCTACTGTATGCAATCTACAGTCTCCATGTCTAAGGACCCCCACCCCCACACTGTATGCAATCTACAGTCTCCATGTCTAAGGAACCCCCTGTATGCAATCTACAGTCTCCATGTCTGCACCTCCCTGTTTCCATGTCTAAGGAACTCCCCTGTATGTAACCTACAATCTCTATGTCTATGGAACTCCCTTGTATGCAATCTACAGTCTCCATGTCTGAACCCCCTGTATGTAATCTACAGTCTCCATGTTTGAACCCTCTGTATGCAATCTACAGTCTCCATGTCTGACCACCCTGTATGCAATCTACAGTCTCCATGTCTAAGGAACTCCCCTGCATGCAATCTACAGTCTCCATATCTGAACCCCCTGTATGCAATCTACAGTCTCCATGTCTGAACCCCCCTGTATGCAATCTACAGTCTCCATTTCTAAGGAACCCACTGTGTACAATCTACAGTCTCCATGTCTGAACCCCCTGTATGCAATCTACAGTCTCCATGTCTGAACCCCCTGTATGCAATCTACAGTCTCCATGTCTGAACCTCCCTGTATGCAACCTACAGTCTCCATGTCTGAACCCCCTGTATGCAATCTACAGTCTCCATGTCTGAACCCCCCTGTATGCAGTCTACAGTCTCCATGTCTATGGAACCCCCCTGTACGCAATCTACAGTCTCCATGTCTAAGGAACTCCCCTGTATGCGATCTACAGTCTCCATGTCTAAGAACCCCCTGTATGCGATCTTCAGTCTCCATATCTGAACCCCCCTGTATGCAATCTACAGTCTCCATGTCTAAGGAACTCCCCTGTATGCGATCTACAGTCTCCATGTCTAAGGAACCCCCTGTATGCAATCTACAGTCTCCATGTCTGAACCCCCCTGTACGCAATCTACAGTCTCCATGTCTAAGGAACTCCCCTGTATGCAATCTACAGTCTCCATGTCTGAACCCCCTGTATGCAATCTACAGTCTCCATGTCTGAACCCCCGTGTATGCAATTTACAGTCTCCATGTCTGAACCCCTTGTATGCAATCTACAGTCTCCATGTCTGAACCCTACTGTATGCAATCTACAGTCTCCATGTCTAAGGACCCCACCCCCCTGTAAGCAATCTACAGTCTCCATGTCTAAGGATCCCCCTGTATGCAATCTACAGTCTCCATGTCTGACCCCCCCCCCCCCCCCCAAATGCAATCTACAGTCTCCATGTCTGCACCTCCCTGTCTCCATCTCTAAGGAACCCCCCTGTATGCAATCTACAATCTCTATGTCTATGGAACTCCCCTGTATGCAATCTACAATCTCTATGTCTATGGAACTTCCCTGTATGCAATTTACAGTCTCCATGTCTGAACCCCTTGTATGCAATCTACAGTCTCCATGTCTGAACCCTACTGTATGCAATCTACAGTCTCCATGTCTAAGGACCCCACCCCCCTGTAAGCAATCTACAGTCTCCATGTCTAAGGATCCCCTGTATGCAATCTACAGTCTCCATGTCTGAACCCCCCCCCCCCCCCCAAATGCAATCTACAGTCTCCATGTCTGCACCTCCCTGTCTCCATCTCTAAGGAACCCCCCTGTATGCAATCTACAATCTCTATGTCTATGGAACTCCCCTGTATGCAATCTACAATCTCTATGTCTATGGAACTTCCCTGTATGCAATCTACAGTCTCCATGTCTGAACCCCCTGTATGCAATCTAGTCTCCATGTCTGAACCCCCTGTATGCAATGCACAGTCTCCATGTCTGAACCCCCCGTATGCAATCAACAGTCTCCATGTCTGAACCCCCTGTATGCAATCTACGGTCTCCATGTCTGAAGCCCCCTGTACGCAATCTACAGTCTCCATGTCTACGGAACCCCCTGTATGCAATCTACAGTCTCCATGTCTGAACCCCCCTGTATGCAATCTATGGTCTCGCATGTCTGAACCTCCCTGTATGCAACCTACAGTCTCCATGTCTGAACCCCCTGTATGCAATCTACAGTCTCCATGTCTGAATCCCCTGTATGCAGTCTACAGTCTCCATGTCTGAACACCCTGTACGCAATTTACAGTCTCCATGTCTAAGGAACCCCCCTGTATGCAATCTACAGTCTCCATGTCTGAACCCCCTGTATGCAATCTACAGTCTCCATGTCTGAACCCCCTGTATGCAATCTACAGTCTCCATGTCTGAACCCTACTGTATGCAATCTACAGTCTCCATACCTGAACCCCCCTCTATGCAATCTACAGTCTCCATGACTAAGAAACCCCCTGTATGCAATCTGGTCTCCATGTCTGAACGCCCTGTATGCAATCCACAGTCTCCATGTCTGAACCCCCTGTATGCAATCTACAGTCTCCATGTCTGAACCCTACTGTATGCAATCTACAGTCTCCATACCTGAACCCCCCTCTATGCAATCTAAGTCTCCATACCTGAACCCCCTGTATGCAATCTACAGTCTCCATGTCTGAACCCCCTGTATGCAATCTACAGTCTCCATGTCTGAACCCTACTGTATGCAATCTACAGTCTCCATGTCTGAACCCCCTGTATGCAATCTACAGTCTCCATGTCTGAACCCTACTGTATGCAATCTACAGTCTCCATGTCTGAACCCTACTGTATGCAATCTACAGTCTTTGAACCCTACTGTATGCAGTCTACAGTCTCCATGTCTGAACCCTACTGTATGCAATCTCCAGTCTCCATGTCTGAACCCTACTGTATGCAATCTACAGTCTCCATGCGTGAGGACCTCCCCCCCCCCCCCCCCCCCCCCCCCCCCATGTCTGCACCTCCTGACTGCAGCTGGAAAGCTTTGCATTGGAGAAACCTCTCCATGTGTAGTTGAAGGCAAATAAATTGACCTCAAAGCAGCTGACTCATAACAAATGATACAGAATGCAATTAGGATCCTTCATGTCTGAAAAGTTCACTGAACACAGCCTGAATCCTGTCTTTTTAGCGATGGGGACGGGGGAATGATCTCTGTATTCAATCTGCTTCAGAGAAACTTCTTGGCATGCATTCTTAATGTCCATGTCTGAGAGACTCCTCTGCATGCAATCAGAGACAAGTTAACTGGCTATAAAAGGTAGACTTCATAACAACAAGGAACAAGTTATCATGTCAGAAACATTCATTTATCCTATGAGGCCGAGTCCTCCTTGGAACCTTGCTCTAGTTGATCAGCATTACAGCAGACACCCCGTGAATCTTCTATATGGCACAGCAGCAGTTATGGACAAAACCAGCCACAATGTCTGGGTAACAACGCCTTTGTCAAGCATACCGACATCAATGTATGGGGTTAAGCCTGATAGTGTGCATGCGTGTGTGCACCTGTGTACAGGAAAAAAACACATAATTATAGCATACACATATTGCAATAACAGTATTGGAAAAATTAATCTGTGAATAGAAAGGATGACTATGCTGACTCTCTATGTGTACAGTCGTCTGACAGTGACAACAGTACTGGGAAATGAAAAGGATGCCCATTGTTTCCATGTGCACAGTTGCCTAACAGTGACAACAGTACTGGGAAATGAAAAGGATGCCCATTGTTTCCATGTGCACAGTTGCCTAACAGTGACAACAGTACTGGGAAATGAAAAGGATGCCCATTGTTTCCATGTGCACAGTTGCCTTACAGTGATAACACTACTGGGAAATGAAAAAGATGCCCATTGTTTCCATGTGCAGTCGTCTGACAGTGATAATATTACTGGGCAATGAAAAGAATGCCCATTGTTTCCATGTGCACAGTTGCTTAACTGTGATAACAGAATTGGGAAATCATAATGATGTCCATCTTAGCTTTCTATGGGTACAGTTGCCCTGCGTTTGCAACGACTAGTAGTTTGAATATCTGACATGCTAAAAGAAAACACTGTTCTGCAGGGAGAGAGAGAGAGAGAGAGAGGGGGGGGGGGGGAGACAGACAGAGAGAGCGCAGAGATGTTAGAGTGTCGTTGGGGACAGTCTGTTTGGGATGTGAGTAGGGAAGTATGTTGGGGGTGGAGGTGATGGAGGAGAGGAAGCAGGGAAAGAGAAGGTGTGGTGTGTGTGTGTGTGTGTGTGTGTGTGTGTGTGTGTGTGTGTGTGTGTGTGTGTGCATGCACGTGCACATGTGTGTGTAGCACCATAATAAAACAAGTAATGCACTTCAATAATTTCAACCGCACTGTTTAGTCGAGAGCATGCACGCACACACACCACACACACACACACACAACACACACACACACACACACACAACACACACTACAAATAAATCAACACAAAACAGCACACACAGCTGAATCATTTCAGTTCTGGTTCAAAAGCACAAAAAATCTACTTCAAAGAAAACATAACAAGAAACAATTTAAATCCAAATCTAAACTCACTCTTGCAATAAATTATTTGCTGTTGACTCTGACTCCATCATGCTACAAAGGTTTCACAGATGATGTAATATAATTATGTTCACAGACAACTGGACAAAAACACCATACATCAAGTGATTTAGTTCTGTGCATGAACCATGCCACACCCTGACACTGGACACAGCTGGTATTCTTCCCCAGTCAGTACAGATGTGTGTTGACACCAGCAGAACACTGCCCAATTCACACTTCACCTCCAAGCTGGCACCTTCATCATCATGACACAGGGTAACAAGTCTGTGTGAGTCTACAACAGGAGGGGTCGGAGACAAGAGGGTGGAGGGGGAAGGAGGAGAAAAGGGGAGTGCACATGGAGGACAGCGGGATCTCACACAAAACCGTTTTGTTCACAACTCAAGGATAAGAGAGAGACAGACAGGCAGACAGACAGACAGAGAAGGGGGGGGGGGGGGGGAGGAGAAAGAACACCATCACCACATCCACAGCAGCCGAAAGACCATGACAGTTCCAGGTAGGAGAAACACTGTCAGTACTTTCAAAATTCGAGCTGACATCCTTGCAATGGCATTTCATGTACACATAACATGACTAGACATGCGACAAAATCGTGTGTTGAAGATAATGTGTGTGTGTGCTATAATTTGGGAATTTTCTTTTGTTTATCTTATTTTTTTAGAGAAGACCATGTGCTGCTACATATTTCTCTCTAAAGAATCAGTCATGGGGTGATTCAAACTAGAAGGAGCCCTGATTTCAAATACTTCCTTCTGAATTTTTAACTACCCCAGTCAAACAGATACTTCTCAATGTTAACTACCCCAGTCAAACAGATACTTCCTTCTGAATGTTAACTACCCCAGTCAAACAGATACTTCTCAATGTTAACTACCCCAGTCAAACAGATACTTCCTTATTAATGTTAACTACCCCAGTCAAACAGATACTTCTCAATGTTAACTACCCCAATCAAACAGATACTTCTCAATGTTAACTACCCCAGTCAAACAGATACTTCTCAATGTTAACTACCCCAGTCAAACAGATACTTCTCAATGTTAACTACCCCATTCAAACAGATACTTCCTTCTGAATGTTAACTACCCCAGTCAAACAGATACTTCTCAATGTTAACTACCCCAGTCAAACAGATACTTCCTTCTGAATGCTAACTACCCCAGTCAAACAGATACTTCTCAATGTTAACTACCCCAGTCAAACAGATACTTCTCAATGTTAACTACCCAGTCAAACAGTACTTCCTTCTGAATGTTAACTACCCCAGTCAAACAGATACTTCCTTCTGAATGTTAACTACCCCAGTCAAACAGATGGATCTTGATAGTGGGCAGAAACAACCATAGCTTATTCCCTAAAACTTCAAATATGTTATTAAAAAAAAAAAAAAAAAGCAGTGAACAGACATAAATGGTGCTTGCACTATGCACCAGGCCCAAACTCAGTCCACCATTGTGTAAAGGTAGATTTGATGAACTGAAATAGCGCTGTGTCATTAGTCCATTTTGCTGTGGACTGAGCAGTATTGCTTTTCTAGATTTCTTACCTGAATGTAACCAACATGAGACAAGATTAATACTTTCTCTTTTTTTCTTATTAATTGAAAAAGCCTCTTGGTTTAACAATGCTGTGAGGTGCATCAGTTGATTTGATTGAAATTTTTGTTCATTTTTATCTCATCTTGGAGCAGTGGTTCCTCGGAGCCTTTTTTGTCCAACAGTTATCTCCCCTATCCATTGTGAAGGTGATGCAGATCCAATGATCAAGGTGCGTGATGCGGATCCAATGATCATGGTGCGTAACTATGAAAGTTGATGTACTCTCAATAGGCTCGGAGTGGTTGGCTCAACTTTACGGCACTGAAACACACACCTCTGACTATGACACTCAGGAAAATGGATTGTGCCTAACACACCCTCCAGTACATGGGGGCAACTGAACACTCATCGAAGTTCCTCACACTGCTACAGAACTTACAGCAGCTACTCACCACCTTCTCCTCCTCCCTTGCACACACCCTGCCCTTTGTGTCCAGCCACAGAGAGATGATCACTATGCCTCACTGAAGGGGCAATCAGAGGTGATCACCATGCCTCACTGAAGAGGGCAATCAGAAGTGATCACCACGCCTCACTGAAGAGAGCAATCAGAAGTGATCACCATGCCTCACTGAAGAGGGCAATCTGAAGTGATCACCACGCCTCACTGAAGAGGGCAATCTGAAGTGATCACCATGCCTCACTGAAGAGGGCAATCAGAAGTGATCACCACGCCTCACTGAAGTTAGTTAGTTAGTTAGTGTTTATATGGTCCAGCGGACTACTAGGAGCCAAATCAGGACCTCAGCTATCATATCTAAGTCCTAGATACAAATACCCACACTAGTATTACACATCGCTTGCCTCACTGAAGAGGGCAATCTGAAGTGATCACCATGTTCACTGAAGAGGGCAATCTGAAGTGATCACCATGTGTCACTGAAGAGGGCAATCAGAAGTGATCACCATGCCTCACTGAAGAGGGCAATCAGAAGTGATCACCACGCCTCACTGAAGAGGGCAATCAGAAGCGATCACCATGCCTCACTGAAGAGGGCAATCTGAAGTGATCACCACGCCTCACTGAAGAGGGCAATCAGAGGTGATCACCATGTGTCACTGAAGAGGGCAATCAGAAGTGATCACCATGCCTCACTGAAGAGGGCAATCAGAAGTGATCACCATGCCTCACTGAAGAGGGCAATCAGAAGTGATCACCACGCCTCACTGAAGAGGGCAATCTGAAGTGATCACCACGCCTCACTGAAGAGGGCAATCTGAAGTGATCACCATGCCTCACTGAAGAGGGCAATCAGAGGTGATCACCATGCCTCACTGAAGAGGGCAATCAGAAGTGATCACCACGCCTCACTGAAGAGGGCAATCAGAAGTGATCACCATGCCTCACTGAAGAGGGCAATCAGAAGTGATCACCATGCCTCACTGAAGAGGGCAATCTGAAGTGATCACCATGTGTCACTGAAGAGGGCAATCAGAAGTGATCACCATGCCTCACTGAAGAGGGCAATCTGAAGTGATCACCATGCCTCACTGAACAGGACAATCAGAAGTGATCACCACGCCTCACTGAAGAGGGCAATCTGAAGTGATCACCACGCCTCACTGAAGAGGGCAATCAGAAGTGATCACCATGCCTCACTGAAGAGGGCAATCTGAAGTGATCACCACGCCTCACGAAGAGGACAATCTGAAGTGATCACCATGTGTCACTGAAGAGGGCAATCAGAAGTGATCACCACGCCTCACTGAAGAGGGCAATCAGAAGTGATCACCATGCCTCACTGAAGAGGGCAATCAGAAGTGATCACCACACCTCACTGAAGAAGGCAATCAGAAGTGATCACCATGCCTCACTGAAGAGGGCAATCTGAAGTGATCACCATGCCTCACCGAAGAGAGCAATCTGAAGTGATCACCACACCTCACTGAAGAGGGCAATCTGAAGTGATCACTACACTCACTGAAGAGGGCAATCTGAAGTGATCACCACGCCTCACTGAAGAGGGCAATCAGAAGTGATCACCATGCCTCACTGAAGAGGGCAATCTGAAGTGATCACCATGCCTCACTGAAGAGGCCAATCTTAAGTGATCACCACGCCTCACTGAAGAGGGCAATCTGAAGTGATCACCACGCCTCACTGAAGGGGGCAATCAGAAGTGATCACCATGCCTCACTGAAGAGGGCAATCTGAAGTGATCACCATGCCTCACTGAAGAGGGCAATCTGAAGTGATCACCACGTGTCACTGAAGAGGGCAATCAGAAGTGATCACCACGCTTCACTGAAGAGGGCAATCAGAGTGATCACCACGTCGAGCAATGAAGAGGGCAATCTGGACACTTGAAAATCTGGAACTCCACATCGCCAGTTTCTTACAGCCTCATCAACCAACTGACAGAAAGCACTCCATGCTTACAGATTCTCATAGTAACCTCACTCCTACCCCCCACAAAAAACCCTCCCAGATCGCAGATCATAGCCATAATCCAACCAGCCAACTGACTTTAAATTAAACAAAAGAAAAATGAGAAAAACTCTCAGGTAACAGATTCTCACAGTAATCTAACTACCCAAATGACAAAAGGAACAAAATTTTCTGATTACAGTCTTACTGCAGCTAACCTCCCCACTGGCCAAATATACCAGTGTACACATTTCTCCCCCAGATCCCCACTATATCTGATCTGTCACACCTTCTGGTTTAACCAACCACACCAGGGAATGTCAAAACCGCTCTACCAAACAACAAATCAAAAATACCTGGAACTTCAACAAGACAGAAAAAAGTCAGCACCCACTTTCTTGCTTCCAATCACAAGCACAGTGATTCCAGTTACAGCATCTCCCAGCAGGGAACAGCCATTGTCATTCTGGTCATTGGCTGAGGAGGAAGACAGACAGAAAGAGACCACGTTGGCTGATGAGGAAGACAGACAGAAAGAGACCACGGTTGGCTGATGAGGAAGACAGACAGAAAGAGACCACGTTGGCTGATGAGGAAGACAGACAGAAAGAGACCACATTGGCTGAGGAGGAAGACAGACAGAAAGAGACCACATTGGCTGAGGAGGAAGACAGACAGAAAGAGACCACATTGGCTGAGGAGGAAGACAGACAGAAAGAGACCAAACAAAAGGAACAATAGGCAGAGATAAAGACAGCATTACAATGATTTCATCCTGCAAAGAACAAGATTGAAAGGACAAAAAAGGAAAAGGGAGGAAAGGAGGAGTGGGAAAAAGGGAGGGCAAGATTTTGTCTAAATTGTACAGTGCTAGATTGACATCATAGGAGTTTAAAAACCACTTGTTAAAAGCATACAGTAATGCTATACGGACATACACGGGAGGATACATGGCTACAGCATGGGAATAGAATATGAAACGTACATCAAGAAGTAAAATCTGCTCTTACATTCCAAAGTCAAATTCAAAACAGTCCAATAATGTCAAATCTGCATGCTACACAACCCCGCCCCCTCATAATGATGCTACATGACAACACAGTGGCGGAGGACACAGAGCCTCATCACACAGGGCAAAAGGGACGTCACTCCATTGCACATCACAAGTGTATGGCAGGCAAGGGGACGTCACAGACAGCAAGGTTGGCCTAGGCCATCCCTTCATGGCACACATCAGGAAAGACAGGACACACTGACCCCAGGCCCTCACAGTGGTCATCACTTCATCATCAGTGCCTTTAGAACACATGGCACACATCAGGAAAGACAGGACACACTGACCCCAGCTCTCACAGTGGTCATCACTTCATCATCAGTGCCTAACAACATATGGCGTCATGGAAAACCCCAACTCAGGAAGCTGGTGTGCATGTATGTGTGCATCTGTGGCCAGCCACACGCCTACAGCCACATACCTCCAGCCACACGCCTTCAGCCACACACACCTGTGTCAAACACCTGGGACACACCTTCATGAAACATCAGCACAAAATGCGTCAGCAAATCCAAAGCAATACATTATTTCAAGGAACAAAGCGGTCAGTTGGGTCCACTTCAAACAGCTGGGCTCCACTGGCCACAGCATGGCCCACAAATGGCCAGTCTGACAGGCCTAGTGCTATACAGCTGGACTCCACTGGCCACAGCAAGGCCCGCAAACGGCCAGTCTGACAGGCCTAGTGCAATTCTGAATCAATACTCCCTCGGTCACCTCACAGTCCTACAGCTGTCACCGTCACGCATTCAAATGCATGCCTAAAACAATGGGGAAAACATCACAACCCACCAACACACATACACCCACTAATATCTCTCCCAATTCTCCACCCCCCGACATGAACGCACATCAGCATCAGTGAAACAAACAACACATGCGCTCATACATTCGGGTGTACAGATGAAATAAAATTTAGTCAGTTTATCAAAATCACATACATTTTCTCAATACACAACCAGTCAAAGAAAATGGGAAATGTATCATAAAAACTTCACTGAAATTTGAATGTACTAAAATCTCCCAATCTCGATAAAAAAATTTATAACTCAAAATTTCGTTTAGTTTTAAACAATACACGCAGTATATCCAGCACAGATACAAAGAAAGCAGTGTTTGTGGTAAATGCAGCATTGGGTATACATATCAAACAGCAATAAACTGAAAGCCTGTTTTTAAATTTAAAAAAAGCTTAACTTGTTACATTAATAAGACCAACAGAATGGAATGCACATAATAATAAAATCAAGGTGATAAGCACACAAATCATTTCTTCATCTATTTATGAAACACAGAAACAAAAGTCCAGGGCATTTCTTAAAAGTCTACATTTTATCATAAATGTAAGCTAGACATCATTTCATCTAATCATGAAACAGAAACAAAATCGACTAGATCGTTTGGTGTCTATACAGTATTAAGGGCACAGTGACCCAGCATAAGCAGGAGATTATTTCTCATCTGTTCTTCATGGCAAAGGGAGGAACTCAATGTCCAGTAACAGTAAGATCACAGCAGCAAGAAGTGGACTGCCCCTTGCTCTCCAATGCAGAGACAATGACAACTGGTCTCACCAGGATGACCACAACTGACCGTCCAACGGCAGTCCACCAGTCAGCAATGGTACACACAGATCCACCTGCTTCTATTCCCAAGACACACAATTCTACACAACCCAGCCACACACCCATTCCCAGTACCGATATCTCTAGTCCACCCCCAGAAGACTATTGACCACAATATCAACTGTTGGCACTGCACATCTCAATATGTGTCACTCCATCATCAGATTGAATGGGACACAGCTCCCTGAGAATCAGACAGTCATTCTGCTTGTAAAAATGAGTCAAGTTGCCACAAACATCATTCCAATATGACCCCAGTCACACTGACATTCTTGTCTTTTTCAATGCCTCATGAGTAGCATGACTTTTTGTTCTCTTTGCTTGTGTTTGTGAGGAAGCAAAGAATAAAGAAGAAGAAGATGAGTTGTCTGTGTATGTTCAATGTCTGTCAGTGTGTGGGAAACCCTTCATGAATGTTGTCTGTGTATGTTCAATGCCTGTCTGTCAGTGACTTGACATGGGCTGCATAAACACACATTGCCTTACACGACATCACAAAAGCCCCAGCAAATTGCTATAGTCTTTATAATAAAACCGATAACGCCAAAAGACAGGAAAAGCGAGAGAGAGAAAAAAAAAAAAAAAGAAAAGAAAAAAAAACACAGAAATGTCTTCATTCTCTGTTTTCAAAGATAATGTTATATGATGGTGTCTGACAAGACCATAAGGGGAGACTACAAGTGTGTGACAATTCCCGGCAGTTCTCTCCTCACACTCGTTTGCAGACTGGTACAGGCCATGATGAACCACTAGGACACATTCCATCCCCTGTTCCCTGCTCTACACACATTCCATCCCCTCTGTTCCCTGCTCTACACACAGTCCATCCCCTCTGTTCCCTGCTCTACACATTCCATCCCTCCATCCCCTCTGTTCGCTGCTCTACACACATTCCATCCCCTCTGTTCCCTGCTCTACACACATTCCATTCCCTCTGTTCCCTGCTCTACACACATTCCATCCCCTCTGTTCCCTGCTCTACACACATTCCATTCCCTCTGTTCCCTGCTCTACACATTCCCTCCCCTCTGTTCCCTGCTCTACACATTCCCTCCCCTCTGTTCCCTGCTCTACACATTCCTTCCCCTCTGTTCCCTGCTCTACACATTCCTTCCCCTCTGTTCCCTGCTCTACACATTCTTTCCCCTCTGTTCCCTGCTCTACACATTCTTTCCCCTCTGTTCCCTGCTCTACACATTCTTTCCCCTCTGTTCCCTGCTCTACACATTCTTTCCCCTCTGTTCCCTGCTCTACACATTCCCTCCCCTCTGTTCCATGCTCTACACATTCCTTCCCCTCTGTTCCATGCTCTACACATTCCTTCCCCTCTGTTCCATGCTCTACACATTCCCTCCCCCCTGTTCCCTGCTCTACACATTCCTTCCCCTCTGTTCCATGCTCTATCAAACCAGTCTCAGTCAGCTACAGCCAACCAATGAAACTGACAAAAGGTTAATACTAAGGAAAAAAAAAAAAAAGCAAAAACAAAAATGTCTCAAACTTGCTAAAACACCTTCTGTTCAAAATCATAATGGAACAAAGGCACTATCACTTTTTTTCATAACACAGCCTGTTTCACAATATATTGATAGAAACAGACAGACTTGAACGAAAGCGTGTTACAATGGTTTCTACACACTTCAATGGAACTGATATTGTCTGACTGAATCACAGCCATCCACTCCATGTCTGTAGTGCTAAACAGAAGAAACCCACGGCACTGAGCCACGCTTGTTGGCACAAACTATTGCATTGTGAACATATAGCTCTATATATCGTCATCTTTACTAACCATCTTTTCTCCAGGCAGAAAACACTTCTCCATGCCCTGTGAAATACCACTCACTGATGCATGACTGGATCAATAGGCCTACTGAGCACAGAACTGATATTAATTCATTGAACCCTGCGACTGACCAATTGTTGGCCAAGACACACCCTCTCTCAGCACCTGCAGCTGACAAATTGTCGATCAGCGATACCCACTTACTTTCACTTCACTTAGATAAGGGAGCTTACTCTATCATGCATTCCTTCCCAGTGATTTGGCGAGGTTTGGGCGCTGTTTCTGAGCAGTTTTATGCATGTTTTTTCTTCATTTTTGAAGCCAAAATGAGCAAACAAGCATGATACACTGTTAGACTAGTCATATCAGATCTTCCTCAACAATGACTCCGATTTCGACCTTGAAAAGGCTGATTTAGAGTTGGAAGACGGTGAAACTTCTCAAACTTCGTCGATAGCGAGTCCACATATTGACGAAGCCCCCGAATGCCACGCAAATGATTGTGAACATGTGTGACAACAAACAGTACTTAGGTTTCTTTAACCAAAACTTTATCTTTAAAAAAAATTTCACAAACAAAATATTCACAAGAGAGTCTGAAATTTTGACATAACATAACACATCTATCCATCAACAAGTATGCAAAATTCCAACAAGTTTCATCCAGTAGTTTTTGAGATTCAGATGTTTTATTTGGGTAACCATAATTTTTGCTGTTAACTCCAAAAGCCTTCAGCCTGGGCGTGTCATTCTCTAGTAAAATGGGCAGGGCACATAGGGTTAAAAAGGAAATGATATCAACTTAAGTGATTTTTGTTCAAATTTTTACCTACAAATATAATTCAGTTTTGAAATTCTACACATTAAAAATTACATCTAAACCTAATGAAAAGCATAGGAACTGAGAATGCAAACTTCCATCACATGAGATAGTTTACATGTTCTATGGTTACATGAATACATCTGTGCTAATCTGAACATTTCTCAGAACAAAGCAAACTTTGAGTCTTCTTGTTACAAATATCTCCATGAATACAGTTCTGCATGATCTAGATTAGCCATCTCAACGTTCCTCCAAGAACAGCCCTTTACATCTCAAACTGTATCATAACTCAAACTGTCACATAACTCAAACTGTCACATAACTCTCCAGGCTGGAGAACAGCTGACTTAAAAAAATCTCAGAAAAATGTCAGGGTCCAGGGTCCAGGGTCTGCCTAGTTCCCAGCAGGGTCCAGAGGCAATGCCCTGGTAGGGGGTTGAGGGGGGCAATAGAATCTAAGGTGTTTTGAAGACCCTCTCCGGGTCTCTTATAATAAGTAAATCACTATGCAGCAAGTAAAGAAACCAAAAGAAAATAACTGACACCCCACACACACACACACACACACACACACACACACACACACACACACAGAGGCATGCACACTTCAATAGACTTCTTTAGAAAAAAATCCGAGTTTGTCTCGACAGGCATAAAATTTACAATTTGGTAATAAAAGAATCGCCTTTACTGTGGTCACAATTATTGTGCATCTCATTTGTTGTTTTTTTATACCCAAGCCGACCACATTGCATATTACTTAATTGGGCTGTCACACCCTCAAAACAAAATCCGCTAGTGTCTTAAAAAAAAAAAAAGGGCGGGGGCATAACAATAATCCTATCAAGTAATCAGTCTGCTCGGATTGCAGTCCAGTGCTCTTGAAACCTCAACATACTTCTTGCAGTGCACACGTTCAAAGAGCACTGTTAAAACCACAATCGATGTCATTCAGCTTTTCAACAAAGCAAACAAATAACAACATCCCATCCACAGCTTGGTTACTTTCAGACAATACGTCCAAGACCACCCATGGAAACTGCTCCCTTTGTAGTGTTCTCAGTCCACTCCCACTCCAAACAATTGACACTGACGCTTTCTGCTCCCCAAGTCACCATTCCTGACACGCCAAGACATCGCATTTCCCCAGGAAGACGAAGCCTGTGCATCCTATACCATAAGAAAAATGCTTGAATGAGATAAAGTTTGTAGCGTTATTTGATATTCCAGTGCTATTTGCCTGCCATTGAACTGGTCTGTTTAATGGACGCAGAAGCACCATGATACATCATATCAACTATGGGTGGCAACTCTTGAATAGAAGCAAAAAAACCTGGATTGGAAAACCCAGATACGGTATGACCCTCGAAGTGATTAAGCTGTTCACAATTTTTTTTCTCAGACGACTTTTTTTTTTTACTTTTTACTCACGTCTTTTTTCCTGCCTCTGTAAGTCAGGTGGGTTTTCTCAGAAGTTCTCAGATCTGAGGACAGTTCTCCAGGCTGGTCAAACTGTATCATAACTGAAACTGTCACATAACTGAAACTGTATCATAACTCAAACTGTATCATGACTCAAACTGTCACATGATTCAAACTGCATCTTTTGACATGGGTATCTGTCTTGGCTTCCTTTTTGCACAGACATCATTCAGCCTGTTCAGTGACTAAACCACTCAGACATCATTCAGCCTGTTCAGTGACTAAACACACCTGTAGACATCATTCAGCCTGTTCAGTGACTAAACCACTCAGACATCATTCAGCCTGTTCAGTGACTAACACTAACACATCACTGTTCAGGGCAAAACACATCATTCAGCCTGTTCAGTGACTAAACACACCAGACATCATTCAGCCTGTTCAGTGACTAAACACACCTGTAGACATCATTCAGCCTGTTCAGTGACTAAACCACTCAGACATCATTCAGCCTGTTCAGTGACTAAACCACTCAGACATCATTCAGCCTGTTCAGTGACTAAACCACACAGACATCATTTAGCCTGTTCTGTGACTAAACCACACAGACATCATTCAGCCTGTTCAGTGACTAAACCACACAGACATCATTCAGCCTGTTCAGTGACTAAACCACTCAGACATTCAGCCTGTTCAGTGACTAAACCACACAGACATCATTCAGTTTGTTCAGTGACTAAACCACTCAGACACACCACAGTAAAAGCCCTCCGCTTCCTAGAACTCGCCTGGTTATCATCAGTACAGCTGAAGCCAGCCACATCACAGTAGACTGCAAAGACAGCTATCACGACGTAGTCCTCTTTTTCTGCTTGAAGTTTTCATTTAAGTCACTGGTGGCGGTAATATGGAACAGACGTGCCCTTGTCCTCTACATTTGAATATCGACCTATGTGACCTCCTAGCACTGCCCTGCACCAGTGGCCTTTTCCAGTCACTATCAGTCCGACTCCTGGACCTGTTTCTATAGTGGCCTTTTCCAGTCACTTTCAGACTCCTGGACCTGTTTCTCTAGTGGCCTTTTCCAGTCACTTTCAGACTCCTGGACCTGTTTCTATAGCGGCCTTTTCCAGTCACTTTCAGACTCCTGACCTGTTTCTCTAATGGCCTTTTCCAGTCACTTTCAGACTCCTGTACCTGTTTCTATGGTGGCCTTTTCCAGTCACTGTCAGTCCGACTCCTGGACCTGTTTCTATAATGGCCTTTTCCAGTCACTGTCAGTCCGACTCCTGTACCTGTTTCTATAGTGGCCTTTTCCAGTCACTTTCAGACTCCTGGACCTGTTTCTATAGCGGCCTTTTCCAGTCACTTTCAGACTCCTGTACCTGTTTCTATAATGGCCTTTTCCAGTCACTATCAGTCCGACTCCTGGACCTGTTTCTATAGTGGCCTTTTCCAGTCACTGTCAGTCCGACTCCTGTACCTTTTCTATAGTGGCCTTTTCCAGTCACTTTCACACTCTTGTACCTGTTTCTATAGTGGCCTTTTCCAGTCACTGTCAGTCTCCTGTACCTGTTTCTATAATGGCCTTTTCCAGTCACTTTCAGACTCTTGTACCTGTTTCTATAGTGGCCTTTTCCAGTCACTGTCAGTCCGACTCCTGTACCTGTTTCTATAGTGGCCTTTTCCAGTCACTGTCAGACTCCTGTACCTGTTTCTATAGTGGCCTTTTCCAGTCACTGTCAGTCTCCTGTACCTATTTCTACAGTGGCCTTTTCCAGTCACTGTCAGTCCGACTCCTGGACCTGTTTCTATAGTGGCCTTTTCCAGTCACTGTCAGTCCGACTCCTGTACCTGTTTCTATAGTGGCCTTTTCCAGTCACTGTCAGTCCAGCTTCTGGACCTGTTTCTATGGTGGCCTTTTCCAGTCACTGTCAGTCCGACTTCTGTACCTGTTTCTATAGTGGCCTTTTCCAGTCACTGTCAGTCCAACTCCTGTACCTGTTTCTATCAGTACAGCTCAGCCCACCTCACAGGGCCTTTCAAAGGCTGTCAACCTCACAGGGGCTGTATCATGAACCCACACCATTCATAACACTTCAATCACAGTGAACATGCACACAGACACACTCACAATCTCACATGATACTAATTGTTATGCGTGCATACACATATACTTCAGTGCAAAAAGCAGCAGTTCCAAACTCCACTGGGCTCTTACCATGAACTAAAGGGTGGTGTGGAGGAGGGGCCAACGATCTTCAAACAAAGGGATACAACTCAGACAAGACTTGCTAACAGCAGCACAGAGACATACATGTCTTTCAGCGGTGACAAACCCCGCCCAGAATGACCATGGTAAAACCACTGTACCTGACTACCATCTCCCCATACTGACAATGACACAGCCACAGCCCTTCCATTCACACTGACAGCCCTTCCATTCACACTGCTAGCAGCATCACCAGGGCCACACTGGCAGCCTTTCCATTCACACTGACAGCCCTTCCATTCACACTGCTAGCAGCATCACCAGGGCCACACTGACAGCCTTTCCATTCACACTGCTAGCAGCATCAGCAGGGCCACAATGAAAGCCCTTCCATTAACACTGCTAGCAGCATCACCAGGGCCACACTGGCAGCCCTTCCATTCACACTGTTAGCAGCATCAGCAGGGCCACACTGACAGCCTTTCTATTAACACTGCTAACAGCATCAGCAGGGCCACAATGAAAGCCCTTCCATTCACACTGCTAGCAGCATCAGCAGGGCCACACTGACAGACTTTCTATTAACACTGCTAGCAGCATCAGCAGGGCCACAATGAAAGCCCTTCCATTCACACTGCTAGCAGCATCAGCAGGGCCACACTGACAGACTTTCTATTAACACTGCTAGCAGCATCAGCAGGGCCACAATGAAAGCCCTTCCATTCACACTGCTAGCAGCATCACCAGGGCCACACTGGCAGCCCTTCCATTCACACTGCTAGCAGCAGCATCAGGGCCACACTGGCAGCCTTTCCCCACATGGAAAAGATCAGTACAGTCACCACAGCCATCTTTACCCTATTGATCAATGTAATCAATGGGTTATAAAGGGGACCCTTTGCCCCATCAATATGATCAATAGGTTACAAAGGGGGCCCTTTGTCCCATCAATATGATCAATAGGGTTATAAAGGGGGTCCTGTGCCCATCAATATGATCAATAGGGTTTTAACAGAGGCCCTTTGCCCCATTAATATGATCAATAGGGTTATAGCAGGGGGCCCTTTGCCCCATCAATATGATCAATAAGGTTATAACGGGGGCCCTTTGGCCCATCAATATGATCAATAGGGTTATAACAGGGGCCCTTTGCCCCATCAATATGATCAATAGGGTTATAACAGGGGGCCCTTTGCCCCATCAATATAATCAACAGGGTTATAACAGGGGCCCTTTGCCTCATCAATATGATCAATAGGGTTATAACAGGGGCCCTTTGACCCATCAATATGATCAATAGGGTTACAAAGGGGGCCCTTTGCCCCATCAATTGATATGATCAATAATTAAGGTTATAACAGGGGCCCTTTGCCTAATCAATATGATCAATAGGGTTATAACAGGGCCCTTTGCCCCATCAATAAAATCAACAGGATCATCACCTTCAGTGTCCACAGCGCACCCTCTCCACCTTCCATCCAGTTAAGTGTTGGACAAGTCCCCCCAAACTCTCTCTCATGCACACACACACACACAGTGGCAGGCACACACATCATCTTTATACCTTTTGTACTGACTACTGCCCCTAAATCAATGCAATCTGGAGCGAGTGGGTCTTCAGGAAAAAAAATATTTTGAAATCTCACAATAGGAAATGTTCAAAAACTTCTCAAAAAAAGTTATAGAAAAAAAAAGATTTGTGAGTTACATAAGTTCTTAACAACATTCAATACCTAAAAAAAAAAATGTGGAAAGAGGGAAAGGAGGATATTAACAAAGCATACCAACTGTGTGTAGCCAAGGGGAAGGTGGGTACAACGAAACTAAAGTACATAGATTGAATTATTGAATCAATGACATAGACATTCATGAAAAAAAACACATAAAAAGATACCTGTTCATTGCAATGCTTGCCATGTACAGGTACAACCAACAGCACCTCCCTACACCGACAGTGATTGTCAGGCTGGACAACAAACAACAGTCAGTCACATCAATGCGTGTCAGACAGGGACAGAAAGACATCCCACAGAGGGACAGAGATGTGTGTAGATATGGACAGAAAGACCTGTCAACAGAGGGACAGAGATCATGATGTGTGTGAGATAGGGACAGAAAGACAGTCAAGAGGGACAAAGATGTGTGTGAGATAGGGACAGAAAGACACACCACAGAGGGACAGAGATGTGTGTGAGATAGGGACAGAAAGACAGTCAACAGAGGGACAGAAATGTGTGAGATAGGGACAGAAAGACACCCCACAGAGGGACAGAGAAGCATGTAAGATAGGGACAGAAAGACACCCCACAGAGGGACAGAGAAGAGTGTGAGATAGGGACAGAAAGACATCCCCCCAGAGGGACAGAGATGTGTGAGATACTCAGATAGGGACAGAAAGACAGTCAACAGAGGGACAGAGATGTGTGAGATAGGGACAGAAAGACAGTCAAACAGAGGGACAGAGATGTGTGTGAGATAGGGACAGAAAGACAGTCAACAGAGGGACAGAGATGTGTGAGATAGGGACAGAAAGACTCCACAGAGAGACAGAGATGTGTGTGAGGTAGGGACAGAAAGACAGTCAACAGAGGGACAGAGATGTGTGTGAGATAGGGACAGAAAGACAGTCAACAGTGGGACAGAGATGTGTGTGAGATAGGGACAGAAAGACAGTCAACAGAGGGACAGAGATGTGTGTGAGATAGGGACAGAAAGACAGTCAACAGTGGGACAGAGATGTGTGTGAGATAGGGACAGAAAGACAGTCAACAGAGGGACAAAGATGTGTGTGAGATAGGGACAGAAAGACAGTCAACAGTGGGACAGAGATGTGTGTGAGATAGGGACAGAAAGACACTCCACAGAGGGACAGAGATGTGTGTGAGATAGGGACAGAAAGACACCCCACAGAGGGACAGAGATGTGTGTGAGATAGGACGAAAGACAGTCAACTGAGATGTGTGAGATAAGGACAGAAGACAGTCAACAGAGGGACAGAGATGTGTGTGAGGTAGGGACAGAAAGACAGTCAACAGAGGGACAGAGATGTGTGTGAGGTAGGGACCGAAAGACAGTCAACTGAGATGTGTGAGATAGGGACAGAAAGACAGTCAAACAGAGGGACAGAGATGTGTGTGAGATAGGGACAGAAAGAAGGTCAACAGTGGGACAGAGATGCGTGTGAGATAGGGACAGAAAGACAGTCAAACAGAGGGACAGAGATGTGTGTGAAATAGGGACAGAAAGAAGGTCAACAGTGGGACAGAGATGTGTGTGAGATAGGGACAGAAAGAAGGTCAACAGTGGGACAGAGATGTGTGTGAGATAGGGACAGAAAGAAGGTCAACAGTGGGACAGAGATGCGTGTGAAATAGGGACACAAAGACAGTCAACAGAGTGACAGAAATGTGTGTGAGGTAGGGACCGAAAGACAGTCAACTGAGATGTGTGAGATAGGGACAGAAAAACAGTCAACAGAGGGACAGAGATGTGTGTGAGATAGGGACAGAAAGACATCCCCCAGAGGGACAGAGATGCGTGAGATTGGGACAGAAAGACACCCCACAGAGATGTGTGTGAGATAGGGACAGAAAGACAGTCAACAGAGGGACAGAGATGTGTGTGAGGTAGGGACAGAAAGACAGTCAACAGAGGGACAGAGATGTGTGAGATAGGGACAGAAAGACACCCCACAGAGGGACAGAGATGTGTGAGATAGGGACAGAAAGACCGTCAACAGAGGGACAGAGATGCGTGAGATTGGGACAGAAAGACACCCCACAGAGATGTGTGTGAGGTAGGGACAGAAAGACAGTCAACAGAGGGACAGAGATGTGTGAGATAGGGACAGAAAGACACCCCACAGAGGGACAGAGATGTGTGAGATAGGGACAGAAAGACCGTCAACAGAGGGACAGAGATGTGTGTGAGATAAGGACAGAAAGACACCCCACAGAGGGACAGAGATGTGTGAGATAGGACAGAAAGACACCCCACAGAGGACAGAGATGTGTGTGAGATAGGGACAGAAAGACACCCCACAGAGGGACAGAAAGAGACTCAGAGAAAGACTGACTGACAAAGAGACAGAGCATAAGAGTGCTTGCTTCAATGTTTGTGAAGAGAGATTGGGAGGTGGTTCATATGCGATGATAAGTGATTGCATCTAAAATCATGAATTTGTTTCACCACTCTTCTAATTCACTCTGTTTTCCAGACAAAGTTCAATCACTCCATGCATACAATCACGCCACCTTCTCCCCTCTCCCCTCCCCTCCCAAACTTTTGTTTTCTGGAGTTCGGCTGTCCTTCACCTACATAGAAAACAAAAGTAGCCATCTTTGTTCATTTTTCCCCCATCATGGCATGTTCAGCGGTGTGTTGCCTCTTGCTGACTTGCATTGCTGTGCCTTGTGCTGCTCCTAGGGGAGGGGAGGGGAGGGGAGGGAGGTGTTGTCCCATGCTGCCATGGATAGTTGCCATGAACAGCACACCACTCCACCTTGATCCACACTGCTACATCCCGCCCCGCCCTGCCCTGCTGCCCTCCCCTTTGGCAGGCTCCAAGCCTCCAAGCTGCTGCCAACTTCCCTCAGCACCATGACTGCATCACACCAAGCACCAGGACCAGTCCACACCACAGCTGGACCACACCAAGCACCAGGACCAGTCCACACCAGCACCAGGACCAGTCCACACCACAGCTGGACCACACCAAGCACCAGGACCAGTCCACACCACAGCTGGACCACACCAAGGACCAGTCCACACCACAGCTGGACCACACCAAGGACCAGGACCAGTCCAAAGGGTGAAGGTCACCAGGACCCCAGCTGAAGGTGCGGCCAAGGCAGGCAGCCTGCCCCTCAGTTGCCCAGAGGCTGGAACTGAAACATGGACTCAAACTGCATGGGCTGACTGCCGTCTCCCCTGCCCGCCACAACGCTGCCTGGCCCTGGCGGTGGCATGGGGGAGTAGGAGGACATGCTGGGAAACACCGGCATGGACGTGGGTGCCTCATCACTGGGCGGCATGGGCTTGCCGCTGCTGGGCCCAAAGCTGGGGGAGGGCGACAGCCCTTCAGGGAAACTGTAGCCCCCCGCCATGGGCGAGGAGTGACTGAGGGCTGACGACCCCTGACCTGCGGCAGACACGGCCTCGGGGTAGTAGGGAAAGCCAGGTTTGTTGGACAGAGCCAGCTGACGGCTGAAGTTGGCAAAGTCCGGCAGGCGTTTGGCGGGCAAGGCATACTGCCCACTGTAGTCCATGGCCGCCCCGGCCTCCAGGCCGCCGTTGGTGTAGTTCTCCGGAGGCTGCTGCTGCTGGAACTGCTGGGCGGCGGCGTGGTAGGGTGTGGCGTAGCTGCCTGACTGCTCTGGGAAGACGGGGGCAGAGTAGAAACTGGCGGGCTGGCCACTGAAGGCCTCCATGCCGTCCCCGCTGTGGGGCGTGATGCTGACGGAGGAACCGCTGGCCATGGTGTTGCCACCACTGCCAGACAGAGGGGCGCCAGGAAACGGCTGCATGCGCACCGCCATGGCGTGCTCCGAGGCCTGTGTGTGGATGCCATTGCTGCTGCTGGACTTGGGGGCGCTGCTCTGGAAATCCTGGGCCTGCATGCCAAAGTGGATTGTGGCTGAAACACAGAGCACACCACACATCAGCACCTTCACAAACCTCCAACAGCCAGTCATCATACCGAAGTGGATTGTGGCTGAAACACAGAGCACAGCACTCATCAGCACCTTCACAACCCTCCAACAGCCAGCCAGCCATCACACAACAGCTCACATCAGGCAGTGTTGTCACAACACTCTGTTCCTGTGGTGCCCAGGCCAGCCTGCATCTGATACACAAACCCAAACAATGCCAGACACAGCAGCTCACATCAGGCTGTGTTGTCACAACACTGTTCCTGTGGTGCCTAGGCCAGTCTACATCTGATACATAAACCCAAACAATGCCAGACACAACAAGTTCTGTGGAGTCTCTAACAATGAGTGTATGTGGGTAAGAAAGGCCAGGACAGAATGAATTCTCCTTCACATCCAAGAATGAGTGTAGGTGTGTGAGATCATGTGAAAGTCAGAGAGAAATGAAATGTGTTTGAACCACCAGAATTACCAACTGTCAAACTGTACTCAGTGAAACTTGGTGTGTGGGACGTCTTCATCCATTATCATCACAGCTGTGGGAGCCAGAATGGCTCAGTTGGCAAATCTCCGCTGGGCCGTTTTGGTACAGGGGGATTTTTCCCTCGGAGTTAGCACTGGTTCTGACTCCATTTCCCAGACAGTCCTTCGAATGAGACTATAAACCGAGGTTTCATGTGTGAACGCACGCATAACATCTTGCACACACATAAAATCCCATCACCAACTTTCGGAAGAGTAGCTCAGTTTGGCCGTTGGTATGGATGACACGTTACACATAGCATGCACCCTGTGTGAAAAATGGAAAGAATGAAGGAAGTAAGGAAACTGAGTGAATGATAATGAACGATACTGACTGGATGACACGGGAAACGACTGAATGAAGCGCCAGCTGGAAACCACTGAATGAAGCGCCAGCTGGCAGCTCTTCAGTCGGCGCTACCCAGGTAGGCATCCCGTTGTGTAAATGAGTGTGGATTGTAAAGCGCTTAGAGCTTCGTCTCTAGCCGAAAATAGGCGCTATATAAGTATTCATTATGATGACAGCTGTATCTATCACCATTTCCACTACAGGAACCATTTCCATCAGCGCTGAAATGCTTTATTGTTTGACCACATTCCATTTGCCAAGCAACGATCATCAAAAGCAAAACAGACAAGAGGCGAGAGATGAAAATTTGTGGAACTTCTCAGGAAACTATGTAGACTGGCCACTCTGTGACCTAGCCATTTTAATTAACCGAGCTGGTCATGTTGCATAAACCTCCTGATTGTTTGTCAATTCCCTGGATTACCACCTGACCTGCAAGCTACAGCTGAGCTGTTGATCTTGATTATGGAAAGCCGCACATCATCAGGTTTGCCATCATTTTGTGTTTGGCCGAATGACATGATCTTGTGGTCCAGGATTTGCCTGGGCAAGCAATTTGGAAGACTCCTGTTGGTTTCCAGTACAGAAGTTCTTCATCAATTCAGAACATGATCTACAATGTCAAGGAAATTATGTTTTTATCATCACAGATCATGGCAGATCAGACATTACCTGATACACTGCTTGAAGTTGTAACGTGTACAGGAGAAAATCATTGCGTCACGCAAAGTTTTGCTATGTTTAAGCAATGCACTGGCCTGCACTCTAGTTCATCCAATGGAAATTTTGTGCATCAGACACAAACTTGTGTGTAATAAGAATCAAAGGCAGTGAGTGAGACGACCAAAAAGTGGAAATCTGCCCCAACCGTATGGACAGATTCAAAATTTTCATCATCCGGTAAACTGAAAGTGACCACCATTCTCAATTTTGAACACAACGACATAAAAACATACATACTCTCTTTCATCATCAGGTAAACTGAAAGTGACCACAATTCTCAATGTTGAATGCAATGACTTAAAAACATACTTACACACTGCAAGCAATACCCACTTCTAAATCTTCTTCTTTTTTTTTCATTTACCAATTTGGTATGATTTAGATCTAAATTTGTTGTGATATTTCTTTAGTAACCAGGCCTCACAGTTTGTAATTGAAATCTGCTCAGATCTCTTAAAAATTAGTCTGGCAGTTGCAGGAATGTTACATTAAATATCCTGGTAGTTGAAGAGTCAATTCAAGTGCCAGTACCTCTTCTAAGTGTTGCGGCCCATACTATTAATACAACCTTGATCAAGTTGCAATACTGGTTGCAAAAATAGTAAGCATGTAACATGCTCATCAGTAAGCCGGTCAAGGGGTAGTGCCAGCTGCAACAATTTTCTGTTGCAGGTCGGTGTCAAAGTTTTCAAATGCCATGGAAGCTTCCAGTTCACACTGGAAGAATCATGTATGAACTTCATGCAAAATATGCCCTGAAAACAGAAGAGCTGTGCTTTTCTAAATCCAAAATGTTTCAGAGTCTGTTTCAAGAAATGTTTTAGGGATCATTTGTCACATTACATTTCATTTGCTTGTTGAGTTAATTTCACTGAAAAATCACTGAGGTAATACAGTTTATTAGAGTTCATTTTGTTGCTGTCCCTGATGCTTGTGTAGTACATCTAAATACTGACAGTATTTCCATAACAGCACATGTTGGATTCTAACTCCCTTAAGGATATTTTGAAAACTTTGTTTCCTTCAAATGAATAATACCCCCCCCCCCAAAAATCATCATCACCATCTGATATCAAGTACAAGAAGAAAGAACCAGAAGTGTAGACTTCATTACAGCCAGCAGTTTCATTCTGAGGCATTTCATCACAAACTACTAATGAAATCATGCAGATTAACCCTCTGACTCCCAGAACTATTTGTAATTTTTGGGGAAAAAAAACCTTACAAAAACAAAAATCGCAAAACTTCAAGTATTTCTCTAAAGCATACAGAAGTATACATTTTATTGAAGGAAAACGAATGGAGAATATAACTATTATATGTTTCATGTTGACAGGATGAGTTAACTCACAATCATGGGAAGATAACCAAGATTTTAAGAAAAAATAAACAATATTTTGAGAAAAAAAATCCATGAAAATTCAGGTCTCAGTATATCTTAAGTGGAAATGGTATTGAAATGTGCACAAATCTATAGGACATAACAACCAAGTGCAATTATTTACTAAAAAAAAATGCACACAGTGTGTTCAGGGATGCACTGAGTAATGCATATCAATGTTGGCTAGAGACACGACTTTTACTAGCACTTCACCCATCATACAAGAAAAAACTGGCAAAAAATTAACAAGTGTTGTCAACCACTGTCACTGGTGTCACATTCTGACAATTTTTGCATCACATTCTGACAATTTTTTCCTCACCTACCACGTCCTCAACCACGCCCACTACCAGCACGACGACGGCCCCTACCTGTCAATGTACTTGGTAGATCAATATTTTCATCCCGGTACTCCGAATCACTTGACTCATTGTCAGGCTGATCGACAACCACATCACCTTCATTTTCCTTTCACTTTCATCGTTGCTAATTTCACCTTCGTACGGCGTTTCAAACACAATTCTCGCCACCTCTTCGGCAGTAAATCTTCTGTCAGCCATGTTGATCTGCTCGACTAATGTTCGCTTTACAAAACGCAAAATAATGTGTCAAAATCGACCCAAAACTTGCCAACAATTCGCTTCAAACATGCTGTATGGGAGCCGCCATTTGCAAGCAAGTAAACAATATTATGTGACTGGTCAGATGATCTAATTATGTGATGACCCTTGAACCGCAGCTATATCCGCAGCCAGAAGTGAAAGGCTTAACAAGTAAAATCTGTGCATTGTTTATTCAGGCATGCCAACCTCCTGTAAATACAAAATCAAATGCAACAAAACTTTATGACTGCAGGGTGGAGGGGCGAGGGTGTTGGATGGATGGGGTGGAGGTGTGGGGGGGAGGGGTGACGGGATGGAGGTGGGTCAGGGAGATGGAAGGTGCAAAGAGAACAGGTAGAGCTCTACACCCTGTGTCAGATCGAAAATAACAGATCTGCTGCTTTCTGATACATTTTCAATCATGTTTTCCAGAGCTCTACACCCTGTTTCAGATCGAAAATAACAGATCTGCTGCTTTCAGATACATTTTCAATCATGTTTTCCAGAGCTCTACACCCTGTTTCAGATCGAAAATAACAGATCTGCAGCTTTCAGATATATTTTCAATCATGTTTTCCAGAGCTCTACACCCTGTTTCAGATCGAAAATAACAGATTGGCTGCTTTCAGATATATTTTCAACAAAGTTTTCCAGAAGATTTCCTTCTATCGAGGGAAAAGAAAATTGAGAGGAAGTGGTGTTCTGAAGATTTCCAGCAGCAAAACAGAGTAAATCAACTAAAAGAAAATACTAATAATGATGAAAATCAGCTGAAAGCACAACTGACATGCCTGCGTCTAGCACCTGGTTTAGTAGAGTTCATTTTCATTATAAAAGTATATTTCCTCTCTTTCTTTGGAAAAAAACATGTAGCGGATGATCTCCCTTAGACTGGTATGCTCACACAACATGGGGTAAACTTCCTACTGGGATGAGACGCGTTGTTTTCAGAATCAAGTCAGACTGTTGACAGCTATGCCGGACACAAGGCATGTCTGTCTCCTTGCTTTTCTACACAAGCACACATGTAGAACCGCTAACTCTGCTAAAAAAAAAAAAAGAAAAAAAAAAAAGAAAAATGCATACAGATGACACATGCAGAGCAAAAGAGGTAAATAATCTGTGACATGTTATCAGAAGTATAAATAGCAAAAGAGGTAAATAATCTGTGACTTGTTATCAGAAGTATAAATAGCAAGAGAGGTAAATAATCTGTGACATGTTATCAGAAGTATAAATAGCAAAAGAGATAAATAATCTGTGACGTGTCATCAGAAGTATAAATAGCAAAAGAGGTAAATAATCTGTGACGTGTTATCAGAAGTATAAATAACAAAAGAGGTAAATAATCTGTGACGTGTTATCAGAAGTATAAATAGCAAGAGAGGTAAATAATCTGTGACTGTTATCAGAAGTATAAATAGCAAAAGAGGTAAATAACATGTGACATGTTATCAGAAGTATAAATAGCAAAAGAGGTAAATAACATGTGACATGTTATCAGAAGTATAAATAGCAAAAGAGGTAAATAACATGTGACATGTTATCAGAAGTATAAATAGCAAAAGAGGTAAATAATCTGTGACGTGTTATCAGAAGTATAAGTAGCAAAAGAGGTAAATAATATGTGACATGTTATCAGAAGTATAAGTAGCAAAAGAGGTAAATAATATGGGGCATGTTATCAGAAGTATAAATAGCAAAAGAGGTAAATAACTTGTGACATATTATCAGAGAAGTATAAATAACAAAAGAGGTAAATAATTTCTGACATATTATCAGAGAAGTATAAATACAAAAGAGGTACACAATCTGCGAGATGTCATCAGAGAAGTATAAATAGCAGTTATTACACGTTATCAGACAAGAATAAACCATTCACTTTTACTTTGATGTGCAGCTGCTACAATACATTATGAGAAAACTATAAACCATTCACTTTGACTTTTAGATGTAGCGGCTGTAACATGTTCTCAGACAAAAAGAAAGCATTTACTTTCACTCTGATGTGTGATAGCTAGTATATATCAGAGACGTTTTAATCATTCATTTTCACTCTGATGTGTGATAGCTAGTATATATCAGAGACGTTTTAATCATTCACTTTCACTCTGATGTGTGATGGCAAGTATAATTATGTTATCAGAGACGTTTTAATCATTCACTTCACTCTGATGTGTGGCAGCATAAAACATTATCAGATATGAATTTTAACTCATTTTAACATAAAAAAAACCTATTAATCACCCTATTTAACTGTCGTGTGGTGCAGCTGTAACAAGTTATCAGAGATGTGTAAATCACTCAATTTAACTGTAATGTGATGCAACTGTCACACATCATCAGATGTATAAATCACTCAATTTAACTGTAATGTGATGCAGCTGTCACTACTCTGATGTGTAGCAGTTAAAACAGGTTACAGAAGTACACAACACTCACTTTTACTCTGACGTGTAGCAGTTAAAACATGTTACAGAAGTACACAACACTCACTTTTACTCTGATGTGTAGCAGCTATAACAGGTGACAGAAATACACAACACTTACTTTTACTCTGATATGTAGCAGCTACAACAGGTTACAGAAGTACAAAACACTCACTTTTATTCTGATGTGCAGCAGCTACAGGTTACAGAAGTACACAACACTCACTTTTACTCTGATGTGTAGCAGCTATAACAGGTTACAGAAATACACAACACTCACTTTTACTCTGCAGTGTAGCAGCTACAACAGGTTACAGAAATACACAACACTCACTTTTACTCCGCAGTGTTGCAGCTACAACAGGTTACAGAAGTACACAACACTCACTTTTACTCTGCAGTGTAGCAGCTATAACAGGTCACAGAAGTACACAACACTCACGTTTACTCTGATGTGTAGCAGCTACAACAGGTTGCAGAAATACACAACACTTACTTTTACTCTGATGTGTAGCAGCTACAACAGGTTACAGAAGTACACAACACTCACTTTTACTCTGCAGTGTAGCAGCTACAACAGGTTACAGAAATACACAACACTCACTTTTACTCTGCAGTGTAGCAGCTACAACAGGTTACAGAAGTACACAACACTCACTTTTATTCTGATATGTAGCAGCTACAACAGGTTACAGAAGTACACAACACTCACTTTTACTCTGATGTGTAGCAGCTATAACAGGTTACAGAAATACACAACACTTACTTTTACTCTGATGTGTAGCAGCTACAACAGGTTACAGAAATACACAACACTTACTTTTACTCTGATGTGCAGCAGCTACAACAGGTTACAGAAGTACACAACACTCACTTCTCTGATGTGTAGCAGCTATAACAGGTTACAGACATACACAGCAATCACTTTTACTTTGATGTGTAGCAGCTATAACAGGTTACAGAAGTACACAACACTCACTTTTACTCTGATGTGTAGCAGCTATAACAGGTTACAGAAGTACACAACACTCACTTTTACTCTGATGTGCAGCAGCTACAACAGGTTACAGAAGTACACAACACTCACTTTTACTCTGATGTGCAGCAGTTTTCTCCGATCCCTCAGAGTCGCTGCCTGAGTGAGACCTATTGCCATGGCCATCGCGTCCTTTCTGCTGCCTCTGAAAACAAGAACATTTCAAACAAAAATTTAACATAAAATACCACAGAAAACATAGCACGGTCTTCAACTGAAACATTACAACCTTAGTACCCACCAGCATGCATTGATCAGCGTTGCAAACTGCAGAGTGGGTCGGGGGGATGGAGATATGGATTGGAATCCCACTGGAAGTGTTTATTTGTGGGATTTTTCAGTAGTGGCTGGCTCCTACCCCAGGCACAGCTATGTGGGAGTTTTCAGTAGTGGCTGGCTCCTACCCTGAGGCACAGCTATGTGGGAGTTTTCAGTAGTGGCTGGCTCCTACCCTGAGGCAGAGCTATGTGGGATTTTTCAGTACTGGCTGGCTCCTACCCCCAGGCACAGCTATGTAGGAGTTTTCAGTATTAGCTGGCTCCTCCCCCGAGACAGAGCTATGTGGGATTTTTCAGAAGTGGCTGGCTCCTACCCCCAAGGCACAGCTATGTGGGAGTTTTCAGTAGTGGCTGGCTCCTACCCCGAGGCACAGCTATGTGGGAGTTTTCAGTATTAGCTGGCTCCTACCCTGAGATTTTGCAGGAACATACAGGATCTTGACTAAGTGGAAAATCCAGTAAAAAATAATAAAATAAAATAGGAACAATAACAAAAATACTGATATGATACTACAATGCTTCTCTGGTGGGGAACTAGAGGCACAACTTGGTGTGCCAGATTTCAAAACAGGGGATAATGTGCACACACACACACACACACACACACACACACACACACACACACACACACACACACACATGTATATACACTTTCTCATATACACACACTCTCTCTCTCACCCCTCACACACACACACATTCAGTCACTCACTCACACACACACACTCAGTCACTCACACACACACACACACACACACACACACACACACACACAGTCACACATACACACACTCAGTCACACAAGATAATGTTGCTTATAGCCCAGCCGACCACAAGGGGCCACATCAGGGCTAAACACACACATACACACACCTGTTTCAAGCCATTACCAAAGAAAATATGTTTGTTTTGACCCTTATGACTCTGTTTATGGTTTTTTCATGATGCCCATGAGTAGTGTGAGGCCCAAGAACTTCTTCATTTCTGGCATGTTGGTCTCTTTCCATGTAGCATATCTACAGTATTTTTTTTTTCTGTGGCCTTGCCTGCATCTGCTGGATTGTTTGTAGTGCATATCTGTTTGATTCTGTGACTAATTTTTGCACTACATCATCTGTGATAAAAAGAGAAAAAAAAAATCTATACATTTATCCCCATTGGGTTGTTCTTTCAGACCAGGATTCCCTACAGCATCAGGTAAAGTTGGCCGAAACCCATTAGCTGACTGACTGTCAACACAGACAGACACACCACCACGTCTCCTGCCACGCCCCCTTCTCCTTTCACCACTTGCTCTTCTTGGTTCACCATGCCGTGAGCTACCACCTCCCCTCCCCCCACCTCTAGCCCTCTCCCTTGCACTGACGGGTCTGTGTTCAGTTTGTGCCTACCACTGGCCATGCTATCTGATGAGTCATCACTCACATCAGCAACAGAGTCAAGCTCGAAGTCAAAGTCAGTTCTGTCTTCTACATTGATCATTTGTGGCTGAAAATCATCGTCTGCACCCTCATCTTCCAGAGAATCGTCCAACTGAAGTTCATCACCACTATCCTCTTCAAGTAGCCACTCTACTTCACGCTGAGCTTGGCTAATTCCATCAGTCGTGGACATTTTGCGCTGCTACCATATGTGCTTGGCCCTGGCATCACCATTTTGCTTGCCTCGCATAGATAATGAGTTCATTGTCACTGCAGTCACCCACTTTGATCGCTTGGAAAAGTCACTGCCTTGTCGTACGGGGTTTCCCAGACATTTTCAGATTCTACGGACCTTCATGATTCTGAATCTGGTATAGTTAAGCTTCCCGGACACAATCCGAATTTACACGAAGCCAAAATGATTGACTGCCATTCCAGAACGGTGATCGTGGCAGCAACAGGGGCATAAATTATCTGCCGTTCCGGAACAGCTTTGTGGCAGTCTAAGGGTTAAGTAACTATCTTCATCTTCATCATCCTCATGATAACAGAAACAATGTAACCTTTATACCATTGTTACCTTCATCTTCATCATCCTCATGATAACAGAAACAACGTAACCTTTATACCATTGTTATCTTTATCTTCATCATCCTCATGATAACAGAAACAACGTAACCTTTGTACCATTGTTATCTTCATCTTCATCATCTTCATGGTAAAAGAAACAACGTATCCTTCATACCATTCTATCCTTATGGTAAAAGAAACAACATAACCTTTATACCATTGTTAACTTCATCTTCATCATCCTCATGGTAAAAGAAACAACGAAACCTTTATACCATTGTTATCTTCATCTTCATCATCCTCATGATAATAGAAACAACATAACCTTTATACCATTGTTATCTTCATCATCCTCATGGTAAAAGAAACAATGTAACCTTCATACCATTATTATCTTCACTGTCTTTTCATTGGATATCTTCTTTTTTTTTTTAACTGAATCTCAACTAACATGATCTTCTTCTTCCTGCACGGAGACATGTAAACTTGACATCATCAGAACAACACATCATTTGTAAAATGTACGCATAGATAACAAAGTTCTTTCTCCAATACACTGACATCTAGTTCAGCACAGATTTTTTTTTTTCAACCATTATCATCACCATCACCTCTGCGTTCTGTTTTAGCAGAAACAGTTCATCATCTTCCTCTAAAATATCTAGGTCTTGTTGTCCTGCCCCTTCTGTACAGATAAAGTATGCCCCTCTACTGGGGAAAAGGATGCTTATCTCCAGTTTGATGTTCTTTCTTTTTTTATTTAATGTCTTTCTGGTCTATGGTCCATGTTACGAGGTGGGTGTAAAGCATGATCTGAGCAGTAGGTGTAAAGCATGATCTGAGCAGTGGTGTAAAGCATGATCTGAGCAGTGGGTGTAAAGCATGATCTGAGCAGTGGGTGTAAAGCATGATCTGAGCAGTGGCAGAAGATTCCCTGTGTCCTCAGTCAAATCTCTGCCATTTCTGGGCACAGAAAGCAGGTCTTCACTGCCTCTTACAACTAGCAGGTCCCTCCAGCTTGTTTGGTTGTCTGTCAGGCAGTGTCAACAGTGAAAAACAAATTACTGTCTCCATGGCAGACTCAGGCAATGTCATCAGTGAATAACACTGTGACAAAACATCTGAAATATCTGCCACTGCAACACAAACATCATCTGAACCACCTGCCACTGCTACACAAACATCTGAACTATCTGCCATTGCAACACAAACATCATCTGAACCACCTGCCACTGCTGCACAAACATCATCTGAACCACCTGCCACTGCTGCACAAACATCTGAACTATGCCATTGCGACATAAACATCATCTGAACCATTTGCCACTGCTGCACAAACATCTGAACCACCTGCCACTACTACACGAACATCTGAACTATCTGCCTTTGCAACACAAACATCATCTGAAAATCTGAACTATCTGCCACTGCTACACAAACATCATCTGAACCACTTGCCACTGCTACACAAACATCTGAACTCTCTGCCATTGCAACACAAACATCATCTGAACACAAACATCATCTGAAAATCTGATCTGCCACTGCTACACAAACATCATCTGAACCACCTGCTGCTGCTGCACAAACATCTGAAATATCTGCCACTGCTACACGAACATCAACTGAACCACTTACCACTGCTACAGAGCTTAATCTAGGATTTTTGAAAAAGGGGGGCAGTCCCCCCCCCCTCATATCAAAAAAGGGGGCACTCTCCCCCCCCCCCCCTCCAACCCCACGTTACATACCTCCTCCACCTTTGTACACAGACTTCAACACACCTTGATCAAATCTTCTAGATTAAACAACCACCTTGGGGCGACGTAAATACGTTTTCTTTCTTGTGTTTCAAACATAATTCACATCGCATCCCACGCGCCTTCAGCTTAGACATCCAGGGCCACTTCTTCAGCCAATCGTCTTGAAACCGGTGTTCCCTTGTACTGGCACTCTTTTCGGGCTGCTCCTCCGAGCTTTTGGATGTAGTCGCAGTTTCTTCATGATCTTCTCCACCCTCGCATGGCAAAGAATCGTTTTTTTTTTCACTTTTCCTCCATGAAAGTCGAAGTCGAATAGGGTGGGTGCACGCTTCATTTTGAAAAATATCCAATATGGCGCCTTAAACTCTCGCAACTTCTCTTCAGTGATCGAGATGGAGGAGATGAACACCGCCAATTGGTTGATTTACACTAACAGCCATGAAATATCAAGAAATCGTTCGCTCCTGCTCAGTTCTAGTTTAAGTTTTTCAAGCAGACGACAAACGAGCGCCCGCAATGATCAGTGAACAGGGCGGGCAGTCCTGCAACTGTGCGGGAGTCTGTCCGCGTTAAGACTCGATAACTGCGGTAAGGAACAGATTTTCGGGGACTGTACCAATCCCGCGCTCTAGATTAAGCTCTGCTGCTACATAAACATCTGAACTATCTGCCACTGCTACACGAACGTCATCTGAACCACTTGCCACTGCTACATAAACATCTGAACCATCTGCCATTGCGACACAAAGATCATCTGAACCACTTGCCACTGCTACATAAACATCTGAACCATCTGCCATTGCGACAAAAACATCATCTGAACCAAGTGCTATGGCTGCACAAACATCTGAACTATCTGCCACTGCGACACAAACATCATTTGAACCACCTGTCAATGCGACACAAACATCATCTGAACCATCTGCCACATCTACATAAACATCATCTACAAAATCCATCTCCTCTGAGCCACTGCTACACAAGAAAAATGTTTTTTCAACAACAAAACTATACATTATAAAGAAACACCAATAGGTTGCCCATCCAGAAGATGAAGGGGCTGTCACTCACATAGCTGGCTTTGCCTGGAGCATGCTTCCCTCCCTTGCCCATGATGTTGAGGTACATCTGCAGGCCGGACTGCTTGTGCTCCTCAATGTGAGCCAGCAGACTCTGCTCCTTCTCAAAGCCCATCCCACACATGTGGCAGTGGTGGTCCCCCTTGCCCGATGGCTCCACACTCCCGCTGTCCTCCTTTTTCATGGGGCCTCTGTCAGCACAAGACAATGACACATAGTTCAACACCTCACTCTGTCAGCAGAAGACATAATGACACATAGTTCAACACTTCACTCTGTCAGCACAAGACATAATGACACATAGTTCAACACCTCACTCTGTCAGCAAAAGACACAAAGTTCAACACTTCACTATGTCAGCAGAAGGCACTATGACACATAGTTCAACACCTCACTCTGTCAGCAAAAGACACAATGACACATAGTTCAACACTTCACTCTGTCAGCAGAAGACACAATGACACATAGTTCAAAACCTTGCTCTGTCAGCAGAAGCTACAATGACACATAGTTCAACACTTCATGCTGTCAGCAGAAGACATAATGACACATAATTCAACGCCTCACTCTGTCAGCAGAAAACACAATGACACATAGTTCAAAACTTCACTCTGTCAGCAGAAGACATAATGACACACAGTTCAACACCTCATTATGTCAGCAAAAGACACATAGTTCAATACTTCACTCTGTCAGCACAAGACATAATGACACACAGTTCAACACCTCACTCTGTCAGCAAAAGACACAAAGTTCAACACTTCACTATGTCAACAGAAGACACAGTGACACATAGTTCAACACCTCACTCTGTCAGCAAAAGACACAATGACACATAGTTCAACACTTCACTCTGTCAGCAGAAGACACAATGACACATAGTTCAAAACCTTGCTCTGTCAGCAGAAAACACAATGACACATAGTTCAACACTTCATGCTGTCAGCAGAAGACATAATGACACATAATTCAAGAGCTCACTCTGTCAGCAGAAAACACAATGACACATAGTTCAACACTTCACTCTGTCAGCAGAAGACACAACACATAGTTCAACACCTCACTCGGTCAGCAGAAGACAGTGACACATAGTTCAACACTTCACTCTGTCAGCAGAAGGCAGTGACACATAGTTCAACATTTCACTCTGTCAGCAGAAGACATGACACATAGTTCAACACCTCACTCTGTCAGCAGAAGACAGTGACACATATAGTTAAATACCTCACCCTGTCAGCAGAAGATATAGTGACTCAGTTCAACACTTCACTCTGTCAGCAGAAGACACAGTGACACATAGTTCACACCTCACTCTGCCAGCACAAGACATAATGACACATAGTTCAACACTTCACTCTGTCAGCAGGAGACACAGTGACACATAGTTCAACACTTCACTCTGTCAGCAGAAGACATGACACATAGTTTCACACTTTACTTGCCAGCCAGAAGACATAATGACACATACATAGCGCCACCTGTGGAACAGAAATTCCTGTGAGAAGGCGGGGGTCCGGGGGCTGCCATAGGCCCCCGGTGGGGTGCAGGGGCAATGCTCCTGCTGGGGGTCTGGGGGCAACGGCCCCAGACGCTGATGGGTACATGCACATTTGGAGGTAAAAAAATTAGCTTTTCTCAGGTCGAAAAGGGGATATTTCTTCCATCTCATCATGCTAGAATTAGACATGAACAGTACTGATAGCAAAGCATACAGATTACAAAAATTACAGTCATCACACATTGCTCAACATTAGAAAGCACTTCAACTTATCACTTCAGTCCAACAAGTAAACTGTGGCTTGACAGGTTACGCAGAGAAGAAAAGTCTCCAGACTAATGTCCATTTGTGTTGCTCTTTGCTCCTAGATTATCTAGCTACGATGAAAGATGCTTTGGAAGTCTTGGTTTTTCAGTCTGTATACAATGGATACCACCAATATTGCAATTTTCTTGTTTCATCATCCCTGGATATCTGATTCTCTATAGTCTTGTAACAGCAAACTGAAAGTTTCTATCAAGATGTTGGTAATCATCATCACCATGGTAATAAAGAACACAAAAAAATGGGGGGGGGGGGGGGGGGGGGGGAATCACTAAGGAAAAAATTCTCTCCTACAATGTACACTTATATCTGTTCAGAACTACACTTTTTTTTCACAACCTGTCAGCCTAACAGGAGGAGGATGCTGGGGGGGGGGGAGGGGGGGGGGGGGGAATTGAGTTGTTCTCTGTCCTTGAGGGCATCTGATGTTGCCGACTTCGCTTTTTTCAACAAATCTATTGGAAACTGCTGCTCATAGCAAGCCCCACTCATGTTGGCTTTGACCATGTACCACCATCATGGCATCATCGCCGCATTCCTCTTGTGCTTGGCAGAAGAGGCATGAAGTTCGATGTGTTTTTTTCCACCATGTGAGATGTTGATGTCAGTACGGCATTCTTTACAAAATGCATGATATTCGTCTCTCTTGGACACATCAATGAAGGCGTAGTCGACTTTGTATCGCGGCAAAAACTTGACTTTTGCCCTTTTTTTCGAGTCCATGTGACACTGCTTTCCTGAAGCCATTTTCGCGCGGATGGAAGTACCGGACGGAAGTAACGGGCGGAAGTCGATTTGTTTTGGTAAACCGATGTGTCTTTTTACCGACACCTTGCGAAAAATTACCGAAACGTGAAGTGATTTTTGATTTTTCATTTTTCGGGAAAAAAAGACAACTTTCGGGATTTCCTGTCAGATTTTCATTTTCGGGAGTTTCCCGAAAATTTCGGGAGGGTTGGCAGCTATGCACATAGTTTCACACTTAACTCTGCCAGCACAAGACATAATGACACACAGTTTAACACCTCACTCTGTCAGCAGAAGACACAACACATAGTTCAACACCTCACTCTGTCAGCAGAAGACGTGGCACATAGTTCAACACCTCACTCTGTCAGCAGAAGACATAGTGACTCAGTTCAACACTTCACTCTGTCAGCAGAAGACACAGTAACACATAGTTCAACACCTTACTCTGTCAGCAGAAGACATAGTGACACATAGTTCAACACCTCACTCTGTCAGCAGAAGACATAGTGACACATAGTTCAACACTTCACTCTGTCAGCACAAGACACAATGACACAGTTCAACACCTCACTCTGTCAGCACAAGACATAATGACACATAGTTCAACACCTCACTCTGTCAGCACAAGACATAATGACACACAGTTCAACACCTCACTCTGCAGAAGACACAATGACACATAGTTCAACACCTCACTCTGTCAGCACAAGACATAATGACACACAGTTCAACACTTCTCTCTGTCAGCACAAGACATGACACATAGTTTCACACCTCACTCTGTCAGCAGAAGACATAGTGACACATAGTTCATCACCTCACTCTGTCAGCAGAAGACATAGTGACACATAGTTCAACACCTCACTGTCAGCAGAAGACACAGTGACACATAGTTCAACATCTCACTCTGTCAGCAGAAGACATAGTGACACATAGTTCAACACTTCACAGCAAATGCACAACCAGATCCACAGAGCTGCTCACCAAAACAATGACACTGAAAAACATGAAACAAGAATAATGAAGAATATTTTCAATTAACAGTCCTCCCCATTCCACCATTACTCGTTAAGAATCCATCTGCATGTTCAACTCAATGCAGGGTCAGTCTACTTTCAATCCCCATGCTGGTTATCTGGGAACAGTAAAGCATTAATGGCATGGTTTTTTTGACAGTGTTGTTTCAATTCCTGCTCCCAGCACTCCTACAGCCTGCACATCAAGGTGGTATTTTGCCTCCATCTTGAGCCCAATGTGACGAACAATACCAGGTGACAGTTACAGTAATGGTACATTGACCACAACTGTGGGTGATTTAGCTGTCCAGAAGAGGCAATACTGATGGTGCCAACTGAAGTGTCAGTGAAGTCCATTCAAACTGGGGTGGCTGTGACGTACCTGACCCATGTGTGGTCAGTCACAGTTGATGTGCTGAGGTTGTGCAGTGCAGGTGTGTGACCAAACTGGTCAGTCACAGTTGATGTGCTGAGGTTGTGCAGTGCAGGTGTGTGACCACACTGGTCAGTCACAGCTGATGTGCTGAGGTTGTGCAATGCAGGTGTGTGACCACACGGGTCAGGTTGTAGAGTGCAGGTGTGTGACCACACTGGTCAGAGTGTGCAGTGCAGGTGTGTGACCACACTGTCAGGTTGTGCAGTGCAGGTGTGTGACCACACTGGTCAGCCAACACCAGCACCACACTAACTGACGCATGCACAAACTTCAACCACTCCAATATCCTTGCTTCAAATTTGGTGTGATTTGGACTTGTGGGATTTTTTGCAGTTTTGTGCTATACTTCAGTCTGTGTGTCAATACTCCTGTCTGTGTGTCAATACTCCAGTATACTTCAGTCTGTGTGCCAATACTTCAGTCTGTGTGTCAATACTTCAGTCTGTCAATACTCCAGTCTGTGTGTCAATACTCCAGTCTGTGTGTCAATACTTCAGTCTGTCAATACTCCAGTCTGTGTGTCAATACTCCAGTCTGTGTGTCTCAACTTCAGTCTGTGTGTCAATACTCCAGTCTGTGTGTCAATACTCCAGTCTGTGTGTCAATAATCCAGTCTGTGTGTCAATACTTCAGTCTGTCAATACTCCAGTCTGTGTGTCAATACTCCAGTCTGTGTGTCAATACTTCAGTCTGTGTCAACACTTCAGTTATGTGTCAATACTCCTGTGTGTCAATACTTCAGTCTGTGTGTCTCTACTCCAGTCTGTGTGTCTCAACAACAGTCTGTGTGTCAATACTCCAGTCTGTGTGTCAATACTCCAGTCTGTGTGTCAATACTCCAGTCTGTGTGTTAACACTTCAGTCTGTGTGTCAACACTTCAGTCTGTGTGTCAATACTCCAGTCTGTGTGTCAATACTTCAGTCTGCGCCATACTTCCAAAATAAGGCTGATAATTTGGAAAACCTTTCAGTAGATAACCAGTTAAATCAGACTCTGAAAAGCCAGACTCAAAACGCTTGTCCTTGGTGAAGAAGGACTGTGCTCTGACAGCTTGTGGACAGTGAGGACTTGGACAGGACATCAGCATGCTGTGTTCACTGGGACCTCACCCTCACTCTGCACATGGCCCAGCTTCCTCTGTGCTCCTGTCACTCCTGACCATCAGCATGCTGTGTTCACTGGGACCTCACTCTGCACACGGCCCAGCTTCCTGTGTGCTCTGTGCTCCTGTCACTCCTGACCATCAGCATGCTATGTTCACTGGGACCTCACTCTGCACACGGCCCAGCTCCTTCTGGGCTCTTGTCACTCCTGACCATCAGCATCCTGTTTCACTGGGACCTCACCCTCACTCTGCACATGGCCCAGCTTCCTCTGTGCTTTGTGCTCTTGCCACTCCTGACCATCAGCATCCTGTGTTCACTGGGACCTCACTCTGCACATGGCCCAGCTTCCTCTGTGCTCTGGGCTCTTGTCACTCCTGACCATCAGAAAGCTGTGTTCACTGGGACCTCACTCTGCACATGGCCCAGCTTCCTCTGTGCTCTGGGCTCTTGTCACTCCTGACCATCAGCATCCTGTGTTCACTGGGACCTCACCCTCACTCTGCACATGGCCCAGCTCCCTCTGGGCTCTTGTCACTCCCGACCATCAGCATGAACAGACAAAGAAATGGCACCACTGCCGTCCTCATGCAGCAAGGATTCTGGGAATGCCATTTAACTTAAAAAGGAGTCTCTCTACCTTTCTGGGACAAGTTCATCGCCCACTCTCTTTGTCATAGATAGGAGAGCAGACCTTTACTAGGTAGGGTAGTGCATCTTACAAACCCCCTCCCCCCCCCCCCCCCCCCCCCTCAAATCATCACACACACACGCACTACCTGACAGCGGCAAGGACAACTGGGTCTGCAGCTTCTTCTTCTGAGCCCTGGCGATGTGGCGCTTCATGTGTTGCCGGAAATAGCGCTGCTCAGCAAAGAGGCGGCCGCAGAGGCCACAGACGTAGGGGGGCTCCTTGCCGTGGGTGTGGGCGTGGGCCTCCAGGTCCATGGAGGAGGGGGCAGTGAAGCTACAGGCCAGGCAGGCAAACTGGTGCTGGCTGTCCAAGGCGTGGGTCCTCATGTGCGTGGCCAGCGCCAGGCTGTGTTCAAACTGCTTGCTGCACACCCCGCACCAGTACTGGCTACCTGCCGCGTGGCCCAGCATGTGGCGGTGGTAGTGCAGCTGAAACAGCACACAGTACATGTTACACTACATGTTACACCACATGATACACTACATGTTACATGTAGCCATCACAGGAACCCACAGCACTTTACACAACATGGCTACATATGGCCCAGCATGTGGTGGTGTTAGTGCAGCTGATACAGCAACACCACACGTTACACTGCATGTAGCCATCACACACCACACATCAACACCACATGTTCCACTGCATGTAGCCACCACACATCACACATCAACACAACATGTTACACTGCATGTAGCCATCACACCACACATCAACACCACATGTTACACTGCATGTAGCCATCACACACCACACATCAACACAACATGTTACACTGCATGTAGCCATCACACACCACACATCAATACCACATGTTACACTACATGTAGCCATCACACCACACATCAACACAACATGTTACATTGCATGTAGCCATCACACACTACACATCAGCACTACATGTTACACTGCATGTAGCCATCACACACCACACATCAACACCACACGTTACACTACATGTAGCCATCACACTCCACACATCAACACAACATGTTACACTACATGTAGCCATCACACCACACATCAACACAACATGTTACATTGCATGTAGCCATCACACACTACACATCAACACCACATGTTACACTGCATGTAGCCATCACACACCACACATCAACACCACATGTTACACTGCATGTAGCCATCACACACCACACATCAACACAACATGTCACACTGCATGTAGCCATCACAGGGATGTGTCGGTGGTAGTGCAGCTGATACATTCACACAACATGTTACACTACATGCTACATGTAGCCATCACAGGGAACCCACCGCACTTTACACAACATGGCTACATATGGCCCAGCATGTGTCGGTCATAGTGCAGCTGACACACAACATGTTACACTACATGTGGCCCTCACAGGGAACTCACAGCACATTACACAACATGGCTACATACACAAATGAAAACACCTTCCAAGAGCGCTGGCACTATCAACTTAAAATCAAATTTGTTTTAAAAAAAAAAAAAAAGCAAAACATACAAGCTATTTATGAACACAAAATAAAACCCATTCTTATTCACTCTGATTTGCATGAAAAAAAAAACCCTCCAAAACAATATTGTTAATATTTACATACATTTTTTTCATAGACACATATCAACCTTTCAACACCTGTTCCGCCCCATTCTATCCTTTTCACCATTACCAATTAACTTATTATGTAATCCTCCAACCTGTTCCACCCCATTCTATCCTTTTCACCATTACCATGTAACATATTACATAATCATCCAACCTGTTCTGCCCCATTCTATCCTTTTCACCATCACCAATTAACTTAATAACTCTCTTGACAAGCATGCGCCCGCTAGCACCCGACTGGAAATCACACTGCCAAAAGGCTGAGCACCTGCCAGTGCCCGGTAAAACATGTGGCAACAATGGGCGTCGCCATGTTTCTCGTAGAAAAGCAAGTCTCGTGAGAACATGACTTCGTTCTTCCTGTAGCGATTCACTTCCGTTTGCAAAAAACTGCAAGTCAATACATGCCATAGTTCTCAAGTTATGAATTTTTAAAGTTTTGTGGTTGAAATGCTGTTTTTCACCATGGCTAACCTTGATTTCTGCTGTTCTATGACGGGATTTAGTGATGAAGATACTGTGATTTGTAGGATTTACGGCATAAGACTTAGTGAAAGTACTGGGTGATGAAGCTTAGAGTGACCTAGATTTCGACTGGGATGAGGTTCCAGATATGATAAACAACGATTCAGAAGAAAGTTATGAAGAAGAAGATTTTTTTTTCCCGAGCAAATGGCTCATGTGACATTCTTCAAATTTATGATATAGCAACATATATATTCGTAGGAATTTTCCAAATTATTTTCATTTCATTATTTCCTTTCCTCTCTTTTAAATTAATTTTTAAATTGGGTAACCATGTTCAAAATACGGAGTTACTTCTCTTGCCGTAGGTTTTTGGCGTAACTAAGTGCATACTGAAGAGGGTTAAGTAATCCTAAGACCTCTTCTGCCCCATTCTATCCTTTTCACCATTACCAATCAAGCAATCCTCCAACCTGTTCCGCCTCACAAAACTGCTACTACATTTCTTTCCCATCCTGTTTCCAGTGCAGTTAATTGGGGAGTTCTGAGCATTAATACACAGTCATTGAGGATGTCTGCTCAAGCAAAAGTGCCTGCTGTTTCCTAAGTACTTACATTCTAGCCCAAAAATTGTTCTTAAAATAAATTTCAGCTCAAGTGTGACTACAAGTAAAATAGGACTGTCCATTTCTTCACTGCAGATGAGTCTGTGGCCTCAGCTTCAGTGAATCAGTAACCACTCTGAAAGCCATGGGACTGTACTAGTTTGTGTGCACTCCCTGCAGCAGTTCAGATATCACTATACCAATGTCAACCACTCTGAAAGCCATGGGACTGTACTAGTTTGTGTGCACTCCCTGCAGCAGTTCAGATATCACTATACCAATGTCAACCACTCAGAAAGCCATGGGACTGTACCAGTGTGTGTGCACTCACAGCAGCAGTTCAGACATCACTGTATCAATGTCAATCACTCAGAAAGCCATGAGACTGTAGTAGTGTGTGTGCACTCCCTACAGCAGTTCAGACATCACTGTATAAATGTCACCCACTCAGAAAGCCATGAGACTGTAGTAGTGTGTGTGCATTCCCGCAGCAGTTCAGACATCACTATATCAATGTCAACCACTCAGAAAGCCATGAGATTGTACTAGTTTGTGTGCACTCCCTGCAGCAGTTCAGACATCACTATATCAATGTCAACCACTCAGAAAGCCATGGGACTGTACCAGTGTGTGTGCACTCACAGCAGCAGTTCAGACATCACTGTATCAATGTCAACCACTCAGAAAGCCATGAGATTGTACTAGTTTGTGTGCACTCCCTGCAGCAGTTCAGACATCACTATATCAATGTCAACCACTCAGAAAGCCATGGGACTGTACCAGTGTGTGTGCACTCACAGCAGCAGTTCAGACATCACTATATCAATGTCAACCACTCAGAAAGCCATGAGATTGTACTAGTTTGTGTGCACTCCCTGCAGCAGTTCAGACATCACTATATCAATGTCAACCACTCAGAAAGCCATGGGACTGTACCAGTGTGTGTGCACTCCCTACAGCAGTTCAGACATCACTATATCAATGTCAACCACTCAGAAAGCCATGAGATTGTACTAGTTTGTGTGCACTCCCTGCAGCAGTTCAGACATCACTATATCAATGTCAACCACTCAGAAAGCCATGGGACTGTACCAGTGTGTGTGCACTCCCTGCAGCAGTTCAGACATCACTATATCAATGTCAACCACTCAGAAAGCCATGAGATTGTACTAGTTTGTGTGCACTCCCTGCAGCAGTTCAGACATCACTGTATCAATGTCAACCACTCAGAAAGCCATGAGATTGTACTAGTTTGTGTGCACTCCCTGCAGCAGTTCAGACATCACTATATCAATGTCAACCACTCAGAAAGCCATGGGACTGTACCAGTGTGTGTGCACTCCCTGCAGCAGTTCAGACATCACTGTATCAATGTCAACCACTCAGAAAGCCATGGGACTGTACCAGTGTGTGTGCACTCACAGCAGCAGTTCAGACATCACTAGTATCAATGTCAATCACTCAGAAAGCCATGGGACTGTAGTAGTGTGTGTGCACTCCCTCAGCAGTTCAGACATCACTGTATCAATGTCAACACTCAGAAAGCCATGGGACTGTACTCATGTGTGTGCACTCCCTGCAGCAGTTCAGACATCACTGTATCAATGTCAACCACTCAGAAAGCCATGGGACTGTACCAGTGTGTGTGCACTCCCTGCAGCAGTTCAGACATCACTGTATCAATGTCAACCACTCAGAAAGCCATTAGGATTGTACCAGTGTGTAAGCACTCCCTGAAGCAGTTCAGACATCACTATATCAATGTCAACCACTCAGAAAGCCATTAGGATTGTACCAGTGTGTAAGCACTCCCTGAAGCAGTTCAGACATCACTATATCAATGTCAACCACTCAGAAAGCCATAAGGATTGTATCAGTGTGTGTGCACTCCAACAGCAGTTCAGACATCACTGTATCAATGTCAACCACTCAGAAAGCCATGGGACTGTACTAGTGTGTGTGCACTCCCTGCCCATGTAACGACTGAGGGCAGTTCAGAGATCCAGGCATCACTGTCTTCAGTGCCGTGTGCAAGTGGGAGTCACAGCTGATGTCAAGAGTGGATGACAGATTAGGAGAAATCACTGAATCATGCACATCAGCAACACAGAAACAGACACATGCACAGCTAACTACACCCACTACAGGATTTCTTATACACAATTTCCTGTGATTTAGACTTGCAGGGTTTGGGTTTTTTTTAAGCAATTCTGTTCAAAATTTAATTGTACAACCATTCATCACTCTACAAGAATAATTTTGTCATTAAAGAAAGTGCTGTTTAAAAAAAAAAAAGAAGGTAAGTATTCCTGCCAACAGAAAACCTGCACTGTTCAACACTCTGCCTGGCTCACCTTCTTGGCAAAACTCTTCCCACACTGGTCACAAGTAAAGGGACGATCCTTGGTGTGCACAGAGGAGTGGGAGGCCAGGTCGGTGCCGTTCTGAAAGGTGCGTCCACACAGGTGACAGAAGAAGTCGTCGTCCCCTGCATGCATCTTCATATGCTGCTTGAGCCCCGAGGCGCGCGCACACTCCCGGCCACACAGCACGCACTCATGGCTCTTGCTGTTGCGGTGCTTGTTGCGCATGTGCACGGCCAGCTGGGACTGGGTCCAGAACGACTTGCTGCAGTTGGGGCACTGGTGGCGCTGGTCTGCCGAATGCACCTTCTGCTGGACACAGAGGATAAACATCATCACACCTTCTGCTGGACACAGGATAAACATCATTACACCTTCTGTTGGACACAGAGGATAAACATCATCAGACCTTCTGCTGGACACAGAGGATACACAGTGGACATATCATCATCATCACATCTTCTGCTGGACACAGAGGATACACATCATCACACCTGCTGGACACAGAAGATAAACATCATCACACCTTCTGTTGGAAACAGAGGATAGACATCATCACACCTGCTGGACACAGAGGATAAACATCATCACACCTTCTGCTGGACACAGAGGATAAACATTATCACACCTTCTGCTGGACACAGAGGATAAACATCATCACACCTGTTGGACACAGAGGATAGACATCATCACACCTTCTGCTGAACACAGAGGATAAACATCATCACACCTTCTGCTGAACACAGAGGATAGGCATCATCACACCTTCTGCTGGACAGAGGATGGACATCATCACACCTTCTGCCGGACAGAGGATACACATCATCACACCTTCTGCTGGACAGAGGATACACATCATCACACCTTCTGCTGGACAGAGGATACACATCATCACACCTTCTGCTGGAAAGATGATACACATCATCACACCTGTTGGACACAGAGGATAGACATCATCACACCTTCTGCTGGACACAGAGGATAGACATCATCACACCTCCTGCTGGACACAGAGGATAGACATCATCACACCTTCTGCTGGACAGAGGATAGACATCATCACACCTTCTGTTGGACACAGAGGATACACATCATCACACCTTCTGCTGGACAGAGGATACACATCATCACACCTTCTGCTGGACACAGAGGATACACATCATCACACCTTCTGCTGGACAGAGGATACACAGTGGACATATCATCATCATCACACCTTCTGCTGGACACAGAGGATACACAACATCACACCTTCTGCTGGACACAGAGGATAGACATCATCACACCTTCTGCTGGACACAGAGGATAGACATCATCACACCTTCTGCTGGACACAGAGAATAGACATCATCACACCTCCTGCTGGACACAGAGGATAGACATCATCACACCTTCTGCTGGACAGAGGATACACAGTGGGCATATCATCATTATTGGCCATCATCCTTTTCCTTCAGTGTGAGTCTTACGACAGTGCAGCAGACCATACAGGTTCTCCTCAGGAGCAGCACCAAGTTCTGTCCTGCCTCCACACAACAATAATGCACCACTGTTCACAGCATGGTCACTGATCTACTGACAGCCCTCAGACTGGTCACACCATGACTGTTCAATCCTCTATTGACAGCATTCACACTGGTAGGCTGTGCTAAGGGCACCAGCCAGTTCTCTACTTTTCACCCTTAGATGACAGCACTGTGTTTTAAAAAGTCAACACCAATGTATCAGAGAGCCCACCAACCCCAGTCCCCAGGCTACAGCAGCCAGCTGGCATGAAGACACATCCAGCCCCTGAGCCGACTGTCCCAGCATCACACACCTCTCCTCACTGTTCTCCACTCTGACAGTTCCCCACTACCCCATGGTTCGGCACTGATGGTACAGGCCTCCACGCGGAGGTCACCTGGTTCCACTGTCAGAGGCATTACCTGTGAGATTTGGGTTTTCGCCACCTCATGCCCAGATTATAATGTGCTATGGGATCCAGCAGGAAGAGTGGAACCAGCCAGCTGAGTTTTCCTCCACATACAGGAACAGTGGAACCAGCCAGCTGAGTTTCCATCCACATACAGGAAGAATGGAACCAGTCAGCTGAGTTTTCCTCCACATACAGGAAGAGTGGAACCAGTCAGCTCAGTTTCCCTCCACATACAGGAAGAGTAGAACCAGCCAACTGAGTTTCTCTCCACATACAGGAAGAGTGGAACCAGTCAGTTGAGTTTCCATCCACATACAGGAAGAGTGGAACCAGTCAGCTGAGTTTCCCTCCACATACAGTAACAGTGGAACCAGCCAGCTGAGTTTCCATGTACAGCTGAGTTTTCATCCATGTACAGGAAGAGTCGAACTAGTCAGCTGAGTTTCCCTCCACATACAGGAAGAGTGGAACCAGCCAGCTGAGAAGAGTGGAACCAGCCAGCTGAGTTTCCATCCACATACAGTAAGAGTGGAACTAGCCAACTGAGTTTCCCTCCACATACAGTAACAGTGGAACCAGTCAGCTGAGTTTCCCTCCACATACAGGAAGAGTGGAACCAGTCAGCTGAGTTTCCCTCCACATACAGGAACAGTGGAACAAGCCAGCTGAGTTTTCATCCTTGTACAGGAAGAGTGGAACCAGTCAGCTGAGTTTCCCTCTACATACAGGAAGAGTGGAATCAGTCTGCTGAGTTTCCCTCCACGTACAGGAAGAGTGGAACCAGCCAGCTTAGTTTCCATCCACATACAGGAAGAGTGGAACCAGTCAGCTGAGTTTCCATCCACATACAGGAAGAGTGGAACCAGTCAGCTGAGTTTCCCTCCATGTACAGGAAGAGTGGGACCAGCCTGCTGAGTTTCCCTCCACATACAGGAAGAGTGGAACCAGTCAGCTGAGTTTCCCTCCACATACAGGAAGAGTGGAACCAGTCAGCTGAGTTTCCCTCCACGTACAGGAAGAGTGGAACCAGCCAACTGAGTTTCCTACCACATACAGGAAGAGTGGAACCAGTCAGCTGAGTTTCCATACACATACAGGAAGAGTGGAACCAGTCAGCTGAGTTTCCCTCCACATACAGGAAGAGTGGAACCAGTCAGCTGAGTTTCCATCCATGTACAGGAACTGAGGAAGAGTGGAACCAGTCAGCTGAGTTTCCCTCCACATACAGGAAGAGTGGAACCAACCAGCTGAGAAGAGTGGAACCAGTCAGCTGAGTTTCCCTCCACATACAGGAAGAGTGGAACCAGTCAGCTGAGTTTCCCTCCACATACAGGAAGAGTGGAACCAGTCAGGTGAGTTTCCATCCATGTACAGGAAGAGTGGAACCAGTCAGCTGAGTTTCCCTCCACATACAGGAAGAGTGGAACCAGCCAGCTGAGAAGAGTGGAAACAGTCAGCTGAGTTTCCAACAGGAAGAGTGGAACCAGTCAGCTGAGTTTCCAACAGGAAGAGTGGAACTAGTCAGCTGAGAAGAGTGGAACCAGTCAGCTGAGTTTCCATCCACCTACAGGAAGAGTGGAACTAGTCAGCTGAGAAGAGTGGAACCAGTCAGCTGAGAAGAGTGGAACCAGTCAGCTGAGTTTCCATCCACGTACAGGAAGAGTGGAACCAGTCAGCTGAGTTTCCCTCCACGTACAGGAAGAGTGGAACCAGCCAACTGAGTTTCCTACCACATACAGGAAGAGTGGAACCAGTCAGCTGAGTTTCCATACACATACAGGAAGAGTGGAACCAGTCAGCTGAGTTTCCCTCCACATACAGGAAGAGTGGAACCAGTCAGCTGAGTTTCCATCCATGTACAGGAACTGAGGAAGAGTGGAACCAGTCAGCTGAGTTTCCCTCCACATACAGGAAGAGTGGAACCAACCAGCTGAGAAGAGTGGAACCAGTCAGCTGAGTTTCCCTCCACATACAGGAAGAGTGGAACCAGTCAGCTGAGTTTCCCTCCACATACAGGAAGAGTGGAACCAGTCAGCTGAGTTTCCATCCATGTACAGGAAGAGTGGAACCAGTCAGCTGAGTTTCCCTCCACATACAGGAAGAGTGGAACCAGCCAGCTGAGAAGAGTGGAACCAGTCAGCTGAGTTTCCAACAGGAAGAGTGGAACCAGTCAGCTGAGTTTCCAACAGGAAGAGTGGAACTAGTCAGCTGAGAAGAGTGGAACCAGTCAGCTGAGTTTCCATCCACCTAGAGGAAGAGTGGAACCAGTCAGCTGAGAAGAGTGGAACCAGTCAGCTGAGAAGAGTGGAACCAGTCAGCTGAGTTTCCATCCACCTACAGGAAGAGTGGAACCAGTCAGCTGAGTTTCCATCCACGTACAGGAAGAGTGGGAACCAGTCAGCTGAGTTTCCAACAGGAAGAGTGGAACCAGTCAGCTGAGAAGAAGGGAACCAGTCAGCTGAGAAGAAGGGAACCAGTCAGCTGAGTTTCCATCCACCTACAGGAAGAGTGGAACCAGTCAGCTGAGAAGAGTGGAAACAGTCAGCTGAGTTTCCATCCACGTACAGGAAGAGTGGAACCACTCAGCTGAGTTTCCAACAGGAAGAGTGGAACCAGTCAGCTGAGAAGAGTGGAACCAGTCAGCTGAGTTTCCAACAGGAAGAGTGGAACCAGTCAGCTGAGAAGAGTGGAACCAGTCAGCTGAGTTTCCAACAGGAAGAGTGGAACCAGTCAGCTGAGAAGAGTGGAACCAGTCAGCTGAGTTTCCATCCACCTGCAGGAAGAGTGGAACTAGTCAGCTGAGAAGAGTGGAATCAGTCAGCTGAGTTTCCAACAGGAAGAGTGGAACCAGTCAGCTGAGAAGAGTGGAACCTGTCACCTGAGAAGAGTGGAACCAGTCAGCTGAGTTTCCATCCACCTACAGGAAGAGTGGAACCAGCCAGCTGAGAAGAAGGGAACCAGTCAGCTGAGTTTCCATCCACGCAGAGGAAGAGTGGAACCAGCCAGCTGAGTTTCCATCCACACACCGGTTGTGTCTCTCAGACTGTTGCTGAAGTTTCGTGAACAACGTTGCAGGTGCAGAGCTGCCAACCTCTGAAAAGACTTGAGAGGAATGTTTTTGAACACTGAGAGGAATTTCTGACAGCTGAGAGAAATACATGCGCTATCACACCCAAAACAAACTAATGACATTCCAGACACTGTATTTTCTTTCCTTTTGCCAAGTGCTTTCATGGAATCACTGTCTCAGTCAGTACATTGTTGCTCTCTTACATTTTTGAAGCACACTGTCACTAAACTTCATCTTATGGCTTGGCTCGTTTTTGCACTTCAGAATCATCAGTGCCTCTGTGGTGTCTTGACTCAAGGAGGAATGAAAATCTGTCAGGTTTTTCCTGACATGGCTGAACTGGCTGAATTGCTGACTGGGATCAGCAGCACTCCCATCATGACAGCAGAAAGCAACCCGAATCTGCTCTTCTGTTCTACTTTCTTTTTCTTTTCTGCCTCAGGGTTAATCAGTCCAGCAGGTACTTCGACATGATGGCGGCAGAAGAAGCTCAACCGGCAATAAGTTTCCAAACAGCTCTTTGACTAAATGAACTATTTTACATGCAAAACTTTTTATATCAAGCGGAATAGCGGAATGGCGCGCATTTGAACATAACAAACTTCACCAAAAGCAGGATGGTTGGCATCTCAGCGGGTGTCTGTGTTCTTCAGGCTTGCTCAGTATCAGGATATACTGTCCTGCCTTTTCTCAGGCCAGAATAGAACCTTAAAGCACCATCATCATCATCTTCATCTTCCATGGTCACCATCGTCATCATCATCTTCCATGTCCACCATCATCATCTTCCATGTCCATCATCATCATCATCATCTTCCATGTCCACTATCATCATCATCATCTTCCATGTCCATCTTCATCATCATCATCTTCCATGTCCACCATCATCATCATCATCTTCCATGTCCACCACCACCATCATCATCATCATCATCACCATCATCATCATCCTCTTCCATGTCCACCATCATCATCATCATCTTCCATGTCCACCACCATCATCATCATCATCATCATCTTCCATGTCCACCATCATCATCATCATCATCATCATCATCTTCCATGTCCACCATCATCATCATCATCATCTTCCATGTCCATCATCATCATCATCTTCTATGTCCACGATCATCATCATCTTCTTCGTCGTCCACTATCATCATCTTCTTCCATGTCCATTATCATCATCATTATCATGGACAGTTCATGTCAATGTGGTCACAAACATCAAGTTCACTGGGACTGGGATGGACAATGTTGAACTGGGATGGACAATGTTGGGACTGGGACTGGGATGGACAATGTTCGGACTGGGATGAACAATGTTGCGACTGGGATGGACGATGTTGGGACTGGGACTGGGATGGACAATGTTGGGACTGGGATGGACAATGTTGGACTGGGATGGACGATGTTGGACTGGGATGGACAATGTTGGGACTGGGATGAACAATGTTGCGACTGGGACTGACAGTGCTGGGACTGGGATGGACAATGTTGGGACTGGGATGGACAATGCTGGGACTGGGATGGACAGTGCTGGGAGAGGGATGGACAATGTTGGGACTGGGATGGACAATGTTGGACTGGGATGGACAATGTTGGACTGAGATGGACAATGCTGGGACTAGGATGGACAGTGCAGGGACTGGGATGGACAATGTTGGGATTGGGATGGACAATGCTGGGAATGGGATGGACAATGTTGTCACTGGGATGGACAGTGTTGGGACTAGGATAGACAACGTTGGGACTGGGATGGACAAGGCTGGGACTGAGATGGACAATGCTGGGACTGGGATGGACAATGCTGGGACTGGGATGGACAATGTTGTCAATGGGATGGACAATGTTGGGACTGGGATGGACAATGCTGGGACTGGGATGGACAATGCTGGGACTGGGATGGACAATGTTGGGACTAGGATGGACCATGTTGGGAATGGGATGTACAATGTTGGGACTGGGATGGACAATGCTGGGACTGGGATGGACAATGCTGGGACTGGGATGGACAATGTTGGGACTAGGACAGACAATGCTGGGACTGGGATGGACAATGTTGGGACTGGGATGGACAATGTTGGGACTGGGATAGACAATGCTGGGACTGGGATGGACAATGTTAGGACTGGGATTCACAATGTTGGGACTAGGATGGACAATGCTGGGACAGGGATAGACAATGCTGCGACTAGGATGGACAATGTTGGGACTGGGATGGACAATGTTGGGACTGGAGTGGTCAATGTTGGGACTGGGATGGACAATGTCGGGACTGGGATGGACAATGCTGGGACTGGGATGGACAATGCTGGGACTGGGATGGACAGTGCTGGGAGAGGGATGGACAATGTTGGGACTGGGATGGACAATGTTGGACTGGGATGGACAATGTTGGACTGAGATGGACAATGCTGGGACTAGGATGGACAGTGCAGGGACTGGGATGGACAATGTTGGGATTGGGATGGACAGTGCTGGGAATGGGATGGACAATGTTGTCACTGGGATGGACAGTGTCGGGACTAGGATAGACAACGTTGGGACTGGGATGGACAATGTTGGACTGAGATGGACAATGCTGGGACTGGGATGGACAATGCTGGGACTGGGATGGACAATGCTGTGACTGGATGGACAATGCTGGGACTGGGATTCACAATGTTGGGACTGGGATGGACAAGGCTGGGACTGGGATAGACAATGCTGGGACTAGGATGGACAATGCTGGGACTGGGATGGACAGTGTTGGGACTGGGATGGACAATGTTGGAACTGGGTGGACAGTGCTGGGACTGGGATGGACAATGCTGGACTGGGATGGACAATGTTGGGACTAGGATGGACAATGTTGGGACTGGGGTGGACAATGTTGGGACTGGGATGGACAATGTTGGACTGGGATGGACAATGCTGGGACTGGTATGGACAATGCTGGGACTGGGATGGACAATGTTGGGACTGGGGTGAACAGTGCTGGGACTGGGATGGACAATGTTGGGAATGTTGGGACAATGCTGGGACTGGGATGGACAATGTTGGGACTGGGGTGGACAATGCTGGGACTGGGATGGACAATGTTGGACTGGGATAGACAATGCTGGGACTGGGATGGACAATGCTGGGACTGGGATGGACAATGTTGGGACTGGGGTGGACAGTGCTGGGACTGGGATGGACAATGTTGGGACTGGGGTGGACAATGCTGGGACTGGGATGGACAATGTTGGGACTAGGATGGACAATGTTGGGACTGGGATGGACAATGTTGGGACTGGGATGGACAATGTTGTCAATGGGATGGACAATGTTGGGGCTGAGATGGACAATGTTGGGACTGGGACGGACAATGCTGGGACTGAGATGGACAATGTTGGGACTGGGATGGACAATGTTGGGACTGGGATGGACCATGTTGGGACTGGGATAAACAATGTTGGGACAGGGGTGGACAATGCTGGGACTGGGATGGACAATGCTGGGACTAGGATGGACAATGTTGGGACTGGGATGGACAATGTTGGGACAGGGGTGGACAATATTGTCACTGGGATGGACCATTTTGGGACTTTGATGGACAATGTTGGGACTGGGATGGACAATGTTTAAAAGCACAGAAAATATCCAATAACTAAGAAAATGAAAAACAACAACAACAACAACAACAAACAAGGAAATGAAAGAAAAAGAAAAACGAAAAGACACCCAGCGCACAAATGAAACAGACACTGAGACAGTGAATATACCCACCATGTGTTTCTCCTTCTCACACTGTGTGTAGAATTGAACCAGACAGTGAATCTACCCACCATGTGTTTTCTCCTCATACTGTGTGTAGAATTGAACCAGACAGTGAATCTACCCACCATGTGTTTCTCCTCATACTGTGTGTAGAATTGAACCAGACAGTGAATCTACCCACCATGGTTTTTCCTTCTCATTCTGTGTGTAGAATTGAACCAGACAGTGAATCTACCCACCATGGTTTTTCCTTCTCATTCTGTGTGTAGAATTGAACCAGACAGTGAATCTACCCACCATGTGTTTCTCCTTCTCACACTCTGTGTAGAATTGAACCAGACAGTGAATCTACCCACCATGTGTTTCTCCTTCTCATACTGTGTGTAGAATTGAACCAGTGAATCTACCCACCATGTGTTTCTCCTTCTCATACTGTGTGTAGAATTGAACTAGACAGTGAATCTACCCACCATGTGTTTCTCCTTCTCATACTGTGTGTAGAATTGAACCAGACAGTAAATCTACCCAACATGTGTTTCTGTGTGTAGAATTGAACCAGACAGTGAATCTACCCACCATGTGTTTCTGTGTGTAGAACTGAACCAGACAGTGAATCTACCCACCATGTGTTTCTCCTTCTCATACTGTGTGTAGAATTGGGAGGCACAGATTTCACAGGTGTAGACCACCCCATCTGACCCATGGGTCTTCATGTGCTGCTTGAAGGCCCGCCAGTCATCGTACACCTGCACCAGACACACAGCACTGAACTGTCAAGTCACCATAAAAAGCATTGAACTGTCAAGTCATCATACACACAGCATTGAACTGTCAAGTCACCAGACACACAGCACTGAACTGTCAAGTCATCATACACACAGCACTGAACTGTCAAGTCACCAGACACAGCACTGAACTGTCAAGTCACCAGACACACAGCACTGAACTGTCAAGTCATCATACACACAGCACTGAACTGTCAAGTCATCATATACAGCATTGAACTGTCAGGTCACCATACACAGTACTGAACTGTCAAGTCACCAGACACACAGCACTGAACTGTCAAGTCATCCCACAGCACTGAACTGTCAAAACACCAGACACAGCACTGAACTGTCAAGTCACCATACACACAGCACTGAACTGTCAAGTCATACCCACAGCACTGAACTGTCAAAACACCAGACACACAGCACTGAACTGTCAAGTCACCATACACACAGCACTGAACTGTCAAGTCATACCCACACCGAACTGTCAAACAACACACATCACTGAACTGTCAGATCACCATACACACACACTGAACTGAATCATTCATCACCCATAACCACAGCATGACACACTGTCTAAGTCATCATACACACAGCACTGAACTGTCAAGTCATACACACAGCACTGAACTGTCAAGTCACCATACACACAGCACTGAACTGTCAAGTCACCAGACACACAGCACTGAACTGTCAAAACACCAGACACAGCACTGAACTATCAAGTCATCATAATATACACAGCACTGAACTGTCTAGTCTCCAGACACAGCACTGAACTGTCAAGTCACCAGACACACAGCACTGAACTATCAAGTCATCATAATACACACAGCACTGAACTGTCAAGTCACCAGACACACAGCACTGAACTATCAAGTCATCATAATACACACAGCACTGAACTGTCAAGACACCAGGCACAGCACTGTACTGTCAAGTCATCATAATACACACAGCACTGAACTGTCAAGACACCAGACACACAGCACTGACCTGTCAAGTCATCATACACACAGCACTGAACTGTCAAGTCATCATAATACACACAGCACTGAACTGTCAAGACACCAGACACACAGCAAATAACTGTCAAGTCACTAGACACACAGCACTGAACTATCAAGTCACCACACAGCACTGAACTATCAAGTCATCATAATACACACAGCACTGAACTGTCAAGTCATCATACACACAGCATTGAACTGTCAAGTCATCATAATACACACAGCACTGAACTGTCAAGTCACCAGACACACAGCACTGAGCTGTCAAGACACCAGACACACAGCACTGTACTGCTATACAGTTTTGTACTGTAGTCACCAAATGTACAGCTGCCTCAGTGTGTCCTTTGATGGCACTGTGTGGGCAACAGGGACACCGTCTTCACTATCCTATAGCTGACAGGTCATTGACAGACAATGCTGCTGCCTCAGTGTGTCCTTTGATGGCACTGAGTGGGCAACTGGGACTACTAATCAGCATGTCTCTCCTCTCCAAGTATGCTGCCTATTTTGATGTTAACAACACTCAGGGTTTGCATATAAAACAAAAGGAACAAATTATCAAGACCCACCTGTTTTAAACTTCCAAATGCAATGCACACCAAAGCTTACGTTTATTTCAGAGTAAGGGCTATCCACTTCGGTTAATGAAGCAGATTTCATTCATCATGACACAAATATATAATCCCGGGTCCAGTTTCTAAGTGTAACTCAACAGCTACAAGTGTACAATAGGTTGTCTATGAATCCATGCTGCAAACTGAATCCAATAGCAACCACCACCACGAAATGCTTCCTTCTTCGTCAGGGGCCAACCGTTACCAATCCCAGCCAGTCTTCACAGATTTTTCAGACCTCAGAAAGGGCACCTCAGTTTCTACAAACTACCCTGAGTGATCACCTGAGGATCACTGGA
>CM065722.1:682500-713139 GCA_033310375.1 Conus canariensis
GTTGGCATGAACACAAGCAATGCAATTTTAGGTGTATTGCAACTATTGTGATGAAATCTGATTTTTTTTTTTTAAATATGGTGTCAGTAATATCAAAGCTATTTCTTTCAGCCTCAACATTGTGATGTCAGAATTTGCTGGGGAAAAAAAGTTAAAAGAATACTAACATAATGCTTCACAACAAAAGAAAAAGATAACTCCTCTGTTTAGTTTATTTGTCTTCTGTTGTTGCTGCTGTTTTTGTCATTTAAATGACAATAAATGAATGAGAAAGAGGAAGACAAAGATGATGCAGTGATGCAGAATGTACATTTCATGTTTTGCACATTTTATCATGAGAATTACATTATCAGCTGAGCTATATCTTCAGAAACAAAAAAACAGGATCTTAACTAGGTTTACTCATTTTCATATTAATTCTAGAAGATAGAATATATTCAGTGACAAGATTTATGATAAGACACGCACTTGCGAATTTGTACCATGAGTTGCATTAATTTTGAAGAATCTCAATGCTCCTAATACTGATTCTTCATTTCAGGATCTAGTCATAAGACATGAAAACATCAAAGACACCATCTGCCATGGTGAAGTGTTAGCATCATTGACTCCAGGCTGGGAGGTCATGGGTTCAATTCACATCAGAGCCATTTATGTATGGGAATTTTCTGCCCTGACCAGCTCCTACCCTGAGGTGAGTTTGCTATGGGCTTAGCTGTGAAGACTGGGACCACACAGTCAAATTTCAATATTTACCTCTAAATTAATATCAATAATGACTGTTTCTGTCATTCCTATCCAGAAAATATGCCTTGTTCACATTTTGAAAAGTTTTCTTTCTTCTAACTTTTCAATCAAATCTTTTAAATTTTCATTCAAATCTTTTTGAAATGTTCATTCAATTAACAAAAACTGTAAGACTGCAATTAATATAAATGAAAAGTACAAAGGGAAAGGACGGAGAGTGAGGAGGCAGAGGGTGCAGGAGGAAGGGGAGGTGGGTGGGAAGAAGGGGGTCATTCTTACCTCACAGGTATGCTTCTTGCCTCCATTGCCGGTGTGTTTGGACACGTGGTACAGGTAGGCCCGCCAGCTGGTGCATTTGTGGCCACACTGCGGACAGTCATAGGCCTCCCTGCGGTCCCTCCCATGGACTGGTTTGTGGATGTCCAGCTTTAGCTGGGAGGCAAACAGCTTCCCACACACCTGCATAATCACAGCCAGAACAATACCACCTCAGAGCACAGCACAGTATGATAATCACGGCCAGAACAATACCACCTCAGAACACAGCACAGTATGATAATCACTGTCAGAACAATACCACCTCAGAACACAGCACAGTATGATAATCACGGCCAGAACAATACCACCTCAGAACACAGCACAGTATGATAATCACTGTCAGAACAATACCACCTCAGAACACAGCACAGTATGATAATCACAGCCAGAACAATACCACCTCAGAACCTGCACAGTATGATAATCACAGCCAGAACAATACCACCTCAGAACACAGCACAGAATGATAATCACAGTCAGAACAATACCACCTCAGAACACAGCACAGTACGATAATTACAGCCAGAACAATACCACCTCAGAACACAGCACAGTATGATAATCACAGCCAGAACAATACCACCTCAGAACACAGCACAGTATGATAATCAAAGCCAGAACAATACCACCTCAGAACACAGCACAGTATGATAATCACAGTCAGAACAATACCACCTCAGAACACAGCACAGTACAATAATCACAGCCAGAACAATACCACCTCAGAACCTGCACAGTATGATAATCACAAGAACAATACCTCCTCAGAACACAGCACAGTATGATAATCACAGCCAGAACAATACCACCTCAGAACACAGCACAGTATGATAATCACAGTCAGAACAATACCACCTCAGAACACAGCACAGTATGATATTATCACAGCCAGAACAATACCACCTCAGAACACAGCACAGTACGATAATCACAGTCAGAACAATACCACCTCAGAACACAGCACAGTATGATAATCACTGTCAGAACAATACTAAGAACACAGCACAGTATGATAATCACAGCCAGAACAATACCACCTCAGAACACAGCACACTATGATAATCACAATCAGAACAACACAACCTCAGAACACAGCACAGTATGATAATCACAGCCAGAACAATACCACCTCAGAACACAGGACAGTACAATTATGACAATCAGAACAACACCACCTCAGAACACAGCACACTATGATAATCATGGCCAGAACAATACCTCAGAACACAGCACAGTATGATAATCACAGCCAGAACAATACCTCAGAACACAGCACAGTATGATAATCATGGCCAGAAAATACTGCCCTCAAAACACAGCACAACATAACCATAGCCAGAACAATACTGCCCTCAAAACACAGCACAACATAACCATAGCCAGAACAATACTGCCCTCAAAACACAGCACAACATAACCACAGCCAGAACAATACTGCCCTCAAAACACAGCACAACATAACCATAGCCAAAACAATACTGCCCTCATAACAGCACAGCAAGCAGACACACACACTGACACAGAAACCTGTCAATGTGCAAGAGAACAGTAGTTTAACACAAAACCCTGTCAATACTAGAAATAGAACATAAAACGCTGTCAGAAGCTTCTCAACCAAACATCCATCAATCCTAAATAATGAGGTGGTTTGAGGGAGCGACTCTATACTGCAGGATCAACCTGTTGTGACAGAGGAGGCAAAACACGTCCAGAAACACAAATATTTAAAACACTGTCACCGTTTTGAATCAGACATCATCACGCACAGGATGGCTGGTCAGGGCTCAATCAATATCAATCTTTACAGACATTTGTTTGTGGTATTTCTTGTAACAGCTGAGATAATATAAATGCCAAAGCTTACCCCAAACACAAACATATACATGGGTAACCCAAACATGGTGATGACATGCACGCTGAAGTAAAACATGTCATGACAGATAATCACACAAACCAATGAATAAAAGCTGTCGGTTAAAATAAACAAGAAAAGTGACAAAGCATCATGACTTCATGCCAGGACTTACATCACAGCAGAAGGGCTTTCCCTTGGAGTGGTTCTGCATGTGGGACTCGTAGCGTGATGGGACGCGGAACACCTTGCCACAGATGTCGCACTTGTAGCCACTGTGCGATCGCTGCTGTCCCGGCGACATCTGCAGGAAGGAGGAGGACAGGCTGGGGACCATGGAGGCCTGGGTCATGACGGACGACTGCGGACTCATCACCAAACTGTTGATGGGAGGCAGAGGGAAAGCACCCCCTGGAGTGGACGCTCCACTGGCCGTTTTGGTGGGAGACTGTTCATGCACAATCCGCTTAATTCTCGATTTTGAAGGCTTACGTTTGGAATGGCGATGAGAAGCAGAATCTGAGAGGTCTTCCGCGTCGGATTTCATCTTGTCTTCGTAGTCTCCATCCAGATCTTCATCAGCAAACTTTTGCTTCTTGGGCGAGGCATCAGCCTCGGGTTCCTGGTCCATCACACTGTCACTGCTGGACAGATTGGAACTGTCATCATCTGAGGCCTGAGTCGATCTCTTTCCTGGAGTCAGACTCCTCTGTCTTCTTATAGGCCATCCTTACCATCGATGTGCACAAGTGATTACCCAATCTGTTATCTTCTTTTTATTGGTTCCTCTTTCTCTGTCCTTCTAGAGATAGTCACACTTTCTCTACAGTGGCTTTACTTTTTTCTCCCAGGTTATTAAGCCAAGGATCAACATATCTGAAACAAAAATGAGAAACTCTTCAATATTTGCAAATAAACCAGTAAGTGACATGACAGCTTCATTACTAAGGTTAAGTTTATAAAAAGAAACGGTTAAGCCAAAAAACAACAACAAAAACAGATTAAAAAGTCTGGAAAAGTCAAGTGAGGTCAAGAACACTTTATTATCTCCAAAGAGAGTGGCCATAAAAACATGTCTATAGAATTAGATCTACATTTAACAAATCACAAATCACACCCACTCATCCACCCCTACACATCCACCCACCCATCCACTCACGCACAGAGAGTATACACACACACTCATATATAATATATAAACAAGCTTTCTGAACCGGATCTCATCGAAAGTTCAGTTTTGATTCAGGAGTTTGATGGAATTGGGAACGAAACTGTTTTTAGTTCTATTTGTTTTGGATTTTGGAATTTGGAATCTTCGTTCTGATGGTAGAACATTGTAGTTTTAAGAAAGAATATGAGAACTGTCTGCAGCAATGTTCACAGCTTTTTGTGTGACACGACATTCATACAATTTATCTAACTCAGTAACTGTCCTTGTTTTTAACCAATAATCTTTCCACATGTATTCAACACTCTGTTTAAAATGTTTTTGGTTTTCACACTAAGATTTCCAAACCAGCACAAAAAGCCAAAGGACAACACTGATTCTACAAAACAATGATAAAACATATTTAAGATGTCCTTTTTAACAGCAAGAGACCAAAGTTTCTGAAGACAGTATATTCTAGATTGGCATTTGTTTGTAGATAAATTGAGTATTTGCATTAAAATTCAGCTTATCATCTAAAATAGTATGCAGATACTTATACTCACTTACATGTTCCACTTTGGTGTTTTCAATATACAAGTGAGGGACAGGAGCTGGGTTTCTTTGAAAATCAATTACCATCTCCTTCGTCTTACTAACATTCAAATCTGAACACTGACATTCCAGGAATTGAAAGTGGAAAGTGAAACTATACTTTCATTCATCATAAAATATACAGAGCAAAGTTTCTTCAAAATGAAAAAGAAATTTTCTTATTTAAAAAAGAATAACTTCAAACTGGGTAAACAAAGGATGAAACTGAAAGTGTAGCATAGTAAATAGCTAGCACAAAAACAAAGAATGAAATGGAAAGTGTAGTACAACAAGTAACCAACAAACAATAGCATATAAATTGTGGAAACAAACCTTTCAGGCAATTATAGTCAAAAACTGGAGGAGGACAGCACAATGCATAATGAGGGAAGTATAACACACTAAATGTCATGCATTATGAAAGAACAAGAGTAACTTGTTTTTCTATTTTTCATTATAAATATAGTCAGTAGAGACAAACTGCATGTCATAAAATAGATTTTTGTTACGTTTCTGATACAGGCGTCATCCACTTTGGATCCTCTGGTGCCTCTTTAGGCCATGATGTGCAGAAGTGATTAGGGTCCTTCACTGGATGAAGACTTCACCATTGTCTCTAAAGAAAGAGAAGGGAAGAGCTTTTGCCTGACCAGTCTGAGTTTTGTCTGCACATGTGCTGTGTGCTCCTGGTTCAGTTCTCATTCAGCTTGGCCAGTACCACCTCATATGGCAATGTCCTGTTTTGTTCCATCTGTATTTGTAGTGTGTACAAATGTCTTTAAACCTTCCAGATATAGATGAAGGTTATAATAATCAAGGGGAGCATGGAGACGGGAGGAGGGTTGTATACCATAAGAGATGAGATTATAATTCCACATAAATTTAGTATAAAACAGGGTAGACATTGGCCCTTGGAAAGTGATGTTAGGAAAAACATGATTCATAAGGTACTCATGGGACATAAATGAGAATGTCTGAAGGAGCATCCAGCACTGGCTTCTGGTTTTTAATTTCAAAAACAAGCCAAAAAACAAGGGAAAAAAAGGAAGAAAGGCAGAAAGGAACATGCTTTCAACTGATGAACATTTGTTATGAATTTAGCTGTGAATAGATTTGTAAAGTATCAGTGGGGTAACTTTTGTCATGGGTCTAGCTGTGAACAGATTTGTAAGATATCAGGTAATTTTTGTCATGACTCTAGCTGTGAACAGATTTGTAACATATCAGGCAACTTTTGTTATGACCATCTGTGAACAGATTTGTAAGGTATGAGTTCGGTAACTTTTGTTATAACTCTAACTGTGAATAGATTTCTAAGATATCAGGTAACTTTTGTAGTGACTATCTGTGAATAGATTTGTAAGGTATCAGTTCGGTAACTTTTGTTATAACTCTAACTGTGAACAGATTTGCAAGAAATCAGGTAACTTTTGTTATGACTATCTGTGAATAACAGTAAACAAGTTGGGTATTTTTTGCTCCCATAAGAAAACCTAACACAGAGTAACTTTTATTCAAGACTGGCACAGCCTTTTAAACTTGAATAACGTCAGACAAATACATAGACGAACAATCTAATAGTGGGGGAAAAAAAACAAGCGCAGGCCAGCAACTGAACTATCTTCATAGTAATGACTTGGCAAAGATTTGGACTTGGGGGGGGGGGGGGGGGGGGGGGGGGGGGGGGGATTTGAAGATGGAGAAACTGGGAACATGAAATTAAGAAAATATGTTACAGATATGAAAACTCTTCACTAGCTGCATAAGGGAACCATCGCAATCCCTTTTGAAAGCAGATATATTTGTATTGCCTGCTCCGAGGCCTTTCGTCCGCTGTTTACTGTTTATGGTTTACTGTTCCCTGCCTCATTTCATTTCCGATTTTGTTTTGATTAAATTGAGGTTATTTGTATTTGTTTCTGTCCGTCTGTGCGTTTGTCTTTTGATCTCCCTTGCATCTTTGGGTGGATCCTCAAGCGTAGGCTCAAAGATTGTCCCCTACATTTTATACTATTTGCATAATGTCTTTAGTTTTCAGCAACTTTTTTCCTCCCCACACTTTCGTTTGGTTTCATTTACTACTCTTCGCTGGCTGCTTTGGGGTGCTATTGGATTCTTTTTTGCACCCTTGGTGGTGAGAACACCACAGTATTATGGACTGTGGTGTGTCTCTATTTGACGCCAGGAGCGCAGACACAACCAGCCATGTCTCCCTGATGAGTCCGACCCAGCGACGAAAGGCCTCGGAGCAGGCAATACAAATATGTCTGCTTTCAAAAGGGATTGCGATGGTTCCCTTATGCAGCTAGTGAAGAGTTTTCATATCTGTAACATATTTCTTATCTTCCCACTCCCTTCAATTCCCCCCCCCCCCCCCCCCCCCCCCCCCCCCCCCCCCCCCAAGTCCAAATCTTTGCCAAGTCATTACTATGAAGATAGTTCAGTTGTTGGCCTGCGCTTGTTTTTTTCCCCCACTATTAGATTGTTCGTCTATGTATTTGTCTGACTTTATTCAAGTTTAAAAGGCTGTGCCAGTCTTGAATAAAAGTTACTCTGTGTTAGGTTTTCTTATGGGAGCAAAAAATACCCAACTTGTTTACTGTTTATCGTTTACTGTTCCCTGCCTCATTTCATTTCTGATTTTATCTGTGAATAGATTTGTAAGGTATCAGTTCGGTAACTTTTGTTCTAACTCTAACTGTGAATAGATTTGCAAGATATCAGGTAACTTTTGATATGACTATCTGTGAATAGATTTGTAAGGTATCAGTTCGGTAACTTTTGTTATAACTCTGTGAATAGATTTGCAAGATATCAGGTAACTTTTGTTATAACTCTAGCTGTGAACAGATTTGCAATATATCAGGTAACTTTTGTTATGACTCGCTGTGAACAGATTTGAAAGGTATCAGTTAGGCAACTTTTGTTGTAACTATATGTGAATAGATTTGTAAGGTATCAGTTAGGTAACTTTTGTTACGACTTGCTGTATACAGATAAGTAAGATATCAGGAAATACTTGTTATGAATCTGTGAATAGATTTGTAAGGTATCAGTTAGATCACTTTTGTTACGACTTGCTGTGTGCAGATTAGTAAGATATCAGGAGAAACTTGTTATGAATCTGTGAACAGATTTGTAAGGTATCACTCTGGTAACTCTTGCTATGACTCTGGTTATGGACAAGGTATCAGTTAGGTAACTGTTTTCACGACTCTAGCTGTGGTACTATTTGTCAAGTATCAGGTAACGTTTGTTTTGACCCCAGCTGTGAATGGATTTGCATCACTTAGGTAACTTTTGTTATAACTACCTGTGAATAGATTTGTGAGGTATCACTTAGGTAAGGTTTGTTCTGACTAGCTGTGATTAGTGTGAATGGATTTGTAAAGTATCAAATAACTTTTCGGTTTTGTAATGATTCTAATTGTGAATTGATTTGTAGGGCATCAGTTTGGTCGCTTTCTGTTATAACTAGCTGTGAATAGAGTTGTGAAGTATCAGATAGGTAACTTTTGTAATAATTCTAACTGTGAAAAGATTTGTGAGGTATCAGTAAGGTAACTTTTGTTATAACTCTAGCTGTAAATAGATTTGTATGGAATCAGTTTGGTAACGTGTTATAACACTAATTGTGCACAGATTTGTGAGGTATCACTTAGTAACTTTGCTAACTTTTGTTATAACCCTAGTTGTGAATAGATTTGTGAGGGATCACTTAGCTAACTTTTGTTATGACTGTGAATAGATTTGTGACATATCAGGTAACTTTGATTATAACTCTAGCTGTGAATAGATTTGTATGGAATCAGTTTGGTAACTTGTGTTATAACACTAATTGTGAACAGATTTGTGAGGTATCACTTAGTAACTTTGCTAACTTTTGTTATAACCCTAGTTGTGAATAGATTTGTGAGGGATCACTTAGCTAACTTTTGTTATGACTGTGAATAGATTTGTGACATATCAGGTAACTTTGATTATAACTCTAGCTGTGAATAGATTTGTGAGGTATCACTTAGGTAACTTTTGTTATGACTCTAACTGTGAATAGATTTGTGACGTATCAGGTAACTTTTGTTATGGCTCTAGCTGTGAGTACATTTGTGAAGTGTCAGGTAACTTTTGTTATGACTCTAGCTGTGAGTAGATTTGTAAAGTATCAGGTAACTTTTGTTACAACTCTAGCTGTGAATAGATGTGTAAAGTATCAGGTAACTTTTCAGTTTTCATTATAACTCTAGCTGTGAATAGATTTGTGAGGTATCAGGTAACTTTTCAGTTTTTATTATAACTCTAGCTGTGAACAGATTTATGAGGTATCAGTTAGGAGTGGGATGTCAAGGGACAAATAATAAAAACATACATTTTGAAGCTGAGCATTTCAAGTAGCAACCAAATGGCAGGAATCCCTAATACACCATTCAGATTAAAAAGCTTGTGATACCTGTTGTGCAAGCATGCCCAGTCATAAAAGTTGTCATGCCATGTTGAAGCACCTGTGGGGAGACTTCAGTAATAACTTTTTTTCTGTTATTAATACTCTATTTCAAAAGAGAGGGTGTGTTTCAGTTTCAGTTTCATCAAGGAGGCGTCACTGCGTGCAGACTAGTCCATATATGTTACACCACATCCGCTAAGTTTTGAAATCACACTACGCATGATTTTAAGCTGATGGATAAATGAATTAACAACTAAGAATTAAAGTAGAGGGTCTCGTGGCTACGACTCAGCGGATGTCTGACCTACGCATTAGCCCAACGCGCTGGTCAGACCTTGAGTACCTGCCTACCATGTGTGTGTGTGTGTGTGTGTGTGTGTGTGTGTGTGTGTGTGTGTGTGTGTGTGTGTGTGTGTGTGGTGGTGGTGGTGTTGTTGTTGTTGTTGTTGTTGTTGTTTTTGTGTGTACTAACTGAAAGTGAAATGGAATGGTAGAAATATCAGTTCACATTATCACTAGACATCTGACCGGGTGTAATTGGAATTATATTCTATTTTATTTGGAAGAAAGTTTCTGATGAGAATTCTGCCCTTTAATGTGCAGTGAACTGTTCATTCTACTGACAGTAAGTCCATGTCATTTTACCACTGTATAATTCACTCCAGCACTTCCTTTTTGATTATCTATTTGGGCTACTTTTTGATCCTACTATCTCAGATTGAAATCTTTATTTTGGTCTCACTCTCTCTCTCCTCTCTTTTTTTATTGCCCTCTCTCTCTCTCTCTCTCTCTCTCTCTCTTCAGGACTCGCTCAAACTGAAATTCTTGGCTGTTTAGACCCTTCTCTTTGGTAGACCATATCCAACCTTGCATTTCTCTCTTTTTCCTGTCTATTCTGCAGTGCTGTCGTTCACAGTTTCCTGTCTTCCCCTCTGTCTCCTTCACTCAACAGATCCTTCGAAGACATGTAGCAAGCCCTCTGTCTCCCTCACTCACCAGGTCCTTCAAAGACATGTAGCAAGCCCTCTGTCTCCCTCACTCACCAGGTCCTTCAAAGACATGTAGCAAGCCCTCTGTCTCCCTCACTCACCAGATCCTTCAAAGACAAGTAGCAAGCCCTCTGTCTCCCTCACTCACCAGATCCTTCAAAGACATGTAGCAAGCCCTCTGTCTCCTTCACTCAACAGATCCTTCAAAGACATGTAGCAAGCCCTCTGTCTCCTTCACTCAACAGATCCTTCAAAGACATGTAGCAAGCCCTCTGTCTCCCTCACTCACCAGATCCTTCAAAGACAAGTAGCAAGCCCTCTGTCTCCCTCACTCACCAGATCCTTCAAAGACATGTAGCAAGCCCTCTGTCTCCCTCACTCAACAGATCCTTCAAAGACATGTAGCAAGCCCTCTGTCTCCTTCACTCAACAGATCCTTCAAAGACATGTAGCAAGCCCTCTGTCTCCTTCACTCAACAGATCCTTCAAAGACATGTAGCAAGCCCTCTGGATCTTGCAACATGGCCATACCAATGCCATTTTCTTTTTCTTGATTGACGTCAACTAATGTTCATGTGGTCTGATTCACTGCTTGATGATTTGACCTACTTCTCGCTTGTTCATCAGTGATATGATCAGTATATATCTGATGTTCAGTTTTTTGTAGAAACCCCTCATTTCCATGGCTTGGCTTCTTCTTTCCAGATTTGCTGTGAGGATCTATTACATATATATACATCTCCCATGTATACATGAAGATGAAATCCATGCACACAGGAGTTTGATCTTATTATACGTAGTGAGCAAGAATTAATCCTTCCCTAAATCACTTGCTAAAGTAAAGGAAAGTACATGAAAAAAAAACCACAAAATTTATTAGTCTGCTGCTATATTGTCTGGTACCAAGTGGTAGCTTTACTGACAGTACAGAATCCAATGTCTACTATATTGTCTGGTACCAAGTGGTAGCTTTACTGACACAGTATCCAATGTCTACCATATTGTCTGGTACCAAGTGGTAGCTTTCCTGACACAGAATCCAATGTCTACTATAAAATTATTGTCTGGTACCAAGTGGTAGCTTTACTGACACAGAATCCAATGTCTACTATATTGTCTGGTACCAAGTGGTCGCTTTACTGGTACTATAATTGTCTGATACCAAGTGGTAGCTTTACTCGTACTATATTGCCTGGTACCAAGTGGTAGCTTTACTAGTAGTAGTACATTATTGTCTGGTACCAAGTGGTAGCTTTACTAGTAATATACTGTCTGGTACCAAGTGGTAGCTTTACTGACACAGAATCCAATGTCTACTATATTGTCTGGCAGTGGTACCAAGTGGTAGCTTTCCTGACACAGTAGAAAGAAACTCGTGGAGAGCGTGGCAGCAGAGAATCCTCAGAAGAGAAGCCCCCTTCAAGCAAGTGTTTCGGCCCTTATCTCCTGACACTCTAGAGGGGTTTAGCCACACCAGGTTCATGACTCCGGATGTCCCTCTGCTGCCCCTTTTTTTTTTCCCATCTTGGGACGAGCCATGGCTGGGATTCGAACCCATGACCTTCTGGACATGCTCATTTTCCACTTAATGACTCGCACTCTAACCACTGAGCCACAGGGACACCTGATATTTGTAGGAAATTTAAACCTTATGAAGTTCACTTTTGTTCCTCCTTGACCAGATCCAGCTTGAACACCTCTCTGCCGCTTCTGCCATTGCTTTCAGGGCTCTGGTTTTTTCCCTCCCTGCAACTGAGAGCTGTTTCATGATGCTGTATGCAGACGTTCCTACAAACCCTCTAGCTCCAATTTCTGCAGTGAGGACTTTGACCTGATAGCCTTCTCTCCTCAGGCTGTTTGCCAGATCAGCATACTTTTCAGTCTTGTAGATTTGAGCTGCCTCCATTCTGTTCTCATATGGCACCGTGAGGTCGATCATGATCAGCTGCTTGGTTGACTGAGAGTGGACTACTATGTCTGGTCTCATGCCACTCTTGCTGATGATCTCTGGGTGACGCTTCCATTCTGGGAGGTCTGCAGTGCACTCCCAGTCATCTGCCCTGTCCAGCAGACTCTGCCTGCATGTTCCGAGTGGCACTGTTGTTCTTGGCCATGATTTGCCGCCTCCTGCCGTGACAAATGTTGCGGGTGTTTTTGGAGTCCTGATTTTCCCTTTTGTGGTGTTGGTACTAGCCCAGACTACTTGTACAATCTCTTTGAGCACTTGGTTGTGCCTCCATGTGTACCTTCCTTGAGCCAGGGCTACTTTACATGAGCTTAGGACATGCTCCACTGTTTGTTTTTCATGGCAGAGGGGGCATGCAGGATCGTCTGTTTTTCCCCCACTTCACCAGGTTTGCATTTGAGGGCAGAAGGTCATATGCAGGTCATACACAGAATCCAATGTCTACTATATTGTCTGGTACCAAGTGGTAGTTTTACTGACACAGTATCCAATGTCTACTATATTGTCTGGTACTAAGTGGTAGCTTTCCTGACACAGTATCCAATGTCTACCATATTGTCTGCTACTACCAAGTGGTAGCTTTCCTGACACAGAATCTAATGTCTACTATATTGTCTGGTACCCAGTGGTAGCTTTACTGACACAGTATCCAATGTCTACTATATTGTCTGGTACCAAGTGGTAGCTTTCCTGACACAGTATCCAATGTCTACTATATTGTCTGGTACCGAGTGGTACCTTTACCAGTACTATATTATCTGGTACCAAGTGGTAGCTTTACTAGTGTTATATTGTCTGGTACCAAGTGGTAGCTTTCCTGACACAGAATCCAATGTCTACTATATTGTCTGGTACCAAGTGGTAGCTTTCCTGACACAGAATCCAATGTCTACATTACTGTCTGGTACCAAGTGGTAGCTTTACTGACACAGTAGCCAATGTCTACTATATTGTCTGGTACCAAGTGGTAGCTTTCCTGACACAGAATCCAATGTCTACTATATTGTCTGGTACCAAGTGGTAGCTTTACTGACACAGAATCCAATGTCTACTATATTGTCTGGCAGTGGTACCAAGTGGTAGTTTTACTGACACAGAATCCAATGTCTACTATATTGTCTGGTACCAAGTGGTAGCTTTACTGACACAGTATCCAATGTCTACTATATTGTCTGGTACCAAGTGGTAGCTTTCCTGACACAGAATCCAATGTCTACTATATTGTCTGGTACCAAGTGGTAGCTTTACTGACACAGAATCCAATGTATACTATATTGTCTGGTACCAAGTGGTAGCTTTACTGACACAGTAGCTAATGTCTACTATATTGTCTGGTACCAAGTGGTAGCTTTCCTGACACAGAATCCAATGTCTACCATATTGTCTGGTACCAAGTGGTAGCTTTACTGACACAGTATCCAATGTCTACCATATTGTCTGGTACCAAGTGGTAGCTTTCCTGACACAGAATCCAGTGTCTACTATATTGTCTGGTACCAAGTGGTAGCTTTACTAGCACTATAATTGTCTGGTACCAAGTGGTAGCTTTATTCACACTAACTATATTGTCTGGTACCAAGTGGTAGCTTTAATAGTACTATATTGTCTGGTACCAAGTGGTAGCTTTACTGACACAGTATCCAATGTCTACTATATTGTCTGGCAGTGGTACCAAGTGGTAGCTTTACTGACACAGTATCCAATGTCTACTATATTGTCTGGTACCAAGTGGTAGCTTTACTGACACAGAATCCAATGTCTACTATATTGTCTGGCAGTGGTACCAAGTGGTAGCTTTCCTGACACAGAATCCAATGTCTACTATATTGTCTGGTACCAAGTGGTAGCTTTCCTGACACAGAATCCAATGTCTACTGTATTGTCTGGCAGTGGTACCAAGTGGTAGCTTTCCTGACACAGAATCCAATGTCTACTATGATGTCTGGTACCAAGTGGCAGCTTTCCTGACACAGAATCCAATGTCTACTATATTGTCTGGTACCAAGTGGTAGCTTTACTGACACTGACACAGTATCCAGTGTCAACTATATTGTCTGGTACTAAGTGGTAGCTTTACTGACACAGAATCCAATGTCTACTATATTGTCTGGCAGTGGTACCAAGTGGTAGCTTTCCTGACACAGAATCCAATGTCTACTATATTGTCTGGTACCAAGTGGTAGCTTTACTGACACAGTAGCCAATGTCTACTATATTGTCTGGTACCAAGTGGTAGCTTTACTGACACAGTATCCAATGTCTACAATATTGTCTGGTACCAAGTCGTAGCTTTCCTGACACAGAATCCAATGTCTACTATACTGTCTGGTGCTAACTGGAGTATTCTTTTTTGTTTGCTTCTTCCCCGTGACAGTTGCTTGCCTCAGGAAAATTGTAATGACACTGACTGCTTTAGTTTCATTTTCTTCCTTCATGGTGGGAAATAGGCCAGGGAGGGGGCAAGGGTCTTTTCTTTCTGAGTCTGCCATTGTCCTTTTTCACATAAGATGTTGAGCACCTTAAAGTGGTGAATCACCTTCACCCACTTTGGTGTGCACACTGGTGATCTGAAGGGGTATTCATCAGGTCAGTACATAATATTCTGTCAGCATTGTGCACTTTCTTTCCTTCTTTTTTCTTTCTCTCTGAGTGTGAGTATGGATGCATGTTTGCAAGCTCTTTTTTCTTCACTCTGAGTTGTGTGTGTGTGTGTGTGTGTGTGTGTTTATCGATTCGTGCATGTGTGTGTATGTGTGAGTGTTTATGTCAATTTGTGTTACATGTGTGTGAGTGATTTGTACATGTGTGTGTGTGAGCAAGTGTTTATCGATTTGTGGGTGTGTGTGTGTGGGGTGGTGTGTGTGTTTTGTGTGTGTGTGTTGTGTGTGTGTGTGTGTGTGTGTGTGTTTATCAATCTGTGCATGTGTGTGTGTGTGTGTGTGTGTGTGTGTGTGTGTGTGTGTGTGTGTGTGTTATCGATTTGTGCATGTGTTGTGTGTGTGTGTGTGTGTGGTTAGTCGTTTGTGTGTGAGTGTGTGTGTGTGTGTGTTTGTTTGTGATGTGTTGTGTGTGTGTGTGTGGTGTGTTTATCGATTTGTGCATGTGATGTGTGTGTTATGTTGTGTGTGTGTGTGTGTGTGTGTGTGTGTGTGTGTGTGTGTGTGTGTGTGTTTATTGATTTGTGCATGTGTGTGTGTGTGTTTATCGATTTGTGTGTGTGTGTGTGTGTGTGTGTGTGTGTGTGTGTGTGTGTGTGTGTGTGTGTGTGTGTTTATTGATTTGTGCATGTGTGTGTGTGTGTGTTTATCGATTTGTGGTGTGTGTGTGTGTGTGTGTGTGTGTGTGTGTGTGTGTGTGTGTGTGTGTGTGTGTGTGTATGTTGTGCATGTGTGTGTGTGTGGTGTATGTTTGTGTGTGTGTGTGTGTGTGTGTGTGTGTGTGTGTGTGTGTGTGGTGTGTGTGTGTGTGTTGGTGTGTGTGCATGTGTGTGGTGTGTGTTGTGTGTGTTGATCTGCCTTCCCCTGGCCTCTCCACCTCCCCATTGAACACCCTCCCCTGTTTTCATTCTCCCTCTCCATCCCTTCTCCTTTTCATTCTCCCTCTCCTTCCTCTTCCTCTCCTCCCCCCTCTTCACCCTCTCTTCTTTCACCCCCCTCTCCTACCACCTCTTCACCCTCTCTCCTTTCTCCCCACCTCTCCTACAACCTCTTCCCTCTCTCCTTCTCCCCACTCTCCTACCACCTCTTCACCCTCTCTTTTTCTCCCCACCTCTCCTCACCCCTCTTCACCCTCTCTCCTTTCTCCCCCCCTCTCCTCCCACCTCTTCACCCTCTCTCCTCCTTCTCCCCCCACCTCCTCCTCCACCTCTTCACCCTCTCTCTTTCTCCCCCCTCTTCACCCTCTCTTCTTTTCTCCCCCTCTCTCCACCTCTTCACCTCTCTCCTTTCTCCCCCCCTCTCCTCCCACCTCTTCACCCTCTCTCCTTTCTCCCCCCCTCTCCTCCCACCTCTTCACCCTCTCTCCTTTCTCCCCCCTCTTCACCCTCTCTTCTTTCACCCCACCTCTCCTACCACCTCTTCACCCTCTCTCCTTTCTCCCCACCTCTCCTCCCACCTCTTCACCCTCTCTCCTTTTCTCCACCCACCTCTCCCTCCCCCCTCTTCACCCTCTCTCACCTTTCTCCCCCCCCCCACCCCCCCCCCCCCTCTCTCTCCTCCCCCCCTCTTCACCCTCTCTCCTTTCTCCCCACCTCTCCTCCCCCCCTCTTCACCCTCTCTCCTTTCTCCCCCCTCTTCACCCTCTCTTCTTTCACCCCACCTCTCCTACCACCTCTTCACCCTCTCTCCTTTCTCCCCACCTCTCCTCCCCCCTCTTCACCCTCTCTCCTTTCTCCCCACCTCTCCTCCCCCCTCTTCACCCTCTCTCCTTTCTCCCCACCTCTCCTCTTTCCTTTTCCTCATGCTGTAACTTTGTGAGTGCTATAGCTGTTCACTGTCAGTGTCATTGTCACATATGCACTCATCCTGTAACTTTGTGAGTGCTATAGCTGTTCACTGTCACTGTCAAATGTGCACTCATGCTGTAACTTTGTGAGTGTTATAGCTGTTCACTGTCACTGTCACATGCACTCATGCTGTAACTTTGTGAGTGTTATAGCTGTTCACTGTCACTGTCACATACACTCATGCTGTAACTTTGTGAGTGCTATAGCTGTTCACTGTCACTGTCAAACGTGCACTCATGCTGTAACTTTGTGAGTGTTATAGCTGTTCACTGTCACTGTCACATGCACTCATGCAGTAACTTTGTGAGTGTTATAGTTGTTCACTGTCATTGTCACATGCACTCATGCTGTAACTTTGTGAGTGTTATAGCTGTTCACTGTCACTGTCACATGCACTCATGCAGTAACTTTGTGAGTGTTATAGCTGTTCACTGTCATTGTCACATGCACTCATGCTGTAACTTTGTGAGTGCTATAGCTGTTCACTGTCACTGTCAAATGTGCACTCATGCTGCAACTTTGCGAGTGCTATAGCTGTTCACTGTCATTGTCACATGCACTCATACTGTAACTTTGTGAGTGCTATAGCTGTTCACTGTCGTTGTCACATGCACTCATGCTGTAACTTTGTGAGTGCTGCAGCTATTTACTATTGTCACATATGCACTCATACTGTAACTTTGTGAGTGCTACAGCTGTTTACTGTCATTGTCACATATGCATTCAAGCTGTAACTTTGTGAGTGCTATAGCTGTTCACTGTCATTGTCACGTACATATATAAATGCACTCATGCTGTAACTTTGTGAGTGCTATAGTTGTTCACTGTCATTGTCAAATGTGCACTCAAGCTGTAACTTCGTGAGTGCTGTAGCTGTTCACTGTCACTGCCACATATGCACACAAGCTGTAACTTTGTGAGTGCTATAGATGTTCACTGTCATTGTCACATATGCACTCAAGCTGTAACTTTGTGAGTGCTATAGCTGTTCACTGTCATTGTCACATATGCACTCATGCTGTAACTTTGAGTGCTACAGCTGTTCACTGTCATTGTCACATATGCACTCATGCTGTAACTTTGTGAGTGCTATAGCTGTTCACTGTCATTGTCACATATGCACTCAAGCTGTAACTTTGTGAGTGCTATAGCTGTTCACTGTCATTGTCACGTAAATGTATATATATGCACTCATGCTGTAACTTTGTGAGTGCTATAGCTGTTCACGGACATTGTCAAATGTGCACTCAAGCTGTAACTTTGTGAGTGCTGTAGCTGTTCACTGTCAATAGTGTAATTGCCACATATGCACACAAGCTGTAACTTTGTGAGTGCTATAGATGTTCACCGTCATTGTCACATATGCACTCAAGCTGTAACTTTGTGAGTGCTGTAGCTGTTCACTGTCATTGTCACATATGCACTCAAGCTTTAACTTTGTGAGTGCTACAGCTGTTCACTGTCATTGTCACATATGCACTCATGCTGTAACTTTGTGAGTGCTATAGCTGTTCACTGTCATTGTCACATATGCACTCATGCTCTAACTTTGTGAGTGCTATAGCTGTTCACTGTCATTGTCACATATGCACTCATATACTGTAACTTTGTAAGTAAAGGATGATTCTGTGGTCGAGTACAGTTGGCTATTGCTCGAAAAATAATTAATTGCAACCTTTTTCCCCTGCTCTCTCCAAACCCCGTGCGTGCGTGTGTGCGTGCATGCGTGTACCTTTGTGTGTGTGTGTGTGTGTGTGTGTGTGTGTGTGTGTGTGTGTGTGTGTGTGTGTGTGTGTGTGTGCAAGAGAGAGAGAGGACTTCGTTAGGGATAAGAGGGGAAGGTTGGGATGGGTGGTGAGATAGGTAGATATTTACTTATCCTGGTTGTTTATCTAGCCTTTAGTGTATGTTGATCGGGGGAATTATAAGTAATCAAACAAAACAATTATACTAGATTGAGATAATGCAGGGATGGGTGGAGAGGCGATAAGTTGCGGGGGGATGGGGGGGGAGGTGGAAGGAGGTGCGGGTGGGGATGGGAGGGGGGTGGGGGGGGGGTGGGGGGGGGGGGGGGGGGGGGCTAACCATATATATCATATATATAATCGTAACTCTTTTATATCAATGTCATACAACACAACAATTTTAAAGTACATGAGAGGTAGATACCAAGTGGACTGGAATTAAAAATTTCAGAGAACATGCAAAGCAATGAATGATTATTTAAAATATTTTCAGTGGATAATAGTGCTCTGGCTGACAATTGATCTGCTAACTTTATCTTTGGAACAAAGTGCCTAACTCCTGGGCAGTGAAGAAGTAGGTGGTTTACAGTAATTTGTTTGCCACATATGCAATGTATACTTTTGGAATACTTTGTTCTAAAAGCATTCAATCGGAACCTATACATCAAACTAGTAACATGTCTGGGATGCACTACAGATAAATTGTTTAAAAAACATTTTGGATTCGCTGCATTCTTTTCAGCAATCTGATACTGAGACACTTTTTCTATGCACTGGTTAAATTTGTGCAGATCTAGTTGAATGTCGAGATGCTGTGAACCTTAGAATGTTTTTCGCAGCCCTTTTAGCCGCATGATCTGCCCACTCGTTTGGGGTGATTCTGGAGTGAGACAGAATCCAGCAAAAGGCAATACTGGTACCCTTTAGAGACAACTCATAAAATGATATGTTTTATTTCAACAGTCATTTCTAGTTGATTTTTTATGCTTCGGGATTTAACGGCCTGTACAACAGACTTTGAGTCCACACAGAATAAAATACTGCATGTATCCGTCGAAAGATCTATAATGTAATTTAATGCCATAAGTATGGCTACAAGTTCAGCAGTAAAAATGCAATAATGTTTACCAATGTAGTATCGTTTTTCTGTTTTCAATAAGGGTATTACAAAAGCTGCACCAGTATAAATTTCCATCATCAAGAACTGATCCATCGGTGTATATCTTTAGATAGTCTGTATACTTACTTTCTAATTGGAATTAACTAAACATTTTAATAGATTAGGGGAATGGTTTTTTGACAAATCTGTGTGATCAATGTCAAACATTGGTTGATTTTGTTCCCATTTTGGAAGTGGAGAAAAAGAAGGTTTAATTGCAACATTTTTCCCGTTCAGCTCTGTATTACAAATAATATCTGAGGCAAATATATTAATGGACTTCAATGACTGTATTCTTCTTGCCCCTTTTGCAAAGTCAGTTTCTGAATTAAGATAAAACAATTTGTTTCTTTTTTTGAAAATGTTTCATAAGCAGAAGTTTTAAGTATAAATTTTGCAGCTGAGGCTTTTCTTTGTTCATCGAGGGGTAGACCACCTGCTTCTCTGTAAGTTCCTAAAATTGACGCGTGTATTGATATACCCAGAGCAAGTTTGTAAGCTTTGGAATCTATGCTCTGCAGTTTCTTTAACAAGTGCGCTGGAGCGCTGAAAAAAACCTCCTGGGCATTCGTCAGCCGTGCACGTACAAGGGAGGTAGTGAGAGATATTAGTGCCTTTGTGTCCTGTCCCCACTTCTGTCTGCTTATTACCTTCAAAAAGTTTAGACTTTTTAGTTTTGTTTGTTATGTAGTCGATGTGGTAATTCCACAAAAGTTTTGAAGTAAGGTAGATGCCAAGAAATTTGACAATTTTGTGTATATTTTATGATTGCACCATTAATCATGAATTCAGGTAATTTATTTGGGTCATAGCCTGAATTAAACAGCATGATTTTTGTTTTTTCCAATTATGATAATGTTAGTCCATTTTCTATCATAAAGTTGTTGATTTTATCAAGTTCACGTTAATACACTTTCTTTATATAGACCAAGTTGAAAGCCCTGACTGGAGTTACTTTTACATGTGTGTGTGTGTGTGTGTGTGTGTGTGTGACAACTTTTGAACTTGATCAATTCAAGTTCAGCTAAGCTTTCCTCAGCGCAAGCACGAGTCATCCATCATCTAGATATAATGCGTTTTGATCATTTAAAATCAGTATTTCGAATGCCGAACCGTCCCATATTCTGTAGTTACACACCAAGTAAACCTGTGTGATCACGATGATATTCAGTCAATGTCCAGTATTTTTCACAAAATCTTGCTTTTGAGCGAAGTCAGAACAGGCCTTTCAAATGCCGCCATATTTGATCATTTTTCGAGTTTCACATTTTTGCAAATGCCTCGACAATCTTAAGGATTATGGACAGTTAAACAGTACAAACTACATATTCAGATGAAAAAGGAAAGAACAGTATCAATTGAAAAAACGTTTTATTTCACTGAAAAACGTCTAGAGTGGCATGATGAGCCATATAAACCATCAATGTGGATACACATGCTAAACCGGCAACCAGGACCACATCTTGACCCAGTTATGTCCCTTAGAACAGGGCGAACGAAGCTAAATTCTGGGGCTATCTTTCATTCTTTGCGTTTGTTTGTGTGGACCAGGTAAACGATTCATTCATACAGACTGCATTGCACTAAAAACACTTACCTCTGTGTTAATGGAACTAAATGAATGGGAGAATTTCCTCTTCCAAGTCCTCAAAACTCTTGATCGACCTGAACGGACACACTGACTGATCGACTAACAAAGAAGCTCAATGCGTTGAACTTCCGTTTGGGGTGGGCAAACGCACTGCACAACGCACGCACACGTGCTGATCACGTGATGTCAGTTAACGTATGAACAAACGCATGCAACATCGTCCACACACACACGCACGCACGTGAAGTAACGCCGACAGAGTCATGTTGTTGTAGTGATCAGGAAATTAACAGGATACTGGATGATCGAGTCAGTGAATTTTAAGGTTAATAACCGACTGATTGCAAAATTTTCGTTTGCATGAGCAGATTATACAACTTTGTTTTGTTTTTGTTTTTGTTTTTTTTTGACTGATGTGTATTTAGACGATACGACTTTTTTTTCCCCCTTTACATGCGTTTTTTTTTTTTTTTTTTTTTTTCGCCCGAAGCAGACAATTGTGTGTGTTGACATCTGCCATGTGATGAATAACGACTTGTGAGTACTTTGCCCTCACTGTAAAGTTTACTCATAGTGATGTTCCTCCACCCCGCATCACCACGCCTCTCCCCCGTTCCACTCCCCCTACTCTTTGCCGGTGTAACGATCCATTTTAACTCCCCTCCACTTTTTAACTCCCCGGGAGTTAGAATTAGCACGTGCCAATTTTAACTCCCCGGGAGTTAAAACAAACCACACCAGAATGACCCCCCCCCCCTGTTTTAGATTAACTCCCCCACCCCAAAACATTCAGTTTTATATTTTAGTCACGATATGAGACATAAACATTGAATATACACCCCCCTCCCTCCCTTCCTCCCTCCCCCTCTCTCTGTCTGCCTGTCTGTCTGTCTGTCTGTCTCTCTCTCTCTCTCTCTCTCTCTCTCTCTCTCTCTCTTCTCTCTCTCTCTCTCTCTCTCTCTTACTAACATAACAGAAATCTGCGTCCCTGTTCTAAACTGTAGTGATCATTATCCAGTTTGTGTCACATGGTCCAAAAAAGGAGTAAAAATTCCCAAAACGGGACAAAAAACAATGACCTACCGTTGCTTTACAAGCTTTAACAACCAAGACTTTCTGCATGACTTGCTTAACTCAAATCTCTCTTCAGTTTTCAACATAACTAATCCAGATCTTGCAGTAGAATTTTGGATCAAAACATTTACTGAAATTTATGATAAACACGCCCCTCTAAAAACGATTAGAGTACGACATGATCCCAAACCGGCATGGTACACTAAAGAGTTACAGGAGGCAGGTTACCTTAGAGATCTGCTTAAACAACATGGCTATGAAGAGGAATCTAGAATACTGAGAAATGCAATAAATTCACAGAAGCGCAGAGAAAAAACGAAATACTATTGAGAACTAATATCCTCAAACCAGAACCCAAAATTGGTATGGAGAGCTATTAACGAGCTTACAAACAATCAATCTTCTTCAAAATCAACTATAATTAAAGACATCTCTGTCGAACAGCTGAACACCTACTTTTGCACTATTGCCAATAAAATTGTCACGACAGATTCATCCAGATCAAACGACCTACAAAAACTGAAACAATATTGCCAAGATAAAAACATCAAGTCTGAACTTGACATTCCACCAATAACAGTTTTCGAAGTTTATCACTACCTAACGCACCTAAAACAGTCAAGTACCTGCGGGGTGGATGGCCTAGACGGCAAAATCCTCAAACTATCAGCTCCAGCAATTACAGACACGTTAACATACGTCTTCAATTTATGCATCGACAAAAATCATTTTCCCGATAGTTTCAAAAAAGCGAAAGTCATACCTATCTACAAAGCAGGTGACAGCTCAGACCCTGCAAACTACAGACCAATCTCAATCATTTCCACTCTTTCCAAACCTTTGGAAAAACACATAAACAAGCACACAATACACCACCTTAATACATACCACTTGCTTCATCCAAGACAGTCCGGGTTTCGACACAACCATTCATGCCACTCAGCCCTAATCAACCTGGTTGATGACTGGCTAAACAGCATTAACAACAACAGATATTATGGTGTCCTATTTATTGATTTCAAAAAAGCATTCGATGTGATAGACCATAACCTTCTACTTAGAAAACTAAAATTGTATGGCTCATCCACAAAAACACTTACGCTTTTTCACTCATATCTCACAAATAGGCAACAATGTGTAAAAATTAATACAACTTTCTCTTCATTTCAAACACTTTCCTATGGCGTCCCACAAGGCTCTATCCTGGGTCCCTTACTGTTCACAATTTGCATCAATGATTTACCTCTCCATATCACATCCACCTGTGAACTCTTTGCTGATGATACAACAATACATACAAATCATTCTGATGTTACTGTTCTTGCACACACTTTACAAGAAAGTGCGAATGACCTCGTCAAATGGACTGAACTAAATCACATGTCGCTTCACCCTCAAAAAACTAAATCCATGCTTATCACAACTAGGCAAAAAAGACAAAATCTCACTCTTAAGTTTCCTCCTGTACATCTTAAAAATGAACCCGTTGAACAGGTTACATGCCTCAAAGTGCTAGGAATAACAATTGATAACAATATGAGTTGGCAAGCTCACATAACCTCACTATGCAAAAAAGTTTCACAGAAAGTTTATCAACTCTCCAAAATCAAACGCTTCCTCGACCTGCATTCACGCAAGCTCTTTTTCCAGTCTCATATTCAATCATACATAGACTATAAATCTACACTATGGGACTGTGCTAGCGCTAACACTCTCAAACCATTGTTAAGCCTACACAAGCGAGCACTCAAATTAGTCCTCCTAAAAAGCAGTAGTCTTCTGGACTCGGACTATAAAAAGATTCAAGTTCTCCTATTAAGTCTGAGATTACAATACAACAAAGGGATCATAATGCACAAGATTGTGTCTGGGAAGGCACCCTCAACATTAGTTCACAGATTCTCAATAAATTCCTCAAGGACTCTACCCAAACTTCATGTCCCTGTTCCTAGAATTGACTTATTCAAATCCAGTTTAACATATTCAGGTTCCTGTCAATGGAACTCGCTCCCTGAATCAACCAAACAACGCCAATGCATATCAACCTTCAAACACATTTATTTCAACCATCTTATGTGCCAGTACTTACATACTCCGCCATAAATCCACCACCAATCACCACCACCCTCTTTGCCTTATATATATACCTGACTATTTAGAAAGTGTTTTGTACTTGAAATGCACATGTATGTTATTTTGTTTAGTAAGTATGTCTTATATGAGTACATGTATGTGTGTGTGTGTGTGTGTGGTGTGTGTGTGTGTGTGTGTGTGTGTGTGTGTGTGTGTGTGTGTGTGTGTGTGTGTGATTTCCTATTACCTCCTGCCCTCTTGTCATTCTGTCGATATGCTTGTATTCTTATGTGACTCTCTCTCTCTCTCTCTCTCTCTCTCTCTCTCTCTCTCTCTCTCTCTCTCTCTCTCTCTCTCTCTCCTCTCTCTCTCTGCTGGAATGACTTGATTTATTATCCATATGACATCCCCTCCTACCCGTAGCGACTGGGCTATCATTATGCATTTCCCACCTCCATTTGTGCTTTATTTCTATCGCCCCCCCCCCCCCCCCTCCCCCGGTGCTTCAAAATCGATTGTCTTGTATCTCTTTGGAATTTTTTTATTGTCAGATTGTTCTAAACATGCTCTCTTATCGCACCCACTCTCGCCTCTTTCTCCCCCACCCTCTCTCTCTCTCTCTCTCTGCAGACTTACCCTGCACTCCCTTCGCTCCTGCGTCTCTCTCTCTCTCTCTCTCTCTCTCTCTTCTCTACTCTCTCTCTCTCTCTCTCTCTCTCTCTCTCTCTCTCTCTCTTTTAATCCCGTATTGTATTGTAGCTCTAGTCACTTTTGCATGCTTCCTTTGTTACCTCTTATTTTATATTGTTGACCCTACTCAGGGCGAGGACTGGATGTAAAAAAGCACATCAGTGCTTATCTATTATCCTCGTAAATAAAGAATTTTGTCTTGTCTTGTCTTGTCTCTCTCTCTCTCTCTCTCTCTCCTCTCCTCTCTCTCCTCTCTCTCTCTCTCTCTCTCTCTCTCTCTCTCTCTCTCTCTCGAAAGCGCAAAATCAATGGACGCAAGCATTCAATCTGTTTAACCTGCATCAACTCATCGAATCTCCAACAAGAGTCACACCAAACTCGAAGACACTTATCGACCATATTTATGTTTCAGATAAAACTAACACAGCAGAAGCCTGCGTCCCTGTTCTAAACTGTAGTGATCATTACCCAGTGTGTGTCACATGGTCCAAAAAAGGAGTAAAAATTCCCAAAACGGGACACAAGACAATAACCTACCGTTGCTTTACAAACTTTAACAACCAAGATTTTCTACATGACTTGCTTAGCTCAAATCTCTCATCAGTTTACAACATAACTGATCCAGATGTTGCTGTTGAATTTTGGATCAGAACATTTACAGAAATATATGATAAACACGCCCCTCTAAAAACGATTAGAGTACGACATAATCCCAAACCGGCATGGTACACTAAAGAGTTACAGGAGGCAAGTTATCTTAGAGATCTGCTTAAACAACATGGCTATGAAGAGGAATCTAGAATACTGAGAAATGCAATAAATTCACAGAAGCGCAGAGAAAAAACGAAATACTATCGAGAACTAATTTCATCAAATCAGAACCCAAAATTGGTATGGAGAGCTATTAACGAGCTTACAAACAATCAATCTTCTTCAAAATCAACTATAATTAAAGACATCCCTGTCGAACAGCTGAACACCCACTTTCGCACTATAGCCAATAAAGTTGTCACGGCTGATTCTTCAGGATCAAACGACCTTCAAAAACTGAAACAATATTGCCATGATAAAAACATCACGTCTGAACTTTATATTCCACCAATAACAATATTTGAAGTCTATCACTACCTAACACACCTAAAACAGTCAAGTACCTGCGGGGTGGATGGCCTAGACGGCAAAATTCTCAAACTATCAGCTCCAGCAATTACAGATACGTTAACATACGTCTTCAATCTATGTATCGACAAAAATCATTTTCCCAATAGTTTCAAAAAAGCAAAAGTCATTCCTGTCTACAAAGCAGGTGACAGCTCAGACCCTGCAAACTACAGACCAATCTCAATCATTTCCACTCTTTCCAAACCTTTGGAAAAACACATAAACAAACACACATTACACCACCTTAATACATACCACTTGCTTCATCCAAGACAGTCCGGGTTCCAACACAACCATTCATGCCACACAGCCCTAATCAACCTGGTTGATGACTGGCTAAACAGCATTAACAACAACAGATATTGTGGTGTCCTATTTATTGATTTCAAAAAAGCATTCGATGTGATAGACCACAACCTTCTTCTTAGAAAATTAAAATTGTATGGCTTATCCACAAGAACTCTTACGCTTTTTCACTCATATCTCACAAATAGGCAACAATGTGTAAAAATTAATACAACTTTCTCTTCATTTCAAACACTTTCCTATGGCGTCCCACAAGGCTCTATCTTGGGTCCCTTATTATTCACAATTTACATCAATGATCTACCTCTACATATCACATCCACCTGTGAACTTTTTGCTGATGACACAACAATCCACACAAATCATTCTGATGTTACTGTTCTTGCACAAACTTTACAAGAAAGTGCGAATGATCTCGTGAAATGGACTGAACTAAATCACATGTCGCTTCACCCTCAAAAAACTAAATCCATGCTTATCACAACCAGACAAAAAAGACAAAATCTCACTATTAAATTTCCTCCGGTGCATCTTAAAGATGAACCCGTTGAACAGGTTACATACCTCAAAGTGCTAGGAATAACAATTGGTAGCAATATTAGCTGGCAAGCTCACATAACCTCACTGTGCAAAAAAGCCTCTCAGAAAGTCTATCAACTCTCCAAAATTAAACGCTTCCTCGACCTGCATTCACGCAAGCTCTTTTTTCAATCTCATATTCAATCATACATACACTATGGGTCTACTCTATGGGACTCTGCTAGCGCTATTACCCTCAAACCATTGCTAAGCCTACACAAGCGAGGACTCAAATTAGTCCTCCTAAAAAACAGTAGTATCCCAGACTCAGACTATAAAAAGGTTCAAATTCTCCCATTAAGTCTGAGATTAGAATACAACAAAGGGATCATTATGCACAGAATTATGTCTGGGAAGGCACCCCCAATATTAGTTTGCAGATTCTCAATTAATTCCTCAAGGACTCTACCCAAACTTCATGTCCCTGTTCCTAGAATTGACTTATTCAAATCCAGTTTAACATATTCAGGTTCCTGTCAATGGAACTCGCTCCCTGAGTCAGCCAAGCAACACCAATGCACATCAACCTTCAAACACCATTATTTCATCCATCTTATGTGCAAATACTCGCATACTCCGCCATAAATCCACCACCAACCACTACCACCCTCTTTACCTTATGCATGAACCTGATTATTATGGAAGTGATTTGTACTTGAAATGCACATGCTACTCTGTTCAATAAGTATGTCTAATGTAAGTATGCGCGCGTGTATGTGTGTGTGTGTGTGTGTGTGTGTGTGTGTGTGTGTGTGTGTGTGTGTGTGTGTGTGTGTGTGTGTGTTCCTACTACCTCTTGCCCTCTCGTCACTATGTCGTAATGCTTGTATTCTTATGTGACTCTCTGTCTGTCTGTCTGTCTGTCTGTCTGTCTGTCTGTCTGTCTGTCTGTCTGTCTGTCTTCTCTCTCTCTCTCTCTCTCTCTCTCTCTCTCTCTCTCTCTCTCTCTCTCACGGTTCTGCTGGAATGACTTGATTTATTATATATAAGACACCCCCCTCCCCCTTGTACCCGTGGTGACTGGGCTATCATTATGCATTCTTTTTCTCCATGTGTGTGTGTGTGTGTGTGTGTGTGTGTGTGTGTGTGTGTGTGTGTGTGTGTGTGTGTGTGTGTGTGTGTGTATTTTCCTTCCTGGTGCTTCAAAATCGATTGTCTTGCAACTCCTTGGTATCTTTTGATTGTCAGACTATTCTAAACATGTTCTTTCCCACACCCCAGTCTCGCCTCTTTCTCCCTCTCCGTCTCCCCCCCCCCTCTCTCTCTCCTCTCTCTCTCTCTCTCTCTCTCTCTCTCTCGCCCTTCCCTGCACTCCTTTCGCTCCTGCGTCTCTCTCGTCCCCCCCCCCCCCCCCCTCCCGCTTTTCTCTCTCTCAATTACTTTTTTTTTTTTTTTTTTAAATAATTCCATGTCTAATTTTTGTTCTAGCCACTTTTACATGCTTCTTCTATTGCCTCATTTTACATTGTTGACCCTACTCAGGGCGAGGACTGGATGTAAAAAAGCACATCAGTGCTTATCTATTATCCTCGTTAATAAAGAATTTTGTCTTGTCTTGTCTTGTCTCTCTCTCTCTCTCTCTCTCTCTCTCTCTCTCTCTCTCTCTCTCTCTCTCTTCTCTCTCTCTCTCTCTCTCTGTTTGTCTATCTGGTGGTCTATTTGTCTGTCTGTCCGGTTGTCTCCGTCTCTGTCTGTGCCCCCCCCCCCCCTCTCCCCCCTCTCTTCTGTCTTTTATATCAATCTTACGAAGGATAAAAGGCTTAGGAGATGGGAAGTCACTACCCTCCTTTCATTCTAGCACGCAACAAGCATGATGAAGAAAATTACAATGCAAATGTGTGTGTGTGTGTGTGTGTGTGTGTGTGTGTGTGTGTGTGTGTGTGTGTGTGTGTGTGTGTGTGTGTGTGTGTGTGTGTTAAACATAAAACGGACCTTATAATCAGCTGTTTCTCAACTGATTCAATTCAATTTTGCTTTGAGAAGTGGTGTGACTATGCCAATGTGATTTGAAAGTTAGCGTCCTTTTAGTGGATGACCTGAGCATCCAGCACCCGTTCTGCAGGGCACTGGGCCTTATAGTTCAGTCCTTTTTCAATCGATTTTCGTCAAATCGCTGTAATGCTTGTTGTAGCAAAGGCAATCTGACCTGACCAGTTAGCACTTCAGCGGATGACATGGCCAGCCAGCGCCTAAGATACTAGGCTTTCTTTTTTTTTATTTTTTTTTATTTTTTTTTTTCCCCCTTGCAATGAAGGTTCTTTTCTTTCCAAAATAAATATTCAGTAATAACATTACAGTGTTCCACAGAACAAAAAGAGTACTTTTTTCATAAATACCATATATGTACAAATACAAAAATTATAATGTTAATGCAAAGGGTGTTTTCTACAAGGTCCTCATACAGCAACACAAAATTATGTTTTGAATTCTTTGTTCATAGCATATGTCAGTACTATTCAATATGTATGGAACCCCCCCCCCCCCCCCCCCTTTTTTTTTTTTTAAACATAGCATCTATACAGTGTGTTGAGGGATCATCCATATTGATTGCTATCCCTCCAACAATAATCCTGAGTATGGTAGCCTCTTTTTTTAAAAATCATAGTAACACATATTTAATACATGTACATATTTTTCCAACGTATACCTACGGCTTAACTCAGTCAAAAATATTTTCCAGTTTTGGTTTAATGCGAGTTATCCTGCACTTATAAACAAAGAATTTTGCCCATAGAATAATTAGATCAAAAGTATCTTCAGTTAGTGTTTTATCGTCTGTGCCAAATAAAATTAATTCAACATTAAATGATAATCTTTCACAGTTACTGCACTTCTCTCTTATTTTTTTTTCAAAATCTTTCCAAAACATCTGTGAGAATGGGCAGTACCATAAATAATGTTGCACAGTATCTCTTTCATTGCAACAAAAGTTGCATTTATCATTATCAGTTACTCCAATTTTTTGTAATAGATATTTGACACTAAAATTCCATGACACAGTTTCAGCTGAAACCATTTAAGCTTTATTTCTTTTATTTTATTAATCTTTTTTAAAACAGTCTCCCAATCAATATACATGGCTAATCGAGTTTCCCACTTCATAAAGGCTTTTATGTCAAATATTACATGTTTCTCTAAGAGTAAATTGTAAAAAATCTTTGTTCCTTTATGTACTCCAGATATTATTTGTACTGATTTATTATTTTCGTTACTACAGTTATTTTCGAAGATTATATTTCTTTTTCTGGCATATTCTTTGATTGCTTGAATGCAACCAAAGTAGTTAAGATAATTTACTATTAGACCCCACTTTTCTGAAAATTCATCATGTTTTAAAAACTCTCCATTTTCTTTCAAAACATCTTTCACAAGGTATACATTTTTTAGGTTCCAAGTTTTAAAAAAGAAATGACTGTTATTTATTTTGAATTTGTTGTTGAAAAATATGGGTTCAGCAGTCATCTCTTTGTTGTTATCTAATTCAACGTGAGTGTTGAATTTATCATAAGCATTAAATACGTCTTTCCAAAACTGATTATATTTATTATTTGTAAATCTCCTAGAACCATAGCAGTTTAACTGATCACTTTCTGGATATGAGATTTTCATTAATTTCTTCCATTTTGAATTGCCTATGATCAGTTTTCTTATCCAAGACAATTTCAGACCCTGAATAAAAGCTTGTATATTTGGAATTCCAATG
>CM065722.1:713239-785739 GCA_033310375.1 Conus canariensis
CCATTTAGTTCTGTTTTACCGAGTGCACAGCAATGCTGTTACAAAAGACCATCGACTTTTCAAATGATTACTGAATTAATTCCTAATTAATTTGAAGTCAGACTAAAGCAGTTGTGTACCCAATGATGACAATGTTTTCGTCAAGAACACATTCTGGGCTAGTCCATCTTGCCTGTGGGGAAGTTGGGGGTGCAACCTGGATGGCGACAGTTCAGGCTGGTGTCTCTGTTGTTTACAATAGCTCCTTGCGGCTGAAACACTTTGCGAAAGACGTGTGCCGACTAGTGACGAAATCGTAGGAGTTAGCTATGGATACTGGAAGCGCTCATCTGTATTCAGCAGGCGGCAGGCCTCCCCACAACCAAAGTCTCTTTGACTGCCCCAGGTTCCCCTAAAAATCTGTGGCGCAACCGAATTTGCAGCCGTCTTGTCAAATTCAGTTTACATCTGACGTTTCCGGTTTTATGCTTTTAAATTTTACAGTTAAAGCAAGTGCTATGTGCAGTTTTCATTGAAATGCACTTGGTCATACGAAGACTGTCTTTACGAAAACCAAGTGTCAGAATAATCAGCCTGATGATGAACCCACCAGTTTTCTCGATGAGCTAAGTACTAAACTCGCCCTTGCCAAAAATAACTCGGGAACTTCCGGAAATCGTCTTTGGAAAAAAAAACAAAATGGTGGACGAGATAGACCACGCTGCGATCATTTGATGGTAGCTTCAAGCGGGATTTTTTCTCTGAAAAACTTCAGGTGACAGCAAACTTTCTTTACATTAGTGCCTCAATGATCGCCTGCGGTATATATGCTGCTTTTGAAAATCAAAGGTAGGTTTAGATTCATCAGTGAATCATGCGACGGTCCAGTTATGACTCGATCCAGATTCATTCTACGGATTGTACTGTTACGCACTGTTTCTGAGAAAATCCGCCGTCAGAAGAAGTACAAATAGAGGCCTGATGTGTTGACTACTGAACTCATGAAGTACTGTGGTTGTTCAAGCCGCAGAAATACAAGAGGGATGGGGGACTTGGGATGACCAGCATGGATGTTGTGGGGCATCTCATCTTCTTCTTCTTCCTTTATACAACCAACCTCATTTTGCTGATGGTTTTGTCGTAGTTTGGGGAGATTGCCGAAGATTACGCAGTTGTGAGGATTTGGAGGGAAAAAAAGTGTGAGGGTGGGTGGGGTGATGGTGAACAAGTAGTAGGGGGAGGGGAGGGGGGACAGGAGTAGAAAAGTGACTGGGAAGGATGGTGGGGGTGGGGGGGGGATTGTAGGGAATAGTGGTCAGGAGGAGGGTAAGGGGGGAAGGTTGGGGGTGATGGGGAAGGGGGGTGGGTGGTTGTTTCAGGTTCTAGAGATGGGAGGCCAGCCTGGACTTGAAGCAGTCCAGTGACTCCGCTGTCACAATCTCCTGAGGCAACTTGTTCCATTCTGGTATGGTCCTTGGAAAGAACGTCATCTGCCTGTACCGTGTTGTGCAGGTGGGAATGTCGTAGCTCAGGTCGTCGTTTGTCCTAGAGCTCAGCCTGCTGTCAGATGTTCCATCAGCTTGCAGGCTATGCAGGTGAGGGAGATGGGGCGGTAGTTGGCTGCATTGTATCTTTCTCCCTTTTTGAAGACAGGTATGATGTTGGCCTGTTTCCAGTCCTGTGGCAGGGTACCGGAGGAGTATGAGATGCTGTAGAGCAGGGTGAGGGCTGGAGTGATCTCCTCTGCAGCCATCTTCAAAAGTCTGGGAGTAATGCCATCTGGGCCACAGGCTTTATTGGGGTCAAGGTTGAGCAGAAGTTTCTTCACGCCATCTTCTGTGATGTTGATGTCGTTGCATACTGGGTAGTCTCTTCACACAGTTTCTGTGGGATGACAATTCTGCATCCTTTGATGAGAAGTCCAATACAAGATACATACAGCATACAATTGTATTGCCGGGTCAAAGTCTCCAACAAATGAGGGTCATCCATGTGCAGTGTGTCCAATTTCCTGCTGAAGACTTTTGTCATCTCTGGGCAGAGATGCAGTTTCGCTGAGTTTTCCATCTGAGACAGGCAGACTGCCAAACCGTATTGATGAGGTTTGTCACATCCAATGCCAGTGGTGTTATGCCGTCAGTTATAGTTGTCTGGTGGTGTTCTTCCAATGAGTCAGCCAAAGTTGACCTCCATGCCATCTTTCTGCATGATGCTGACACTGGAACTGAACTGAGGATGGACCATTGACAGCCTTGGCCACGAGCAGTGCTGCAGAGATACCCTGCTAGTGTGCCACTGGTATCTAGAGCATCAGTTTGGTCCTTTGCCCAGACAGCTGCCATTCAGTTTGCTCATGCTGCCATGGCATAGTAACAACCTAATGGAGGGTGAGGTCAGGCTGGAGTGGCAGTATCTCAGACAGCTCTCGATCCTGTAGATCTACTACTAACTTGTCAGGATGGCACCATCTTTGTCCTCAGATCCTGCTTGCTCTGCAAGCACGGTACACGATACACAATATTTTATTTGTCCTCATAGAATACAAGGAAAATTTGTTTGTGGTGCCATCATACAAAGCATGAATCACAGTTTCTATATTTCACCAGCATTTAGGGAGCGCTGATGAAATTTCACCCTTTAATGAATTAAAGTGACTCTAGCTGTGAATTGTCTCTCAGACATAAGTAATGACATTCTCACAGGTAGTAAGAGGTGGGTCAGAAAGGGGCTTCATTTCTTTGGGTGATGATATTATACATGCTGTATATCTGCTTAGTTCTCGTCCATGGAGTAAAGAAGAGCACTTACCAGGTTAAGTTACCTGCATGTCAAGTGATTTAGCCTTCAGCTTCACTGCTGCCCTGTAGCATAAGAAATGTTGATTTCAAGGTCACCCCTTGGGATGAGAGAAATCAAAACACTCTGGAGGTGTGAATGCTACGTTTGCAATAAAAACAATGTCAGGGGGAACAGAGGTAACACGCTGAGACACTAGTACAATGAAAACAATGTCAGGGGGAACAGAGGTAACGTGCTGAGACACTAGTACAATGAAAACAATGTCAGGGGGAACAGAGATAACACACTGAGACACTAGTACACTCATCCACAATTGAAACAATGTCAGGGGGAACAGAGGTAACACACTGAGACACTAGTACAATGAAAACAATGTCAGGGGGAACAGAGGTAACATGCTGGAGACACAACAATTGTCAGGGGGAACAGAGATAACACACTGAGACACTAGTACACTCATCCACAATGAAAACAATGTCAGGGGGAACAGAGGTAACACACTGAGACACTAGTACACTCACATGGGTGAAACTGGAAAAAAAATTGAAAAACTGAAAGGTCAGGGTCCAGGGGCCGCCTAGGCCCCTGGCGGGGTCCAGGGGCAGCGTCCCTGGTGGTGGGCCCAGGGGGGCGAAGCCCCCCGGCCGAAATTGATGTTTTGAAAAATTAAGACATTTTTCGTGGCAGGGGCAGTGCTCCTGGTAGGGTCCAGGGGCAGTACCGCTGGTGGGGGGCCCAGGGGGGCAAAGCCCCCTGGCCGAAATTGATTTTTTGAAAAATTCAGACAGTTTTCGTGGCCTCTGGTGAAAGGAAATTTGGAACTGAGGCCTTGTTTGAAATACATATTTATTGCTTATATGTGAACAAAAGTCATCATTTTAAATTTAAAAAAAAAAGAAAAAAACTTACCCCCCAAAAAACAGCTTGGTTGGTGCCGTGGACATAGATGGGAAGAAACAGAACCTTTAGTAGTTTTCCCCATCCTTTTTCCAGAAAGGTAACCCTCATATATATATTCATTTTTCTTTTATGTTTTTTTTTCTTTCTTTAAATATTTTTTTCATACTATTATGTCTCTCTCTCTTTTTCTGCCTTACATTCATCTTTGTGTGTGTGTGCGTGTCGGTGCGTGCGTGTGTGTGTGTCACTAGGGGGGAAGGGGGGGGGGGGGGGGGCGGGGGGGCATGGAGGGCTGCTGAAAAAGATTTTACTGAAATTCTTACCTTCATGCTTTTAATATGGTCCAGACTTCTGGCATGCTTTGCTAGCCGAGATTTTCCATTGGATCCATACTTGAGGTCTGAGTTGCACACGCGGCAAAATGCTACGCCAGGTCTGTTCGTTTTCAAACACCAAACACGATGTTGTCATCATCTATTTCGTTCAGCCATGCCCATCGCCACTTATTAGTGATGCCAGCGTCGATCTCCTCAACTGAATCACCTTCGTTAAGATAGGACATTCTCACGGTTTCCAACGAACTCAAAACTTGAAATCTAGATTTCAGCAAATGGTGCTTTATCTTTGTTCCCTAAAATAAAGAGTACTTCTGATTCGACACTTCCGTTTTATGGTAAGACACACTCGATACGTAATTTGCGCAATTTTAGAGACTGTTTTGAAAAACTTTTTTTTTCCTTTTTTTTCCAGATTTACGAAAAACGGAAAATTCCGTCTCGAATAATTTCATAAAACGGATTCCGTCCTCAGACTGAAGAAGTTTTACCCATGCACTCATCCACAATGAAAACAATGTCAGGGGGAACAGAGGTAACACACTGAGACACTAGTACACTCATCCACAATGAAAACAATGTCAGGGGGAACAGACGATAACATGCTGAGACACTAGTACAATGAAAACAATGTCAGGGGGAACAGAGGTAACACACTGAGACACTAGTACAATGAAAACAATGTCAGGGGGAACAGAGGTAACACACTGAGACACTAGTACAATGAAAACAATGTCAGGGGGAACAGAGGTAACACACTGAGACACTAGTACACTCATCCACAATGAAAACAATGTCAGGGGGAACAGAGGTAACACACTGAGACACTAGTACAATGAAAACAATGTCAGGGGGAACAGAGGTAACACACTGAGACACTAGTACAATGAAAACAATGTCAGGGGGAACAGAGGTAACACACTGCGACACTAGTACAATGAAAACAATGTCAGGGGGAACAGAGGTAACACACTGAGACACTAGTACAATGAAAACAATGTCAGGGGGAACAGAGGTAACACACTGAGACACTAGTACAATGAAAACAATGTCAGGGGGAACAGAGGTAACATACTGAGACACTAGTACAATGAAAACAATGTCAGGGGGAACAGAGGTAACACACTGAGACGCTAGTACACTCATCCACAATGAGGACTTGCCACAGACCACCAATGGGGCAGGATCACAGTGTAAGTCAGAGGTGACAAGTACTTGCCACAGACCATCAGTGGGGCAGGATCACAGTGTAAGTCAGAGGTGACAAGTACTTGCCACAGTCCACCAATGGGGCAGGATCACAATGTAAGTCAGAGGTGACAAGTGCTTGCCACAGTCCACCAATGGGGCAGGATCACAGTATAAGTCAGAGGTGACAAGTGCTTGCCACAGTCCACCGATGGGGCAGGATCACAGTGTAAGTCAGAAGTGACAAGTGCTTGCCACAGTCCACCAATGGGGCAGGATCACAGTGTAAGTCAGAGGTGACAAGTATTTGCCACAGTCCACCAATGGGGCAGGATCACAGTGTAAGTCAGAGGTGACAAGTACTTGCCACAGTCCACTGATGGGGCAGGATCACAGTGTAAGTCAGAGATGACAAGTGCTTGCCACAGTCCACCAATGGGGCAGGATCACAGTATAAGTCAGAGGTGACAAGTGCTTGCCTCAGTCCACCAATGGGGCAGGGTCACAGTGTAAGTCAGAGGTGACAAGTACTTGCCACAGTCCACCAATGGGGCAGGATCACAGTGTAAGTCAGAGATGACAAGTACTTGCCACAGTCCACCAATGGGGCAGGATCACGGTGTAAGGCAGAGGTGACAAGCCAGCATCGGAATATCACGGCAGCTCATGAAGATACTAGAGCAGCTAAGGACTCTTCTAGTCTCAGTAATCCACATGAGGAAACATCACTACTGGTGCTGACGTAAATCATTGATCAGCCACAAGGAGCACAGTCAGTACTGGCAAGTTGGCTATGTCATCCACACAAGGTATTCACAGCTACAAACTCGTCTAAGTCTTACCAGGTGATGATTAATCCACAAGAGGAAAAGTGTCACCATTTTGTAATAGCCACACCATTCCCATGAAGAATGTCACTTGTTGAATGAGCAATGACATATTCCACAGGAGGTAACGTCTAAGTCCACGAGAAGAATATTCACTGCACTCTGAGATTAATAGAATAACAGAGCAGAAAACTGACCAAATTTTCACTCTAACCTACATAACTATAACAACGAACAAACAAGCAAAACAATACAAACAAACAAAAAAAAACCCCAGCCCTGCAACATGAATGTTAAAAGTACGGTTCAAAACAGATGATTATATACTTTTACTGCTGCCATCATGTAATGATCATACAGATGAACTGGAGGTGAAATAGGAATTGTGTGTTCTGGTTCCTATTTCTGGGGCTATTGGACAAACAGTTGTGGAAAAGGAGCACTGTCAGAATAAAAGAGGTCGAGCGAAGTTGGCATGATATATCACCATTCATCGCAGCTTCCTCTATAATAATTAGAGGTTGGAAAGAGGAGTTTGGGGAGGGGAGGTGGGGGGGGGGGGGGGGGGGGGGGGCGAGAAGGGGGAGGAGCACAGAGACAGGGATGAGGAGAAGAGGACAGTGGGGGTGATATGGGAGGACATGAGGGAGGAGGGAGGAAGGCTGGTTGTTCTATAATTGCCTCTTACTCTCAAAAAAGGTTTTAAAATTTCAAAGCATGTATATATATAGAAGTGATGTGAATAGATTTGGGTGGAGAAAAAGGAAGTGGAGATAAAGTTGAAAACAAAGTAAAATACCTAAAGCCAGCTAGAAAAGAAAACCCATACAAGAGGCAAGGAAGAGCAGCTTGTTAGATGCAAGACAAATGAAGGAAACGTACACACACACACACACACACACACACACACACACACACTCACACACCACCACCACCACCACCATCACCATCACCACCACCACCACCACCACCACCACCAACAATAGAATGCAAAGAGAACTAAGATTATGCATCAGTTGTGCATGCAAGTAGACAATGTGGAAATGTTTGTGTCATCATCTGTGTGTGTGTGTGTGTGTGTGTGTGTGTGTGTGTGTGTGTGTGTGTGTGCATGCACATGGTGTGTATATGTGTGTGTGTGTGTGTGTGTGTGTGTGTGCGTGCGTGCGTATGTGATGTGTCTGTATATTACCCAGACACTGCTAACACAGACTGGCTGTGACCAGATCCAGGAGGAGTTAGAGGATCATGCAAGGACAGTATGTCTGGCATGCAGAGAGAGCCTGCCACTGCTGCTGCAGCCACTACCACGCTGAACATAGCCAAAGCCGATCGTGTTTATGTGGCCACCAACATCATCGAGAGTCATGTGCACGTAGGAGGTGATGGAGGAGAGGGTGTAGAGGAAGACATCCAAGCAGGTAGAGTATGAGGGAATTAAGTTGCATTTTCATCATGATGTTGAAGATAGAGTTACCCGACTTGCTCATTATTCACCCAGAAATTGTGTCATGGTTAGGATGAGCCGTTATGTCAACATTTACATCCTGTGGTCAAATGAAATTGTACCCAGATTTCAAACTGGATTGTATCATTTATACTAAACAGATGGGTGGATTTTCAGTGGGAAACTGTTGTTGTGTGAGGTTGTCTGAACACTGCAGGCAGGTGTGTCACCCTGAGCAGGCAGGTGTGTCACCCTGAGCAGGCAGGTGTGTCACCCCGAGCCCTGTCAGCTTGAACATTGTAGATCTGTTGTCTTCTTATTTTTGTGATATACTGTATTTCTTATTCATTGATGTGCGTGCGTGCTAATGCGTGTGTATGTATGTATGTATGTGTGTGTGTGTGTGTGTGTGTGTGTGTGTGTGTGTGTGTGTGTGTGTGTGTGTGAGAGATCACTTCCTAAAACTATAATGTAATCTAAGTTTACTTTTCAATTCAATCTTATTCTTCTGAAACAATTTCTTTGATTGTTGAAACCTTTCATGCATGGAAGTCTGTGTGATCAGCATCATTGCTGTTTAATTGTGAAACCTTTCATGCATGGAAGTGTGTATGATCATCAACATTGCTGTTTAATTGTGAAACCTTTCATGCATGGAAGTCTGTGTGATCAGCATCATTGCCGTTTAATTGTAAAACCTTTCATGCATGGAAGTGTGTATGATCATCAACATTGCCGTTTAATTGTGAAACCTTTCATGTATGGAAGTCTGTGTGATCAGCATCATTGCCGTTTAATTGTGAAACCTTTCATGCATGGAAGTGTGTATGATCATCAACATTGCCGTTTAATTGTGAAACCTTTCATGCATGGAAGTGTGTATGATCATCAACATTGCTAGCTCTCATCTTGGCTCACTTGTCCCACTACAAAATGCGTATGGAAATAAGGTTTCTGGACTCATACACAGAAGAGTTCTGACACCAGTGGCACTGGCAGCTCCCCCATGTCATCAGGGTTTTTTTTTCTGTTGGTGCTGTCTCACCATCCATAGCATTACTCTCACCATGCTGCTCGTTCCAGCTTGCCTGTACACAGCAACACCCAGATAGGTCTGGTCACAGCCCCAAGACAAGCAGTGCACAGGGAGCAATCAGTATACAAATGTCATGAGACAGCCCGACAGAGGAGACGCTGCACTGCTTTTGAGTCTTTGTGGTGGTGTTCAGTCAGTGTGTGGAATCAGGTAAATGTGGGGCTGTTTTTGGAATCAAGTAAACGTGGGGCTGTTTTTGGAATCAGGGAAACATGGGGCTGTTTTTCGAATCAGATAAATGTGGGGCTGTTTTTAGAATCAGGTAAACATGGGGCTGTTTTTGGAATCAGGTAAATGTGGGGCTGTTTTTGGAATCAGGTAAACGTGGGGCTGTTTTTGGAATCGGGTAAACGTGGGGCTTTTTTTGGAATCAGTTAAATGCGGGGCTGTTTGTGGAATCAGGGAAACGGGCTGTTTTTGGAATCAGGTAAACGGGGGGCTGTTTTTGGAATCAGGGAAACGTGGGGCTGTTTTTGGAATCAGGGAAACGTGGGGCTGTTTTTGGAATCGGGTAAACTTCGGGCTGTTTTTGGAATCAGGTGAATGTGGGGCTGTTTTTGGAATCAGGTAAATATGGGGTTGTTTTGGGAATCAGGTAAACATGGGGCTTTTTTTGGAATCAGGTAAATGTGGGGCTGTGTTTGGAATCAGGTAAACATGGGGCTGTTTTTGGAATCAGGTGAATGTGGGGCTGCTTTTGGAATCAGGTAAACGTGGGGCTGTGTTTGGAATCAGGTAAATGTGGGGCTGTGTTTGGAATCAGGTAAACGTGGGGCTGTTTTTGGAATCAGGTAAACGTGGGGCTGTTTTTGGATTCACATAAACGTGGGGCTGTTTTTGGAATCAGGTAAATGTGGGGCTGTTTTTGGAATCAGGTAAACGTGGGGCTGTTTTTGGAATCAGGTAAACATGGGGTTGTTTTGGGAATCAGGTAAACATGGGGTTGTTTTTAGAATCAGATAAATGTGGGGCTGTTTTTGGAATCAGGTAAACGTGGGGCTGTTTTTGGAATCAGGTAAACGTGGGGCTGTTTTTCACCAAATACCTGTTACCCAGTACCATGAAAGTTGGCTTGCTTTAAAAACTTGCTCTTTTAAGACTGAGAGTGTCTATGATAGCAAAGCAAGTAAAACTCTGAGCATTTGAAAAAGGATAATCATTTCAGTTTAAATTGTACTGTGAATTGTGACTGGGGATGTGATTACCATCTAGTTTTCTAAAAAAAATAAAGAGTATGAATAACTTTGTTCTGAGATGGATCTGAAACACTGCCAGAGCTGTCTGTTTAAACCCAATGTATACAGATGACATTTTCGTGTTTTGTTTGGAACAGCCTTTCAGACTGTAAGGGAGGAGGAGGGACTGAAGCACTGTCAGATGAACAGTGATTTGCTTGGATTCAAGCGCTAGCTGTTCACATGCATTTTTCTTTGTGCCAACTGTCCTTCTGTGCATCTGATGTCGTCTTGTTTCCTAAACAAACCTAAGTGTGAATATTGGGAAAAAGGCCATAACACTCTTGATCACCGATGGTTACAGATTGTGGATATGACCCGTTTTCGGACACCTCAGCCAGCCGATGGACACAGACCAGTGCCTTCATCTGCACAGGCCATCGGCAGATCTACCACATTGCTGACAACTACACCAGGGTGGACCTGCGCATCAACGAAAAGGATGCCCAGGCCATCCTCAGCGCTGGAGACAATTTAAAACGGATTAAAAGTAAAGCGTGACCTGCTTGTGTTGTGGTGGTGTCCTTGTTTCATCTGTTAGCTTGAATGTTTGAGATTTGTTGTCTTCATATTCTTGTAGAAAGTAAAGCGTGACCTGTTTGTGTTGTCGCTGTTGTGATGTGTGTTTTATCTCTTTGCTGGAGCATTTTAGATTTGTTGTCTTCATATTCTTGTAGAAAGTAAAGCGTGACCAGTTTGTGTTGTCGCTGTTGTGGTGTCTGTTTTATCTGTTAGCTGGAGCATTTTACATTTGTTGTCTTCTTATTTTTGTACAAAGTAAAGTGTGACCAGTTTGTGTTGTCGCTGTTGTGGTGTCCTTGTTTTATTTATAATCCCAACGTTTTGGATTTGTTGTCTTCTTATGTTTGTGATACATGTGTTTTTTATTTATTGATGATGTACTATAGAACAGTGCTTGCTTGTGTGTGTTTGTGTGTGTGTGTGTGTGTGTGTGTGTGTGTGTGTGTGTGTGCGAGCATGCCGCATGCTCACTCTGTGTGCGTGTGTGTGTATGTGTCTGTGTGCACATGAGTGTGCGTGTATTGTGTGTGTTTGTGTGTGTGTACACTTGCGTGTGTGTGTGTGTGAATCTACAAAACCAATTCCGATTTACTTTGAATGTTGTTGTGACATGTTTGACAGTGATAATGATGACACATTTCTAAAGCTTCTCAGTCAAGTCACAGTGATAATGATGACACATTTCTAAAGCCTCTCAGTCAACTCACAGTGATAATGATGACACATTTCTAAAGGCTCACAGTCAATTCACAGTGATAATGATGACACATTTCTAAAGCCTCACAGTCAACTCACAGTGATAATGATGACACATTTCAAAAGGCTCACAGTCAACTCACAGTGATAATGTTGACACATTTCTAAAGCCTGTCTTTCAACTCACAGTGATAATGATGACACATTTGTAAAGCCTCACAGTCAACTCCCAGTGATAATGATGACACATTTCTAAAGGCTCACAGTCAACTCACAGTGATAATGATGACACATTTCTAAAGCCTCTCAGTCAACTCCCAGTGATAATGATGACACATTTCTAAAGGCTCACAGTCAACTCACAGTGATAATGATGACACATTTGTAAAGCCTCACAGTCAACTCCCAGTGGTAATGATGACACATTTCTAAAGGCTCACAGTCAATTCACAGTGATAATGATGACACATTTGTAAAGTCTCACAGTCAGCTCACAGTGCTTTGCACTGTCAACTGAAGACACTCTTTCCTCAACATTCAGACAAAGCGACCTGTGGGCCTCTGTGTGTTGCTTTCAGGGCTTTCCATGCAGTGCCTCTGTGCATCACACACTTTGTCAAATTGCCAAATACATTTCTGAATTTCAGACCAAGGTCAGTAAGATGCAGCAAAATATTTCCTTGTAGATATGTCTGCGCATTACGTCAGCGTCACATACATCCATTCTGACAGGCAGATCTGTGAGCATGAAACAAAAGCCAAATGGTTAACACTGTTTGAAATCGGCCCTTCCCAGCAGTGTGCAACAGACTGCATTTTGTCATAAAGTTTTCTTTGCAGGCATCATCGGTATTGAATGAATTCTTTCAAGGGATTCACCCGTGTCCACACAGAAAAGGAAGAAAAGAAAAAGACAACAAGGGAAGCAATTTAAAAAAAAATTCCATGAAACCATAAGTTCAGTCATTAGATGTTGACACAACCATTGAATCACCATCTACTGTGGCATCAAGTCCAAAATAGACTAAGACAGACCCCACCCCCCACCACCACCCCTAAAAATGCATAGTATTAGTAGAAAAATGAGGGATCTTTCAAAACATCTTGTCTCAATGAATTTGCTTGGCTTGGAAAGCAAGACCTCAAGCTGATTCATTGAAATAGTGCAACAGGCGATACAAAGTCAGCGTGTTGATTCGTTGAAATAATGCAACAGGTGATACAAAGTCACAGTGCAACAGGTGATACAAAGTCAGCAAGCTGATTTGTTGAAATAGTGTAACAGGTGATACAAAGTCAGCAAGTTGATTTGTTGAAATAGTGCAGCAGGTGATACAAAGTCAGCAAGTTGATTTGTTGAAATAGTGCAACAGGTGATACAAAGTCATAGTGCAACAGGTGATACAAAGTCATAGTGCAACAGGTGATACAAAGTCATAGTGCAACAGGTGATACAAAGTCATAGTGCAATAGGTGATACAAAGTCAGAAAGTTGATTCGTTGAAATAGTGCAACAGGTGATACGAAGTCATAGTGCAACAGGTGATACGAAGTCATAGTGCAACAGGTGATACAAAGTCATAGTGCAACAGGTGATACAAAGTCAGAAAGTTGATTCGTCGAAATAGTGCAACAGGTGATACAAAGTCAGAAAGTTGATTTGTTGAAATAGTGCAACAGGTGATACAAAGTCATAGTGCAAAAGGAGATACAAAGTCATAGTGCAACAGGTGATACAAAGTCAGCAAGTTGATTTGTTGAAATAGTGCAACAGGTGATACAAAGTCATAGTGCAACAGGCGATACAAAGTCATAGTGCAACAGGAGATACAAAGTCATAGTGCAACAGGTGATACAAAGTCAGCAAGTTGATGTGTTGAAATAGTGCAACAGGTGATACAAAGTCATAGTGCAACAGGAGATACAAAGTCATAGTGCAACAGGAAATACAAAGTCATAGTGCAACAGGTGATACAAAGTCAGCAAGTTGATTTGTTGAAATAGTGCAACAGGTGATACAAAGTCATAGTGCAACAGGCGATACAAAGTCATAGTGCAACAGGTGATACAAAGTCATAGTACAACAGGAGATATACAAAGTCATAGTGCAACAGGTGATACAAAGTCATAGTGCAATAGGTGATACAAAGTCAGCAAGTTGATTTGTTGAAATAGTGCAACAGGTGATACAAAGTCAGAGAGTTGATTCGTTGAAATAGTGCAACAGGTGATACAAAGTCATAGTGCAACAGGTGATACAAAGTCAGCTGTTCAGGCCACATGATGAAATGCTTTCATCTCTAGGTTATCAAAGAAGTTGTTGAGGACATTGGGCAAAACGAAGTCCACATGATGAAATGCTTTCATCTCTAGGTGATCAATGAAGTTTTTGAGGACATTGGGCAAAATGAATTCCACATGATGAAATGCTTTCATCTCTAGATTATCAAAGAAGTTTTTGAGGACATTGGGCAAAATGAAGTTTTTGGTTACTTTGGTACCCTCAGAAAATTGAAGCTGAGCTGTAAATGCTTAATGAAATCACTTTCAGAAGGCAAGCAACTCCTTCAAAACAACAGTGTGGGGAACACTGATTTCTATTGTTCACGTTGTCCGTCTCCCAACCACCCTCCATGCGCATGCCTGCACAGACACACATCAGGCGCATGCTGCACAGCAACCATCAGGCGCATGCCTGCACAGACACACTCCAGTGCTGCAAGACACCACCCTCCACACATGCCTGCACAGACACACCACCCTCCAGCATGCTGCACAGACACACCTCACCTGCCACAGACACACCACCCTCCACACACATGCCTGCACAGACACACCACCTCCACACACATGCCTGCACAGACACACCACCCTCCACTGCATGCCTGCACAGACACACCACCCTCCACACGCATGCCTGCACAGACACACCACCCTCCACAACACATGCCTGCACAGACACACCACCCTCCATGCGCATGCCTGCACAGACACACCACCCTCCACGCGCATGCCTGCACACACATACCACCCTCCACGCGCATGCCTGCACAGACACACCACCCTCCATGCGCATGCCTGCACAGACACACCACCCTCCACACACATGCCTGCACAGACACACCACCCTCCACACGCATGCCTGCACAGACACACCACCCTCCACACGCATGCCTGCATAGACACACCACCCTCCACGCGCACGCCTGCACAGACACACCACCCTCCACGCGCAGGCCTGCACAGACACACCACCCTCCAGGCGCATGCCTGCACAGACACACCACCCTCCACACACATGCCTGCACAGACACACCACCTCCACACACATGCCTGCACAGACACACCACACTCCACACACATGCCTGCACAGACACACCACCCTCCACACACATGCCTGCACTGACACACCACACTCCACACACATCCCTGCACACACACACCACCCTCCACACACATGCCTGCACAGACACACCACCCTCCACACACATGCCTGCACAGACACACCACCCTCCCAGTGCTGCATGACCCCCTGCACAGGAAAACCACCACCCTCCAGGCGCATGCCTGCACAGACACACCACCCTCCAGGTGCATGCCTGCACAGACACACCACCCTTCAGGCGCATGCCTGCACAGACATACCACCCTCCACATGCATGCCTGCACAGACACACCACCCTCCACATGCATGCCTGCACAGACACACCACCCTCCACACACATGCCTGCACAGACACATCACACTCCACACACATGCCTGCACAGACACACCACCCTCCATGCGCATGCCTGCACAGACACACCACCCTCTTGCTCGCACCCCCCATATCCTGTACTTGCCACTTACGCCTGTCCTGCTCCTCCCCCCTCCCCACATTCATACATGTGAGTGCTCATATGTATGGAGGCTCGCATACTCTCACATGTCTGAGGCCACAGCAGATGTCAAGAAGCGAACGGGTCAGAAATACAGGATGTAGTACACAATGATGGGAACAGCTGTGAGGAGACAGCTTGTTCAGATTTGTGTGAGGAGACAGCTTGTTCAGATTTGTGTGAGGAGACAGCTTGCTCAGATTTGTGTGAGGAGACAGCTTGTTCAGATTTGTGTGAGGAGACAGCTTGTTCAGATTTGCGTGAGGAGACAGCTTGTACAGATTTGTTTCAAAGTGTCAGGCACTAATTTCGTCTGGTGTTAGCGTGTGTAGGGAGTGCCTGACTATTTATTCGAATTTTGGTCTCTCGCCGTGACTCTCTCATTCGATTCAGTCACTGAAATCAAAATGTAAATTAACCACACATTTATTTAAATACATAAGTATGCACACAGCAAAATTATTAAATCATAGCCTAAAACAAGTCCTTCACATTGACTAAAGCGAGTCCTTCCTTTTTCTGTTTATGTCTTGTGGGCTAAAAAAAGAAAAAGAAAAAAAAAACTATGCAGTTCTGGCCTGTCTAGCCAGCACACATCAGTTCCTGTCGTCATGTGATGATCACGGAAGATTCCTGGTCAGTCGACATTGTCGTGACCCTTGATCATAGGTCCTGTAGACGTTGCTCGTTGATGATGTGCTTTGCTTCTCGTGGTCCACGTATTCAACCTCAGGCTTGACTGGGCCCTCAGGATTTGACTCTATTCGGGGTTCCGCAGCGACTGGGAAAATAACGTCACGGTGCTTGACGTCAAACACCATGACGTTCTCAGTTGGGTGAAGTAGAAGGGCTTTCGTTTGCTCTCCGGAGGGGCTCTTCGGGTCTTGATCCTCTGTCAGCAGGACGGATCCTCCTGGCCGTTCCTGGCTGTGGTGAAGTCCTGGCGTGGGTAGAGGTGGTGCATCGGTAGGGACTGGACAGATGGCCAGTCCCGCCTCGGTGTTTGTGTCCTCGAGGATGTTGCTGCACCACACGTCTGTTTGCTCCTGAATGGACTCCACCAGAGAGTACTAGCTTCCAGGAGGTCGTATGCTGACAGGGGGACTCCGTCAGGATCTGTAGCCTTATCACTCTGGAGAGCCTTGAATTGCGCTGCTACTACGGCCATGTAAAATTTCCTTCTAACCGTTTTCCCGAGTGTCCTAGCACTCCCTACACTTGTGCACATAGTGACCAATCAGGGTGTTGAAGAGGACTGGCTTAGCCTGGCCTCCCCAATCACAGCTCTTGGAACACTCTGATGCATATTACATTTCTGAGTGAAGCCTTTACGCAACCTGTTACGTACTTCATTCAGAACCGTGTTCCTAAACAATGCAACACAAAGTATGGGTTTGTCTCAAAGACAGAATGGGGATTGGTGTCTGACAACACCCCCCACCTTAAGTCGAAAATCTCATTTTTGATAAACTATACTAAGACAAATTCTCTGCGAGAACAGCACAAGTCTATCAACAAGTGAATCTCTCGACAAAACTCCCTGTGTTTTGCCGAGAAGGACACACCCCCTTTTCTAAATTTTAACGCCACGAGTTGCGTCATGCCAATCATGCAACTCCACTGACGTATTTATCTATCCTCGTCACCACCTGACGTCAAATTTCCTGCCTCATGCAGGCCTGGACGGCGGAGAAACCTTCACTTATCTCCCTTTGCGAACCTGTGCAATTTCATAATGAGAAAAGTGCACTTGAAATTCGATATAAAATCAACTAGTCAACGTAGAAACATCATTTTTTCAACACATGAAAGTTCAACCATTGCTCTGACATTGCAATACCAAATCAACAGAGCGCCAAAGGTCTTTTACCAAAATATGCTTCAAAACAACTTAGACCTCTTCACTCTCAAGCATGTGAATACGATTTCAGCCCGAACAAAGTTATATTGGCCAACCAGCACCTCCCAATTTTTATCCGTATTGTAGTCCAGCATCCACACCTTTCGAAAACTGGTGTACCCTCAAGTTTGCTTCCTAGAATCACAATCGCAAGATCACGTAACTGCATCAGTACCACCATACGTGCACGGTTACTCCATGTTCCCCTCATGGAACAATGAACACAGTAGCTGCCCCTCTCAGGTGTAGGCACCAATATTGCTGCTCCTCGCAGCTCGCAATGACCTCATTGCTACCCACCGACTGCCACTACAGTCTATAACCAGCATGCTGTTAGCTTGACTACCTCCACCTGTAGCCTATAATCTCTATAACATACTCCGACTACATCACCCGTAGTCATAAGGCACAAACTATGTGAGGACAGTTCTCCGAGTTTTTACGTAGACTACACAAACTGGTAAACCACATCCTGGTTTTATAGGAGTAACCTCAAACTTGCCGGCGCCAACGTCACACCTGCTGTTAGACTTACAGCATTAAAATGCACGACTCAGGTAGTCGGCGCCAATGTTTTCCTTTCCAGGAATGACCTGTACCCGAAAGTCGTGGCCCTGGAGTTGAATGGCCCTTTTTGACTTTACCTTTGTTGGTACTTCTCTGGCATGCATCACAGGACGCACAATACCTGGCCATGTCCCCCAGCATGCCAGGCCAATAAAAATCCTTTACCACCCGGTCCCTTGTTTTGTTAGTTGCTAGATGCCCTGCCATAGGGGTGTCATGGGCAATCCTAAGCACCTCTGCTCTGCACTCTTTAGGCACCACCACTTGGTGGTACTCAATGGAATTTTCCTCTTGTTTCCGTCGAAGTACACCATTCTTAATGTAGTACTCTGTGGTCTTTCCTCTGGCCTCGTGACGTTCCTTTTTCTCAGCCTTGTCAAACAAATGACGCAAGCTGCTGTCACGCTTCTGTTTCTCAGCCAGTTTTTGAGGAGTCATGGACATTATTGGCTCTGAAGTCGTCTTCAGACTTTTGGGTTCCTTGTCCCTTTTGGTCTGTGCGTGCGTTACGACCGCGGCACTCTCTGTGTGCGCATAAATAGGTACTTTTGTCATTACCTCCTTGCCATCTACTTCCATTTTGCATTCATTTCCTAGTAACACCGGTTTGACAGGTCGGTCCATAACTAGTACTTCGGCCTTACCGTCGAAGTATGGCGTATTCATCTTCACTCTTGCTAAAGGTAGGGTTTTCTTCACACTGGACATAGCCAGTGTAACCTCCCTTGTTTCTCCTGTGAGGCATCTGACAGGGACAAGTTGACTGTCTACCACGGTTAGAGTAGCGCCAGTATCTCGCAGAGCTGAGACAGATTTACCCTCTGTCTTAACTGTGCACTCTGGGTTGAACGGAATCCGTTGACATTCTTCACACAGTGGTGATTTTCCAGTCATGGCCATCGTGGACACTATAGTAAGCGCGGCAGCTGTCTTTTCGGGTTTTCTCTCCCTTGTTTGCAATCGCATGCTAAATGTGGGCCACCACATTGATAACAGCGTAGACGCCGTGCACTGAAGTCACGAGCGTAGTTTCTGTGATCCTCGGTCTCAGACCTTCTTTCTGTACCACTGAATCTACGCTCATTATTTGGTGAACTGTTGTGGTTTCCTTTGTATTCGCCTTGATTCCTAGAGAAACGCACATGGTGTTCACTACAACTAGGATGACTGTTACGTTCCTCTGTACGAATGTTTTCGAACACTTCGGCTGCCTTTATAGCTTCATCTTTTGTTGTGGCTTGTTTCTCTTGCACATAGTGTGCTTGATCCGCTGACAATGCTTCTATGAACTTTTCTAATATGAGCATTTCTGCCAGATCCTCCTCTGATTTGCCAGATAGATTTATCCATCTGTACAGATAGGTGTCCAGTCTATCCCACAACATTCTGACGTCTTCCTGTTGTTCTTTCCTAGTGGTTTTGAACCTCTTTCTGTACTCACTAGCTGACAGGTGAGATCTTTTAAGCAGAGTATTTTTGATACAGTCATAATCATCCATAGACTCTAGGGATTTTTACAAAGATCTCCCTCGCTTTACCCTTGAGCAAAGGTGCTAGACGAATGGCCCATTCCTCATTCGGCCAATCATTCAGCTCCACCACTCTCTCAAATTGAGACAGGTACACGTCAATATCATCTTTATCCTCAGGAAAGGCAATTTAAGTTTCGCGCTGCCACATTGCCATTGCCATGAGAAACGGCGCTGGTGTATGAGGCTGTTTTATGAATATTTTCGTCTGCTTCTATTCTTCTCATTTCCAGCTCAGCTTCTATCCTATGCTTTTCCATGCGCTCCATGGCTTCACGCTCTTCCTAGCTGCGTCTAGTTTGCGCTGCTCTGCACGCTCCGCGGCTTCAGACTCATTTTTGCGCATGTCTTTTATATAATCAGCGAGGTCCTTACCAGTCAGACCTAGGGACTCACCTTCAGCCTTAAACCTGGCAAAATCGCTTGCCATCTCTACATCTGCAGTAGCTGAGTCTACGCCCTTGCATGGCATGTTTCTTAAAGCTTGTTATTTACATGTACTCACTGAACTACACTAGTAGGTATGCTTCTAAAGGCATAATAGTGACGTCAAACACCAGTCTTCACCTAAGTATTATCAGATTACGTCTTTCTTTCTTTCCTTTTTTCTTTTTTACGCAACTTCAGTGTTTCCAAGTTCAGTGAACTACTTTAAGGTACTGTTCACTACTTACGATAGATAGATATATGAACAAACGGGGGGTGAACACTGTTAACCGGATGTGTCGGACGTCTTTTTGACAGCTATGCACTTGATTAACTTATTTTAGTTAATTAAACTAACGATCGGACACCAAGAATGCCACGAAGTTAACAGCGTATCTACTGCCCACCTCCATCCGAGTTTTTGGAACTTTTGGTGAGCGTGATGTGGAGAAATCGGCGCTGAAATGACTGTCAGTGTTGTTGACAGTGTGCAGTGTTATGGCCCGCCATAAGAGGAGAAAGCAGCGTACGCAAGCTGGTGCAGTTTCAGGCTCTAGTTCCTCCAACAACTCGAGTGTTAACAGTAGCAAAGACACCCCGAAAAAACAGAAGGTGGAAACTAGTACACCACTGTCCGGGCCAGTGAAAGAGACTCTTTCGAAATTTGTTTTTCAACCGCGAGAGAACAAAATGGAGGACAAGGGGAACGACTCACTCCCAAACCAGTCAAACGAGTTGGACGTTGTTTTCTCCCCTACTCGCGATTCTCACCGGCAAGAAGAACCCCAACAATGTACGAATGCCGATCTGATGGCAAAACTCTGCGCCAACGGGGCTGAACTTGCCAAGCTGGCTCTGACGGTGGAGGAACTGAAGGCTGCCCTGTTCTCAGTCCAGACTGAGAACGATAAGCTTCGTCGAGAGCTGACCGACGCCCGGAAGCGAGAGCAGCAGACGGCCACCCAGCTAGCTGAAATACGGCACCTTGCAGAGCTGGCCGATCGTCGTTCCGAGGACGTTTCCGCATACGTACGGAGGAACAACCTGCGCATCTACGGGGTGCAGGAAGGGGAGAGCGGGGCCGTCGAGACGGGGGTACAGTGCGAGGAGAAGGTGCTTTCTCTGTTCAACCGGAAACTGAACGTCGAGGTGAAGAGAGAAGACTTTGAGGCAGTGCATAGGGTCGGCTCCAAACAGGGTTCCAGTGCTTCCAAAAACTCTTGCCGCGGGATTATTGTTCGTTTTGTCTCCCGTCGGGTTAGGGACTCCGTGCTCTACGCGCGCAAGAAGTTGAAAGGAACCGGGGTCACTATGGTGGAAGATCTGACCCCACGCGCCTATCAGCTGCTATGTTCAGTGCGGAACGAGAGGGACATTTGCCAGCAGGCGTGGACGAAGAACGGTGCAGTGGTGGTGAAGACGGTGACCGGACGAATCTCGACTGTGAAATCTCTTGCCGAATTTAGGGAACTGCGTTAGATTTGTTTCTTTCTTCTTTTGTGTGTCACGCCGTCACTTTCACCTTTGCTTTGTCATTGTGTCGCCTGCTCGAACTGTAAGTAGACCAAATTAATTTAACCAGCGTGCGATTGTTTTCTGTTCAAAATCGTAAGTGTGAAGGGTTGAGAATTCTTAAAGGTTTGTAATTTAGAAGCCACTTGATGTAATTTCTGTATCTGTGAGCCTTTCTTGTAATGACCTTGGCGGTTTTTTGTTTTGTTTTGTTTTTCCCCCACTTGACTTTGTTTGTTTACATCTGGGGGTGAAGGTCTTTTGAGATTGGCAAGTCGGGGGAGCAGTCCTTGCGTTAAGGGTAGTTGGGGGGCAAAAGTAAGGAAAGAAAACGCAGTCTTGTGGTACTTTTTTGTTGTTGTTGTTGTTGTTGTTGTTTTTTTCTTTCCTTCCATATGTTAGTATTAGGTCTTTGCTCACAGATAATGTGATTGTACGAAGGGATAGTAAGTATTTGATCACGGGATAGTAAGTATTTGATCACGTGTTAGTCATACAAGATGACTATAACATGTTGTTCGACGGCGGGTTTTTTTTTTTTTTTTTTTTTTTTTTTTTTTTTTTCCCCCCATCGCGCTAGATATTGTAGTTGTAGTAGTAGTACGCTTCCATGCTCGTTTGGAGTAGGGTGGTGGACCCTTATATAACAGGTTGGTGTGTGTGTGTGTGTGTGTGTGTGTGTGTGTGTGTGTTTAGTTTTATGTCATTGCTTTGTAAGTTGGTCTTTATGTTGTACATTACCTTTTCATTTTCTTCATATCAAGGTGGTGGGTGTGTGTGTGAGAGTGAGATTGTAACTGGGTCATGTACACTTTATTTGTGCATTTATAAGATGTTGATATTAATGATGGGTGTGAAAACTTGCTTATTATTACATTGGAAGGTTGAGGCTGAGGTAGCTTCTGAAGGCTCTGAGAATTTTACCCGAGCCAGCTGGGGATATAATGTATGGCTGTGTGGTACGGAAACTATCAAAAATGGTGTGGCTGTTCTTCTTAATAATAGCTTTGAGTATAAGATACATGATGTTATAAGAGACCAACATGGGTGTTACACTGTTATGAATGTTCAGTTCTTAAATATAATGAAAATAGCCAGAAGTTTAAAATGTTCTTAGCGAGTCTAAAGGAACATTTGATTAGTAAGCAGACTAACAATACAACATAATGGAACAAAAAACAAGTAGTAACAATATAATAACAATTTCTTCATTAAACTGTCAGGGGCTTGGAAATAAACAGAAAAGGAGAGATGTCTTTCACTATTTGAGGAAAAAAAATTATTCTATCTACTGTCTACAAGACACACATTTTGAAAAACAAATGGAAAACTATATACAATCAGAATGGGGATATACTTGTGTCTTTTCTTCACTTACTTCAAATGCCAGGGGAATAGCAGTGCTATTTAATAATAACCTTGAATTTAAGATCAATAAAGTTGAATCAGATATAAATGGTAATTTCATTATTATATCCTTTACAGCTATGGAAAAAGAACTATTATTAGTAAGTGTATATGGTCCCAATAAAGATGACCCTATGTTTTATGAAGATCTAATACAGAGAATAAAAAGATACAAAAACAACAATGTTATAATAGTTGGAGACTTTAATATTGCCTTAGAACAGGAAATAGATTGTTTTAACTATAAACATGTTAATAACCCCAAAGCTAAGAAAGCAGTAGAAGAAATGATGTCAGAGCTTGTTTTAACAGATATATGGAGAGAGAACAATCCAGACAGTAGGAGATATACATGGAGAAGACCAACCCCCTTTCAGCAAAGTAGAATAGATTTCTTTCTACTATCGGATTACCTGATATGGTACTTTGATGATACAGATATAATTCCAGGCTATAGAACTGATCATTCATTAATAACTCTAAAACTTAAATTTGGAAAAGATGTCAAACAAAATACTTTTTGGAAGTTTAATACCTCCCTACTTAAAGATAAAAAATATGTTGATGAAATTAATGAAGAAATACAAAACATAATAAAAGAATATACAGAAACCCAGGAAGAACCCAACCAAACTAAAGATGAAGGTAACTCAGAAATAAAATTTAAAGTATCTGATAGGACCTTTCTGGACTTTTTGCTGATGAAAATTAGAACAAAAACAATTTCATATGCAACAATGAAAAAAAGAGAATCAAAGCAGAAAGAAGAAAAATTGACACATGACATAAAAGAAATTGAGAAAAAAGAACACAAAACAGAACAAGACAGGAAGGTACTTGAAGAATACAATCAGGAGTTGACTTTGTTAAGAGAAAAAATCATGAATGGGGTACTACTAAGATCTAAAGCAAGATGGGTAGCAGAAGGAGAAAAAATTACAAAGTATTTCTGTAATCTTGAAAAACGTAACTTTGTTAGAAAGCAAATAACAAAACTGATAAACAGTCAAGGGAAAATAATAGAACATACAGATGGAATAAAAGAAGAAGTTAAAGACTTCTATGAAAAATTATATAAAAAAAGAGATTTGGAACAACTCAATATTGAAGATTTAGTTAAAGAGGTACCAAAAATAACAATGGAAGAAAGTAGATCTTTAGAAGGTAAAATAACACTGGAGGAAGCAGGCACGGCATTGAAAAACATGAAGGATGGAAAAAGCCCAGGAACAGATGGGTTTGGAGCTGAGTTTTTTAAGTTCTTTTGGAAACAGATTGGCTTTCTAGTTGTAAGAGCCTTGAATGAGAGTTTTAAAGAGGGAGAGCTTTCTAATGTACAGAAAGAAGGTATAATTATCTGTATACCAAAACCAGGTAAACCCAAAGAACACATTAAGAACTGGAGACCTATTTCCTTGTTAAATGTTATCTATAAAATAGGATCAACATGCATAGCAAATAGATTAAAAAGAATACTCCCAACTGTAATTAGCGAAGATCAGACCGGATTTATTCCAAACAGATACATGGGAAACAATATCAGACTCATTTATGATATAATCAATCAACTGAACACACAACACAAACCAGGAATGTTGATAAATCTAGATTTTGAAAAAGCGTTTGACTCATTAGATTGGAATTTTATGTTCAAAGTATTAAAAGCCTTTGGACTTGGCAAGGATATGTGCAGATGGATTAGTGTTTTTTATAAAAATATTAAATCAATAGTTTTTGCCAATGGACAAAGCACACCATGGTTTTATATAGAGAGAGGGTGTCGTCAAGGCGACCCAATGTCACCATACATTTTTGTACTATGTGCAGAAATATTATCTATTATGATCAAAGAAGAAAAAAACATAAAAGGAATCCAAATAGGTGAGAGTGAATATAAAATATCACAGTTTGCAGATGATACTCAACTAATGAATAGTGGAGACAGAATATCCTTTGAAAAGTCAACTCAAATTTTAGAAAAGTTTGGTAAAACGTCTGGACTGTTTCTGAATAAAGAAAAAACGCAGATCATATGGTTGGGGAGTAATAAAAATAGCACAATAAAATATATGCAACACCTAAACATGATATGGAATCCTAAAGAATTCAAAATACTAGGAATATGGTTTACTAATGATCTAAAAGACATAGAAAAAAGAAACTACAAAGAAAAGATGATTGAAGTGAAAGCATTATTCAAAACCTGGCTAAAAAGAATTATCACCCCTCTCGGGAGAATCGCAGTACTCAAATCGCTAATCTTGTCCAAATTAACACATCTCTGGCTTCTTTTGCCAAACCCTCCGGATGCATATATAAAAGAATTACAAAGACTATGTTTTTGGTTTGTGTGGAACAAGAAGCAAGACAAGATTAGCCGTAAAACAGCTGTAAAGGATATAAGAGATGGAGGACTGAACATACCAGATGTACAAGCATTTATCACATCACTAAAACTAACATGGGTAAGACGAATTAAAAATACTACACACAGATGGAAAGAATTGTTGGTGCATAATTGCTCGTTTATTGAACACATTGAAGAGTACTCTCCAAACTATCTGTGTATAAGAAATAAAGAAAATATGTTTTGGCAACATGTATTCACCTCCTATAGACAATTTTTTTATAAAGTAAAACCAGAAACCACTCAGGAAGTACTAGCCGAACCAATTCTTTATAATGATAACATTAGAATAGGGAATAAAACTGTTAAGTTTAAAGGGTGGCATGAAAAAAAAGTAAACAGAATTTCTGATTTAATAAAGAATAATGGAGAAATACTCACATTTAATGAATTCAGATCAAGATACAACATACAGATTAACTTTCTATCATACATGGGATGTATAGCATCAATAAAGAATTATTTAAGAAAAGTTGGACTTACTATTCAAGATCGCAATATGGCAGAGCACAACGCAGCTTTGGGAAGGATATGCTCTATATCAAAAGGCACCCAGATATATTATAAAACATTAATCAAGGATAACCGGAAACCAAAATGCATCACAAAATGGTCTGAAAAGCTCAACCAAGACATACCTTGGAAACGTTGTTTCTCAAAGATTCAGCAGATTAAAGATATAAAACTTAAATGGTTACAGATAAGAATAGTACATAGAATAATAGGAACTAATGTAGTGTTGAAAGAAATAGGAGTTGTACAAAATCAAAACTGCAATTTCTGCAGTAATGAGAAAGATACTATAGAGCATGTCTTCTGGAGATGCAAATATGTTCATGAATTTTGGAAAACACTAGAAAATCTGCTGAAAGAGAAATGTTCAAATGTAGATAACTTATATTTCACAGAAAGTATAGTACTATTTGGTACAGACTTTAACTTCAACAGCGATACTGTGGTTGATCTGATAATTCTTTTGGCTAAAAATTATATATACAGATGCAAGATAACAAAGTGCCAGATCCTCACTTCAGTATTCATTAAAATACTCAAGGCACGGTATCAAATAGAAAGATACGTAGCAACAGTGAACTCTGAACTTCAAAAACTCGAAAACAACTGGATTCATTATAAACCTTTATTTGAAGATTCACATGAGTAATGGTCTTTTAGTAAATGATCTGTGAGTGGGGAAGTTACAACTTTGAAAGTGAAAAGAATTGTCAACTATTTCAAATACACTGTACGTTGATTGCTTATCTCGATTCCCATGAATATTATTGTCATTGTGATAACTACTAATTTTGAAGGATTTTAATTCTTATAAGCGACATATGTACATAGGTGTGTATGTATATGTATGTATATGTATATATATATATATGTGTGTTTGTGTCTATGGGTATATATGTGTCGCATTGGAGGGGAGATATGTCAGGGAAATAAGAGCTTCATTTTTTTTTTTTTTTTTTTTTAAATTCATTTTTTTTTTTTTTTCTTTTTTTTTCTTTTTTTTTTAAATAGAATAAGCTTACGCCATAGGGAGGTATTTGCCATAATATACGAGGCATACGTAGATGCCATGGTCTCAGTAGGATGAATATGACTTGAGTGTAAAAGAGCTAATGCATAGGAGTACGTATGTGTATCGTCACTGGCGAGCTCTGGCCATGTGTCTGCAAACAATTTCATCGAGTGTGCATGGAGGGAGCGTGGGGGGGGGAAGGGATGAGATCTATGTGTGCAATGTGAATATTTGGGTGTGTGGATATAATACATGTTTGTGTTTGGGATGATGCTTACCTATAGATGGATTGGATGACATGGAATATCCAATGTTCAGCCTGTTACTCTTTTTTTTTTTTTTTTTTTTTTTTTTTTTTACTCTTGGATGGCTCTATATAGAGTGGAAGGTTCCATTCTAATGTACTGATGTGACCCTTGCTGGCTGGTCCTGTTGCTGTTCTTGGAAACTTTCGACCTTTCTTTCGTCCCAAGGATAGTATGGGAGGGATTTAGTCACCGGAGGATCGCATACAGTTGTGCACAGAATATGTGTTATATGTTAGTTAAAAAACTAAAATAGTCTCAGGAAATAGATATTTTGATTGCAACATGGATTACTTTCAACCCAGAGATTCTTGTCTCTGCATCATCTTGTACTTTTTATATAAATTTTGTGAGCAAGAAGAGCAGACATTTTTCAATATGCTGTTTAACTGTCATACTAATATGTACCGATTTTGGACGAATGTCCAGCAGTTGCTGACTTGAAAATATTCACATTGTCATGATTTTATGATTGACAAGGAACTTGTATTGTTTGATGTTAAGCAGAATACACAGACAGACGCTCTTTTTGAATCCATCACTTTATTTGCAAAATTTTACATCTGCATATAAATGCCAAATGCACAGCTGCATGTACATACCTTTGTTGTATCACTGAGTGACAGATATTACTTGGAGCATTACATGGCAATTACAAATATAACTTGTGCAAGTTTAAACAAACTTGGTTTCTGTACAGTTCAGTTCTCGATTGGTTTCAGCGTTAGAATTCAAAATAAAATATATGTATTTTATCTGTAAACCACTACATTCAGCAAGATCTACTTCAGCTGTATGTTTTAACAAATGGTTGAATATTTGTATATAATCAAGTTTGATTTGTGTTTGATATGAAAATGTCAATGGACCTCCCCTGTCCCTTACCCTCAGCCCCCAACCCCCCCCCCCCCCCCGACCCCGGTCCCCCTTTTCTTTTGTGTACAAGGATGTTTGATTGCTCAATGGCCTTTTTTTTTTGTTTTTTTGTTTTGTGTGTGTGTTTGTGTGCCCCCCCCCCCCCCATTTTTTTTTAATTTTTTTTTTTTTATTCTTTCTTCTTTTTTTCTTTTTGAAATGTTATGATATTCATTTGTAATGTATTGTTTGAAAAATGATTAAAAAAAAACGTGAAACAAAAAAAAAAAAAAAAAAAAGATATATGAACAAACTGGAATGCTTGACTTGCTACAGAAACTTTTCTCTCTGGGTACTTTATCTTGCTGCCACTGCAGCTTGACAGACGTAATACAGATTATTCTTCTAATCTCTTTGTCATGCAACACGTCTGTATCACAATTCTTAACTTTCCGAATAGGGTCAACTTAGATCCACAGCGGTCAAACTATAGATACATTACGTTAGGTAGGCCACAGCATAAACATTTATTTAAGACATCATTTCTTTAACTAAGAGATCAAACTTCACTGTTTAGGTGTGTTGGTTCGTTCCTCCTTCAATGATGTGCTCGGTGAGGTGGAGTGTTGTGATGCCGTGTGTCAGATCTTCCATGGGCACCACCCAACCTCCCGCAACTGAATTGAGTGAGAGACGGGGAGATTTTGATTCGAAATATTTGGGATGGATAATCCCGGACGAGCCCCCAGTTGTCAGGCACTAATTTTGTCTGGTGTTAGCGTGTCTAGGGGGTGCCTGACTATTTATTCGAATTTTGGTCTCTCGCCGTGACTCTCTCATTCGATTCAGTCACTGAAATCAAAATGTAAATTAACCACACATTTATTTAAATACATAAGTATGCACACAGCAAAATTATTAAATCGTAGCCTAAAACAAGTCTTTCACATTGACTAAAGCGAGTCCTTCCTTTTTCTGTTTATGTCTTGTGGGCTAAAAAAAAAAAAACAGAAAAAAAAAACTATGCAGTTCTGGCCTGTCTAGCCAGCACACATCAGTTCCTGTCGTCATGTGATGATCACGGAAGATTCCTGGTCAGTCGACATTGTCGTGACCCTTGATCATAGGTCCTGTAGACGTTGCTCGTTGATGATGTGCTTTGCTTCTCGTGGTCCACGTATTCAACCTCAGGCTTGACTGGGCCCTCAGGATTTGACTCTATTCGGGGTTCCGCAGTCACTGGGAAAATAACGTCACGGTGCTTGACGTCAAACACCGTGACGTTCTCAGCTGGGTGAAGTAGAGGGGCTTTCGTTTGCTCTCCGGAGGGGCTCTTCGGGTCTTGATCCTCTGTCAGCAGGATGGATCCTCCTGGTCGTTCCTGGCTGTGGTGAAGTCCTGGCGTGGGTAGAGGTGGTGCGTCGGTAGGGACTGGACAGATGGCCAGTCCCGCCTCGGTGTTTGTGTCCTCGAGGATGTTGCCGCACCACACCGTCTGTTTGCTCCTGAATGGACTCCACCAGAGAGTATTAGCTTCCAGGAGGTCGTGTGCTGACAGGGAGACTCTGTCAGGATCTGTAGCCTTATCACTCTGGAGAGCCTTGAATTGCGCTGCTACTACGGCCATGTAAAATTTCCTTTTAACCGTTTTCCCGAGTGTCCTAGCACTCCCTACACTTGTGCACATAGTGACCAATCAGGGTGTTGAAGAGGACTGGCTTAGCCTGGTCTCCCCAATCACAGCTCTTGGAACATTCTGATGCATATTACAGTTCTGAGTGAAGCCTTTACGCAATCTGTTACGTACTTCATTCAGAACCGTGTTCCTAAACAATGCAGCACAAAGTATGGGTTTGTCTCAAAGACAGAATGGGGCTTGGTGTCTGACAAAAGGATGAGAATGAAGACCTGTCACTGATGTAAAAAAACAATGGTTGAAATAACTTGTGATATGGTCTGTAACGTCAGCCCTGATCGAAATAATCACATTGATGTGGTATGCATTATAAGCCATGGTTGAAATAACCATGTTGATGTGTTTGGTAGTATTAGCCCTGGTTGAAATAACCATATTCATGTAGTAACACTAGTATGTAGCATTAGCCCTAGTTGAAAGAATCATATTTATGTGGTCTGTAATGATAGCCCTGGTGGAAACAGTCACATTGAAGTCTGTAGAATTATTCCAGGTTGAAACAACCACATTGATGTGGTCTGTAGCATTAACCTGGATTCACTGTCTGTCTGCTGGCTGACATTGTGTCTCATTGTCTCCCTCCTTACTCCAATAGGTTGAGTAATGAACAAAGAAATTACAGACAAAAACATGAAAAGCATTGAGATCTTTCCAACAGAGAGAGATGATGCAGGTCTCCATGGCGACTGGACGATGCTGACATCCTGCAACAGAATGCACTGTGACTGAGGACAACCAAGAGACTGACAAACACTTAACAGTGGTGGTTTAATGTCTGAAAGGCAAGATACTGACAAACATACCACTGTGATGGTTTTATGTCTGAATGGCAAGATACTGACAACCACTTAACAGTGGTGGTTTAATGTCTGAATGGCAAGATGACAAACACTTAACAGTGGTGGTTTTATGTCTGAATGGCAAGATACTGACAAACACTTAACACTGATAGTTTTATGTCGGATTGGCAAGATACTGACAAACATTAAACAGTGGTGGTTTTATTTCTGAATGGCAAGATACTGACAAACACTTGACAGTGGTGGTTGTATGTCTGAATGGCAAGATACTGACAAACACTTCACAGTGGTGGTTGTATGTCTGAATGGCAAGATACTGACAAACACTTAACAGTGGTGGTTTTATGTATGAATGGCAAGATACTGACAAACACTTAACAGTGGTGGTTTTATGTCTGAATGGCAAGATACTGACAAACACTTAACAGTGGTGGTTTTATGTCTGAATGGCAAGATTCTGACAAACACACTTAACAGTGGTGGTTTTATGTCAGAATGGCAAGATACTGACAAACACTTAACAGTGGTGGTTGTATGTCTGAATGGCAAGATACTGACAAACACTTGACAGTGGTGGTTGTATGTCTGAATGGCAAGATACTGACAAACACACCACTGTGATGGTTTTATGTCTGAATGGCAAGATACTGACAAACACTTAACAGTGGTGGTTGTGTGTCTGAATGGCAAGATACTGACAAACACTTAACAGTGGTGGTTGTATGTCTGAATGGCAAGATACTGACAAACACTTAACGGTGGTGGTTGTATGTCTGAATGGCAAGATACTGACAAACACTTAACAGTGGTGGTTTTATGTCTGAATGGCAAGATACTGACAAACACTTAATAGTGGTGGTTTTATGTGTGAATGGCAAGATACTGACAAACACTTAACAGTGGTGGTTGTATGTCTGAATGGCAAGATACTGACAAACACACTTAACAGTGGTGGTTTTATGTCTGAATGGCAAGATACTGACAAACACACCATTGTGATGGTTTTATGTGTAAATGGCAAGATACTGACAAGCACACCATTGTGATGGTTTTATGTCTGAATGGCAAGATACTGACAAACACTTGACAGTGGTGGTTGTATGTCTGAATGGCAAGATTCTGACAAACACACCACTGTGGTGGTCTTATGTCTGAATGGCAAGATACTGACAAACACCTGACAGTGGTGGTTTTATGTGTGAATGGCAAGATACTGACAAACACACCACTGTGATGGTTTTATGTCTGAATGGCAAGATACTGACAAACACTTAACAGTGGTGGTTTTATGTCTGAATGGCAAGATTCTGACAAACACTTAACAATGGTGGTTTTATATGTGAATGGCAAGATACTGACAAACACACCACTGTGATGGTTTTATGTCTGAATGGCAAGATACTGACAAACACTTAACAGTGGTGGTTTTATGTCTGAATGGCAAGATACGGACAACCGCTTAACAGTGGTGGTTTTATGTCTGAATGGCAAGATACTGACAAACACACTTAACAGTGGTGGTTTTATGTGTGAATGGCAAGATACTGACAAACATTGACAGTGGTGGTTGTATGTCTGAATGGCAAGATACAGACAAACATGCTTAACAGTGGTGGTTTTATGTCAGAATGGCAAAATACTGACAAACACACCATTGTGATGGTTTTATGTGTGAATGGCAAGATACTGACAAACACACCACTGTGATGGTTTTATGTCTGAATGGCAAAATACTGACAAACACTTAACAGTGGTGGTTTTATGTCTGAATGGCAAAATACTGACAAACACTTAACATTGGTGGTTTTATGTCTGAATGGCAAAATACTGACAAACACTTAACAGTGGTGGTTTTATGTCTAAATGGCAAGATACTGACAAACACACTTAACAGTGGTGGTTTTATGTGTGAATGGCAAGATACGGACAACCACTTAACAGTGGTGGTTTTATGTCTGAATGGCAAAATACTGACAAACACTTAACAGTGGTGGTTTTATGTCTGAATGGCAAGATACTGACAAACACTTAACAGTGGTGGTTGTTGTCTGAATGGCAAGATACTGACAAACACTTAACAGTCGTGGTTTAATGTCTGAATGGCAAGATACTGACAAACACTTAACAGTGGTGGTTGTATGTCTGAATGGCAAGATACTGACAAACACTTAACAGTGGTGGTTTTATGTCTGAATGGCAAGATACTGACAAACACTTAACAGTGTGGTTGTATGTCTGAATGGCAAGATACTGACAAACACTTAACAGTCGTGGTTTAATGTCTGAATGGCAAGGTACTGACAAACACTTAACAGTGGTGGTTTTATGTGTGAGTGGCAAGATACTGACAAACACACCACTGTGATGTTTATGTCTATGCAGATAATACAACACCCTGTGTTTATCTGAATGGAGAGATACTGACAAACACACCAGTCGGTGGTGTTTTTATGTCTTAATGGAAACAAATCTCAAGGGAACAAAGGTGCCTTATTATCATCATTACTACTTCAGCAGCCAACCTTCCTCTGTTTTCCAGGATCTCCCTCATTTCTGAAATTGGTCAGGAAATCATGAACAGGATCAAAACAGCCAGAATATCCTCACTCTCCAAGCTCTTTCACCATTTTTGTAGCATCATTGTGGGGATAAGTATTGACGGTCAGTCCCAGCAACAGTTCAAGGGATGCTACTGTGAGACTGACAGATCTGAACAGATTGTCTCAAAAGAAAAGCTTCATATAACATTAAACTGCAGCTATTTTCCACAAGTCTACTCTAAATTGCAAGAGATTAATGTTAACATTGGTGAAGTTGCAGGCCTTTACAAAGAGTGTCTGAAAAATGCAGCCTTGTGAAACATTGACAACACACATGGATGAGGACAGGTTGCAAACTGTGCAGGTGTAGAGTCATTTTTGGAGAAGGCTGGTGAGATGTGGCAGACAGCCCAAAGGTTGGTCTGGGAGTCATTTTTGGAGAAGGCTGGTGAGATGTGGCAGACAGCCCAAAGGATGGTCTGGGACTATCAGGAAGGGGACTGTAAGAGAAGGTAACCTTTCCTCTGGGGGCTGTTCATGGAGGGACTGGAACAGCAGGTGGATGCTTTCCCTTCCCTTCCAAGCCATACTGCCCCCATCACAGGCTGGCTGCCAGACTAGAACTCAAGAGGATTGGTGGGTATGCATCAGATCTACTTGTCAGAAACCAGTGGAGGGTTTGTGTGCACATGCTGACCAATCACGTTCGCCACACAGTCTTCCTGCCCCTAGACAGGCTATAGGGGCACACAGTCGGTGGCAAAGGCAGGACTCTATATATATCCATCTCTTGTAAATCTCTCTTCTGTCTTTCTCTCTGTCTCTTTGTGTCTTTGCCTCTCTCTGTCTGTCTCAGTCTGTCTGTCTGTCTCTGTGTGTCTCTGTCTCTGTCTCATTCTCTGGCTCTAGCTGTCTGTCTTACTGCCCCCCCCCCCCCTCTCTCTCTCTGTCTCCCTCTCTCTTATTATTTCCATTTTCAGAACTTGATGAAGAAATTTTAAATGTAATTAGTAGTGAACCACCAAGAAAACGCAGACAAGCAAATCACAAGACAAAACATGAGGCCTTTTGACCTCTTAGGCCTTCTTCAGGCAAGATACAAAACACTCAGGGTAACGAAAATGAACGACAAGAAACAAAACACTCAGGACAATGAAAATGAATGAGCAATCACTTATCTTCATTCACTTCAGCTCAAGATGGGCGAAGTGATTGCTCGTTCATTTTCGTTGTCCTGAGTGTTTTGTATCTTGCCTGAAGAAGACCTAAGAGATCGAAATGCGTTGTGTTTTGTCTTGTGATTCGTTTGTCTGCGTTTTCTTGGCGGTTTGCTATCAGTTACATTTAAAATTTGTTTAGATTTCCACCTGCAGTCAAATCACTTTGCAACTTGATGAAGAAAGCAAAGTAGTAATGACAAAGTCTCAGTGATATGGACGTTGGCTTTGTTCCAGACACAGTGCTCAAATGTCTGGCCCGGCTAGAATGGAAGGGGGCCAACATCCACAGCAAAGCCATGACGGCCTGGAAGGCGCAGATGAAGGAGGGTATGATCCAGCTGCAGCAGGATGTGATCCGACACATCCTCAACAAGAGCGACTACCGCCAGCTGTGCCGCGCTGTGGAGCAGGCCTTCCAGCATGGCATGATGCTCATGGGCCTCGACTCTGGCTCCCTCGTCTTCATCTTCCACCACCTCACTGAAGAGGACGCTGAGCGCATGTGCTCCTCCAGCACCGATCAGAAAGCTGTGCAGCGAATTCTGCTGAAGTCGTTGTTGTGGTGGGTGAAGGAGGAGGACGTGGTGTGGGAGGTGATGCCGTGTAGCTCTTCACCGGCTGGGGAGGGTCCTGACGTGGAGTGTCTGCTGGGTGACCCCATTCCTCTGACCTTTCAGCAGCCTGGAAATGGTTAGTGCGGGCACTGACTGTGTGTCTGATCAGTTCAGTTCAGTGGTTGTTCTAATGTTGATTCATGATCAATGATAGTAGACGACTGTGCGTGTGTGTGTGTGTGTGTGTGTGTGTGTGTGTGTGTGTGTGTGCATGCCAGACAGAGAGTTTGGAGAGAGGTCAGTGTACACACAATGGCCGCAGTGGGTTGAAAATGGTGTTTTGGGCTACGAGAGGATCAACCTGAATATAGCTGTGTGCAGGTAGACAGAGTGAGGAGCATGAAGGTTAGGCCACAGAGGGGTGTGGACAGTGAAACAGGAAAAATACTTTAAAATGATAGAGAATTTTGACTGTGGCGCTTATTCAAGCCAGGTTGAGGACACATTAGAAAAGTAGAAAAGCTGTTTAAAGTGATCGTTTAGCACTTATTCAAGCTAGGTTGAGGACACATTAGAAAAGTAGAAAAGCTGTTTAAAGCGATCGTTTAGCACTTATTCAAGCTAGGTTCAGGACACATTAGAAAAGTAGAAAAGCTGTTTAAAGCGATCGTTTAGCACTTATTCAAGCCAGGTTCAGGACACATTAGCTAAGCTTGTTGAACATAGTGTCATGATCTTATGATTGTTCATTTCTTTTTTTTTTTTTTTTTTTTAAAGTGGTCTTACTATTTATTCAACATCAGCACTAACACATGACAGTCATATAAATCCCAGGGAATGTTTTTTTTTTTCAGTCTTTAATTTATAATCTAACAAATTTTTTTTTTTTTTTAATTTTTTGATTTTAAACAAACATGCACACACAAAAACAGACATATGTATCATAGTAATTGTACAAAAAAACCCAGAAGAAGTCAGACACAATAAAAGAACAAACACACATATCCCCCCCCCCCCCCCAAAAAAAAAAAAAAAAAAAAAAAAGAAAGAAAAAGTCGCAGACACACACACAAACATACATGAATTGTAAGTGGGATATATAAACTTGCACACACACACACACACACACACACACACACACACACACACACACACACACCACACAAATAACCTCAAAAACAAGGAAAATACCAAGGGGTGGCGTGGGCAGAGGCTGAGAGAGAGAGAAAAAAAAAAAAAAAAAAATTGGGTAATTACAACAAGAGAATGGACGGCTAGTTTTGTTAAAAGATACTAGCATCTACCATTCTCAAAGTAGGATACTCAAGCTGGGACCATGTGTACATACATAAAAAAAAAAGTCACAATAATGCTAGGAAATGATAGAGGAATAGGGGAACCAGGTTTTGTCAAATTGATCTGAATCATAGTTCAGAAAGGCTAAGTATGTTTCCAATTTAAATCTATAGCTTAAGGTTGTTAGGAAAACACGAAGGTGTCACACTGTGCATAAATGCATGCCTGCACTCAGCCCAGCATTCACTCCGTGCACACGCAATCTCTCCAAACAACCAGAAGGCGCATTACAATAACTCTTCTTCTCCCCCTCCTCTCCGGGGAATAATTTACTAAACAATAATCAATTTTCCATCATATTCAACTGGTTTGTCTTCAAGGAATTATTTTTCATTCCTCCTCTCCAGTGGAGGTACAATCATTCCACAGATCCACAAGTTGGGACCAAATTTCATCTCATTATACATAATACTTCACAAATATATCTTTTACCGGTTTCTCCTCCTCACTGGAGAAACAATGTATATATTTTCAAAGACAAATCAAAAGATGGCTTAAAATATAGTAGTATCAACTGAGTTCATCAGGGGGACAATTAAAAAATCATTATGGGTCAACATGACAAATGCTTTCTTTTCTCACAACTGGTGCAGTCGTTGTCTTCTACAGCTCGATTCTCCAACCCTGGAAACGATTAGGTGCTGCTGCAGCACTGTAACCCAAATATTTGTGCGACTGCCTCAGTCACCTAACTGGTGCTGCCACAGCACTGGGAAGGGCTGAAACACGAATGAAGTCCGTGTAAGTAATCTATTTCAAAATCTGAATAATCATAAATTCTTTTCCCTTTTTCCCTTTTCTTAACTTTTCTCTTTTTTCTCTCCCCATCTGTCTATACCTCACCTGGTAATGGTGAATCGCAGGTGGAACTCGTTCTTCAAACAACCTGTCCGGTCAGTGTCCCCAAGCCATCTCCTTCCTATTCCTTATTTATTCCTCCTGCGCTCTTTTTGAGTACACGTTCAGTGAGTACTCGTCTAACTCTACGCATTACCAGCCCATGTTTGCTGACCAATGGACAACGTCCGTCCATTCAACCAATAATCTCCCTACGTCTATAGCCACCAGCGACACCGATCACACTGGTCAGGTCATTCAAATTATTGTTTCTTTTACCTTTTCTTTTCCCCACCTAGGGAAATGCTTTATAACAAATAAGGGCGTATGCGACGGAACGTCACATGTCGCCATGTGAGGCTACATCACATGACAGAAGGTCTGGGTGGTTATTTTGTAGTTTACATTTGTAAACATAAAACTTAGCAAACAGCAGAATAAAGTTAAGAACTTTGTCAGTTTCCACATTTTGTTTCACTCCCAACAGAACTAACTCTTTCTCAAAAAACAAGATTAGCGCAGTGCTGACATTTCTCTATTAGCAGGTTTTGAAGATTTCTCCAAAACCGCTGCACAATATTACAGTCGAAAAGCATGTGTGTAATTGTCTGTTGTTCCTGATCACAAAAGTTACATAATGGTGAATCAACAATTTTGCACTGAAATAGGTATTTCTGGGTTGGCAGCAATCTATGTAGAAGTCGACATTGGAGCCATCTAAGCTGGACATCAGTAGAAACTTTATAACTATGAAGGAATATTTGTTTCCAATTCAGATTTACAAAAAGATTATTCCATTTATTAATGGCAGCGGGAGAGGCATTATTTTCATTTAAAGTTTTTTGTACATATTTGTTGCCTCTTTTAGTGCAAAACCAGGCTTTTTGGTCTAAGAGTTTATATTGGTTAGGTATGACAATATTATGTTTTTGGCAATAGTTGCGAATGGCATTTATTATGCCTTCATACAAGAGAAAGTTTGTTCTTATACCTTGATATTTAATTAAAAATTCATGGAAGGTCATCCAATGCCCATTTTCATTAATCAAGTGTTTAATGAAGAAAATGCCATAATTACACCATTCCTGTACAAAAATAACTTTTTTATCTCTTAAAATTTTAATATTGTAATGAATACACTCTGACATGAAATCATGTACTGTAGTCGGACAGCACTTTGAACACAGTTTCTTGTAGTGTTTCATCACATCATTCCAGAATGGGTTATTGACATCTTGCATAACAACATTAGAAAATTCAGCACCAAAGTTTTTCATATTGTCCAGCTTAGGGAACATATTAATGGTAAATTCCCGCCAACCCGACTCATACATTAATCTTCTCAGCCATCTTATCTTCATAGAAGAAATAAATTTTTTTACATTTAACATTTTTAATCCACCTTCACAGTACTGCTTTTGAACCACAGATTTTTTTTATTTTACTTTTTTTACCATTCCATAAGAAACTATACAATTCTTTTTCTAAAGCAACAATAAAATCCTCTGGGGGGTCTGGTAGGTTAATCAATAAATGAACAATTTTAGAAAATGCCAAAGTTTTAATAACAGTTATTTTTCCAAAAGGAGTTATATTTCCTTTTTTCCAAAAAGCTAGGACTCTTTTTATTTCAAAAAGTTTATCTTCAAAATTAATCTGTACAATAATATTTGTGTTAGTAGAGAATTTGATACCAAGAATTTTGAAAGTACCTGGATCCCAAACAAAATTTTTGTCCCTCATGAATCTAATTCCACAATTCTTTCTACTCCCCAACCATATTACTTGTGACTTGTCAAAACTGATTTTTAAACCTGAAATTTGTAAAAATTTAGTAATGACAGGTACTGCCTCGATAAAAGATCTTTCTGAACCATCTAGACATAAACTAGTGTCGTCAGCAAATTGTGATAGTAATGTTTCCTTGTTAACAACTTTAATTCCTTTAATATGCTCATTAGAGTGAATCATTAATGACAGAACCTCAGCACAAATTAGGTATAGATAAGGAGATAATGGGTCCCCCTGTCTCACCCCTCTCTGAATCGGGAACCATGGGGAGTACTGGCCATTGACAGAAATACAGGTAGAAATTTGTGAATAAAATGTTCTTATCCAATTAATTAAGTGAGGTCCAAACTTGAAAAATTTAAGGCAGTTATATAAGAATGACCATGAGACGCTATCAAACGCCTTCTCAAAGTCAACTAAAAAGAGCATACCTGGAATATTTTCCTTATCAGTGTACAATAACATGTCATACATCAACCTTATATTCTCTCCAATAAATCTGCCCTTCAAAAAACCTCTTTGACTCTCATGTATAATGTTTGGAAGAACACTTTTCAATCGATTAGCAACACAAGCAGAAGCTATCTTATATGTGGTGTTCAACAAAGAGATGGGGCGCCAGTTTTTCACAAATCTTTTCGGCTTCCCTTCCTTGGGGATACATATTATGGTTCCCTGTCGCTGGGTAGTTGATAATTGGCCTTTAGCAAAACCTTCATTAATTGAACGTACAAGGAAAATTCCACTATCTACAAAGAAAAACTTTAAAAATTCAACGGTAAACCCATCAGGCCCAGGGCTCTTAAAATTTTTCATCTGTTTCAAAGCAGTAGCTGCCTCTTCTAGTGTAATCAACCCCTCTAATGAGGAGCTCTCCTCCTCGGATAATACTGGAGCATCCAGAAGCTCTTCAGAAATATTCATATCAGTTACATCTCTAAAGCTGTATAATTGTTCATAAAAATTTTTTTATCTCAAGGAGGATACTTTTTTGTTCAGAAATGACTGAACCATCCTCATTTTCTAAAAAAGGGATAGATTTATCAAGAAAATTTCGATTTTCAAGAGTGCAAAAATATTTATTCACTTTTTCCCCTTGACTTAGCCAGTGAACTCTCGAGCGCATTGCCATGCCTTCAGGTCTGTGATTCCTGATTTCTTGCAATTCTGTTTTTAGGTTTTCTAGATGAGGAATAGTGTCTTCTTGTAAATTCTGTTCAATGTTTTTTATTTTTGTTTCTAGGTCATGTTCTCTTTGAGTATCCATTTTTTTTTCTTATAAGTACTATAAGAGATTGTTTTGCCTCTTATTTCAAGCATTAATGTCTCAAAAAAGAGCCGATCATCAATTTGAAAAAAGAGGTTTTCATTACTAATTTTATGCATATTATCTAAGTTGTATACAGGTAATGCATACTGTTTCTTGGTATCGCTGATCAGCTCTCTAATTTTTGAAACATATTGCTTATCTCTTAATAAACTATTGTTGAATTTCCAGAAAGGTCTGTCGCGTTTGAAATGATCTTTTTTTAAAAGCAATGTGACAAGAGAATGATCTGATCGATATCCAGGATCTATGCAAACATCATTAACTTCCATCATTAATTCTTCAGTGATCATAAAGTAGTCAAGTCTTGCTTGTTTATAAGAGTTAAATTTCCGCCATGTATAGTTTCTTTTTTTGGGGTATAATTCTCTGTAAACATCGAACAGATTGTATTTTGTCATTATATCATTGATTTTTGCTCGGATTCTTGGCCGATTGGTGACACTTGTATAATTTCTAACATCCATTTTTAAATTAAGGGCACAATTCCAGTCTCCAGTTATAATTACATGATGGTTGCCAAAGCTCTCAATGAGTTCACAAACACTATCAAAACATTCGGGGCTATCACCACTGCTAGGCCCGTATAAGTTCACCAAAGTAAACCCTTTTTTTTAAGAATTGAACATTCATAACAATGTAACACCCATGCTGGTCTCTTATAACATCATGTATCTTGTACTCAAAGTTGTTATTAAAAAGAACAGCAACACCATTTTTATTAGTTTCCGTACCACACAGCCATACATTATATCCCCAGCTGGCTCGAATGAAATTCTCAGAGTCTTCCTTTAAGTGTGTCTCTTGAAGACAATAAATATGAGCTGCTTTTTTTCTCAAGAAATCAAATACATCTTTCCTTTTTTTACTATTATTTAGACCATTGCAATTCAGAGAACAAATTTTAAATGAACTATCCTGTGCCATTTTGAGTTCCGGCAAGAAAGGTTAAATAAAGTAGTAAACAGATAATAGCAATAAAAAAAAAAAAAAAAAAAAAAGGTCTACAAAAGAAAAAAGTAAGAAATACTCCAAAAGTGTTGCTAACACTAGAGACACACTTTTTGAAATACAGTGATGTCGCACATCCCTAAAGTTTAACAGAAGCTACCTCGGCCTCAACCTTCCAATATAATAATAGGCAAGATTTCACATCCATCATTAATATCAACATCTTATAAATGCACAAATAAAGTGTACATGGCCCAGTTACAATTACACTCTCACACACAAGCCTACCACCTTGATTTGAAGAAAATGAAAAAGTAATGTACAACATAAAGACCAACTTACAAAGCAATGACATAAAACTACACACACATACACACACCAACCTGTTATATAAGGACCCACCGCCCTACTCCAAACGAGCATTGATGCCTACTACTACAACTACTACTACAATATCTAGCGCGATGACGAGAAAGGCAAAAAAAAAACAAAACAAAACAAAACAAAACAAACAAACACCTTCAAACAACTCGTGTCATGGTCATCTTGTATGACAGTCTAACACGTGATCAAAAATTTACTATCCCTTCATACAATCACATTATCTGTGAGCAAAGACCAAATACAGACATATGGAAAAAAAAAAAAAAGAATAGTACCACAAGGCTCTGTTTTCTTTCTTTACTTTTGTACACAACTACCTTCGACGCAAGGACTGCTCCCCCGACTTGCCAATCCCAAAAGACCTTCACCCCAGATGTAAACAAAGTCAAGTGGGGGGAAAACAAAACAAAGCAAAACAATAACAACAAAAAAAAAAAACCCCGCCAAAGTCGTTATAAAAAAAAAAAAAAAAGCGCACAGATACAGAAATTACGTAGATTCTAAATAACAAACCTTTAAGAATTCACAAACCTTCACACTTACGAATTTTGAACAGAAAATAATCGCAGCTGGTTAAATTAATTTGGTCTACTTACAGTTCAAGCAGACGACACAATGTCAAAGCAAAGGTGAAAGTGATGGCGTGACACACTAAAGAGGAAAGAAACAAATCTAACGCAGTTGCCGAAAATCGGCAAGAGATTTAACTGTCGAGATTCGTCCGGTCACCATCTTCACCACCACTGCACCGTTCTTACTCCACGCCTGCTGGCAAATGTCCCTCTCGTTCTGCACTGAACATAGCAGCTGATAGGCCTGTGGGGTCAGATCTTCCACCATAGTGACCCCGGTTCCTTTCAACTTCTTGCGTGCGTAGAGCACAGAGTCCCTGACCCGACGGGAAACAAAACGAACAATAATCCCGCGGCAAGAGTTTTTGGAAGCACTGGAACCCTGTTTGGAACCGACCCTATGCACTGCCTCAAGGTCTTCTCCCTTCACCTCGATGTTCAGTTTACAGTTGAACAAAGAAAGCACCTTCTCCTCACACTGTACCCCCGTCTCGACGCCCCCGCTCTCCCCTTCCTGCATCCCGTAGATACGCAGGTTGTTCCTCCGTACGTAGGCGGAAACGTCCTCGGTACGACGATCGGCCAGCTCTGCAAGGTGCCGTATTTCAGCAAGCTGGGTGGCTGTCTGCTCCTCTCGCTTCCAGGCATCGGTCAGCTCTCGACGAAGCTTCTCGTTCTCAGTCTGGACTGAGAACAGGGCAGCCTTCAGCTTCTCCACCGTAAGAGCCAGCTTTTGTGTTGGGCCCAATGCCTGCTTGATGCCGTCATACATCGCCTTAATGTTGCCTGTGTCAGCTGCGATCTGAATCTGGGAGCAGAGCTGAAGCCAATAATCGTTAGCGCATTGCCTGGCACACTGCTGGACTTTGCTGCGAGCAGCACGGAGAACCTGGAGGTTCTGCTCACTAGGGTTGGTTTTGAATGCTGTCAGGGCATTTTCTCTTCTTATGGCGGGCCATAACACTGCACACTGTCAACAACATGGACAGTCATTTCAGCACCGATTTCTCCACATCACGCTGACCAAAAGTTCCAAAAACTCGGATGGAGGTGGGCTGTAGATATTTTGTTGACTTCGTGGCATTCTTGGTGTCCGATCGGTAGTTTAATTAACTAAAATAAGTTAATTAAGTGCACAGCTGTCAAAAAGACGTCCGACACAACCAGTTAACAGTGTTCACCCCTCATGATTGTTCATTTCTAGTATAAAGGCAACCATCCACTCATTTTCACTGAAAACAAGGGCGATCATTCTTCTTCCTTCTGCCATGTAACGGTCGGTGTTCGTCTGCTGTGCTCAGTTGTTTGCTGTCTGTATTTTCTCCATCATGTCCGGCCACAGTGCTGCCTCAACAACACTGTTCAAAGGGATCATTTGGCACTTCCTCCACAAAGCTGTTCAAAGTGATCATTTGGCACTTCCTCCACAAAGCTGTTCAAAGTGATCATTTGGCACTTCCTCCACAAAGCTGTTCAAAGTGATCATTTGGCACTTCCTCCACAAAGCTGTTAAAAGTGATCATTTGGCACTTCCTCCACAAAGCTGCTCAAAGTGATCGTTTGGCACTTCCTCCACAAAGCTGTTCAAAGTGATCGTTTAGCACTTCCTCCACAAAGCTATTCAAAGTGATCGTTTAGCACTTACTCCACAAAGCTATTCAAAGTGATCGTTTAGCACTTACTCCACAAAGCTGTTCACAGTGATCATTTGGCACTTCCTCCACAAAGCTGTTCAAAGTGATTGTTTGGCACTTACTCCACAACGCTGTTCAAAGTGATCGTTCAGCACTTACTCCACAAAGCTATTCAAAGTGATCATTTAACACTTACTCCAGCCAGAATGAGGACACATAAGAAAAGTAAACAAGCTGTTCAAAGTGATCATTTAGCACTTACTCAGCCAGATTGAGGACACATGAGAAAAGTAAACAAGCTGTTCAAAGTGATCATTTAGCACTTACTCAGCCAGATTGAGGACGCATGAGAAAAGTAAACAAGCTGTTCAAAGTGATCATTTAGCACTTACTCCAGCCAGATGAGGACACATAAGAAAAGTAAACAAGCTGTTCAAAGTGATCATTTGGCACTTACTCAAGCCATTTTGAGGACACATAAGAAAAGTAAACAAGCTGTTCAAAGTGATCATTTAGCACTTACTCCAGTCAGCTTTCTTCCTTCTGCCATGTAACGGTCGGTGTTCGTCTGCTGTGCTCAGTTGTTTGCTGTCTGTATTTTCTCCATCATGTCCGGCCACAGTGCTGCCTCAACAACACTGTTCAAAGGGATCATTTGGCACTTCCTCCACAAAGCTGTTCAAAGTGATCATTTGGCACTTCCTCCACAAAGCTGTTCAAAGTGATCATTTGGCACTTCCTCCACAAAGCTGTTCAAAGTGATCATTTGGCACTTCCTCCACAAAGCTGTTAAAAGTGATCATTTGGCACTTCCTCCACAAAGCTGCTCAAAGTGATCGTTTGGCACTTCCTCCACAAAGCTGTTCAAAGTGATCGTTTAGCACTTCCTCCACAAAGCTATTCAAAGTGATCGTTTAGCACTTACTCCACAAAGCTATTCAAAGTGATCGTTTAGCACTTACTCCACAAAGCTGTTCAAAGTGATCATTTGGCACTTCCTCCACAAAGCTGTTCAAAGTGATCATTTGGCACTTCCTCCACAAAGCTGTTCACAGTGATCATTTGGCACTTCCTCCACAAAGCTGTTCAAAGTGATTGTTTGGCACTTACTCCACAACGCTGTTCAAAGTGATCGTTCAGCACTTACTCCACAAAGCTATTCAAAGTGATCATTTAACACTTACTCCAGCCAGAATGAGGAGACATAAGAAAAGTAAACAAGCTGTTCAAAGTGATCATTTAGCACTTACTCAGCCAGATTGAGGACACATGAGAAAAGTAAACAAGCTGTTCAAAGTGATCATTTAGCACTTACTCAGCCAGATTGAGGACGCATGAGAAAAGTAAACAAGCTGTTCAAAGTGATCATTTAGCACTTACTCCAGCCAGAATGAGGACACATAAGAAAAGTAAACAAGCTGTTCAAAGTGATCATTTGGCACTTACTAAAAAAGCTGTTCAAAGTGATCATTTGGCACTTACTTAGCCAGATTGAGGACACATGAGAAAAGTAAACAAGCTGTTTAAAGTGATCTTTTGGCACTTACTAAAAAAGCTGTTCAAAGTGATCATTTGGCACTTACTCAGCCAGATTGAGGACACATGAGAAAAGTAAACAAGCTGTTTAAAGTGATCTTTTGGCACTTACTAAAAAAGCTGTTCAAAGTGATCATTTGGCACTTACTCAGCCAGATTGAGGACACATAAGAAAAGTAAACAAGCTGTTCAAAGTGATCATTTGGCACTTACTAAAAAAGCTGTTCAAAGTGATCATTTGGCACTTACTCAGCCAGATTGAGGACACATGAGAAAAGTAAACAAGCTGTTTAAAGTGATCTTTTGGCACTTACTAAAAAAGCTGTTCAAAGTGATCATTTGGCACTTACTCAGCCAGATTGAGGACACATGAGAAAAGTAAACAAGCTGTTTAAAGTGATCTTTTGGCACTTACTAAAAAAGCTGTTCAAAGTGATCATTTGGCACTTACTCAGCCAGATTGAGGACACATAAGAAAAGTAAACAAGCTGTTCAAAGTGATCATTTAGCACTTACTCCAGCCAGATGAGGACACATAAGAAAAGTAAACAAGCTGTTCAAAGTGATCTTTTGGCACTTACTCAAGCCATTTTGAGGACACATAAGAAAAGTAAACAAGCTGTTCAAAGTGATCATTTGGCACTTACTCCAGCCAGATTGAGGACACCGTTCAAAGTGATCGTTTGGCACTTACTCCAGCCAGATTGAGGACACCGTTCAAAGTGATCGTTTGGCACTTACTCCAGCCAGATTGAGGACACCGTTCAAAGTGATCGTTTGGCACTTACTCCAGCCAGATTGAGGACACCGTTCAAAGTGATCGCTTGGCATTCACTCCAGCCAGATTGAGGACACCGTTCAAAGTGATTGTTTGACACTCACTCCAGCCAGATTGAGGACACCATTCAAAGTGATCGTTTGGCACTCACTCCAGCCAGATTGAGGACACCGTTCAAAGTGATCGTTTGGCACTCACTCCAGCCAGATTGAGGACACCATTCAGAGTGATCGTTTGGCACTTACTCCAACCAGATTGAGGAGTTCAAAGTGATGGTTGGGACTCTGGCAGCTGCTCCAGCCAGGTTGAGGACACTTTTGTTGTGGAGGTTGGGAGGCTGCCTTCCCCTGTGTAACTTTGGAGTGTCATTTGTGTCGGCCGGGCCTAACCCTTGTACATGGTTGTCGGCCACTTCTACTGACCAGGGATTCTGCTGGTTTGCCAGTGAAGAGGATAGCTTCACTCCACATCTGATATTTTAGAGGACACGTTCACCTTCATTTTTAAATGTTTAAGGCCAATAATACCAGTGAAAATAGTAAATATACCATAAAGTGGAAAAATTACATTTCATGGAATAAATGATCTAAAACAAATGATTTGAATGATCCAGTAAGGAAGACACCATTTTACTTAGGCTGTCACTGAAACTATAAAGACTAGGGCTGTATCTGGCATTTTGTGAGCAGGTGATCGTTCTGAAAATAAGATTTTTTTTTTTTTTTTTTTTTTTTTTTTAAAGAAAACAAACACCTTCAGAAATAGAGTTTTAACCAACAAGGATAAAACTGAAGGAAAAGATCCTACACTGTCTGGATTTCAGTGTGACAGTTAAAATGTTTTTCAATGTATATGTGACTTTCATTTTGCTGCAGAACTCATTTCCTTCAGTGATGTCAAAGGATGAGCATAGTCCTTAACTCACTCCATACCATGAGTTTTTCCCCTTGCTAATCTCTGAAAACCCGGGATTTGTATGGGGTAGGAAAACAGTTCTCACAATTGTAGATGAGCAGACAGACATTTGAAATTTGGTGAGAGGATACAATGCATATTAGTCTATATGTGAACAAAAAATAATGTAATTTACTTACCCTCTTGGTGGCGAACGTGGGCTCCATTTTTTTTTCTTTTTTCAGCACTTTTGCACCCTTCAGAAACACATGTAGTAAGTGTTCCTTAGCAGCTCAGAAATGTTCTACGTCACATTCTAGCACAGCTGGAGTCACTAAAGACATAGAAGATATAGTACTGGATCAAAAACAGGTGATGGAGGATGTGAAAATACAAAACAAATGTGTCTTTACAGGATGAAAAAAAAGAAAGTTCACTGTGCACAAAACACTGGTGATCAATCACTGGCAGTATTCTTTTCTTGTTGTAGAGAATAGACCCCTGAATAAGAGTCAAGGTCACAAGATGAAAAAACAACTTCTTCCACCACTTCATGGTCTTCCTATTCAGGGGCATGTAGGCCATGAGCTGATCACTCATGTCTATTCCTGCCATGTAGTCCTGTACTGCTGCTGGTTTCTGTCTCTCAGGGCAGTGCCGTGTTGTGAAGCTCATCATGGTGGTTGGCAGCATCACTGTCGTCAGCACATAGTCAGGATTTTTGTCCTGCCACCTCAGCACAGCAACATGACCTGCAACCATGCACACAAAAAATGATCATATGAGCTTTTCTTTTCTTTTTCTTATGTACCTGTGTATCCCATTGTTTGTAATAAACATTCATGTGTATGGATGCATAGTTTGGTGCTTTTGCAAGCTATAAAGTAGAACCAACCTGGATTTTTTTAATATAATACCAGCACCATTATACATTAATTACCTAAATTACTTTAGAGTTAACAGTTTATTCTATAAATACACAAATTATGGATTTGTGCACGATAAATATCAGTAAGAATATGCCTGGAAACACAAACATACCCATGCACAGTTACAAAACATGAACATGTGTAGCTGTTCTCTCTCAAACACACACACACACACACACACACACACACACACACACACACACACACACACACACACACACTTACACTTTCACACACACACACACACACACACACACACACACACACACACACACACACACACACAGAGTAATGCACATATAGTCATTACTACTCATTCCCTTTGTTTATCGCTTCCTTCTCCCCCCCCACCCCCACCCCCCCTGCCCCACCCCCTCCCCCTCCCCTCTTTCTCCCCCTAGTCTGCTGATACATGAATGGATCACTGCAAAAAAAAAAAAGCACTCACTTAGTGTGTAAAACATACATGACACATTTACACATAGCACAATTTATGTAGTAATAATTTCTCTTTACCCACCTCTGTGGAATGCATGGACAACTCAAAGAACTGCAAAGGCTGAGTGTTGACTGGCCAGTCGTTCAATAAACCTGGTGTGCCTGTGAACGGATGATCGAGAAGAAATCAATAAGAAGTATCAGTCCAATTGTCAGTGAAAACAGCCCTAAAATCGTCGACTTCTTCTCCCATTTCAGCGTCAGTATCCGAATCAAACACTTGTTGTTGAGTCCCATGTGCTGGCATAGTTTTGTCTGCTTCTTCGCCACTATCAGTGCCCACTCGGTCGAAACTCTGTCTCCCCACTGTAGGGGTCGAAATCCTCATCAGAAGAATCGCTGCTGTCTTCTTCAACAGCTGACCCTTCAGTCTGGATCATTTCCAGTGCGTCTTCAACGCTAACTCGCAATTCATCAGCCCTACTGTGTCGAACGCTTCGTTGCGACGCCATCTTTTCACTCATGCAGCAGCAGAGCTGACCGATGGTACCCTTTGTTCTCGTCAGCTAGCGAGCGAGCCACGCTACACACACAGTGCAAATGAATGAGAAGTTGGTAGGGGATAACTAAGGAATCATCTCCCTTCTTGAGTTTCGTAACTGATACGTCACGCGGACAGCGTGAATTTTCAAAATCAAAATCCGCATATGCGGACATTGGTAGCGAGTGAGTTAAGGATAAACATCGCTTCGTTTGCCACTACTAGGTATTGTTGTTAGTCCTGAGGAATAGATATCGCTTTGTTTGCCACTACTAGGTTTTGTTGTTAGTCCTGAAGAATAGACATTGCTTCGTTTGCCACCACTAGGTATTGTTGTTAGTCCTGAAGAATAGACATCGCTTCGTTTGCCACCACTGGATATTGTTAGTCCTGAAGAATAGACATCGCTTCATTTGCCACTACTAGTAATGGGTCGCTCGCTATCCGCCGACTGGATAATCAGCCAAGAGGGCCATGCACCTATCATATTCCGGACTTCTGTGTCTGAATCCGAGTCCGTATCCCTGGAAGGGTTGGAACCCAGTTTTCTTCTTTTTCCTGTTTTGGTGTTTATTCAGGCCATGAAGGTTTTAAATACTGGCAGAGATAAACGGTCACCCCAGGAGAGCTGCCGTGCTGGGGAAGGGACAATGGATGGCCATAATATGGCGTCCGTGAGCCTGGTACCGTCCCGCATGAAAACCAAACAGTGCACCTTAGCGACTGAATTGGGATCAGCCACTCAGCCCCTCACCAGGTAACTGTAACGTGGGCTTCCCCGCTGCTTACGGCAGCGACTCAAGTATCAGAGAAAAAAATGAGTGTGGAACAGAACGCTTGAAGGGGAGATGAAGAAAGAAAAGATCCGTTAAGAAAGGCAGACGATAGAATAGGAAAAAGGTGGGTTACTATTTGTCTGGGCCCTCACTCCTAACCTTTCTGACATGAGAGACCCTACCAGGGGCATCAATTCCTACCACGTAATGCTTGGCCAGTCAGCAACTTGGCTATACAGGCCTAGAGACGTTCACAACAACTAACCATCTAGTCGACTATTGATGCCCCCGTCAGCAAAGCCTAAAAGATCACTGGACCATGCAAGCCCTCCAACCACGGCAAGGTTGCAACCCCCGGAGGGCCTTTGCTGTTGCAAAGGGGCTGAAAGGTCTTGCAGGCGCAGAGCCGAAATCAGTGAAGAGGTTGAGGGATGGTTCCTTGCTGGTGCAGGTCGACCGAAAAGTCCACTCGGAGAACTTATTGAGATCAGAAAGTCTTGTAAATTACCCGATCCAGGTGTCTCCTCACAAAAGTCTCAACTCCTCGAAAGGTGTCATCCATTGCCGAGAGTTGTTTGGGATATCTGAGGGAGAGATAAAGGCTGAGTTGGCTGACCAAGGAGTGGTCGAGGTCAGGAGGGCGACTTTTCGGAAAGGTGCGGAGAGGAAACCCACCAACACTCTGTTCCTCACCTTTGCTAAACCAACTCTTCCAGAGTCCATAAAGGTGGGGTACCTGAGAGTGAAAGTAGCCCTGTATGTGCCATCCCCACTGAGGTGCTTCAAATGTCAACGCTTTGGACATGTCAAAGAGAAATGCCCGGGAGAGGAGGTGTGTGCCACCTGCAGCAAAGCAGTTCATTATGGTGGATGTGAATCCGCGAAATGCATGAACTGCGATGGTGACCACCCTTCTTTTTCAAGAGACTGCCCTGTTTGGCGAATCGAAAGCGAAATCCAGCAGTTAAAGCAGAAAAAAAGATTTCGTTCTTCGAAGCAAAAAAGTTGGTTCAGGAGCAGAAGGGAACCCTGCTCCTTTTCTTGACAGTGGTAAAAAAATCGCTTAGAGTACCTCAGGTAGAAGTAGGCGTTCAGACAGACCCATGTGGTCTTGAACCTCTGAAATGTCTCCCGACTTCAAGAACATTGCAAGGAAAAACAGCCGTTGGTGGGGGCCTTAAACCCACCAAAGGATGCACTTCCAGTGCATCCACTAAGCCTGCAGCTGTGCGGGTTGCCCAGCAAGGGGGTCGCCCCGAGACGGCCCCCAAGCCGAGACCACCTCCCAAGGGAGGAGCCCCGACAGTGGCTTCAGGCAAAGTGGCGTTGGTGGAGTGCAGGGGAAAGCCTCCACCAACGCCATCAAAACCATTGGGTTCTTCCCCTCCAGGGAAGAAGAAACCTCAAATTCCACCAGACAGACTGAAAAAAGCGGAGCTGAAACTGCAAAATACATTTGACGCTGTATATGACGAAGAGGAAGAGGACATAGACATGGATGATTAAAATCCTCATCCACAATGGATACAGTCTTGCAATGGAATATCAGGGGACTGTCTTCCAATCTTGAAGAATTGCAGCTGTTGTGCCGTGAGGCTAGGCCCATGCTAGTTTCACTGCAAGAAACTTTTCTGAAGTCTGACAAAACTTTTTCACTTTCTGGCTACAGCTTTCTAAACCTACCTGCACGATCTGTTGAACATGGCGTTTCTGGTGGGTGGCCTTATTCATTCGTAACTCTGTTCTGTTCAGCCCAGTTGCTCTGCAGACTCCGCTTCAGCAGTGGCAGCTCGGTTACTCTCCACAAAACATTACTGTCTGTAGCTTGTATCTGTCTCCAAATATCTGCGTCACCTAACGGACCTCATTTTGCTCTGGAGCAGCTTCCCAGACCCTTCCTGCTGTTGGGGGATCTGAATGGCCACTCTCCTCTATGGGGAAGTGAGAGATCTTCACCAAGGGGTCCGCTTTTAGAGGAAGTGTTTTCGGAGCTTGATCTGTGTGTCTTGAATGGGAAATTGCCAACTTACTTTCACTCCGCTAATGGCACCACATCTTGTCTGGATCTTTCTGTCTGTGACCCATCTTTGTTTTTGGATTTTGTTTGGGAGGTTGATGAGGACCTGCATGGTAGTGACCACTTAACTGTGTTGCTTCGGTATACGAATGCCGAGAGTGAGTCTTTACCAGAACGCCTCAATTTCAACAAAGCAGATTGGGACCGCTTTGCCAAAGTTTCTTATGGATCTGGAAGAGGACAAGATCCTGCAAAGTGAAGATCCGGCAGGAAGTCTTTCAGATTTCATACTGAATTGCACAAAGCCAATCATCCACACATCTTCCAAGAAGCCCCTAATGCCAAAAGTTCCTTGGTTCAACTCTGAATGTAAGGAAATTAACAAAACCCGCAAAAGAGCTCAACGTCGGTGTTACGATGGTGTGCGGTGCGTGTTTTGCTGTCTGACTCTCGCTCTCAAAAGTTTGGATGCATGTAATAATTATTCCCTACGCACACCCACACCAAACGCACATGGATAGCCAGGCAACACACGAGTTAGATATATTTTTTTTTTTTCTTTATAATTATGCTGCCTGAACCATCAAACATACATTCATGTGAACTGGTACAAATCAATACATGTCACTACATAGCATATAGATCAAGATATCAATACATAGGAACTTCAGTCATCAGATATCAGCATATCATAGTACATATCTTGATATCACTCACAGATCTCGCCGGCGCCGTCCACAGTGTCTCACATATGCAGTCAACACACTCGGTTCCACAGTACCCAAGCCACAGTCTACAACACTAAAAGAAGACAAATAAGGATAACCAAGGTCCCCACATAATAAGCACAGCCGTTCACAAACACAAGCGATGAAGAAGAAGAAACAGGGTCTCCACACAACAAGCACAATAAATCACGTCAAACTATCAGAAGAAGAACCGCAAATTCACAAGGCACAGTAATCCATAGCAGAAGAACCGCAGATTCACAAAGCACAGCAATCCACAGAAGAAGAACCGCAGATTCATAAAGCACAGCAATCCATAGAAGAAGAAACCGCAGATTCACAAAGCACAGCAATCCACAGAAGAGGAGCCGCAGATTCATAAAGCACAGTAAACCATAGAAGAACTGTAGATTCACAAGGCACAGCAACCAATATTGAATCCCTGGAGAACACGATTTCAGCAAAGTCCCATAGAACACAATAAACTTCGATTCCACGTATTGTTGATCTAAAACAAAAATTAATTAGCTTCTCCGTGTATTGATATTACAATGTTCACATCAATAACTTCAGCCCACCAACGCACATGAGGTGGTACAATTAGAGCACATAAATATTCTTGCAGGAGTTTTAAGTCACTCTCGGCGACACAGCATTCACAACATTTCTATAACAATTAAATTTCCTGGTACATATTTTGCTGGTACCGTCATCAGAAGTATCGCACATACACAGTGAATATCAACGTACTACTGACTTGAAAGTCAGCCTCTCCACATAGTAACACTACGGAGAAAACGACGATTAAAACAAAATAAATTAGGCTGGACACCAAAGCCTCGGCCGTTAGTTCTTGCTCTCCTCTTCCGTCAAAACTTTTATTATTTTCATCATGTTCTTTTGTCATTTCAAGTTGACGTCATAATTTACGTTGACGTCACAGTCGGGTCTCTTGCAGACCTTCGATGCACAACGTCCGAGCGCATCAGAAACTGAGGGCCAAATCCAAACACATTTATAAGACCAGTAAATGTTTATCTTGGAGACAGTTTTGCCCAAGTCTCACATCCAAAACATCGAAGAAAAAAATGTGGAAAATCATCAAGAAAATTAAAGGGAAGAACACCTGCCCAACTGTGAACCATGTCAAGTTTTCTGATTCTTTAATAACAGAGAAAAAAGCAGTTGCTAATCTGCTTGCTTCAACCATTGAAAAGAATTGCTCGTCTTCTAACAAATCAGCCAGTTTTGTCAAAAACAAAGCCCTTAAAGAAAAATCACCCTGCAACTTTTCGTCAGACAACATGGAAGACTACAATCTTCCTTTCACTTTAAATGAATTGAAATCTGCCTTACTTTCCTGCAGCGATTCCTCTCCGGGTATGGATGAAATCCATTATAAACTTTTGAAACATCTTCGGCAAGAAGGTCTGCACATCCTGCTACATGTATACAACCATGTATGGACTACTGGATTCTTTCCACCTTCTTGGAGAAAAGCCCTCATCATTCCCATTCCCAAACCTGGAAAAGATCTTTCTAACCCATCAGACTACCGTCCGATAGCTTTGACCAGCTGTGTCTGTAAATTGATGGAGAAAATGGTCAATGCTAGACTCATGTGGAAACTCAAAACTGACGGCCTTTTGGTGAAAGAACAGTGTGGTTTCCGCAAACATTGGACTACAGTTGACCATTTGATCCGTCTGGAATCTATGCTTCAGAACGCCTTTCTGAACAAACAGCATGCAGTGGCTATTTTCTTCGACTTGGAGAAGGCCTACGATACCACCTGGAAATCTGGCATTCTTCATGATCTCCATGATCTTGGTTTTCGGGGTCATCTTCCACTTTTTATTCAAAATTTTTTGGCAGAACGACAGTTTCAGGTCCGGGTTGGCACCACTCTCTCTGATGTTCATGAGCAGGAGATGGGTGTTCCACAAGGGAGCATACTGTCTCCTGCCCTCTTTAGCATCAAGATTAACAACATTGTCAAGTCAGTTCAACAGGGTTCAGACTGCTCATTGTTTGTGGATGATTTTGCTGTCTACGCAACTGGAAGCCTGTACCCGAGTGTCCAGCGCAGGCTCCAGCTTTGTGTGGATAAAATTCATCAATGGGCAGATGAAAAACGGCTTCACTTTTTCTCCTACGAAGACACAGTGCATTCACTTCCATAATTTTCGTCAGTTTTTTGCAGATCCTGTAATTCAAATAGGGAAATCTCCCATTCCAGCTGTCAAAGAGGCCACATTCTTAGGAGCTATTTTTTACCAAAAATTCAACTTTCTCAGCCACATTAAAAACCTCAAAACTTCTTGTCAGAAAGCTCTGAATAGTCTGCGGGTCGTAGCGCACACTGACTGGGGCGCCGATAAGAAAACTTTGCTGCACCTCTACAGAGCCTTGGTCCGTTCCAAACTGGACTATGGTTGCGCTGTGTACGGCTCTGCAAGACCCTCTTATCTGAAACTCTTGGACCCTATCCACCATCAAGGGCTTCGTCTCTGTCTTGGAGCATTCCGCACCACCCCTGTGTACAGCTTGTACGCAGAGGCAGGTGAACCCTCACTGTCCAACCGCAGGCTGAAACTGTCTTTGAAGTACTACATCAGACTGTTCTCGGAACCGGAAAACCCCGCCTATGACTGTGTCTTTGACCCTCAGTTCCAATGGAAATTCGATAACAACCCTACTGTATTCCGCCATTTGGTCTTTGTATGCAGCCTCACGCGCAGAATGCAGGTTTAGATCTAGGAGTTGTGTCCGATTTTTCCAAGTTTCCAGATCAGCCTCCATGGACCTTTTCCACACCAGAGATTTGTTTTGATCTTGCAGCTTTTCGCAAAGTATGTACCAGCTCTCTGGCATACAAGGCCTTGTATGCTGACCTCTGTTCAAAATTCCCATCCTATCAGAAAATTTTCACTGACGGTTCCAAGTCTGAAGATGGAGTGGCCTGTGCAGCCTATTGCCCTGGTGCTCCTTCTCAAATACTGTCAGAACATATACCTCCAGATGCTTCTGTCTATTCTGCTGAACTTACTGCTCTGGTTCTGGCATTGAAGATAATCTCACAATCTAAGAAGAGGGACTTTCTGGTTCTGTCAGATTCACTGTCGGCTTTGGAGGCCATAGCTGGCTGCAACCTTCAGCATCCAGAACTTTTACACTTCTTTGAACTTTTGACCAAGTTGAAAGCAGATGGTTACAACATTATTCTGGCTTGGGTTCCTGGACAGGTTGGCATCGGAGGGAACGAAATGGTTGATCATTTAGCCAAGAATGCCACAACAGAGAAATTGTCGAACATATATATCCCCTGCTCAGATCTGAAACCCAAAATTAACGATTATGTGAGAGACCTCTGGCAGGAGGACTGGAATACGCAGACGGATAACAAACTCTTTCAGATCCGTCCAAACCTTAAGGAGTTCCTCTCATCTTCGTCTGGTGGTCGTAAAGAAAAATCAGTTCTGTGCCGGCTGCACACCGGCCATTTGTATTTTACTCATTCATACCTTTTAAAGAGTGAAGAAGCTCCGTGGTGCGTTCCATGTCATGTGCCACTCACAATGAAACATATTCTTTTAGAGTGTTGGGACTTGCACGATGTAAGACACAAACATTTTACAGCAGATTCCATGAAAACCTTGTTCAGAGATGTTCCGCCTGACGCGGTCTTTGAGTTCTTGAGAGAGATTAACATTTTTCATCGGATCTGAGATTTTACAGTGGAAAGATTTTTAACAAACTTTCAGATGGGTTTTAAAAAAAAATGTATTTTAAAGAATTGTGTGAATGAATGACTTGTAAGTTGATTTTAACGTGGTGACAGCCCTGATGTGGCCCTTTGCGGTCGGCTGGGCTATAAGCAACATTATCTTATCTTATTATCTTATCTTGCCACTACTAGGTATTGTTAGTCCTGAAGAATAGATATTGCTTCGTTTGCCACCACTAGGTATTGTTGTTAGTCCTGAAGAATAGACATCGCTTCGTTTGCCACCACTGGATATTGTTAGTCCTGAAGAATAGACATTGCTTCATTTGCCACCACTAGGTATTGTTGTTAGTCCTGAAGAATAGACATTGCTTGTTTGCCCCACTAGGATGTTGTTAGTCCTGAAGAATAGACATCGCTTGTTTGCCACCACTAGGTATTGTTGTTAGTCCTGAAGAATAGACATTGCTTTGTTTGCCACCACTAGGTATTGTTGTTAGTCCTGAAGAATAGACATTGCTTTGTTTGCCACCACTAGGTATTGTTGTTAGTCCTGAAGAATAGACATTGCTTTGTTTGCCACCACTAGGTATTGTTGTTAGTCCTGAAGAATAGACATTGCTTTGTTTGCCACCACTAGGTATTGTTGTTAGTCCTGAAGAATAGACATCGCTTTGTTTGCCACCACTAGGTATTGTTGTTAGTCCTGAAGAATGGACATCGCTTTGTTTGCCACCACTGGTATTGTTGTTAGTCCTGAAGAATAGACATCGCTTTGTTTGCCACCACTGGGTATTGTTAGTCCTGAAGAATGGACATCGCTTTGTTTGCCACCACTAGGTATTGTTGTTAGTCCTGAAGAATGGACATCGCTTTGTTTGCCACCACTAGGTATTGTTAGTCCTGAAGAATAGACATCGCTTTGTTTACCACCACTAGGTATTGTTGTTAGTCCTGAAGAATAGACATCGCTTTGTTTACCACTACTAGGTATTATTATTAGTCCTGAAGGATAGACATCGCTTCATTTGCAACCACTAGGTATTGTTGTTAGTCCTGAAGAATAGACATCGCTTTGTTTGCCACCACTAGGTATTGTTGTTAGTCCTGAAGAATAGACATTGCTTTGTTTGCCACCACTGAGTATTGTTAGTTATGAAGGAGAGACATTGCTTCGTTTGCCACCACTGAGTATTGTTAGTTATGAAGGAGAGACATTGCTTCATGTGTCACTACTAGGTATTGTTGTTAGTCCTGAAGAATAGACATTGCTTCGTTTGCCACCATTGGGTATTGTTAGTTCTGAAGGATAGACATCGCTTCGTTTGTCACCACTGGGTATTGTTAGTCCTGAAGAATAGACATTGTTTCGTTTGCCACCTCTAGATATTGTTGTTAGTCCTGAAGAATAGACATCGCTTCGTTTGCCACCACTAGGTATTGTTGTTAGTCCTGAAGAATAGACATTGCTTTGTTTGCCACCACTAGGTATTGTTGTTAGTCCTGAAGAATAGACATTGCTTTGTTTGCCACCACTAGGTATTGTTGTTAGTCCTGAAGGATAGACATCGCTTCGTTTGCCACCACTGGATATTGTTAGTCCTGAAGAATAGACATTGCTTCATTTGCCACCACTAGGTATTGTTGTTAGTCCTGAAGAATAGACATTGCTTTGTTTGCCACCACTAGGTATTGTTGTTAGTCCTGAAGAATAGACATCGCTTCGTTTGCCACCACTGGGTATTGTTGTTAGTCCTGAAGAATAGACATCGCTTTGTTTGCCACCACTGGGTATTGTTGTTAGTCCTGAAGAATGGACATCGCTTTGTTTGCCACCACTAGGTATTGTTGTTAGTCCTGAAGAATAGACATCGCTTCGTTTGCCACCACTAGGTATTATTATTAGTTTAGCTCCTTTCTCTGGGAGTCGGAGTGTTATTGAAGTGATAATCAGGGACTCATTTAGCTCCTTTCTCTGGGAGTCAGCGTGTTATTGAAGTGTGTACCCTGATGTGGATGTGGATGGAGGTGTGTCAGACCAGATGTGGAGGGTGATGTTGGTGTGTGCTGTGTGTCCACAGTGGCTTCAGTAGTGTGTGTTGTGTGTCCACAGTGGTGTGTGCTGTGTGTCCATAGTGGCCTCAGTAGATGGGTGATGTTGTGTGTGTGTGCTGTGTGTCCACAGTGGCCTCAGTGGTGTGTGCTGTGTGTCCACAGTGGCCTCAGTGGTGTGTGTGCTGTGTGTCCACAGTGGCCTCAGTGATGATGTTGGTGTGTGCTGTGTGTCCACAGTGGCAACAGTGGTGACGTTGGTGTGTGCTGTGTGTCCACAGTGGTGATGTTGATGTGTGCTGTGTGTCCACAGTGGTGATGTTGGTGTGTGCTGTGTGTCCACAGTGGCCTCAGTGGTGTGTGCTGTGTGTCCACAGTGGCCTCAGTGGTGTGTGCTGTGTGTCCACAGTGGTGATGTTGATGTGTGCTGTGTGTCCACAGTGGTGATGTTGGTGTGTGCTGTGTCTCCACAGTGGCCTCAGTGGTGTGTGCTGTGTGTCCACAGTGGCCTCAGTGGTGTGTGCTGTGTGTCCACAGTTGCCTCAGTGGACTGCTGGCACATGGAGCGTGCCATTGAGCGCACCATGCAGCGCTACCTCTACCAGCACTTCAGCCGACTTGAGCAGGACTGCCTGCAGCGGCAGACGGAGGTCATGCAGGGCTTCATGCAGCGCTTCATGGCTGAGTTCAGAGCGCATCAGGGCCCCCAGACCACCTCTCACTGGGCGCTGTCATCCACCCCCCAGACCACCTCTCACAGGGCGCTGTCATCCACCCCCCAGACCACCTCTCACAGGGTGCCGTCATCCACCCCCCAGACCACCTCTCACTGGGCGCCGTCATCCACCCACCAGTCTCCATCTGCACCACTTCCCATGAGTCCAGACCCGCCCCATGATCTGACCAGTCTGGTTGCCGATGGCGGCAGCCTGGTGACTCCTCCCACACCTGACCTGCCACCAGATGTCATTGCTGATGAGAAAATCCTGGAGGACGACCCTTCTTTGGGTGAAAAGCAGGCGGATGTACGGAGACCATTGGCTATGGAGAAACTTGGCCATGATGGCGTCAGTTCTCTGCATGCTGTGAAACAAGCCCAGAAGTTTCCTCCTCGAACGGCTGCTTATGCTGCCCCAGCATGGGTTGACTCCAGCACTGGTCATGATAATATATCCCCTGTAGACAATAAAGCTGCTGATGCCATGCCATTCCGGAAATGGGAGTGTGGGGAACAAGGGGAACAGGAGTGGCAGGAGCCATCTTCACTGAGGAAATGGGCGGCAGGAAACATGGGGAAACATCAGTTGCAGGAGTCGACACTATTGGGGAAACAGGCGACAGGAGAGTGGGGGGAGGCTCAGTGGCAGAAGTCGTCAGTGAGGTGTGTATTGATTTGGGTGCAGCCTGATATGTCCTGTCTAAAGGGCCTCCCAACACGTTTTCCACTGTTAGCCTGGGTTGGTATGTACAAAACAGTTGTGTGTGTGTGTGTGTGTGTGTGTGTGTGTGTGTGTGTGTGTGTGTGTGTGTGTGTGTGTGTGAGTTTTGAAAGAGTGTGTGTGTGTGTGTGTGTGTAAGTTTTGAAAGTGTGTGTGTGTGTGTGTGTGTGTGTGTGTGTGTGTGTGTGTGTGTGTGTGTGTGTGTGCATGCGCGCGCATGCATATGTGTATAGTTTTTTTAGAGAGAGAGAGTGTATGTGTGTATTTGTGTGTGGGTGCGCATGTGATTGCAGATGCCTGATTGTGTGCGTGAGATTGAATAAAAGGGATTGCAAATACCAGTATACTGTTATGCATTTTTTTTTCGATAATCCCTCCCCCAACACAAACATGTGCATAAATGCATGAATGCAGTTGCACACATGAAATGAGGTGGACAGACTGGCCAAGGAAGGGGGACAGCTGGCACAAAATGACACAGAGGTCTCCCACCCTGAGGAGAAGACAGATTGCAGATTGAGGCATTTAAGACAGTCAATGAGATAGATAATATCTGATGACTGGCAAGTGATATGACTATTGATAGTCAACTATTGTTTGGTACCAACTCTTGTAAAGCTGGATGTCTGAAGTAGATGTTTTTTTTTAATTTTTTTTTTTTAACATATATTGCATTTTCTGCCTGTATTGCAATGAAAGCTGCCATGTGAGACCTAACCTGACTGGTGCAGGGTAGGGGGATTTTGGAGGACATCAGTAGATGTTTGAGACTGACACAGTTCCATTCTCCCACCATAGGGGACACAGGGGATACCGCTAACATTGGCCTGCTGGTGTGGAAGGGTGTGTGAGGGGGGTGGAGGGGCATGGCTTGTTTTCACCCACCACAGGTGGTGCAGGGGACACCACTAACATTGGCCTGCTGGTGTGGAGGGGGGCATGGCTTGTTTTAGCCACTTGGCCAACGGTAGGTTGGCAGGATTGTGGGTCACTATATATGGGGTTCTGTTGTCTGTGGCACCATGCTGTGTGTAACGGAGCATTTCTTTGTGTGGAATGGATGACACCTTGGCAATGGATGCCTACACCAAGGCTTTGAGGTACCCTCTCCTTGCCAGCCTGTCAGCAAGTTCCTGGCATCTTTGATGAAGCGTTGTTGCTGTGACCAGTTACGCTTGATATGAAAGGCTTGACAGTAGGGGATGCTCCACACTCAGTGAAAAGGGTGGCATGGGTTGAAGGGTAGCGTCATGTGGGCATCTGTGTCCTTGATGTAGAGATCCGTAGTGATGTGTCCATCCTGGATGGAGAGGTTGATGTCCTGAAAGGGAATGTGGACTGCACCACAATTTGCGGTCAACTTAATGGTGCGGTGTTGAGAATTCAGCCACTGAATGAAATCTTGCAGCTGCTGTTCATATAGGCAGAGGAAGGCAATGTCATCTGTAAACCGACGCCAGTTTTGGATCCAAAGCCCGTGGTGATGTTGTCAGCAACCATTGCTCCAACCAGGCCATGAAGACATTGGCGATGGAAGGCGCCATGGGTGTCCCCCTAGCAGTGCCTAGGGTTTCTTGGTAGAATTTTTCATTAAATGTAAAGACATTGTTGGAAGGGATATGGTTCACACTGTCAATGAGGACAGATAGAGGTGGTAAACTGATGTCTGCTGTATGGTTCACACTGTCAGTGAGGACAGATGGTGGTGGTGTACTGATGTCTGACTGCTGTATGGTTCACACTGTCAATGAGGACAGATAGAGGTGGTAAACTGATGTCTGCTGTATGGTTCACACTGTCAGTGAGGACAGATGGTGGTGGTGTACTGATGTCTGACTGCTGTATGGTTCACACTGTCAGTGACTGATGTCTGACTGCTGTATGGTTCACACTGTCAGTGAGGACAGATGGTGGTGGTGTACTGATGTCTGACTGCTGAATGGTTCACACTGTCAATGAGGACAGATAGAGGTGGTAAACTGATGTCTGACTGCTGTATGGTTTACACTGTCAGTGAGGACAGATGGTGGTGGTATACCGATGTCTGACTGCTGAATGGTTCACACTGTCAGTGACTGATGTCTGACTGCTGTATGGTTCACAGTGTCAGTGAGGACAGATAGATGTGATAAACTGATGTCTGACTGCTGTATGGTTCACACTGTCAGTGAGGACAGATGGTGGTGGTATACCGATGTCTGACTGCTGAATGGTTCACACTGTCAATGAGGACAGATAGAGGTGGTAAACTGATGTCTGACTGCTGTATGGTTCACACTGTCAGTGAGGACAGATGGTGGTGGTGTACTGATGTCTGACTGCTGTATGGTTCACACTGTCAGTGACTGATGTCTGACTGCTGTATGGTTCACAGTGTCAGTGAGGACAGATAGATGTGATAAACTGATGTCTGACTGCTGTATGGTTCACACTGTCAGTGAGGACAGATGGTGGTGGTGTACTGATGTCTGACTGCTGTATGGTTCACACTGTCAGTGACTGATGTCTGACTGCTGTATGGTTCACAGTGTCAGTGAGGACAGATAGATGTGATAAACTGATGTCTGACTGCTGTATGGTTCACACTGTCAGTGAGGACAGATAGAGGTGGTATACTGATGTCTGACTGCTGTATGGTTCACACTGTCAGTGAGGACAGATAGTAGTGGTGTACTGATGTCTGACTGCTGTATGGTTCACACTGTCAGTGACTGATGTCTGACTGCTGTATGGTTCACAGTGTCAGTGAGGACAGATGGAGGTGGTATACTGATGTCTGACTGCTGTATGGTTTACACTGTCAGTGAGGACAGATAGTGGTGGTGTACTGATGTCTGACTGCTGTATGGTTTACACTGTCAGTGAGGACAGATAGTGGTGGTATACTGATGTCTGACTGCTGTATGGTTCACACTGTCAATGACTGATGTCTGACTGCTGTATGGTTCACACTGTCAGTGAGGACAGATAGTGGTGTACTAATGTCTGACTGCTGTATGGTTCACACTGTCAGTGAGGACAGATAGTGGTGGTGTACTGATGTCTTACTGCTGTATGGTTCACACTGTCAGTGAGGACAGATAGTAGTGGTGTACTGATGTCTGACTGCTGTATGGTTCACACTGTCAGTGACTGATGTCTGACTGCTGTATGGTTCACACTGTCAGTGAGGACAGATAGTAGTGGTGTACTGATGTCTGACTGCTGTATAGTTCACACTGTCAGTGACTGATGTCTGACTGCTGTATGGTTCACAGTGTCAGTGAGGACAGATAGTGGTGTACTGATGTCTGACTGCTGTATGGTTCACACTGTCAGTGAGGACAGATAGTGGTGTACTGATGTCTGACTGCTGTATGGTTCACAGTATCAGTGAGGACAGATAGTGGTGTACTGATGTCTGACTGCTGTATGGTTCACACTGTCAGTGAGGACAGATAGTGGTGTACTGATGTCTGACTGCTGTTGCACAATTTCTCTTAAGGATGTGTGGACTTCTTCATGTGGGATGTTTGACTAGAGTCCCACCACATCGACAGTGACCAGTAGTGCCTCAGGTGGAAGAGGTTCATAGGCAGTCCCACCACATAGACAGTGACCAGTAGTGCCTCAGGTGGAAGAGGTTCACAGGCAGCCCTACCACATCGACAGTGACCAGCAGTGCCCCAGGTGGAAGAGGTTCATAGGCAGTCCCACCACAACAACAGTGACCAGTAGTGCCTCAGGTGGAAGAGGTTCATAGGCAGCTTTCCATTCTTCCATGACTTGTAGAAAGTGTGTTGTGTCTTTCAAGTAAGATGGCTGGATGTGTGCCATAGGTTGTAGTCAGTGATCTACTAACTTAGACAACTTTAAGATATTTCTACTGTCTGTTAGGAAATGCCCTGGGAAGAATGAGGTGGTCTTTCTATAGAAGTGTAATGTTCGTGAGTTGTAATTAGCATTCAGCGATGAATCTTTCACCTATCACAAAGAACTGCCTTTGTTCGTCCATCTTGTTTGCAGAAAGAGAGACTTTTGGCCTGTCTGAAAACATGTCAGAGAGAAAGCTGCACTGTTCGTAGTCTAGCGGAAAGAAGTGGGTTTTTCAATGGACGTGTGGCCCGTGGTATTTCCTTTGGACTGAAGGTTGCACAGGCATGAAAAGACATTCAGCCTTCTGCCAAAGTTACAACTTTGGTACATCTGAGTATGTAGAAATTCAGCCTTCTGCCAAAGTTACAACTTTGGTACATCTGAGTATGTAGAAATTCAGCCTTCTGCCAAAGTTACAACTTTGGTACATCTGAGTGTGTAGAAATTCATCCTTCTGCCAAAGTTACAACTTTGGTACATCTGAGTGTGTAGACAGGTTGTCAAACTTTGGGCATTGTCTGGGGCAGTCAGGTTGTTGAGTTAAGGGCATGGACAGCATTGTCTGGGGCAGTCAGGTTGTTAAGGGTATGGACAGCATTGTCTGGGGCAGTCAGGTTGCTAAGGGTATGGACAGCATTGTCTGGGGCAGTCAGGTTGGTGAGTTAAGGGCGTGGACAACAGTTTGGGGAAGTCAGGTTGTTAAGGGCATGGACAACATTGGGGCTGTCAGGTTGTTGAGTTAAGGGCATGGACAACATTGTTTAGGGCAGTCAGGTTGTTAAGGGCATGGACAACATTGGGGCAGTCAGGTTGTTGAGTTAAGGGCATGGACAACATTGTTTGGGGCAGTCAGGTTGTTAAGGGCATGGACAACATTGGGGCAGTCAGGTTATTGAGTTAAGAGCATGGAAAACATTGCTTGGGGCAGTCAGGTTGTTAAGGGCATGGATAACATTGTTTGGGTCAGCCAGGTTGTTGAGTTAAGGGCATAGACAACATTGTTCAGGGCAGTCAGGTTGTTAAGGGCATGGACAACATTGTCTGGGGCAGTCAGGTTGTTGAGTTAAGGGCATGGACAACATTGTTCGGGGCGATCAGGTTGTTAAGGGAATGGGCAGCATTGTTTGGGGGCAGTCAGGTTATCGAGTTAAGGGCATGGACAACATTGTTCAGGGCAGTTAGATTATTGAGTTATGGGCATGGACAACATTGTTCGGGCAGTTAGGTTGTTGAGTTAGTGGCATGGGCAACATTGTTTGGGGCAGTCAGGTTATTGAGTTAAGGGCATAGACAACATTGTTTGGGGCAGTTAGGTTGTTGAGTTAAGGGCATGGCAACATTGTACAGGATGGTCAGTTGTTGAGTTTAAGGCATGGACAATAATGCTTGGGACAGTCAGGTTGTTGAGTTAAGGGCATGGCAACGTTGTACGGGGCAGTCAGGTTGTTGAGGTAAGGGCATAGCAACATTCTTTTGGGCTGTCAGGTTGCTGAGTTAAAGGCGTGGGTGACATTGTTCAGAGCAGTCAGATTATTGAGTTAGGCCATTACTACATTGCCTGAGGCAATCAGGTTTTGTTGAGGTAAGGGCATGGCAACATTGTTTAGCACAGTCAGGTTGTTAAGTTTAGGGCATGGCAACATTGTTTGGGGCTGTCAGGTTGTTGAGTTAAGGGCATGGACAACATTGTCCAGGCAGTCAGGTTGTTAAGGACATGGACAGCATTGTCCAGAGCAGTCAGGTTGTTAAGGGCATGGACAACATTGTCCAGAGCAGTCAGGTTGTTAAGGGCATGGACAGCATTGTCTGGGGCAGTCAGGTTGTTAAGAGTATGGACAGCATTGTCTGGGGCGGTCAGGTTGTTAAGGGTATGGACAACATTGGGCAGTCAGGTTGTTAAGGGTATGGACAGCATTGTCTGGGGCGGTCAGCTTGTTAAGGGCATGGACAGCATTGTCTGGGGCAGTCAGGTTGTTAAGGGTATGGACAACATTGTCCAGAGCAGTCAGGTTGTTAAGGGCATGCATGGACAGCATTGCCTGGGGCAATCAGGTTGTTAAGGGTATGGACAACATTATATGGGGCAGTCAGGTTGTTGAGTTAAGGGTATGGACAACATTGTCTGGGGCAGTCAGGTTGTGGAGTTAAGGGTATGGACAACATTGTCTGGGGCAGTCAGGTTGTTAAGGGTATGGACAGCAGTGTGTGGGGCAGTCAGGTTGTTGAGTTAAGGGTATGGACAGCATTGTCTGGGGCAGTCAGGTTGTGGAGTTAAGGGTATGGACAACATTGTCTGGGACAGTCAGGTTGTTAAGGGTATGGACAACATTGTGTGGGGCAGTCAGGTTGTTGAGTTAAGGGTATGGACAACATTGTCCAGGGCAGTCAGGTTTTTGAGTTAAGGGTATGGATAGCATTGTCCCGGGCAGTCAGGTTGTTGAGATAAGGGTATGGACAACATTGTCTGGGCAGTCAGGTTGTTGAGTTTAGGGTATGGACAACGTTATCTGGGCAGTCAGGTTGTTAAGGGTATGGACAGCATTGTCTGGGGCAGTCAGGTTGTTAAGGGTATGGGCAGCATTGTCTGGGGCAGTCAGGTTGTTAAGGGTATGGACAGCATTGTCTGGTGCAGTCAGGTTGTTGAGTTAATGGTATGGACAGCATTGTCTGGGGCAGTCAGGTTGTTAAGGGTATGGACAACATTGTCTGGGGCAGTCAGGTTGTTGAGTTAAGGGTATGGGCAGCATTCTCTGGCTCAGTCAGGTTGTTGAGTTAAGGGTATGGACAGCATTGTCTGTGGCAGTCAGGTTGTTGAGTTAAGGGTATGGACAGCATTGTCTGGGGCAGCCAGGTTGTTGAGTTAAGGGTATGGACAACATTGTCTGGGGCAGTCAGGTTGTTGAGTTAAGGGTATGGACAACATTGTCTGGGGCAGTCAGGTTATTGAGGTAAGGACATGGGCAGATTGACATCTTCACTCAAACAATTAACATTTTCTGTCAAATGTTGGTTTCATATCCTTGAATGTTCTGTGAAAGAGAGCCAGAGTGAGGTTATGGAGCTCCAGATGAATGGAACACACAGACTGCATGTGACTGGCAGTCCAGTGAGTGAGGTTATGGAGCTCCAGATGAATGGAACACACAGACTGCATGTGACTGGCAGTCCAGTGAGTGAGGTTATGGAGCCTCCAGATGAATGGAACACACAGACTGCATGTGACTGGCAGTTTGGTGAGTGAGGTTATGGAGCTCCAGATCAATGGAACACACAGCCTGCATTGGCTTGGCAGTCCAGTGAGTGAGGTTATGGAGCTCCAGATCAATGGAACACACAGACTGCATGTGACTGGCAGTCCAGTGAGTGAGGTTATGGAGCTCCAGATGAATGGAACACACAGCCTGCATTGGCTTGGCAGTCCAGTGAGTGAGGTTATGGAGCCTCCAGATGAATGGAACACACAGACTGCATGTGACTGGCAGTCCAGTGAGTGAGGTTATGGAGCCTCCAGATGAATGGAACACACAGACTGCATGTGACTGGCAGTCTGGTGAGTGAGGTTAGGGAGCCTCCAGATGAATGGAACACACAGCGTGCATGTGACTGACAGTCCAGTGAGTGAGGTTATGGAGCCTCCAGATGAATGGAACACACAGACTGCATGTGACTGGCAGTTTGGTGAGTGAGGTTATGGAGCTCCAGATCAATGGAACACACAGCCTGCATTGGCTTGGCAGTCCAGTGAGTGAGGTTATGGAGCTCCTGATCAATGGAACACACAGTCTGCATTGGCTTGGCAGTCCAGTGAGTGAGGTTATGGAGCTCCAGATGAATGGAACACACAGCCTGCGTTGGCTTGGCAGTCCAGTGAGTGAGGTTATGGAGCCTCCAGATGAATGGAACACACAGACTGCATGTGACTGGCAGTCCAGTGAGTGAGGTTATGGAGCCTCCAGATGAATGGAACACACAGACTGCATGTGACTGGCAGTCCAGTGAGTGAGGTTATGGAGCCTCCAGATGAATGGAACACACAGACTGCATTGGCTTGGCGGTCCAGTGAGTGAGGTTATGGAGCCTCCAGATGAATGGAACACACAGACTGCATTGCCTTGGCAGTCCAGTGAGTGAGGTTATGGAGCCAACAAATGCATTGGCATGGTGGTCTAGTGGCCTCACTGAAGCTCTCTTTCTTCAGGGACTACCTGCAGTAGTCGTGCTATGAAACTAACATTCTTTGTCTTACTTTGCAGTGAAACGTTGGAGGATCGGAAAAGGGACACCACTCTGGTTAAACCAGGGCTGGAGGAGACCAGCACAAAAACCATCACCAGACATGGACGTGACGGCAGCGTGGACAAGAAGGACCCAAAGGACAAGGCAGAATGGTAAGCCAGTTCATCATATGATGCTGTGAAACTTACCAATTTACTGAACTGCTAACTGATTACTATATAATGTAATAAGAATTGTGTACCAAACACCCAAGAGGTATTGAATTTATTACCTTAAGACAGCACTGTGAAGAAAGGTCCTGTTTATGCTGGAAACTAAGATGACTGGAACTCCCAATGTTTGGCTGGGAATTTGCAGCATTAATGAGCTGCGCTAGAGAGCACTGTCCACAGAAGGCTCACACTGACAAATCAGTCAGTCAGAGGACTCTCCCAGTGTGAATGCTCTAAAAGTTCACCAGGCAGAGAACTCTCCAACATGTCATGAAATGAAAGCCAGCTTATCTTAAAGCATAGTCATGTTCTAACGACTGATGTGTTTTTCAGTGAACAGGCCAGGTCAGTTCAAAGGACTGATTTGTTTTTCAGTGAACAGGTCAGGTCAGTTCAAAAGACTGATGTGTTTTTCAGTGAACAGGCCAGGTCAGTTCAAAGGACTGATTTGTTTTTCAGTGAACAGGTCAGGTCAGTTCAAAACTGATCTGTTTTTCAGTGAACAGGTCAGGTCAGTTCAAAGGACTGATCTGTTTTTCAGTGAACAGGTCAGGTCAGTTCAAAGGACTGATTTGTTTTTCAGTGAACAGGTCACGTCAGTTCAAAAGACCGATCTGTTTTTCAGTGAACAGGTCAGGTCAGTTCAAAGGACTGATCTGTTTTTCAGTGAACAGGTCAGGTCAGTTCAAAGGACTGATCTGTTTTTCAGTGAACAGGTCAGGTCAGTTCAAAGGACTGATCTGTTTTTCAGTGAACAGGTCAGGTCGGTTCAAAGGACTGATCTGTTTTTCAGTGAACAGGTCAGGTCGGTTCAAAGGACTGATCTGTTTTTCAGTGAACAGGTCAGGTCGGTTCAAAGGACTGACCTTTTTTTTTCAGGAAATTGAAACTGAGGTCACCATGAGAGAAGAGCTGGAAGGGTCACAGAATTGGAGACTTTTGTTTTACCTTGACAGATGAGCAAGATGAAAATGATACTTTGGAATGCCATTCCAGTCAGAGACCACATGACAGAGCTGTTTCTCTACACTTCTTTTCATAATACATGACAGAGCTGTTCTCTACACTTCTTTTCATAATACATGACAGAGCTATTTTCTACACTTCTTTTCATAATACATGACAGTTCTTCTCCACACTTCTTTTCATAATACATGACAGAGCTGTTTTCTACACTTCTTTTCATAATACATGACAGAGTTCTTCTCCACACTTCTTTTCATAAGACATGACAGAGCTGTTCTCTACACTTCTTTTCATAATACATGACAGAGCTGTTCTCTACACTTCCTTTCATAATACATGACAGAGCTGTTCTCTACACTTCTTTTCGTAATACATGACAGAGCTGTTCTCTACACTTCTTTTCATAATACATGACAGAGCTGTTTTCTACACTTCTTTTCATTACACATGACAGAGCTGTTCTCTACACTTCTTTTCATAATACATGACAGAGCTGTTCTCTACACTTCTTTTCATAATACATGACAGAGCTGTTCTCTACACTTCTTTTCATTACGCATGACAGAGCTGTTCTCTACACTTCCTTTCATAATACATGACAGAGCTGTTCTCTACACTTCCTGTCATAATACATGACAGAGCTGTTCTCTACACTTCTTTTCATAATACATGACAGAGCTGTTCTCTACACTTCTTTTCATTAAGCATGACAGAGCTGTTCTCTACACTTCCTTTCATAATACATGACAGAGCTGTTCTCTACACTTCTTTTCATAATACATGACAGAGCTGTTCTCTACACTTCCTTTCATAATACATGACAGAGCTGTTCTCTACACTTCCTTTCATAATACATGACAGAGCTGTACTTTATACTTCCTTTCATAATACATGACAGAGCTGTTCTCTACACTTCCTTTCATAATGCATGATAGAGCTGTTCTCTACATTTCCTTTCATAAAACATCCCAGCGTGTTTTTACAGGTTAGCTTCAAGATTTAGATCTCACATTATTGTCCATTCTATTCTTCATTGGAAGGGACATATTTCTTCTACAGCAGCACAGCTTGCAAGACCCATGATTAAACAATAATAAAAACAGTATGTTAAAATCACACATAGATAAATGAGAATTAAGGATGAAATTTATACAAACATTGCATTTAAAACAGCATTGCATATGACTAGCACACAAAGTTGAATATTGGGCATTGCTAGTAATGAGAAAAACCCCACCAATATTGTAAACTGTTTTCAAAAGTGAATACATTTATTAAAACACAAGTGCCTATGAGTTTATGAATGTACATTTGTAAATTTAACCCTTTCACTGCCAGACATTCTGTTTTGCATAAATCCCCATCACCAACCAAAAAAAAAAAAACCCTCTTATTTCATACCAGCATGTGTGAAATGTGGATATCTCTGGAACTAAACAACCAATTCTCATGCTTTTTTTTTTTTTTTTTTTTTGTAAAATGAAGGAGATACACTGTATTTTTATTATTATTTTTATTATATAATAATATGTTAGTGATGATTAGTCAACAACACTTTCAAAGTTTTAGTAATTTCAAATGCAAAAAAAAAGCAAAATAAAAAAGATGAATGTTAGCTTTCTTCTCAGCATAAGAAAGGAGAAACCATGCCAATAAACTCTCAACAAGGAAGGAAAAATACTCCACTCACCAAATGAAGACCAGGAAGTATGGAATATCCAACAGACAAATGAAAAAAAAACAAACCCAGCCATAAATACATATTCTCCAATTGCAGAAAACTGGTGATGGCACTGCACAATAGACGAAGAAGTGTCAGGTTTGTGGTTATGTTCAGGTTTAGTTTTCAGACAGAATGACAGCAACAAATGGCTCTATTCCTACTGTCTGTGCTGTGGTTATGTCCAGGGTTTAGTTTTCAGATGAATGACAGCTACAAATGACTCTATTCCTACTGTCTATGCTGTACACAAGATGACTGGGCAAAGTTAGAGGTATTAGTACAGCCCATGGATCAGCTGACTGGCGGCCTTCCAGAAATCTTGCCTTGTGTCATAAAAGTTCAAAGCTGACAGTGGGGCACATGGGCAGCTCACAGGTTTTACACTGAAAAGTGGTCAGCACTATCTTCCACCCTCTGTGTCCTGGAGCTGCAGACTGTGCAGTCAGGATGGTTGTCATCATCTGTTGTTTTTTTATAAAATGTTGCTCTATCAAGCGTGCCGGTGGTTGGACTGTGTCATCATCAGCTGGAATGCAGCATCAGCACTCCTGAAACAGCAGTCAGAGGAATAATTAGTGATATGACTTATGAGGTGATGCAGAAAAGCAGTCACAGACACATGCACGCACGCACGCACGCACACACGCACGCATGCACACACACACACACGCACACACAGACACACTCCCTCAGACACATACACACTCCCTCTCTTTCTCTCTCTCTCTCTCCCTACACACACACACACACACACACACACACACACACACACACACACACACACACACACACACACACAACACACCACATGCACGCACGCATGCACGCATGCACACACTACACACTTCTTATGCCCCACTGGTACACGCATGAAAGAAGGAAAAAGGGAAACACACACAACACCACACACACACACACACACACACACATACACACACACACACACACACACACACCACACACACACACACACACACACACACATTCTTATGCCCCACTGGATACACACCTGAGAGAAAGAAAAAGGGAAAAACACACACACACACACACAAACACAACACACACACACACACACACACACACACACACACACAACACACACACACACACACACACACACACACACACACACACACACACACACACACACACACACACACACCACACAACACACACACCACACACACACCACACACACAAAACACTCACACAAACACACACACACAACACACACACACACACACACACACACACACACACACACACACACAACACACACACACACACACACACACACACACAAACACAACACACACACACACACACACATACACACACACACACACACACACACACACACACACACACACACACACACACACACACACACACACACACACACACACAACACACACACACACAACACACACACACACACACACACACACACACACACACAACACACACACACACCACACACACACACACATCACCACACACACACACACACACACACACAATAATATATATATATATATATATATATATATATATATCACTGTCATGGTTGAAAGCAATAATTTTCTTATGAAAACAAAGTCTTTCACTTGTCTGTTGTTCTCTGGAACCTGGGGAGCCATTCAAACTGATCATAATTCCCGCTCAAACACATCTTTGCTGCTCACCTCTGACACGTGTCAGTCGGCCACTCCCCCTTAGACCTGACCCAGTTGCAAGCCAGCTGTGTTTGCAGTTCATTGTCTCTTACTAGTCTTAGCTATTGGTGTTGCTCGCCCCCTCACACACACGTTCAGCTGTCAGTCACAGCTGGTGGCTCAAAGCCAAAACACTGGGTCCAGGCTGGGCCTGCGCCTTGTGTCGTCTCGTCTTGTCTCGTTGTCTCATCTCCTCTTCTCTGCCCAGCCCTCCACTTGGCGTGGGTTCAATGCTTCATTTTGCAGTAATTCGGTCAAGCTCTTGCTATTTCATATTGTTTCCTGGTCACCATCTGGGTGTTCTTCATCTGAATCAGGATCAACTGACCGTCTATTCAATATTTCCAGCACCTGATCATTGGTAAATGTACGGCGAGGCTGAGTACGTGAAGTGCTTGGTTGTGATGTCATAGTGAATGGAAAAACAATCAGCATAAATCGATAAAAAACCCCACTTAACTGAACAGTGTTCTGATGAAGCAAATGACTGTGAGCACAGGTCAGGGAATCTCCCAACTATGACGTTTATTGCTGGCTTTCTATCCCATCAACTTGGAGAGTGAGAGTATCGGGACTTGGGTAACCTAGTTGGTCGCATTTTGGTGACATCAGCGGTGAGCCACATGGTCACAGAAGTGTGACATTGGCGGTGTAAGGGTTAAGACATGGGCAGGCAAGTTTGTAACGACAAAAACACGAAAGTATAAGATCAAAAAGAGCATGAATGTGGACCATGTCATTGATGCCCCAAGGAACACCACTGTGCAAACAACCTCCCACAGATAATGCACCACTGTGCAAACAACCTCCCACAGATAATGCACCACTGTGCAAACAACCTCCCACAGATAATGCACCACTGTGCAAACAGCCTCCACAGATATTCACAGCTGTGCAAACAGCCTCCACAGATATTCACAGCTGTGGAAACAGCCTCCACA
>CM065722.1:790739-935739 GCA_033310375.1 Conus canariensis
TATTGAACAACTGCCTGTGACAGACAGTGGGGTGTATGGGTATTGAACAGCTGCCTGTGACAGACAGTGTGGTGTATGGGTATTGAACAGCTGTCTGTGACAGACAGTGGGGTGTATGGGTATTGAACAGCTGCCTGTGACAGTGGGCGTGTATGGGTATTGAACAGCTGCCTGTGACAGACAGACAGTGGGGGTGTATGGGTATTGAACAGCTGCCTGTGACAGACAGTGGGGTGTATGGGTATTGAACAGCTGCCTGTGACAGACAGTGGGGTGTATGGGTATTGAACAGCTGCCTGTGACAGACAGTGTGGTGTATGGGTATTGAACAGCTGCCTGTGACAGACAGACAGTGGGGTGTATGGGTATTGAACAGCTGCCTGTGACAGACAGTGTGATGTATGGGTATTGAACAGCTGCGTGTGACAGACAGACAGTGTGGTGTATGGGTATTGAACAGCTGCCTGTGACAGACAGTGGGGTGTATGGGTATTGAACAGCTGCGTGTGACAGACAGACAGTGGGGTGTATGGGTATTGAACAGCTGCCTGTGACAGACAGTGGGGTGTATGGGTATTGAACAGCTGCCTGTGACAGACAGTGGGGTGTATGGGTATTGAACAGCTGCCTGTGACAGACAAGACAGTGGGGTGTATGTGTATTGAACAGCTGCCTGTGACAGACGGACATTGGGGGTGTATGGGTATTGAATAGCTGCCTGTGACAGACAGACAATGGGGTGTATGGGTATTGAACAGCTGCCTGTGACAGACAGACAGTGGGGGTGTATGGGTATTGAACAGCTGCCTGTGACAGACAGATAGTGGGGTGTATGGGTATTGAACAGCTGCCTGTGACAGACAGACAGTGGGGTGTATGAGTATTGAACAGCTGCCTGTGACAGACAGTGGGGTGTATGGGTATTGAACAGCTGCCTGTGACAGACAGTGGGGGTGTATGGGTATTGAACAGCTGCCTGTGACAGACAGACAGTGGGGTGTATGGGTATTGAACAGCTGCCTGTGACAGACAGACAGTGGGGTGTATGAGTGTTGAACAGCTGCCTGTGACAGTGGGGTGTATGGGTATTGAACAGCTGCCTGTGACAGACATTGGGGGTGTATGGGTATTGAACAGCTGCCTGTGACAGACATTGGGGGTGTACGGGTATTGAACAGCTGCCTGTGACAGACAGTGGGGTGTATGTGTATTGAACAGCTGCCTGTGACAGACATTGGGGGTGTATGGGTATTGAACAGCTGCCTGTGACAGACAGTGGGGTGTATGGGTATTGAACAGCTGCCTGTGACAGACAGTGTGGTGTATGGGTATTGAACAGCTGCCTGTGACAGACAGACAGTGGTGTGTATGGGTATTGAACAGCTGCCTGTGACAGACAGACAGTGGGGGTGTATGGGTATTGAACAGCTGCCTGTGACAGACAATGGGGTGTATGGGTATTGAACAGCTGCCTGTGACAGACAGACAGTGTGGTGTATGGGTATTGAACAGCTGCCTGTGACAGACAGTGTGGTGTATGAATATTGAACAGCTGCCTGTGACAGACAGACAGTGTGGTGTATGGGTATTGAACAGCTGCCTGTGACAGACAGACAGTGGGGGTGTATAGGTATTGAACAGCTGCCTGTGACAGACAGACAATGGGGGTGTATGGGTATTGAACAGCTTCCTGTGACAGACAGACAGTGGGGTGTATGCGTATTGACAAGCTGCCTGTGACAGACATTGGGGGGTGTATGGGTATTGAACAGCTGCCTGTGACAGACTGAGAGTGGGGGTGTATGGGTATTGAACAGCTGCCTGTGACAGACAGACACTGGGGGGTGTATGGGTATTGAACAGCTGCCTGTGACAGACAGTGTGGTGTATGGGTATTGAACAGCTGCCTGTGACAGACAGACAGTGTGGTGTATGGGTATTGAACAGCTGCCTGTGAGAGACAAACAGTGTGGTGTATGGGTATTGAACAGCTGCCTGTGACAGACAGACATTGGGGGTGTATGGGTATTGAACAGCTGCCTGTGACAGACAGTGGGGGTGTATGGGTATTGAACAGCTGCCTGTGACAGACAGACAGTGTGGTGTATGGGTATTGAACAGCTGCCTGTGACAGACAGTGGGGTGTATGGGTATTGAACAGCTGCCTGTGACAGACAGTGTGGTGTATGGGTATTGAACAGCTGCCTGTGACAGACAGACAGTGTGGTGTATGGGTATTGAACAGCTGCCTGTGACAACAGTGGGGTGTATGGGTATTGAACAGCTTCCTGTGACAGACAGACAGTGTGATGTATGGGTATTGAACAGCTGCCTGTGACAGACAGTGGTAGGCAGTAGGCATCCTTCAGTCTCGGAAGACTATGGAGTTGCGCTCTAGGTGTCTATTCTGGTACAGTGACGGGTGTAGCTGGCCAGTCCGATGCTTGAATGACAGTCCCTGTGGCAGAGGGCACAGATGAAGTCTGACGCTGGTCTCTCTGCCTGGGCTGCAGCCTTTCTTCTCATTCTCTTTTCCCCGTGCTGCTGAGCGAGTGTCTCTTCGAACTTGGAGAGACCTTTCTGCACAGTCTGTCTCCAGGCTGACCGTTCGAGGGCTGTTGATTCCCAGTTGTTCTGGTCGATGTTCAAGGCTTTTAGATCCCTCTTGCACACGTCTTTGAATCGCAGCTGTGGTCTGCCTGTGGGACGTTTTCCCTGCACAAGTTCTCCATAGAGGAGGTCTTTAGGGATCCGTCCATCATCCATGCGCACGACATGGCCGAGCCAGCGCATATGTCTCTGTTTCAGCAGCGTGTACATGATGGTGCATCTGGCTCTTTCCAGGACAGTGTTGTTTGGGACCTTGTCCTGCCAGGTGATGTTCAGAATGCGTCAGAGGCTACGCATATGAAAAGCATTGAGCTTTCACTCTTGTCGGGCATGCATAGTCCAAGAGTCGCTGCCATACAGGAGAGTGCTCATGATGCAGGCTCTGTAGATCTGGATCTTTGTGTGCTCGGTCAGCTTGCTGTTGTTCCATGCTTTCTTTGTCAGTCTGGTCATGGTGGTAATGCCTTGCTGATGCGCCTGTTAAGCTCTGCGTCAAGTGAGAGGGTGTCTGAGATTGTTGAGCCCAGATAAACAAAGTCATGGACGACATCCAGTTCATGGTCATTGATGCTGATGACTGGGGGAGAGTCAACATCCTGTTCCATGACCTGTGTTTTCTTCAAGCTAATGGTAAGCCCGAAGTCTTGGCAGGCATCGCTGAAGCAAGTCATGGGCTGCTGTAGGTCCTCGGCTGAGTGGGCGGTTACTGCTGCGTCGTCTGCAAAGAGGAAGTCACGCAGGCACCTCAGCTTGACTTTAGTCTTGGCTCTTAGTCTGGAGAGGTTGAAGAGCTTTCCGACTATCCTGGTTTGGAGGTAGATACCTTCAGCTGCAGGACCAAATGCGTGTTTCAGCATCACAGCAAAGAAGATTCCAAACAGGGTGGGAGCCAGGACGCAACCCTGTTTCACTCCGCTCCGTATGTTAAAGGCAGTTGATGTCGAGCCATCAAAGATGACAGTACCTTTCATGCCTTCGTGGAAGGATCTGATGATGCTGAGAAGTTTGGGTGGACATCCAATCTTGGGGAGGATCTTGAAGAGGCCATCCCTGCTGACCAGATCGAAAGCCTTTGTGAGATCTATGAAGGCAATGAAGACTGGCTGCCTTTGCTCCCTACATTTCTCCTGAAGTTGTTTAAGGGAGATCATATCTATAGTGGATCTGTTGGCACGGAAACTGCACTGCGATTCAGGATAAACTTGCTCTGCAAGTACTTGGAGCCTCTTCAGTACTACTCATGCAAAGACTTTCCCAACGATACTAAGGAGGGATATGCCACAATAATTATTGCAATCGCTTCTGTCACCTTTGTTTTTGTACAGTGTGACGACGTTAGCATCCCTCATGTCTTGTGGTACTTCGCCTTCACTCCAACAGAGGCAGAGGATTTCATGCAACTCGGCGATAAGTGTCTCTTTACAGCACTTCAGTACTTCAGCGGGAATACCGTCTTTCCCTGGTGCCTTGCCTGAGGCAAGAGAGTCCAGGGCTTCGTTGAGTTCGTCTATGGTTGGTTCTCTGTCAAGCTCTTCCAGCTCTGGTAGGCGCTCTATGGCATTAAGGGCATCGTCTGTGACTACATTTTCCCTTGCATGTAGCTCAGTGTAGTGTTCTACCCAGTGCTCCATCTGTTGTTCTCTGTCCTGAATCACCTCCCCTGCAGCTGATTTCAAAGGGGCAGTTTTCTTTTGCGTTGGGCCAAATGCCTGCTTGATGCCATCATACATCGCCTTAATGTTGCCTGTGTCAGCTGCGATCTGAATCTGGGAGCAGAGCTGAAGCCAATAATCGTTGGCGCATTGCCTGGCACACTGCTGGACTTTGCTGCAAGCAGCATGGAGAACCTGGGGTTCCGCTCACTGGGATTGGTTTTGTATGCTGTCAGGGCGTTTCTCTTGGCCTCAATGACAGACAGACAGACAGTGGGGTGTATGGGTATTGAACAGCTGCCTGTGACAGACAGTGGGGGTGTATGGGTATTGAACAGCTGCCTGTGACAGACAGACAGTGTGGTGTATGGGTATTGAACAGCTGCCTGTGACAGACAGTGGGGGTGTATGGGTATTGAACAGCTGCCTGTGACAGACAGACAGTGTGGTGTATGGGTATTGAACAGCTGCCTGTGACAGACAGACAGTGTGGTGTATGGGTATTGAACAGCTGCCTGTGACAGACAGTGGGGGTGTATGGGTATTGAACAGCTGCCTGTGACAGACAGACAGTGTGGTGTATGGGTATTGAACAGCTGCCTGTGACAGACAGACAGTGGGTGTATGGGTATTGAACAGCTGCCTGTGACAGACAGTGGGGGTGTATGGGTATTGAACAGCTGCCTGTGACAGACAGTGGGGGTGTATGGGTATTGAACAGCTGCCTGTGACAGACAGATAGTGGGGTGTATGGGTATTGAACAGCTGCCTGTGATGGACAGTGTGGTGTATGGGTATTGAACAGCTGCCTGTGACAGACAGAGAGTGGGGGTGTATGGGTATTGAACAACTGCCTGTGACAGACAGTGGGGTGTATGGGTATTGAACAGCTGCCTGTGAAAATATCACAAACAAAATATTTACAGGAGAGTCTGAAATTTTGACATAACACATCTATCCATTAGCAAGTATGCAAAATATCAACAAATTTCATCCAGTAGTTTTTTGAGATATAGATGTTTTATTTGGGTAACCATAAATTTTGCTGTTGACTCCCGAAACCTTCAGGCTGGGCCTTCTCTAGTAAAATGGGCAGGACGCATAGGGTTAAAGTAGACACATGGCAATGTTGCCAGGAAGGTATCTGAAAGTACCTACCATTTAGTCTTAAAGTAGACACATGGCAACATTGCTAGGGTGGTATCTGAAAGTACCTACCATTTGGTCTTAAAGTAGACAAACGGCAACATTGCCAAGGAGGTATCTGAAAGTGTAACAACAGGCCTTAGCTGCAGCAGTGGTCCTTTTATGCTTCTCTTTCTTTTTCTCCTCATGTCGACAGTACTTCTTCCTTTGAAATGTGTGTTCATCACATGGTGTTCCCTTCATGGGTCTCACAGGTCATGTGTGTGTCATGGGTCTCACAGGTCATGTGTGTGTCATGGGTCTCACAGGTCATGTGTGTGTCATGGGTCTCAGGTCATGTGTGTGTCATGGGTCTCACAGGTCATGTGTGTGTCATGGGTCTCACAGGCCATGATTGTGTCATGGGTCTCACAGGTCATGTGTGTCATGGGTCTCACAGGTCATGTGTGTCATGGGTCTCACAGGTCATGTGTGTGTCATGGGTCTCACAGGTCGTGTGTGTCATGGGTCTCACAGGTCATGATTGTGTCATGAGTTTTACAGGTCACATGTGTGTCATGGATCTCACAAGTCATGTGTGTGACATGGGTCTCACAGGTCATGTGTGTGTCGTGGGTCTCACAGGTCATGTGTGTGTCATGGGTCTCACAGGTCATGTGTGCGTCATGGGTCTCACAGGTCATGTGTGTGTCATGGGTCTCACCGGTCATGTGTGTGTCATGGGTCTCACAGGTCATGTGTGTGTCATGGGTCTCACAGGTCATGTGTGTGTCATGGGTTTCACAGGTCATGTAACGTCTGCAGTTGGTGCAGTTGTACATCAGATTACGACACCAAGGCTGGTCCCTGTGACTGTTGTCATCTGATCACTTAATCAGTGTAGTCGCAGTGCATCCAGATCTCTGAGGGTGTGGTGTGGACTGGTGATGTGTCTAGCTGCCATAAGGGTTTTGTTGGTGAGGGTGTGGTGTGGACTGTTGATGTGTCTAGCTGCCATAAGGGTTTTGTTGGTGAGGATGTGGACTGGTGATGTGTCTAACTGCCATAAGGGTTTTGTTGGTGAGGGTGTGGACTGTTGATGTGTCTAACTGCCATAAGGGTTTTGTTGGTGAGGGTGTGGTGTGGACTGTTGATATGTCTAACTGCCATAAGGGTTTTGTTGGTGAGGTGTTTTGTGGACTGTTGATGTGTCTAACTGCCATAAGGGTTTTGTTGGTGAGGGTGTGGACTGTTGATGTGTCTAGCTGCCGTCAGGGTTTTGTTGGTGAGGGTGTGGACTGTTGATGTGTCTAACTGCCATAAGGGTTTTGTTGGTGAGGGTGTTTGTGGACGGGTGATGTGTCTAACTGCCATAAGGGTTTTGTTGGTGAGGGTGTGGACTGTTGATGTGTCTAACTGCCATAAGGGTTTTGTTGTGAGGGTGTGGACTGTTGATATAGCTAACTGCATAAGGGTTTTTTTGTTGGTGAGATGTGGTGTGGACTGGTGATGTGTCAGGCTGCCAAGGGTTTTGTTTGTGGGTCAGACTGTTAACACTGAAGGCCTGTTGGTCAGACAGTTGTTTTTTTTGTGTGTGTGTTTTAATGTGGATGAAGCCTTAAAGCTGCGTTGTTGTCATAAGAATTTTCTGTCTCTTTTTTTTTTTTATAAAGTGTGGGGATGGTTTGGGTGGTGAGTCAGAAGATGAAGGAGGTGATGTGATGTGTGCAGAAGATGAAGGAGGTGATGTGATGTGTGCAGAAGATGAAGGAGGTGATGTTGTTGTGATGTGTGCAGAAGATGAAGGAGGTGATGTTGTTGTGATGTGTGCAGAACTTCAGGCCGAGCATCTGCTGACCTGGGTCAACGTCAAGTCACGGGCCTCGCAGTCCAGTGATCCGGAGATCCAGCGACTGATGGAGCAGACGGAAATAGCGTTACAAGACGGTGAGCGTCACGACTGGAGCTGTCCTTCAGATGGTGTTAACAGTCTCATACAATGAAAGAAAGGAACAAAGAAAGACAAGACTGAAAATATGGGAAGATGTATTATGTAGGGAAAAATAATTCTTTATTCTATATTTTTTTTATTTTATGCAAACTGCATGATGCAGGAGAGCTGTTTATAATCAAATCTCTATCAATTACAAAAGATCTCTTCTCCCCCCCTCCCCCATACACCCTCCCTCTCCCCCCCACTCCCACACACACACACACACATACACATCTCTTTCCTCTTCCCATCAAATATCTCATGTCAGTTTTACAGGTCGTAGCAATTCTTGGACAGCCTGAGTAGGTCAGTGTTTCCTGTGATCTTGAAAACTGAGGATCCTTTTGACAAACCTCAAGGTCCAATGTCTGAGGGGCAGTATGTCAGTTCTGTGTACAGGCTGGTGTTCATTATGTCAGTTCTGTGTACGGGCTGGTGTTCATTATGTCAGTTCTGTGTACAGGCTGGTGTTCATTATGTCAGTTCTGTGCATGGGCTGGTGTTCATTATGTCAGTTCTGTGCACGGTCTGGTGTTCATTATGTCAGTTCTTTGTACAGGCTGGTGTTCATTATGTCAGTTCTTTGTACAGGCTGGTGTTCATTATGTCAGTTCTGTGTACGGCTGGTGTTCATTATGTCAGTTCTGTGCACGGGCTGGTGTTCATTATGTCAGTTCTGTGTACAGGCTGGTGTTCATTATGTCAGTTGTGTACGGACTGGTTTTCATTATGTCAGTTCTGTGTACGGGCTGGTGTTCATGTCAGTTCTGTGCACGGGCTGGTGTTCATTATGTCAGTTCTGTGTACAGGCTGGTGTTCATTATGTCAGTTCTGTGCACGGGCTGGTGTTCATTATGTCAGTTCTGTGCACGGGCTGGTGTTCATTATGTCAGTTCTGTGTACAGGCTGGTGTTCATTATGTCAGTTGTGTACAGACTGGTGTTCATGATGTCAGTTCTGTGTACGGGCTGGTGTTCATTATGTCAGTTCTGTGCATGGGCTGGTGTTCATTATGTCAGTTCTGTGTACGGGCTGGTGTTCATGTCAGTTCTGTGCATGGGCTGGTGTTCATTATGTCAGTTCTGTGCACGGGCTGGTGTTCATTATGTCAGTTCTGTGTACAGGCTGGTGTTCATTATGTCAGTTCTGTGTACGGCTGGTGTTCATGTCAGTTCTGTGTACAGGCTGGTGTTCATGATGTCAGTTCTGTGCACGGGCTGGTGTTCATTATGTCAGTTCTGTGTACAGGCTGGTGTTCATTATGTCAGTTCTGTGCACGGGCTGGTGGTCATTATGTCAGTTCTGTGCACGGGCTGGTGATCATGATGTCAGTTCTGTGTACGGGCTGGTGTTCATGATGTCAGTTCTGTGTACGGGCTGGTGTTCATTATGACAGTTGTGTGTACAGGCTGGTGTTCAAAATCAACCAGTCAAACTCAGTCAGTGCTGACTTTGTTGAGCTGAGCAGTAAGTTGGTGAGTCTCTGAACGAATGGCAGCAGAAACCTGGATTTTCTGTAGAAAGACAAATGTGTGGTTCAGCCTTCATCTGTTACTGTATCCATTTGTCAGCGATGTGTGTGTTAACTTTAATCTGTAACATTATTTATGTGGATGTGGTGTGTGTTTTAACCACATTATCCATGTGAATGTGATGTGTGTTTTAACCACATTACCCATGTGAATATGATGTGTGTTAACCTTAATCTGTAACATTATTTATGTGGAAATGATGTGTTTTAACCACATTATCCATGTGGATGTGAGGTGTGTTTCAACCACATTACCCATGTGGATGTGATGTGTGTTTTAACCACATTACCCATGTGATGTGTATTTTAACCACATTACCCATGTGGATGTGATGTGTGTTTTAACCACATTATCCATGTGGATGTGATGCGTGTTAACCTTAACTTGTACCATTATCCATGTGGATGTGATGTGTGTGTTAACCATGTACCACATAACCCATGTGGATGTGCTGTGTGTTGGTCAGAGGAGAAAGAATCTCCCAAAGCCCGAGCACTGGACACAGTGCTGGTGTTGGACACCTCTGACAGTGTGGTCACTCAGCATCTGGACGAACTGAAAACAGTCACCCACACCTTCATTGATGGTCAGTGTGTGTGTGTGTGTGTGTGTGTGTGTGTGTGTGTGTGTGTGTGTGTGTGAATCGTAAATAGAATAGGAATCATGCTGAACCCTTTCACTGCCAGACGTTTTGCATAAATCCCCATCGCCAGCCATTTTTGAGAAAATCTCTTTAAATTTCAAACCTGCATGTGTGAAATGCGGATATCTCTGGAACTAAGCAACCAAGTTTCATGCTGTTTTTTTGGAAATGGAGGAAATAAACTGTACTTTTGGTAATTTATAGAATGTTAGTAACAATTTCAAATTTTTGGTAATTTCAAGTGCAAAAAGAATGCAAAATATGAAAAATTGAATGCGATCTTTAGTCATAACATAAAAAAGAAGAAAGCATGCCATCAAACTGAACAAAGAAGGAAAAATACTCCACTCACAAAATGAAGACCAGAAAGTATGTATTATCCAACAGAAAATGAACACAACTATAAATGAATATACTCCAACAGCAGAAAAAGAGCTGGAAGTAGTTCACAGGTTGAAAATCATCCTTGTTCACCAGCACTCCTGAAACAACATTCAGAGGAATAATTAGTGATATGACTAATGAAGTGATGCAGAAAAGCAACCACACACCCCACACACACACACACACACACACACACACACACACACACACACACACACACTCACACACACATGGGCACACACATGAAAAAAAGAAAAAGAAGGGAACACACACACACACACACACACACACACACACACACACACACACACACACACACACACACACACCAAACTTCTTACACCCCACTGGCACACACATGAAAGAAAGAAACAGAAGGGAACACACACACACACACACGCAGCACACACGCACTCCCCACAGCACACACATTGTAAGCAAGACACAGAGAAGGAACACACAACACACAACACACACACACACACACACACGCATGCACACACGCACTTGCCCCACTGGCACACACATGAAAGGAAGAAAAAGGGAACACACACACACACACACACACACACACACACACACACACACACATGTACACGCATCCCTTTCACTCTCACTGTTGAAAGCAATAATTTTTTATGAAAATAAAGTCATTCACATGCCTGTTGGTCTCTTGAACCTGGGGAGCAATTTTCCTAGGGCGTATGAGTCCAGCTGGTCACTTAAACTCTTCTCTGCAGCACACCTCTGACACTGTCAGTCAGCCACACCCCCTTCGACCTCGATTGGTGGCAAGCCAGCTGGGCTTGCACTTCATTGTCTCGTAGTTGTTGGTTGCCCCTCACTCTCTCCCCTCAAGTCTCTCTCACTCAAAAGGCTTTCACTTCAGTCACTGCAAGTTGGCCCAGAGCCCACAATAGTACGCCTGCATGCGGGCCGACCACTGCCTGCCCAGCCCTCCACTTTGCACACGTCCAACAGAGTGAGCGTCTCAGGGTGGTAATTCGGTCAAGCTTTCCCTTACACATAATGTTTCCTGGTCACAATCTGGGTGTTCTTTATCTGAATCAGGATCAAATGACCGTCTGTTCAATATTTCCAGCACTTAATCTATGGTAAATGTACGGCGAAATCGAGTATATGATGTGCTTGGTTGTGACATCATAGTGAATGGAAAAACAATCGGTATACATCAATAAAAGACACTTAACTGATGTAGCAAATGGCTGCAAGCACAGGTAAGAGAATCCCCCAACTATGACATTTCTTTCTGGGTTTCTGCCTCATCAGATTGGAGAGTGAGAGTAACGGGAGTTAGGTAACCCCAGTTGGTCGCATTTGGGCGACATCGGTGGTGAGCCACAAGTCGCAGAAATGCGACATCGGCAGCGTAAGGGTTAATGTCATGAAAACCATAGCTCAGGTTTAGACAAAACAAATAGACAAACCAGCCAAATGATGTGTATTTGACCATGCTTTTAAATGTTATGTCTATATATAGAAGGCAAAACTAGACTTTTGTAGACATGAGTGCAGTTAAATTCAAATATTTGCTAGTTGACATGTTAACTGAAATATTCACCCCCACATGGTGAGAAGGACTGACAGATTTGTTTCAGGCATTGAAGATATTTGCTTCATACGATGAAGCATCAAGTCGGCCATGTTTCAGGCATTGAAGATATTTGCTTCATACGATGAAGCATCAAGTCGGCCATGTTTCAGGCATTGAAGATATTTGCTCCTTATGATGAAGCATCAAGTTGGCCATGTTTCAGGCTTTGAAGATATTTGCTTCATACGATGAAGCATCAAGTTGGCCATGTTTCAGGCTTTGAAGATATTTGCTTCATACGATGAAGCATCAAGTCGGCCATGTTTCAGGCATTGAAGATATTTGCTTCATACGATGAAGCATCAAGTCGGCCATGTTTCAGGTATTGAAGATATTTGCTCCCTACAATGAAGCGTTATGTCAGCTATGTTTCAGGTATGAAGATATTTGCTCTGTATGATGAAGCATAATGTTGGCAAATGTTTCAGGAAGGTAATGTGGCCATGTTTCAGGAAGTTAATGTGGGCCATGTTTCAGGAAGGTAATGTGGGCCATGTTTCAGGAAGGTAATGTGGGCCATGTTTCAGGAAGGTAATGTGGCCATGTTTCAGGAAGGTAATGTGGGCCATGTTTCAGAAAGGTAATGTCCATGTTTCAGAAAGGTAATGTGGGCCATGTTTCAGAAAGGTAATGTGGGCCATGTTTCAGGAAGGTAATGTGGGCCATGTTTCAGGAAGGTAATGTTGGCCACGTTTCAGGAAAGTAATGTGGGCCATATTTCAGGAAGGTAATATCGGCCATGTTTCAGGAAAGTGATGTGGGCCATGTTTCAGGAAAGTAATGTGGCACATGTTTGAGAAAGGTAATGTGGGCCATGTTTGAGAAAGGTAATGTGGTCCATGTTTCAGAAAGGTAATGTGGGCCATGTTTCAGAAAGGTAATGTGGGCCTTGTTTCAGGAAGGTAATGTTGGCCATGTTTCAGGAAGGTAATGTGGTCCATGTTTCAGGAAGGTAATGTGGGCCTTGTTTCAGGAAGGTAATGTGGGCCATGTTTCAGAAAGGTAATGTGGGCCATGTTTCAGAAAGATAATGTTTGCCATGTTTCAGGAAGGTAGTGTTTACCATGTTTCAGGAAGGTAGTGTTTGCCATGTTTCAGGAAGGTAATGTGGGCCATGTTTCAGGAAGGTAATGTTGGCCATGTTTCAGGAAAGGAATGTAGGCCATGCTTCAGGAAGGTAAAGTGGACCATGTTTCAGGAAAGTAATGAGGGCCATGCTTCAGGAAGGTAAAGTGGGCCATGTTTCAGGAAGGTAAAGTGGGCCATGTTTCAGGAAGGTAAAGTGGGCCATGTTTCAGGAAAGTAATATGGGCCATGTTTCAGGAAGGAAATGTGGGCCATGTGTCACGGAAGGGAAAGTGAGAGGTGCATGTGGAAATATATGTAGTCTGTCTCCTTGTGTGTTCAGAAGGCGTGTATGTTGTTTGTATAACTAATAACTTCACTCTCTCTCACTCACACCTTGCGACAACAGACCAGTCAGGTACGGAGGAGTTTACACATTTAGTGCACCATGAGGATGAGGGGGAAAAGGACTTTCCTTATAAATACTAGGGATGTCACATCAACTATAGGTGAACAAATGAATCAATCTCCCTCAGGTGACACTAGGCAGATTCCATCCACCTGCTGGTTCAAAAAGAATACATAAACACTTTTCAGCAGAAGACTGTCCCATACACAAAATGTAGAAGACAGTTATAATATATATTCCTGCTGTCAAAGACACAAATATACTGTCAATTTTTCAGTTATATTAGCTACTACTAATTAGACCCATAGGCCTCTCTCAATGGGAGAACATCAGCAGATTTCCCAACTCCCACACACAACACATCAAAAATCCTGATACTTCACACAATCAGAAATACATCATTTTTCCCAAAACATGTCATCATACATTACAAGCGAGCTCCAGACTTGTCCTGAAAAATAATGATAATTTTCCTGAAACATAAAATAGTTTACAGGACAAATACAAGTTGCTGACACAAAAGCAACTTGCGAATCAGTCTTTGACCAGTTCTGGAAAAGACGCTGTCAGGGAAAAAACCTGTGCACAAATACTTTAAAGAAATATATATTCCGACCTTATTCCTGCCATGAAGAGGGAAGGACGCGTGGTGGTAGTCCGTACCACAGAAGAGAATACACCACGACACAAAGTCCAATGTCATGTGCTGCGCACAGAGGAGAAAAATATGTCACAGAGTTCCAAGTAGCCCACCCCTGCGACTAAGCACCACGGGAAGGAGGTGGGGGGTGTAGTTCGACATCTTCTCACTGAGGCGTAGTGAAGGAAGCTGGCCCGGGGGGTACACAGCTCTCAGAAGAAGGAGAACCGCTAAACTGGGTCAGGCGACTGCAGGGAGAAAACGTCGGCTGCTACCGCTCAGGGAAGTAGCTCAGAGACAGCCTGCAGCGCTCTCCAGGGTGGATCCTCGTCCCGGTCAAGGTCTACATCAGAGCATGATAAAAAAATCCCTTCTAGGAGGGGGTTAAAAAAGTAATCATGCTCTGGACAGCAATCGACAGCGCGTCTGACAGCGGCAGTGGTCGGAGCTCGTCTGTGCGAAAACTGAAAAGAGTTCACTGACCGAACAAACTATAAGGGAGGTAATCCTAGTCGCCTTACTTCATTATACAAGCGGCTGATGCGCCGATCGTGCCTGTGACACCATGTTTCAGGAAGGTAATGTTGGCCATGTTTCAGGAAGGTAATGTTTGCCATGTTTCAGAAAGGTAATGTTTGCCATGTTTCAGGAAGGTAATGTTGGCCATGTTTCAGGAAGGTAATGGGCCATGTTTCAGGAAGGGAATGTTGACCATGTTTCAGGAAGGTAATGTGGGCCATATTTCAGGAAGGTAATGTGGGCCACATTTCAGGAAGGTAATGTTGGCCATGTTTCAGAAAGGTAATGTTGACCATGTTTCAGGAAAGTAATGTGGGCCATATTTTAGGAAGGTAATGTGGTTCATGTTTCAGGAAGGGAATGTTGGCCATGTTTCAGGAAAGTAATGTGGGCCATATTTCAGGAAGGTAATGTGGGCCATGTTTCAGGAAGGGAATGTTGGCCATGTTTCAGGAAGGTAACGTGGACCATGTTTCAGGAAAGTAATGTGGGCCATGTTTCAGGAAAGTAATGTGGGTCATGTTTCAAGAAGGTAATGTTTGCCATGTTTCAGAAAGGTAATGTGGGCCATGTTTCAGGAGATAATATGGGCCATGTTTGAGGAAGGGAATGTTGGCCATGTTTCAGAAAGGTAATGTGGACCATGTTACGGGAAGGTAATGTTTGCCATGTTTCAGGAAAGTAATGTGGGTCATTTTTGAAGAAGGTAATGTTTGCCATGTTTCAGGAAGGTAATGTGGGCCAGTTTTCAGGAAAGTAATGTGGGCCGTTTTCAGGAAGGTAATGTGGGCCATGTTTCAGGAAGGTAATGTGGCCATGTTTCAGGAAGGTAATGTGGGCCATGTTTCAGAAAGGTAATGTGGGCCATGTTTCAGAAAGGTAATATGGGCCATGTTTCAGGAAGCTAGTGATTGCTATGTTTCAGGAAGGTAATGTGGGCCATGTTTCAGGAAGGTAATGTTGGCCGTATTTTAGGAATGTAATGTTGGCCATGTTTGAGGTAGGTAATGTGGGCCATGTTTCAGGAAGGGAATGTGGGTCATGTTTCAGAAAGGTAATGTGGGCCATGTTTCAGGAAGGTAATGTGGCCATGTTTCAGGAAGGTAATGTGGTCCATGTTTCAGAAAGGTAATGTGGGCCATGTTTCAGGAAGGTAATGTGGGCCAAGTTTCAGGAAGGGAATGTGGGCCATGTTTCAGGAAGGGAATGTGGGCCATGTTTCAGGAAGGTAATGCCGGCCATGTTTCAGGCATCGAGGACAATGTGGATGTGTGGAACCTGGAGGAGAACCTGGCCGTCGTTCAGATGGGGTCACGGGCCTGGGTCCGCCAGCACCTGACCAATGACTACAGCCGGGTCAGAGACGCTGTTGGTGAGCACCCTCCAGGGGTTGCAACCTTGCCGTGGTCGGAGGGCTTGCGTGGTCCTGTGATCCCTTAGGCTTTGCTGGCGGGGGCATCAATACTTGACGATAGGCTGGTCTTTTAAAATGCTTCTAGGCCTGAAAAGTCATGATGCTGTCTGGCCTAAGCATAACGTGGTAAGAGTTGATGCCTCTGGTAGGGCTTCCCATGTCAGATAGGCTAAGGGTGAGGATCCTGACTAATAGTAACCCGCCTTTCTCCTTTTCTTGTTTTCTGCCTTTCTTATTTGGCTCTTTTCTATCTTTGTCTCCCCTTCAAGTCTTCTTTTCCACACTCGTAAGATCTGCCACGTTTGCCGTGCGGTGTGACCTGTGTCGGAGGGGAATGAGATCCTGGTGATTGAGAGGGCCAGTGCCCTCAACTCATCAATTTGGCTCGGACCTCTCCTAGACAGGAGGTACACTCTGGCCCGGGTGTATCAATCGGCTTCCCCTTCATGGGGCTGGGTCAAGACAGGCAGTTCTCCGACTGGCCAAGGTAACCCCTGCAGTGCTCAGCTCCCTGTTCCCGGGAGTTGGGCATGATCAAGGGGGATAGGGTTGGTAGGTTTCTGTCTGTCGTATCTCTCTCCTGAAGCCTGGAAGGGGTCAAGACAATGATTTCTTGGCCCTGGCCCCTTAGTTGGACTCCATGGTGGGTGGGTAAGGGAGAGACGAAATATAATTACACTAAATATGGCTTTTTCTCAAATCATTCCCCCCAGAAAGAAGAGGAAGGCAGCATCCCCTATTTCGAGGGATTTTGAATTAGACAGTGACTCGGATATGGAAAGAGAGAGGACAGGTTTCTGGGCTTCCTGGCTCGTGATAGAAGGGACAGAGCAGGAAAAGCCCATTTCAGCTCTGAGTCCTTTTGTGATCCAGAAGGGCTTCCAAGGTCAAGCAGGTGACCCTCAGTCGGTGAAAAGGCTACAGAACGGATCATTCCTCGTCCAGTGCAGATCGAAGAAGCAATCGGAGCAGCTGCTGAGGGCAACAAAACGCGTGGACAGAGAGATCCGGGTGACTCCCCATAAGCAGTTAAATTCATCCAAGGGAGTTATTCGGTGCCCGGATTTGGAAGGTGTCTCGGAAGCGGAGATCAAGACAGAACTTGCATCCCAAGGTGTGACAGAGGTGCATAGGTTGACAGTTAAAAAAGGTGCAGAAAGAGTGCCCACCAACACCCTCTTTCTGACATTCTGCAACCCTGTGCTGCCTCCAGTCATTAAAGTATGGTACTTAAATGTCTGTGTCCAACTGTATGTCCCATCCCCATTGAGGTGTTTCAAATGCCAGAAGTTTGGACATGTCAGAGACCGCTGTTCTGGGCAGGAGGTGTGTGGTGTTTGTTGCAAGGCAACCCATGATGGGCCGTGTAAAGACCCGGCGCATTGTGCGAACTGCAGTGGCGACCACCCCTCCTCTTCACGCAACTGCCCTGTTTGGATCCAGGAGTCCAACATCCAGAAAGTTAAAACAGAAAAGAAGATCTCGTTTTTTGAGGCACATAAGCAGGTTGTTGGCAGTCAGACGCCAACAGCGTCTTCATATGCTTCGGCAGTAAAGAAAGTTTCGACCCATTCAGTCTGCTGCCAGACTGATGAATTTATTTTCTCTAAAACGCTGCAAGGAAGACTGGTAAGCTCTGATCCAGGCCTTCTTCACCTGTGGGCAAGTCTGCCAGCAGGTCTGAAGACCCAGACAGCCCAGTTCAACTTTCTACTAAATTTGCTCCGTTGGATGCAGACGTTGATGAGGAGATGACCTGATTTCTCTCCTATTCATCCTCTGCACCATGGACAGTACAATAATCCACTGGAATATCCGTGGCCTAAATTCAAACTTTGAGGAGCTGCAGCTTCTGTGTCGAACTCTAAAACCTTCCGTCGTGGCTCTTCAGGAAACTAAAATTCAAAGCCAGAAGACCTTCACTCTTTCTCCTTTAATATTCTTTCCAGACCTACACAACCATCCACACTGGGACTGTCAGGCGGTGTTGCCCTTCTTTTACATAAAACTTTGCTGTTTAGTCCTGTCGCTCTGACTACCCCCCTTCAGGCTGTAGCTGCGAGAGTCACTCTCCACAAGACTGTTACAATTTGCTCCCTATATCTGCCACCTTCTGTCCCGGTTTGTCGTCAGGACCTTGTCAGTCTGATCGGAGAACTTCCTCGACCTTTTTTGCTGTTGGGTGACTTTAATGGACACAATCCTCTTTGGGGTAGTGTCAGTTCATCATCCAGAGGTCTGCTTCTTGAAGATGTCCTTTCAGACTTTGATTTGTGTTGCCTGAACGATGGTGCTCCAACTTACCTCCACCCCTTCCACAGGTTCACTTTCGTCTTTAGATTTGTCGATTTGTGACCCCTCGCTGGTCCTGGACTGTGAGTGGTCTGTCCATGACGATCTGCATGGAAGTGACCATTTCCCTGTTCTTTTAAAACCCGTATTAACTGCAAACACCTCTGTCTCACAACATCTTAATTATAAGAAGGCAAACTGGACTCTTTTTGCAACCAATATTTCAAAAGAATTCCAGGAAATTGATTTTCTACAGAGTCCAGACCCAGCAGAATGTCTGACCAATACTGTGATAAACTGTGCTAAAACCTGTATTCCAATGTCTTCCGACAAACTCCAAATGCCTAAAACACCCTGGTTTAATTCTGACTGCCAACAAATCTCAAAAGTACGCAAACGGGCTCAGCGTCAGGTATACCAACGACCTTCAGGTCCCAACGCTCAAGCCCATCAGAAACTCCGTGCCAAATCGAGACACACATTCAGAATCAGTAAATGTCAGTCTTGGAGAAACTTTTGCTCCAGGCTGACATCTAAAACTTCAAAGAAAAAAGTCTGGAACATCATCAGAAAAATCAAAGGGAAGAACACCAACCCCTCCATTCATCACTTGAAACTTGCCGATGCTCTGATTACTGACAAACAAGCTGTTGCCAATCTGTTGGCCTCCACCATCGAACAGAACTCCTCATCTTTAAATAAATCTGCAGCCTTTTTAAGAAACAAACAAATCAGAGAGAAATCTTTATACAATTTCACATCAGACAACTCTGAAGCCTACAATCTTCCTTTTTCAGTCAATGAACTGAAAACAGCTTTGCAAACCTGCACTGATTCTGCCCCTGGTCTGGATGATATTCATTATCAGGTTTTGAAACATTTTCCAGAAAGCTGTCTCCAGACCCTTCTTAAAGTATACAACCATATCTGGACCACAGGGTACTTTCCACCCTCCTGGCGGAAAGCCCTGATCATTCCAATTCCTAAGCCTGGAAAGGACCTTACCAACCCATCAAACTATCGTCCAATAGCTCTGACTAGCTGCCTCTGTAAGCTGATGGAAAAGATGGTCAACTCCCGTCTGATGTGGAAGCTGGAAACCGATGGCCTCTTAGCCAGTGAACAGTGCAGTTTCCGGAAGTACCACTCGACAGTTGACCATTTAATCCGTCTGGAAACCACCATCCACAATGCCTTTGTCAATAAGCAGCATGTGGTCGCTATCTTTTTTTACCTCGAAAAAGCGTATGACACCACGTGGAAAGCAGGAATCCTTATGGACCTGCACAGACTGGGTTTTCGCGGTAACCTGCCTCTGTTTATTCAAAACTTTCTGGCTGATCGACAGTTCCAGGTGCGTGTTGGCACCACACTCTCTGACATCGTACCTCAAGGGAGCATCCTTTCTCCTGCCCTTTTCAGCATTAAAATTAACGACATTGTCAAATCGGTAAGCCAGGGTTCTGAGTCCTCTCTGTTTCTTGACGATTTTGCGCTGTATGCAGTTGGAGCTTCTTACGCCAGCGTACAGCGTTGACTCCAACTATGTGTCAACAAGATCCAACAGTGGGCCGAGGAAAATGGGTTTACCTTCTCACGTACTAAAACTCAGTCAATCCATTTTCACAATTTTCGTCAATTTTTTGCTGATCCTGAAATTCGTCTGGACAAGTCCACCATTCCAGCTGTAAAAGAAGCCAAATTCCTAGGAGTTATTTTTGACCAGAACTCAACTTTCTCAGCCACATTAAAAATCTCAAAACTTCTTGCCAGAAAGCTCTGAATATTCTGCGGGTCGTAGCGCACACTGACTGGGGCGCTGATAAGAAAACTTTGCTGCACCTTGGAGCCTTGGTCCGTTCCAAACTGGACTATGGTTGTGCTGTGTACGGCTCTGCAAGACCGTCTTATCTGAAACTCTCGGACCCTATCCACCATCAAGGGCTTCGTCTCTGTCTTGGAGCATTCCGCACCACCCCTGTGTCCAGCCTGTACGCAGAGGCAGGTGAACCCTCACTGTCCAACCGCAGGCTGAAACTATCTTTGAATTACTATATCAAACTGTTCTCGGAACAGGAAAACCCTGCCTATGACTGTGTCTTTGACCCCCAGTTTCAAAGTAAATTTGAAAACAACCCTAACTGTATTCCGCCGTTTGGTCTTCGTATGCAGCCTCACGTGCAGAATGCAGGTCTAGACCTAGGAGTTGTGTCTGATTTTTCCAAGTTTCCAGATCAGCCTCCGTGGACCTTTTTCACACCAGAGATTTGTTTTGATCTTGCAGCTTTTCGCAAAGAGTCTACCAGCTCTCTGGCATACAAGGCCTTGTATGCTGATCTCTGTTCAAAATTCCCATCTTATCAGAAAATTTTCACTGACGGTTCCAAGTCTGAGGATGGAGTGGCCTGTGCAGCCTATTGCCCTGGGGCTTCTTCTCAGATATTGTTAGAACATATACCTCCAGATGTGTCTGTCTATTCTGCTGAACTTATTGCTCTGGTTCTGGCGCTTAGGATAATCTCACAATCTACGAAGAGGGACTTTCTGGTTCTGTCGGATTCGCTGTCAGCTTTGGAGGCCATAGCTGGCCGCAACCTTCAGCATCCAGAACTTTTACATTTCTTTGAACTTTTTACCAAGTTGAAAGCGGATGGTTACAACATTATTCTAGCTTGGGTCCCTGGTCATGTTGGCATTGGAGGGAACGAAATGGTTGATCGTTTAGCCAAGAATGCCACAAGAGAGAAATTGTCCAGCATATATATCCCCTGCTCAGATCTGAAACCCAAAATTAATGATTATGTGAGAGACCTCTGGCAGGAGGATTGGAATACACAGACGGATAACAAACTCTTTCAGATCCGTCCAAACCTTAAGGAATTCCTCCCATCTACGTCTGGTGGTCGTAGAGAAGAAACAGTTTTGTGCCGGCTGCACACCGGCCATTCGTATTTTACCCATTCGTACCTTTTAAAGAGTGAAGAAGCTCCGTGGTGCATTCCATGTCATGTGCCACTCACAATGAAACATATTCTTTTAGAGTGTTGGGACTTGCACGATGTGAGACACAAACATTTTACAGCGGAGTCCATGAAAATCCTCTTCAGGGATGTCCCGCCTGATGTGATCTTTGAGTTTTTGAGAGAGATTAACATTTTTCATCTGATTTAAGATTTTACGGATGAAAGATTTTTAACGAAGTTTCTGGTGCGTTTCTAGAAGATGTCATTTAAAGAGATGTGTGAAAGGTGGTTTTTTTTAATATTTTAAATGACTTGGTGAGTTGATTTTAACGTGGTGACAGCCCTGATGTGGCCCTTTGCGGTCGGCTGGGCTATAAGCAACATTATCTTATCTTATCTGTTGGTGAGCATCGTGTGATGGGCAGTTGGTCACTCTCTCTCTGTCTGTATGTGTCAGTCTGAATGTTGGCTGTCTGTGTGTCAGTCTGAATGTTGTCTGTCTGTGTGTCAGTCTGAATGTTGTCTGTGTGTCAGTCTGAATGTTGTCTGTCTGTGTGTCAGTCTGAATGTTGTCTGTGTGTCAGTCTGAATGTTGCCAGTCTGTGTGTCAGTCTGAATGTTGTCTGTCTGTGTGTACTGTCAGTCTGAATGTTGTCTGTGTGTGTGTCAGTCTGAATGTTGTCCGTCTGTATGTGTGTCAGACTGAATGCTGTCTGTATGTGTGTCAGTCTGAATGTTGTCTGTGTGTCAGTCTGAATGTTGCCAGTCTGTCTGTGTGTCAGTCTGAATGTTGTCTGTCTGTATGTGTGTCAGTCTGAATGTTGTCTGTCTTTGTGTCAGTCTGAATGTTGTCTGTCTGTGTGTCAGTCTGAATGTTGTCTGTCTGTGTGTCAGTCTGAATGTTGCCAGTCTGTCTGTGTGTCAGTCTGAATGTTGTCTGTCTATATGTGTATCAGTCTGAATGTTGTCTGTCTGTATGTGTGTCAGTCTGAATGTTGTCTGTCTGTGTGTCAGTCTGAATGTTGTCTGTATGTGTGTTAGTCTGAATGTTGTCTGTCTGTGTGTCAGTCTGAATGTTGCCAGTCTGTCTGTGTGTCAGTCTGAATGTTGCCAGTCTGTCTGTGTGTCAGTCTGAATATTGTCTGTTTATCTGCGTGTCGGTCTGCACATTGCTTTGTTTTATCGTTGGACATTTTTCTCACTGTTACCTGACCAAAGTGATGTCTTGATCCCATGTGGCATAGATGTACACCTTTGCTGATTAGAAGACAGATAATTCAACATCCATCCAAAGCTCCCTTAGGTGGCATGGATGTACACCTTTGCTGATTAGAAGACAGATAATTCAACATCCATCCAAAGCTCCCTTAGGTGGCATGGATGTACACCTTTTCTGATTAGAAGACAGATAATTCAACATCCATCCAAAGCTCCCTTAGGTGGCATGGATGTACACCTTTGCTGATTAGAAGACAGATAAACGTATGGGAGGTAATTCAACATCCATCCAAAGCTCCCTTAGATGGCATGGATGTACACCTTTGCTGATTAGAAGACAGATAAACATATGGAGGTAATTCAACATCCATCCAAAGCTCCCTTAGATGGCATGGATGTACACCTTTGCTGATTAGAAGACAGATAAACGTATGGGAGGTAATTCAACATCCATCCAAAGCTCCCTTAGATGGCATGGATGTACACCTTTGCTGATTAGAAGACAGATAGACGTATGGGAGGTAATTCAACATCCATCCAAAGCTCCCTTAGATGGCATGGATGTACACCTTTGCTGATTAGAAGACAGATAAACATATGGAGGTAATTCAACATCCATCCAAAGCTCCCTTAGATGGCATGGATGTACACCTTTGCTGATTAGAAGACAGATAAACGTATGGGAGGTAATTCAACATCCATCCAAAGCTCCCTTAGGTGGCATGGATGTACACCTTTGCTGATTAGAAGACAGATAAACGTATGGGAGGTAATTCAACATCCATCCAAAGCTCCCTTAGTTGCCTGACTTGAGAGTCTCATGAGTGACATAACGCGGCTGTTTTGCAGATAGAGTGCAAGCGATAGTGCGTGTGTGTGTGTGTGTGTGTGTGTGTGTGAGAGAGAGAGAGAGTGTGTGTGTGTGTGTGAGAGAGAGAGAGAGAGAGTGTGTGTGTGTGAGAGAGAGAGAGAGAGAGTGTGTGGTGTGTGTGAGAGAGAGAGAGTGTGTGTGTGTGTGTGTGTGTGAGAGAGAGAGAGAGTGTGTGTGTGTGTGTGTGTGTGTGTGAGCGTGTGTGTGCATGTGTGTGTTTTAGAGAGAGAGAGAGTGTGCGTGTATGTGTGTGTTTTAGAGAGAGAGAGAAAGAGAGTGTGTGTGTGTTTTAGAGAGAGAGAGAGTGTGTGTGTGTATGTTTTAGAGAGAGAGAGTATGTGTGAGTGTGTGTGTGTGTGTTTTAGAGAGAGAGAGAGTGTGTGTGTGTGCGCTTTAGAGAGAAAGGAGTGTGTGTGTGTGCGTGATATGTTTAACATTGGTCACAAAGATTTGGGGCCCAGTGTGTACTGCTTTGGGTGTTGACTGTCCACGGCCATGTGACTAATTCAGACCTGAAGCTGTTGAATCTTTCTCCAGATGCCATGATGCCAGACTCCCCGACCATGCCCACCGGCGGCCGAACCTCCATGTTCCAGGCCTTGATGGTCTGCCTGGGTGCCATAGAGGGCAAAGGTCAGTGAACACGTGTCAGGGTGACATGGGGCACATTTCTGTTTCACATACCTCACCACACTTAGCAGTAGATGTGGGAGCATGTGTTGTGCTTTATCAGCTGGGGTACATGTCTCACTTACTATGCTGCAGGTAACTTATGATGTGAGAGTATGTGTCAGACTTAACACATGACCATTTTCTTTATCAGTTGGAGTACATGTCTCACTTAACACTTAACCAATTATCTTTATCAGTTGGAGTACATGTCTCACTTAACACTTAACCAGTTATCTTTATCAGTTGGAGTACATGTCTCACTTAACACTTAACCAATTATCTTTATCAGTTGGAGTACATGTCTCACTTAACACTTAACCAGTTGTCTTTATCAGTTGGAGTTCATGTCTCACTTAACACTTAACCAATTATCTTTATCAGTTGGAGAACATATCTCACTTAACACATGACCAGTTATCTTTATCAGTTGGAGAACATGTATCACTTAACACATGACCAATTATCTTTATCAGTTGGAGTACATGTCTCACTTAACACATGTCCGATTATCTTTATTAGTTGAGGTCAATGTCTTACTTAACACATGACTGATTATCTTTATCAGTTGAGGTCCATGTCTCACTTCCAACATCACACAGGGCCTTGCCAGCTAGGGTGCCTTGTGTCTCACTCACCTGTCACACTGGGCCTTGCCAGCTGGGGTGCCTTGTGTCTCACTCACCTGTCACACTGGGCCTTGCCAGCTGGGGTGCTTTGTGTCTCACCTGTCACACTGGGTCTTGCCAGCTGGGGTTCCTTGTGGCCTCACTCACACTGTCACACTGGGTCTTGCCAGCTGGGGTGCCTTGTGTCTCACTCACCTGTCACACTGGGTCTTGCCAGCTAGGGTGCCTTGTGTCTCACTCACCTGTCACACTGGGCCTTGCCAGCTGGGGTGCCTTGTGTCTCATCTGTCATACTGGGCCTTCCCAGCTGGGGTGCCTTGTGTCTCACTCACCTGTCACACTGGGTCTTGCCAGCTGGGGTGCCTTGTGTCTCACTCACCAGTCACACTGGGCCTTGCCAGCTGGGGTGCCTTGTGTCTCACCTGTCACACTGGGCCTTGCCAGTGGGGTTCCTTGTGTCTCACTCACCTGTCACACTGGGCCTTGCCAGCTGGGGTGCCTTGTGTCTCACCAGTCACACTGGGTCTTGCCAGCTGGGGTGCCTTGTGTCTCACTCACCTGTCACACTGGGCCTTGCCAGCTGGGGTGCCTTGTGTCTCACCTGTCACACTGGGCCTTGCAGCTGGGGTGCATTGTGTCTACCTGTCACACTGGGCCTTGCCAGCTGGGGTGCATTGTGTCTCACCTGTCACACAGGGCCTTGCCAGCTGGGGTGCCTTGTGTCTCACCTGTCACACTGGGCCTTGCCAGCTGGGGTGCCTTGTGTCTCACCTGTCACACTGGGTCTTGCCAGCTGGGGTGCCTTCTGTCTCACCTGTCACACTGGGCCTTGTCAGTTGGGGTGCATTGTGTCTCACTCACCTGTCACACTGGGTCTTGCTAGCTGGGGTACCTTGTGTCTCACCTGTCACACTGGGCCTTGGCAGCTGGGTTGCCTTGTGTCTCACCTGTCACACTGGGCCTTGCCAGCTGGGGTGCATTGTCTCACTCACCTGTCACACTGGGCTTTGCCAGCTGGTGTGCCTTGTGTCTCACCTGTCACACTGGGTCTTGCCAGCTAGGGTGCCTTGTGTCTCACTCACCTGTCACACTGGGTCTTGCCTGCTGGGGTGCCTTGTGTCTCACCTGTCACACTGGGTCTTGCCAGCTGGGGTGCATTGTGTCTCACCTGTCATACTGGGCCTTGCCAGCTGGGGTGCATTGTGTCTCACTCACCTGTCACACTGGGTCTTGCCAGCTGGGGTGCATTGTGTCTCACCTGTCATACTGGGCCTTGCCAGCTGGGTTGCCTTGTGTCTCACCTGTCACACTGGGTCTTGCCAGCTGGGGTGCATTGTGTCTCACCTGTCACACTGGGTCTTGCCAGCTGGGGTGCATTGTGTCTCACCTGTCACACTGGGCCAGCTGGGGTGCATTGTGTCTCACCTGTCACATGGGTCTTGCCAGCTGGGGTGCATTGTGTCTCACCTGTCACACTGGGTCTTGCCAGCTGGGGTGCGTTGTGTCTCACCTGTCACACTGGGCCAGTCTGGGGTGCATTGTGTCTCACCTGTCACACTGGGCCTTGCCAGCTGGGGTGCCTTGTGTTCCTCACCTGTCACACTGGGCCTTGCCAGCTGGGTGCCTTGTGTCTCACCTGTCACACTGGGCCTTGCCAGCTTGGGTGCCTTGTGTCTCACCTGTCACACTGGGCCTTGCCAGCTGGGGTGCCTTGTGTCTCATCACCTGTCACACTGGGCGTTGCCAGCTGGGGTGCCTTGTGTCTCACCTGTCAACTGGGCCTTGCCAGCTGGGGTGCCTTGTGTCTCACCTGTCACACTGGGCCTTGGCAGCTGGGGTGCCTTGTGTCTCACTCACCTGTCACACTGGGCCTTGCCAGCTGGGGTGCCTTGTGTCTCACCTGTCATCTGGGCCTTGCCAGCTGGGGTGCCTTGTGTCTCACGGTCACACTGGGTCTTGCCAGCTGGGGTGCCTTGTGTCTCACCTGTCACACTGGGCCTTGCCAGCTGGGGTGCCTTGTGTCTTCACCTGTCACACTGGGCCTTGCCAGCTGGGGTGCCTTGTGTCTCACCTGTGATACTGGGCCTTGCCAGCTGGTGTGCCTTGTGTCTCACCTGTTACACTGGGCCTTGCCAGCTGGGGTGCATTGTCTCACTCACCTGTCACACTGGGCCTTGTCAGCTGGGGTGCATTGTGTCTCACCTGTCACACTGGGCCTTGCCAGCTGGGGTGCCTTGTGTCTCACCTGTCACACTAGGCCTTGCCAGCTGGGGTGCATTGTGTCTCACCTGTCACACTAGGCCTTGCCAGCTGGGATGCATTGTGTCTCACCTGTCCACACTGGGCCTGCCACTGGGGTGCATTGTGACTCACCTGTCACACTGGGTCTTGCCAGCTGGGGTGCCTTGTGTCTCACCTGTCACACTGGGCCTTGCCAGCTGGGGTGCCTTGTGTCTCACCTGTCACTGGGCCTTGCCAGCTGGGGTGCATTGTGTCTCACTCACCTGTCGCACTGGGCTTGCCAGCTGGGGTGCCTTGTGTCTCACCTGTCCACACTGGGCTTTGCCAGCTGGGTGCTTGTGTCTCACCTGTCACACTGGGCCTTGCCAGCTGGGGTGCCTTGTCTCTCACCTGTCACACTGGGCCTTGCAGCTGGTGCATTGTGTCTCACTCACCTGTCACACTGGGCCTTGCCAGCTGTGGTGCCTTGTGTCTCACCTGTCACACTGGGCTTGCCAGCTGGGGTGCATTGTGTCTCACCTGTCACACTGGGCTTGCCAGCTGGGGTGCATTGTGTCTCACCTGTCACATGGCCAGCTGGGGTGCATTGTGTCTCACCCTGTCACACTGGGCCTTGCCAGCTGGGGTGCCTTGTGTCTCATCACCTGTCACACTAGGGCCTTGCCAGCTGGGTGCATTGTGTCTCACCTGTCACACTGGGCCTTCCCAGCTGGGGTGCCTTGTGTCTCTCACCTGTCACACTGGGTCTTGCCAGCTGGGGTGCCTTGTGTCTCACCTGTCACACTGGGCCTTGCCAGCTGGGGTGCATTGTGTCTCACCTGTACACTGGGCCTTGCCAGCTGGGGTGCCTTGTGTCTCTCACCTGTCACACTAGGGCCTTGCCAGCTGGGTGCATTGTGTCTTACCTGTCACACTGGGCCTTGCCAGCTGGGGTGCCTTGTGTTCTCACCTGTCACACTGGGCCTTGCCAGCTGGGGTGCATTGTGTCTCACCTGTCACACTGGGTCTTGCCAGCTGGGGTGCCTTGTGTCTCCTCACCTGTCCACACTGGGCCTTGCCAGCTGGGATGCATTGTGTCTCACCTGTCACACTAGGCCTTGCCAGCTGGGATGCATTGTGTCTCACCTGTCACACTAGGCCTTGCAAGCTGGGATGCATTGTGTCTCACCTGTCACACTGGGCCTTGCCAGCTGGGGTGCATTGTGACTCACCTGTCACACTGGGTCTTGCCAGTTGGGGTGCCTTGTGTCTCACCTGTCACACTGGGCCTTGCCAGCTGGGGTGCCTTGTGTCTCATCTGTCACACTGGGCCTTGCCAGCTGGGGTGCCTTGTGTCTCACTCACCTGTCACACTGGGCTTTGCCAGCTGGGGTGCATTGTGTCTCACCTGTTACACTGGGTCTTGCCAGCTAGGGTGCCTTGTGTCTCACTCACCTGTCACACTGGGTCTTGCCTGCTGGGGTGCCTTGTGTCTCACCTGTCACACTGGGCCTTGCCAGCTGGACTGCATTGTGTCTCACCTGTCACACTGGGCCTTGCCAGCTGGCATGCCTTGTGTCTCACCTGTCACACTGGGTCTTGCCAGCTGGAGTGCATTGTGTCTCCACCTGTCACACTGGGTCTTGCCAGCTGGGTGCATTGTGTCTCACCTGTCACACTGGGCCAGTTGGGGTGCATTGTGTCTCACCTGTCACACTGGGTCTTGCCAGCTGGGGTGCCTTGTGTCTCACCTGTCACACTGGGTCTTGCCAGCTGGGGTGCCTTGTGTCTCACCTGTCACACTGGGCCTTGCCAGCTGGGGTGCATTGTGTCTCACCTGTCACACTGGGTCTTGCCAGCTGGGGTGCCTTGTGTCTCTCACCTGTCACACTGGGTCTTGCCAGCTGGGGTGCCTTGTGTCTCACTCACCTGTCACACTGGGCCTTGCCAGCTGGGGTGCATTGTGTCTCACTCACCTGTCACACTGGGCTTTGCCAGCTGGGGTGCATTGTGTCTCACCTGTCACACTGGGTCTTGCCAGCTAGGGTGCCTTGTGTCTCACTCTCCTGTCACACTGGGTCTTGCCTGCTGGGGTGCCTTGTGTCTCACCTGTCACACTGGGCCTTGCCAGCTGAACTGCATTGTGTCTCACCTGTCACACTGGGCCTTGCCAGCTGGGGTGCCTTGTGTCTCACCTGTCATACTGGGCCTTGCCAGCTGGGGTGCCTTGTCTCTCACCTGTCACACTGGGCCTTGCCAGCTGGGGTGCCTTGTGTCTCACCTGTCACACTGGGCCTTGCCAGCTGGGTGCCTTGTGTCTCACCTGTCATAGTACCTTGCCAGCTGGGGTGCCTTGTGTCTCACCTGTTACACTGGGCCTTTCCAGCTGGGGTGCATTGTCTCACTCACCTGTCACACTGGGCCTTGTCAGCTGGGGTGCATTGTGTCTCACCTGTCATACTGGGCCTTGCCAGCTGGGGTGCATTGTGTCTCACCTGTCAGACTAGGCCTTGCCAGCTGGGATGCATTGTGTCTCACCTGTCACACTAGGCCTTGCCAGCTGGGATGCATTGTGTCTCACCTGTCACACTGGGCCTTGCCAGCTGGGGTGCATTGTGACTCACCTGTCACACTGGGTCTTGCCAGCTGGGGTGCCTTGTGTCTCACCTGTCACACTGGGCCTTGCCAGCTGGGGCCTTGTGTCTCATCTGTCACACTGGGCCTTGCCAGCTGTGGTGCCTTGTGTCTCACTCACCTGTCACAGTGGGCTTTGCCAGCTGGGGTGCATTGTGTCTCACCTGTCACACTGGGTCTTGCCAGCTAGGGTGCCTTGTGTCTCACTCACCTGTCACACTGGGTCTTGCCTGCTGGGGTGCCTTGTGTCTCACCTGTCACACTGGGCCTTGCCAGCTGGACTGCATTGTGTCTCACCTGTCACACTGGGCCTTGCCAGCTGGGGTGCCTTGTGTCTCACCTGTCATACTGGGCCTTGCCAGCTGGGGTGCCTTGTGTCTCACCTGTCACACTGGGCCTTGCCAGCTGGGGTGCCTTGTGTCTCACCTGTCACACTGGGCCTTGCCAGCTGGGGTGCCTTGTGTCTCACCTGTCATACTGGGCCTTGCCAGCTGGGGTGCCTTGTGTCTCACCTGTCCCACTGGGCCTTGCCAGCTGGGGTGCATTGTCTCACTCACCTGTCACAGTGGGCCTTGTCAGCTGGGGTGCATTGTGTCTCACCTGTCGCACTGGGCCTTGCCAGCTGGGGTGCCTTGTGTCTCACCTGTCACACTGGGTCTTGCTAGCTGGGGTGCATTGTGTCTCACCTGTCACACTGGGTCTTGGCAGCTGGGGTGCATTGTGTCTCACCTGTCACACTGGGCCAGCTGGGGTGCATTGTGTCTCACCTGTCACACTGGGTCTTGCCAGCTGGGGTGCCTTGTGTCTCACCTGTCACACTGGGTCTTGCCAGCTGGGGTGCATTGTGTCTCACCTGTCACACTGGGTCTTGCCAGCTGGGGTGCATTGTGTTTCACCTGTCACACAGGGCGTTGCCAGCTGGGGTGCATTGTGTGTCACCTGTCACACTGGGCTTTGCCAGCTGGGGTGCCTTGTGTCTCACCTGTCACACTGGGCCTTGCCAGCTGGGGTGCATTGTGTCATACCTGTCACACTGGGCCTTGCCAGCTGGGGTGCCTTGTGTCTCACTCACCTGTCACTCAGGGCCTTGCCAGCTGGGGTGCCTTGTGTCTCACCTGTCACACTGGGTCTTGCCAGCTGGGGTGCCTTGTGTCTCTCACCTGTCGCACTGGGTCTTGCCAGCTGGGGTGCCTTGTGTCTCACTCACCTGTCACAGTGGGCCTTGCCAGCTGGGGTGCATTGTGTCTCACTCACCTGTCGCACTGGGCCTTGCCAGCTGGGGTGCCTTGTGTCTCACCTGTCACACTGGGCCTTGCCATCTGGGGTGCCTTGTGTCTCACCTGTCACACTGGGCTTTGCCAGCTGGGATGCCTTGTGTCTCACCTGTCACACTGCGCCTTGCCAGCTGGGGTGCCTTGTCTCTCACCTGTCAAACTGGGCCTTGCCAGCTGGGGTGCATTATGTCTCACTCACCTGTCACACTGGGCCTTGCCAGCTGTGGTGCCTTGTGTCTCGCTCATCTGTCACACTGGGTCTTGCCAGCTGGGGTGCCTTGTGTCTCACTTACCTGTCACACTGGGCCTTGCCAGCTGGGGTGCATTGTGTCTTACCTGTCACACTGGGTCTTGCCAGCTGGGGTGCCTTGTGTCTCACTCACCTGTCACACTGGGTCTTGCCAGTTGGGGTGCCTTGTGTCTCACTCACCTGTCGCACTGGGCCTTGCAGCTGGGTTGCCTTGTGTCTCATCTGTCACACTGGGCCTTGCCAGCAGGGGTGCATTGTGTCTCACCTGTCACACTGGGCTTTGCCAGCTGGGTGCTTTGTGTCTCACCTATCACACTGGGTCTTTCCAGCTGGGGTGCATTGTGTCTCATCTGTCACACTGGGCCTTGGCAGCTGGGGTGCATTGTGTCTCACTCACCTGTCACACTGGGCGTTGCCAGCTGGTGTGCCTTGTGTCTCACCTGTCACACTGGGCCTTGCCAGCTGGGGTGCCTTGTGTCTCACCAGTCATACTGGGCCTTGCCAGCTAGGGTGCATTGTGTTTCACCTGTCACACTGGGCCTTGCAAGCTGGGGTGCATTGTCTCACTCACCTGTCAAACTGGGCTTTGCCAGCTGGGGTGCATTGTGTCTCGCTCACCTGTCACACTGGGCCTTGCCAGCTGGGGTGCATTGTGTCTTACCTGTCACACTGGGTCTTGCCAGCTGGGGTGCCTTGTGTCTCACTCACCTGTCACACTGGGCCTTGCCAGCTGGGGTGCCTTGTGTCTCACTCACCTGTCACACTGGGCCTTGCCAGCTGGGGTGCCTTGTGTCTCACTCACCTGTCACACTGGGCCTTGCCAGCTGGGGTGCCTTGTGTCTCACCTGTCACACTGGGTCTTGCCAGTTGGGGTGCCTTGTGTCTCACTCACCTGTCACACTGGGCCTTGCCAGCTGGGGTGCCTTGTTGTGTCACTCACCTGTCACACTGGGTCTTGTCAGTTGGGGTGCCTTGTGTGTCACTCACCTGTCCTTGCTGTCATGTGCAGGCCTTTTTCTTGTCACATCTCATCAGTTCCTGGATTTTCAATCCACAGTCAAGACAGTGATACTGTCTAACATTTTCAATCCCCACTGCATCCCAGTCTGATCTCACTCTGTTGCTTGGAACAGATGCAGACTGTTTTGTTTTCATGTAGACTAAAAACCGGTGTCTGCTTTAAGATCAACTTGATTTTGGAGCGACCAAATCTTTAGTACACCAGACAAGGTCACGTTTTTACCTCACATTAGAGATTTGAGGGCAAGGCGTTTTAAAACTTCAGATATATTAAAGGTAGTTGGTTGCGCCGATTGGGGTGCGGACAAATTTACTCTGTTAAATCTGTATCGATCTCTAGTGAAATCAAAGCTCGATTACGGTTGCCAGGTATATGGGTCAGCCGCAAAGTCTTCCTTAAAGCTGTTGGACACGGTTCATCATCAACGTCTACGGATGGCTCTCGGTGCTTTTAGAACATCACCAGTCTCTAGTTTGTATGTGGAGGCTCATGAACCATCTTTAACTCACTCACTACCAATATCCGCATATGCAGATATTGTACGACAAAGCGTTCACTACCAATGTCCGCATATGCGGATTCGGATTTTGAAAATTCGCGCTGTCCGAGTGATGTATCGGGTACGAAACTCAAGAAGGGAGATGATTCCTTAGTTATCCCCTACCAACTTTTCATTCACTTGCACTGTGTGTGTAGCGTGGCTCGCTCGCGAGCCGACAACAACAAAGACTACCGTTGGTCAGCTCTGCTCCGTGATTGAAAAGATGGCGTCGCAACAAAGCGTTTGGCACAGTAGGGCTGGTGAAATGCTAGTTAGCATTGAAGATGCACTGGAACTGATCCAGACTGAAGGGTCAGATGTCGAAGAAGACATCAGCGATTCTTCTGATGAGGATTTCGACCCCTACAGTGGGGAGACAGATGTAGATTCTGACACTGAAGTGGGCGCTGATAGTGGCAAAGAAGCAGACGAAACTGTGCCAGCACATGGGCCTCAACAACAAGTGTTTGATTCGGATACTGACACTGAAATGGGGGAAGAAGTTGACGATTTGGGGGCTGTTTTCACTGACGATTGGACTAATAATGTGCAACTATTTCCTCTCGATCATCCGTTCACAGGCACACCAGGTTTATTGAACGACTGGCCAGTCAACACTCAGCCTTTGCAGTTCTTTGAGTTGTCCATGCACTCCACAGAGGTGGCTAAAGAGAAATTATTACTGCATGAATTGTGCTGTGTGTAAATGTGTCATGTATGTTCTACACACTGAGTGCATATTTTTTGCAGTGATCCATTCATGTATCAGTAGACTAGGGGGAGAGAGGGGAATTGGGGGGGGGGGGGGGGGGGGGGCTGGGAGGATGGAGGAGAAGGGAGGGATAAACAAATTGAGTTAGCGATTATATGTACTGAGTATTTGTGCATTACTCTGTGTGTGTGTGTGTGTGTGTGTGCGTGTGTGTGTGTGTGTGTGTGTGTGTGTGGTGTGTGTTTTGAGAGAGAGGAGAGAGAGAGAGAGAGAGAGAGTGTGTGTGAAAGTGTGTGTATGTGTGTGTGTGGTGTGTGTGTGTTTGAGAGAGAACAGCTACACATGTTCATGTTTTGTAACTCTGTGCATGGGTATGTTTGTGTTTCCAGGCATATTTTAACTGATATTTATTGTGTAAAAACCAGCAGCAGTACAGGACTACATGGCATGAGTAGACATGAGTGATCAGCTCATGGCCTACATGCCTCTGAATAAGAAGACCATGAAGTGGTGGAAGAAGCTGTTTTTCATCTTCTGACCTTGACTCTTATTCAGGGGTCTATTCTCTACAACAAGCATCTTGCAGTCCATGGTTTGCCACTGTGTGTGAACCTGTGCCCAGGATGCAATGTCACTTGTCACCAGTGTTTTGTGCACAGTGAACTTTTTTTTGTTTTTCATCCAGCAAAGACACATTTTTTTTGTATTTTAACATTCTCCATCACCTGCTTTCAATTCCATATTGTATCTTCTGTGTCTTCAGTGACTCCAGCTGTGCTAGAATGTGATGTAGAACATTTCTGAGCTGCTAAGGAACACTTTGTATATGTATTTCTGATAGGTGCAAAAGTACTAAAAAATAGGGGAAATTTTGAGACAATTTTCACCACCAAGATGGTTAGTAAGTTACTTTAATTTTTGTTCACATATAGACTAATATGCATTGTATCCACTCAGCAAATTTCAAGTGTCTGTCTGCTCATCTATTATTGTGAAAATTTTTTTCCTACCCTCTACAAACCCCGGGTACTCAGGGATTAGCAAAGGGAAAAACTCCTGGCATGGACTGAGTTAAGCCTCTGTCGTACTAAACTCAGTATGAATTATTATTTAAAGTTGAAGGCTTCCCCAGAGAATCCAGCCTACTCTTGTGTTTTTGAGCCTCCACCTGCCAGCCTGTTTGAAGCATCTACGTTGACCCCTCCTTTTGGCTAGAGAGTAAAGGACTATTTTAAAGAGGCTAACATAAATTTAGTGGATGTTGATGACCTTACTGTTGCCGGTGTTCCGCCATGGAAACTGGTAACTCCACAAATAGATTTCTCTCTCTCTGCTTATAAGAAAGAAACAACAAGTCCAGAGGTTTATAAACATCTTTTTTTAGAAAAGAAAGAGAAACATAAACATCGAACATTTCTCTATACGGATGGTTCCAAATTGGAAGAGAAAGTTGCTGCAGCATCGACATCTGCCTCAGGCCATTCTCATTCTTTACATCTGAAAGACCATTCTTCTATCTGTACTACAGAATTAGAAGCGCGATACTTGGCTTTAAAGACTGTGCAAAGTTCAACTTGAAAGTCTTTTGTTATAGTCATTGATTCTCTCTCAGCTCAACAAGCTCTTAAATCGTCAACTTGTGACCATCCTTAGTTAATATCCATTTCAGAACTTTTAACCGAATTCCCTGTAGATAAAGAAGTTGTGTTTTGTTGGGTCCCTAGCCACTGCGGTATTACGGGCAATGAGATAGCGGACAGACAAGCAAAGAAAGCGTTAAATGATCCTGTCAAGCGATCCCATCGGTTACCTTATCTGGATCTTATGTATGTATATGTGTGTATGTATGCATGTGTATATATATGTGTATGTATTATATATATATGTATATATATATATATATATATATATATATGTCAAAATGTTCTTGCATACTCCATGCCCATTTGCACATGTTTTCGCCATCCCCCCCTCCCCCTCCCCTCCTCCTCCCCTCCCCCACGCCACAACTTGATAGTCATGCTGTTCTTGTCATTGTTGTAGGTATTGTTGTTATCATTGAGATGTTATTGCTGTTACTATTACTATTGATGATGATGTTACTTTCAGGAGTATGATAATCTCAGATATCCCCTTTCGTATATATGCCCCCTTCCCCTTTTCCCCCACTACCCACTCCATGTGCCCCTTTCCCGTTTCTTTCTTCATTTATGTATGTGTGTGTTATTGTTTAAAAAAAATGCAATAAAATGTTTATTACAAAAAAACTGTGTGTATCCAAACTCACCATTGTCCATGTGTACCACAGTAACTGTGTATTTGTATCCCCTGTCTTATGTGTCCACGTAACTGTGTGTTCCATACTCACCATTGTCTATGTGTACCCAATAACTGTGTGTATCTGTTACCCCCTCACTGTCTATGTGTACCACAGTAACTGTGTGTATCCAAACTCACCATTGTCTATGTGTACCACAGTAACTGTGTGTATTTGTACTCACCACTGTCTATGTGTACCACAGTAACTGTGTGTATCTGTACTCACCCCTGTCTATGTGTACCACAGTAACTGTGTGTATCTGTACCCTTCCTCACCCCTGTCTATGTGTACCACAGTAACTGTATCTATATTCACCCTGTCTATGTGACCACAGTAATGTGTGTATCTGTGCTCACCCCTGTCTATTGTACACAGTAACTGTGTGTATCGTATCACCCCTGTCTATTTGTACCACAGTAACTGTGTGTATCTGTACTCACCACTGTCTATTTGTACCACAGTAACTGTGTGTATCTGTACTCACCCTGTCTATGTGTACCACAGTAACTGTGTGTATGTGTACTCACCCTGTCTATGTGTACCACAATAACTGTGTGTATCTGTACTCACCACTGTCTATGTGTACCATGTGGGATGTGTGTCACAGGTGGAGTAGTCAATGTGGCTGGCTGTCATCGCTTGACCTCGCATCGTTTTCTTCACGGATGGCGAGCCACGTCGAATGCCTCAGAATTTGGCTCTGATGTGCGAGCAACGTCAGTGAGGTACAGACAAACTGCCATTGTTTTCACATCAGCAGTGCATAGTACAGGCAACTGCCATCGTTTTCACTCGCAATGTCAGTGAGGTCAGGCAACTGCATTGTTCACCCTCAGCAATGTCTTGGGTCGAACTGCATGTTACTCAGCAATGTCAGTGAGGTACAGGCAAACTGCCATTGTTTTCACCTCAGCAATGTCAGTGAGGTACAGGCAAACTGCCATTGTTTTCACCCTCAGCAATGTCAGTGAGGTACAGGCAAACTGCCATTGTTTTCACCCTCAGCAGTGTCAGTGAGGTACAGGCAAACTGCCATTGTTTTCACCATCAGCAATGTCAGTGAATTGTTTTCACCTTATCATTCATGGTGGTGATGTTTCCTTTTTCAAGTATTACTCTTTTATCTGATTGCTTTTTTCTTTTTCTGAGGCAAAAAAAGGGAAAAGATGATTGTATCAAAAGATGGAAAAACAAAGCAGATAAGCAAAAACCTTGTAATGTTTATTTTCCTTGTTCTGTGTTTAGCAGCTTTAATGGCTAAGAGACAGTGGCAAAGGTTGTGTTCATAGACAGGGAAGGTATTTTTAGTCATGTTTTGATGAGATTCAGGGGAAAAAACCATTATCTTCAGTCACCACAAGTTTCCCATGTGATAGCAGTTATCTTTCAACTTTATCATTATTTCTGAACTCATCCAGACAGTGCTTTTCACTTGCATTGATCATATTCATTGTACATGATGAATTGATAATTAAGGAAACAAAATGACATAGTCAAAGGCTTCATCTGTTTTCTTTTTTTTTTTTTTTCATTTCCATGTAAAACAAGTCGTATATCTGCTTTTAATTAGGAAAGATTGTTGCAGGTGAAATATTCCCTTGTACAGCTGATTTCGGAATTCGCATCAAAGAAACACAAGACTACCCCATCTCCTATCTTCTGGGTGCCCATCGGCAACAACAGTGATTTAGTGAGTAACATGTTTGTCCATTTCTGCTCATACAACAACACTGATTGGGTGAGTGACATGTTCGTTCATTTCTGCTCATACAACAATACTATTGGATGAGTAACATGTTCGTCCATCTCTGCTCATACAACACTGTTTGGGTGAGTGACATGTTCGTCCATCTCTGCTCATACAACAACACTGTTGGGTGAGTGACATGTTCGTCCATCTCTGCTCATACAACAACACTGTTGGGTGAGTGACATGTTCGTCCATTTCTGCTCATACAACAACACTACTGGGTGAATGAAAATGTTCATCCTTCTCTGCTCATACAATAACACTATTGGGTGAGTAACATGTTCGTCCATCTCTGCTCATACAATAACACTATTGGGTGAGTAACATGTTCGTCCATCTCTGCTCATACAACAACACTATTGGGTGAGTAACATGTTTGTTCATCTCTGCTCATACAACAACACTGATTTGGTGAGTGACATGTTCGTTCAACTCTGCTCATACAACAACAGTATTGGGTGAATAACATGTTCGTTCATCTCTGCTCATACAACAACACTATTGGGTGAGTAACATGTTCGTCCATCTCTGCTCATACAACAACACTATTGGGTGAGTAACATGTTTGTTCATCTCTGCTCATACAACAACACTGATTTGGTGAGTGACATGTTCGTCCATCTCTGCTCATACAACAACACTACTGGGTGAGTAACATGTTTGTTCATCTCTGCTCATACAACAACACTATTGGGTGAGTAACATGTTCGTCCACCTCTGCTCATACAACAACACTGTTGGGTGAATAAAAATGTTCATCCTTGTCTGCACATACAACAACACTATTGGGTGAGTAAAAATGTTCAAACCTCTGTGCTCATAGTACAATGCTGATTGGATGAGTAAAGCACCCTTATCTGGTCATACAACAATGCTGATTGGATGAGTAAAGCATCCTTATCTGGTCATACAACAATGCTGATTGGATGAGTAAAGCACCCTTATCTGGTCATACAACAATGCTGATTGGGTGAATAAAGCACCCTTATCTGGTCATACAACAATGTTGATTGGATGAGTAAAGCCCTTATCTGGTCATACAACAACGCTGATTGGATGAGTAAAGCACCCTTACCTGGTCATACAAGAACAATGCTGATTGGATGAGTAAAGATCGTACAACAATGCTGATTGGATGAGTAAAGCACCCTTATCTGGTCATACAACAATGCTGATTGGATGAGTTAAGATCGTACAACAATGCTGACTGGATGAGTAAAGATCGTACAACAATGCTGATTGGATGAGTAAAGCACCTTATCTGGTCATACAACAATGCTGATTAGATGAGTAAAGCACCCTTATCTGGTCATACAACAATGCTGATTGGATGAGTAAAGATCGTACAACAATGCTGATTGGATGAGTAAAGCACCCTTATCTGGTCATACAACAATGCTGATTGGATGAGTTAAGATCGTACAACAATGCTGACTGGATGAGTAAAGATCGTACAACAATGCTGATTGGATGAGTAAAGCACCCTTATCTGGTCATACAACAATGCTGATTAGATGAGTAAAGCACCCTTATCTGGTCATACAACAATGCTGATTGGATGAGTAAAGATCATAGAACAATGCTGATTGGATGAGTAAAGCACCCTTATCTGGTCATACAACGATGCTGATTGGATAAGTAAAGATCGTACAACAATGCTGATTGGATGAGTAAAGCACCCTTATCTGGTCATACAACAACGCTGACTGGATGAGGAAAGATTGTACAACAATGCTGATTGGATGAGTAAAGATCGTACAACAATGCTGATTGGATGAGTAAAGATCGTACAACAATGCTGATTGAGTAAGGAACCCTGTGCTCATTCACAGATGTGTTGCCTTTGTTTTTTGTTTTTTGGTTGTTGTTTTTTTTGTTGTTGTGTTTTACAAACCATTTTTGAATACTTTTTTGTTGTTGTGGGGAAACTAGACTGATCTTGAGTCTTCAGGAATAGTTGTGTTCTCTGATTGTTAGAAATTATGATGTTTTGGGTGTAGCTATTGAAGCGGTGATTTACATGAGATGATCTGTTGTCTCATCAATGTCCTAATTAGTCTACATCTGTGCTGTATGTGTCTAGTCTACATATGTGCTGTATGTGTCTAGTCGACATCTGTGCTGTATGTGTCTAGTTGACATCTGTGCTGTATGTGTCTTGTAGACATCTATGCTGTATGTGTCTAATCTACATCTGTGCTGTATATGTCTAATCTACATCTGTGCTGTTTGTGTCTAGTCGATATCTGTGTTGTATGTGTCTAATCTACATCTGTGCTGTGTGTGCTAATCTACATCTGTGCTGTATGTGTCTAGTTGACATCTGTGCTGTATGTGTCTAGTCGACATATGTGCTGTATGTGTCTAAGTGGTGGTGTGAACATCAGGTCATTCTCCAGAAATGTACACAAAAGTGTGACATAACTGGTAAAGAAAATATTTTAGAATTTTAAATATTCTGATAACTACAAATAATAGTTCAGTATCTAGAGTTCCAATATTGGCAAGGTAGAAAACTGGAATGTTGATGTAAGTGAAGCACATCATCTTTTTGCGTCACACATGTGACACAGGACCCAAACAGACCTCCTAACATTGCCATCATTATTCTTTTTAAGTTGAATGGCACATAGCTATGAATTATGTGAATGTTGAAGGAGTATGTAACATTATTCCATATTTTATTCATTTTTGATAGGGTTACAGAGATAAACCTAGATGCCCTATCAGTGAACTCACCCTCTGTTTTCAAATACCTCAAACAAATGTGTTATGCTGAAACATTTTCTTTCCAAGCTTTCAGTATGGAAAAAACACATGAGCATTCATTATATAGGAATTTCATATTCAGATTTTTTTTTTGCTGTGATAATGTTACATCTTAATTAACAACATAACGCCTGTAACACATGAGGCTATCTTGAACATTTCAAATACAGTATCCCAAATTGCAGATTTTATCTTCATCTGTCTGAGTTCATTTCTCCATGTAATTCTTACTTTCCTCAAAAAGAATTAAGGGGTGTGATGGTCACAAAAATTGGAAACACAATTAATATCCCTCCACCCCGTCCCCTTAATTCTGTTTCTCCCCTCTCTCTTCCTCCTGTTGAAAACAGTGTCTGCCTCCTCCATCAATTGTTGGAGTAGGCAGTTTTTCCAGCCAAGAAAGTGAAGTGTGAGACTTGCTTCTCTGGCAACACGAAGTATGATGCTTTCTGTACAAGACAGCAGATGTCCACTCCCTCAGCAGAACAGCATAAGAACACATACAGACATGTTTTCTAATCAGTTAACTTAAAGAGGTGTTTTAAGTAATCTGGTAGTGTCTTCATGAAGTTTTGTCACCTGTAAAAGGTTTAGAATATCAGAAGAACACATACAGACAAGTTTTCTAATCAGTTAACTTAAAGAGGTGTAAGTAATCTGGTAGTGTCTTCATGAAGTTTTGTCACCTGCAAAAAGGTTTAGATAAGAAAGGCACAGACAGTTTTCACATCAGACAGTTTTCAGATCAGTTAACTTAAAGAGGTGTTATGATTAACTGGTAGTGTCTTCATGAAGTTTTGTCACCTGCAAAAAGGTTTAGATAAGAAAGGCACAGACAGTTTTCACATCAGACAGTTTTCAGATCAGTTAACTTAAAGAGGTGTTATGATTAACTGGTAGTGTCTTCATGAAGTTTTGTCACCTGCAAAAAGGTTTAGATAAGAAAGGCACAGACAGTTTTCACATCAGACAGTTTTCAGATCAGTTAACTTAAAGAGGTGTTATGATTAACTGGTAGTGTCTTCATGAAGTTTTGTCACTGTAAAAAGGTAGGAAAGGCACAGACAGGTTTTCAAAGGTATTAACTGTAAGAAGCTGTAAGCCTGTGGTGTCTTCAAGAAGTTTGTTCTCCTGGAAGAAGATTTAATTAAGTACACATACAGATGCTTTCAAATCAGTAAACTGTAAGCTGCATTGTAAGCTGGCAGCGCCTTCAGGAAGTTCCGTCAACTGCAAAAAGTTCTGCAACATCTTTTTCAAAGCGATTAATATTAAGAGGTGTTATAAGCTACTCTTAGAAATAAGCACACAGTACAAATTTACTTTCAACAAACATCATGAAATCAAACTAGTAAAAAGTGTCAACTTACAATTCCATGATAAACCTTTGCATTAGCCATTAGTAATGCAGAAGGCAACTCATGCACATGAAAGTTTCTGTAATCCCTATTGGTGTGTTTTCTCCTTTTTTTTTCTTTTCTGCGTACGCAGGCTGATATTCCTGCAGACATTCCCAGTATAGACACGCAAGGATTAATCCCATCGACCCAACAAAGGGAGTGGAGTTTTGTGTGAATGACTGTTTTTTTTATCCCGCCATTAAGGCAGTCCACTCCATCTTTGGGGAACCCTAGTGGAGTGAAATTACACTTGTCACACAGTACGTGCTAACAACAAAGAAAACTTTTTTTTTTTTTTTAAATCATCTCCTGCATTTCTTTGCTAGTCAAAAACTAAAATATAGCAATTTTTTCCACTGACTGATCACATCCATTTGTCACACTGTAGAGATGATTTCTCTGTGCTGTCTGTTGTCTGTGTTTATTGATGGAAAGGTTACATCCATTTACAAGAGTTGGAAAATAAGTCTGTGGCCCAGCCGTGAAGGAGTTGGGCTACATCAATGCAATTTGGCGCACAGTTGCACCTGCCTTTCGAAAGACGATGTACAAATTTGAAGTCTGACATCACTCTAGTTTTGATGTAACAGGCCGGTAGAGTGACCAACCCTCCCTCTTTGCGTCAAAATGGAGAACCTCCAGAACAGAGCTGTGATACATTTCCTCTGGCAAAAAGGCATGTCCCCAAAGCTATCCATGAAGATATGGAGAAAACATGTGGTGAGTCTGCCCCTTCTTACTCAGTGGTTAAGAAGTGGACTGCTGAATTTAGGAGGGGGAGAAAGAGCATTGATGATGATGACCTTCCTGGGAGGCCTGTATCACAGTGCAGTGAAGAAACCATTGCGAAAGTTCATGACCTGATAATGGCTGACCGATGACTATCAGATTCATAGCCAGTGAGGTGGGGGTGTCCCACACCACAGTACTTGCCATCCTGAAAGAACACCTGGCCATGAGGAAGGTATCCGCACGCTGGGTACCAAGGCTTCTGACTTGCGACCAGAAACACACTCGGTTCAAATGTCATGCGACAATCGTCGCCTGTTTAACACTGACCCAGAAGGCTTTCTCCAGAGGTTGGTTACCATGGATGAGACCTGGTGCCATCACTGTACGCCAGAAACAAAAAGAATGTCAAAGCAGTGGAAACACATGGACTCTCCCCCTCCCAAGAAAGCCAGGGTCACCATCTCGACGGGCAAGGTCGTGGCATCAGTATTTTGGGATGTGATGGGATCCTGTTGATTGAATTTCTTGAACACGGGCGCACTGTGACGGGAGAATATTACTTTAATTTACTGCGGCAATTGCGAGCAGCTATCATCGAGAAATTCCCTAGAAAGTTGACCAAAGGCGTTCTTTACCTTCAGGATAACGCACCTGCTCACCGCTCCACTGTTGCCTTGGCAACCATTCGTAACTGTGGATACGAACTGCTCCAACACCCCCATATTCGCCAGACCTGGCCCCCTCCGATAACTACTGAAGGAATCGGATTCAGCACAGATAATGAAGTGATGGAGGCTACAGAGGCGTTCCTATGGTCCCAAGATAGAACCTTCTTCCGCGAAGGGATCCAGATGCTGCAGAAATGTTGGAAGCGGTGTGTGGCCTTGAGAGGGGACTATGTTGAAAAATAACAGGTGAACAGACTCTTGACGCCTTTCCTTCATACTTGGGCCACAGACTTATTTTCCAACCCTCGTATCATGCCTTACAAATAATCTGTCTGTGCTGTCTGTTGTCAGTGTTTATTGATGGAAAGGTTACATCCATTTATCATGCCTTACAAATAATCTGTCTGTGCTGTCTGTTGTCAGTCTGTATTGATTGACATGCACTAGTCAACCACACAAATCATCTCTGTGCTGTCTGTTGTCTGTCTTTATTGAAGGAAAGATCATATCCATTACACCAATAATGTCTGTGCTGTCTGTTGTCAGTCTGTATCGATTGACATGCACTAGTCATACCACACCAGTCATCTCTGTGCTGTCTGTTGTCAGTCTGTATTGATTGACATGCACTAGTCGCACCACACTAATAATGTCTGTGCTGTCTGTTGTCAGTCTGTATTGATTGGCATGCACTAGTCATACCACACCAGTCATCTCTGTACTGTCTGTTGTCAGTCTGTATTGATTGACATGCACTAGTACCACACCAATAATGTCTGTGCTGTCTGTTGTCAGTCTGTATTGATTAACATGTACTAGTCGTACCACACCAATCATCTCTGTGCTGTCTGTTGTCAGTCTGTATTGATTGGCATGCACTAGTCATACCACACCAATCATCTCTGTGCTGTCTGTTGTCAGTCTGTATTGATTGACATGCACTAGTCGTACCACACCAATCATCTCTGTGCTGTCTGTTGTCAGTCTGTATTGATTGGCATGCACTAGTCATACCACACCAATCATCTCTGTGCTGTCTGTGTTGTCAGCCCTTCATGGAGTCGCTGGCTGCTCTCAGCGGTGGCAAGGTGGTGGAAAAGGACAACGTGGACGAACTGTGCAGATATTACAAAATGCAGGTGAGAGGAGGACAGAAGACCACGTTGTGCTTAGCCCCTATAGCGGTGCAGTGCTACAGACATGGGGGGTAATGCAGGTTATGGAAATAACATCTCATAAAACTTATTCATTATTTTGAATGCAAGTCTACACCAACAGAAACTAGCATACGCACATCCATCTGCATACCTCCCTTCCTACCCCCACTCTTCAGTTTTCCTCCATATCCATACAACTTATCAAGTGCAAAATCCATTTAATTATGTCCCCTTTCCTTTTCCATTCTTAATTTTGAGAGAATGAATTCAGCCAATGTTCTGGAAGACGTGCTGAAAGTAGAGATTCTACATCTTTGTGAATTCACAGATTTCAGTGAAAACTTACTGGAAATCAAAGAAAAAAAAAACTTTTTCTGGGAAGAAAATCAGAGACAAAGAAATTTTTTCCAAAAGTTGCAATGGAATTCTCAGAGCTCATGGCAGGACATCATGAGATGTGGTGGTCTTCACCAGAGCAGTTTGTCTAACCGGTAGAAGCCTGAAGAGCAACGTCAGCTCAACATCATGCATGGCAAGATGCAACGAAGTGAAAGTGAGGTACTTGGCATGAACTGAGCCTGATGAACAAGGCCTATTGTACTGTGGCCCGATTGAACTGATGGCCGATGTAACGATTGAAGATGCTATTAAATGATGCCCGATGAATGATGGCTGATGTAACTAATGGCCTGATGTAACGATGGCCCGATTGTAACTAATGGCCCTGATTGTAACTGATGGCCCTGATTGTAACGATGAACTGATGGCCTGTGTATGTGTAACTGATGGCCCTGATTGAACTGATGGCCTGATTGTAACTGATGCCCTGATTGTAACTGATGCCTGATTGTAACTGATGGCCTGATTGTAACTATGGCCTGATTGTAACTGATGGCCTGATTGCAACTGATGCCCTGATTGTAACTGATGGCCTGATTGTAACTGATGGCCTGATTGTAACTATGGCCTGATTGTAACTAATGGCCCTGATTGTAAGAGGTCTGATTGTAACTGATGGCCGATTGTAACTGAGGCCGATTGTAACTATGGCCTGATTGTAACTGATGGCCTGATTGTAACTGATGGCCTGATTGTAACTGATGGCCTGATTGTAACATGATGGACCCATGAATTGTAACTGATATGGTGCCTGATTGTAACTGATGGCCTGATTGTAACTGATGGCCTGATTGTAACTGATGGCCCTGATTGTAACTGATGGCCCCTGATTGTAACTGAATGGCCCTGATTGTAACTGATGGCCCCCTTGTAACTGATTGTAACTAATGGCCCTGATTGTAACTGATTGTAACTGATGCCCGATTGTAACTGATTGGCCCGATTGTAATACTGTATGAGCCCTGATTGTAACTGATGACTGATGGTTGTAACTGATGGCCTGATTGTAACTGATGGCCCTGATTGTAACTGATGGCCCTGATTGTAACTGATGGCCCTGATTGTAACTGATGGCCTGATTGTAACTGATGGCCCTGATTGTAACTAATGCCCATTGACCTGATTGTAACTGATGGCCCTGATTGTAACTGATGGTAACTTGATTGTAACTGATGGCCTGATTGTAACTGATGTAACCTGATTGTAACTGATGGCCCTGATTGTAACTGATGGCCTGATTGTAACTATGGCCCTGATTGTAAACTGATTGTAACATGGCCCTGATTGTAACTGATGGCCTGATTGTAACTGATGGCCCTGATTTAACTGATGCTGATTGTAACTAATGGCCCTGATTGTAACTAATGGCCTGATGAATGAGCCCTGATTGTAACTGATGGCCTGATTGTAACTGATGGCCTGATTGTAACTGATGGCCCTGATTGTAACTGATGGCCCTGATTGTAACTGATGGCCCTGATTGTAACTGATGGCCCTGATTGTAACTGATGGCCCTGATTGTAACTGATGGCCTGATTGTAACTAATGGCCTGATTGTAACTGATTGATAACTGATGGCCGATGAACTGATGCCTGTAACTGATGGCCCTGATTGAACTGAACTGATTGCTATGTAACTGATTGTAACTGATGGCCTGATTGTAACTGATGGCCCTGATTGTAATGAATGGCCTGATTGAATAATGGCCCTGATGTTTAACTGATGGCCCGATTGTAACTGATGCCTGATTGTAACTGATGGCCCTGATTGTACTGATGGCCTGATTGTAACTGAAACTGATGGCCTGATTGTAATGATGCCCTGATTGTACTATGGCCCTGATTGCTGATTGTGATGATGTAACTGATGCCCTGATTGTAATGATGGCCTGATTGTAAACTGATGCTGATTTACTGATGGCCTGATTGTAACTGATGGCGATTGAACTGATGGCCCATTGAATGATGCTGATTGTAATGATGGCCCTGATTGTACTATGGCCCTGATTTGTAACTGATGGCCCTGTAACTGATTTAACTGATGGCCCTGATTGTAACTGAATGCCTCTGATTGTAACTGATGCCTGATTGTAACTGATGCCTGATGTAACTGATTGTGTCTGATTGTAACTGATGGCCTGATTGTAACTGATGGCCCTGATTGTAACTGATGGCCTGATTGTAACAATGGCCTGATTGTAATGATTGAATGATGCCCTGATTGTAGATCTGATGTAACTGATGGCCCTGATTGTATATCCTGATGCTGATTGTAACTGATGGCCTGATTGTAACTGATGGCCTGATTGTAACTGATGCCTGATTGTAACTATGTTCTGATTGTAACTGATGCCTGATTGTAACTGATGGCCCTGATTGTAATGATGTAACTGATGGCCTGATTGTAACTGATGGCCCTGATTGTAACTATGGCCTGATTGTAACTGATGGCTCTGATTGTAACTGATGGCCTGATTGTAACTGATTGTAACTGATGGCCCTGATTGTAATGATGCCTGATTGTAACTGATGCCATGACTGATGGCCCTGATTGTAACTGATGGCCCTGATTGTAACTGATGCCTGATTGTAACTGATGGCCTGATTGTAACTGATGGCCCTGATTGTAACTGATGGCCCTGATTGTAACGATGGCCCGATTGTAACTGATCGGCCCTGATTGTAACTGATGGCTGATTGTAACTGATGGCCCTGATTGTAACTGATTTTGTGCCCTGATTGTAACTGATGGCCTGATTGTTAACTGATGGCCCTGATTGTAACTGATGGCCTGATTGTAACTGATGGCCCTGATGTAATTTATGTAACTGATGGCCTGATTGTAATGATGGCCTTTTATTGTATCTGATGGCCCTGATGTAACTGATGGCTCTGATTGTAACTGATGGCCTGATTTGTAACTGATGGCCTGATTGTAATGGTATCAATGATGCCTGATTGTAACGATGGCCTGATTGTAATGAGGCTCTGATTGTAACCGATGGCCCTGATTGTAACTGATTGTACTGATGGCCCTGATTGTAACTGATGACCTGATTGTAACTGATGACCCTGATTTTTAACTGATGACCTGATTGTAACTGATGCCTGATTGTACTGATGGCCTGATTGTAACTGATGGCGATTGTAACTGATGGCCTGATTGTAATGATGGCCCTGATTGTAATGATTGTACGATGGCCGTTGTAACTGATGCCTGATTGTACTGATGGCCTGATTGCTGCTGGCCTGATTGTAACTGATGCCCTGATGTACTGATGGCCCTGATTGTAACTGATGGCCCTGAGCCTGATTGTAACTGATGGCCCTGATTGTAACTGATGGCCCTGATTGTAACTGATTGTATCTGATGGCCCTGATTGTAACTGATGGCTCTGATTGTAACTGATGGCCCTGATTGTAACTGATGGCCCTGATTGTAACTAATGGCCCTGATTGCAACTGATGGCCCTGATTGTAACTGATGGCCTGATTGTAACTGATGGCTCTGATTGTAACCGATGGCCCTGATTGTAACTGATTGTAACTGATGGCCCTGATTGTAACTGATGACCCTGATTGTAACTGATTGTAACTGATGGCCCTGATTGTAACTGATTGTAACTGATGGCTCTGATTGTAACTGGAAAACCAAAAGATGATGGTACACCACTCGACGCTCAGGTTGCTGCCAGGTCATACCAGTATGAAAACAAGGTTCACCTCTCTTTCCAGATGAGGGAGGGTATGTCTCTCCACCCCACCCCCCATCCCCCCCCCACCCCCCCATTTGGAATTTCAGGAATGTTTGATTTTCCTCCCTGGGAACTCTGGAAAGAGAGAGACAGAAAGGGGAGAGGAGAGAGGAAGGGAAGGAAGAGGGAGGAGAGGCTTAAGTGGCACGCTGACTGACTGACTGACTAAGAAAGAAAGACACACAACAGACAGAGATGAACAAAGGGAGCTTGAAGACATTAGATAACAGACACAGACACAGGGAGAGAGAAGACATTAGACATCAGACACAAACAAAGGAAGAGAGAAGACATTACACATCAGACACAGACAAACAAAGGAAGAGAGAAGACATTAGACATCAGACACAAACAAAGGAAGAGAGAAGACATTACACATCAGACACGGACAAAGGAAGAGAGAAGACATTACACATCAGACACAGACAAACAAAGGAAGAGAGAAGACATTACACATCAGACACAGACAAACAAAGGAAGAGAGAAGACATTACACATCAGACACGGACAAACAAAGGAAGAGAGAAGACATTACACATCAGACACAGACAAACAAAGGAAGAGAGAAGACATTAGTTTTGCATGCATGTAGGTCTTTGACGTACTGCAGAAAATGTTTTATCAACGGAAGTATAGATCAGGCATTGTTTTTAGTTTTGCATGCATGTAGGTCTTTGACGTACTGCAGAAAATGTTTTATCAACGGAAGTATAGATCAGGCATTGTTTTTAGTTTTGTATGCATGTAGGTCTTTGACGTACTGCAGAAAATGTTTTATCAACGGAAGTATAGATCAGGCATTGTTTTATTCACAGATGTATGCTGCAAGAATTGTTTAGTTAGCAGAAGTATACTGCATGGATGTTGTGCTGTTTGTGTACAGGCCACTTGTTTTGCACCCATTCTTATCTTCTAAAAGGTGAAGAAGCTCCGTGGTACATTCCATGTCATGTTCCACTCACAGTGAAACGTATTCTTTTAGAGTATTGGGATTTACACGAAGAGAGATATAAACACTTTACAGCAGACTCCATGAAAAATTTGTTCAGAGATATCCCACCTGACGTGATTTTTGAATGTCTGAGGGAGATTAACATTTTTCATCTGATATAAGATTTTAGGGAAGAAAGATTTTTAATGATGTTTCTGGTGCATTTGTAGATGGTGTATTTTGTAGAGATGTGTGAATGGTGCTTTTTTTTTTTTTTTATATTTATGACTTGTGAGTTGATTTTAAAGTGGTGACAGCCCTGATGTGGCCCTTTTCAGTCAGCTGGGCTATAAGCAACATTACTTTACCTTACCTTACTGCATGGATTGTTCTCTTAGCAGAAGCATACTGCATGGATTTTTTTTTTAGCAGAAGTATCCTGCAGGGATTATTCTGTTAGCAGAAGTATACTACAGGGGTTGTTTTGTTAGCAGACGTATATTGCAGGGATTGTTCTGTTAGCAGAAGTATACTGCAAGGATTGTTCAGTGTGCAGAAATATATTGTAAGGATTGTTAGCAGAAGTCACTGGGCATGGCCTGGTCCTTGTTGAAAAGTAGAACACCCAGAAACAAGGGGAATTCATCAGGTGGAAATTATAACACCCAGAAACAAAGGGAATTCATCAGGTGGAAATTATAACACCCAGAAACAAAGGAAATTCATTAGGTGGAAATTTCCATTTCTGAGGAGGGGTGTGTTGATCCTGTGGGAGGGTGATGGATTAAAAACAAAGAAAGAAAGAAACAGAAAATAGTAATGAAACATTAAAACATAAAGATGAGTCCACCTGTCTCTTCATTAAGAACATGAGAAAATTAACATTGGTTTCATCTGCCAGGGTGAGAGACTGCAGGGGAAGAGGAAGAAGAAGAAAAAGGACTGATCTTATTGTCTTGCCTAAGTATTTGTGTGTGTGTGTGTGTGTGTGTGTGTGTGTGTGTGTGTGTGTGTGTGTGTGTGTGTGTGATATGATATCATCCACTCTCTGTCTCACCAGGAGACCATCGGCTGTGTGTACAAAATGGTGTGTGTGTGTGTGTGTGTGTGTGTGTGTGTGTGTGTGTGTGTGTGTGTGTGTGAGATATCATCCACTCTCTGTCTCACCAGGAGACCATCGGCTGTGTGTACAAAATGGTGTGTGTGTGTGTGTGTGTGATATGATATGATATGATATCATCCACTCTCTGTCTCACCAGGAGACCATTGGCTGTGTGTACAAAATGGTGTGCAATCACACTGACCTCTACGAAACAGAACAGCAGATCCGTTCCATCGTCAATGCCCTGGCCGGGACCTTGAATGATGCGGAGAAGGTAAGAATGGCACAATCCAGGCCTGTGACACTGGACCTTCCAGTCAGGCTTGGCTGGGGTCACATGACCCTGTGATGTTAGAGGTCAGGTAGAGAGCAGTGGCCATGGTGCAGAGGTCATTGTCACAGGGTGGGGGGCCTTGGGGCCGTTCTGCTCCTACCCATGCTAAGGATGCAATGACCGCTAGTGAGAAGACTGGAAACATGCAGTCAACTTTCATCTTCTCTGTGGATGCACAATGACTGTTGGGAGAAGACTGGAAACATGCAGTCAGCTTTCATCTTCTCTGTGGATGCACAATGACCGCTAGTGAGAAGACTGGAAACATGCAGTCAACTTTCATCTTCTCTGTGGATGCACAATGACTGTTGGGAGAAGACTGGAAACATGCAGTCAGCTTTCATCTTCTCTGTGGATGCACAATGACCGCTAGTGAGAAGACTGGAAACATGCAGTCAACTTTCATCTTCTCTGTGGATGCACAATGACTGTTGGGAGAAGACTGGAAACATGCAGTCAGCTTTCATCTTCTCTGTGGATGCACAATGACCGCAAGTGAGAAGACTGGAAACACACAGTCAGCTTTCATCTTCTCTGTGGATGCACAATGACTGTTGGGAGAAGACTGGAAACACACAGTCAGATTTCATCTTCTCTGTGGATGCACAATGACCGCTAGTGAGAAGACTGGAAACATGCAGTCAGCTTTCATCTTCTCTGTGGATGCATCACTGCAGGTGTGTATTTCCCAGGTCTGAGTATCAGTAGGCTATGATATGGAAGAAAGGGTGAAGCTTGGCCCTGTTTTATAGTGTCTGACCAGAATGGAAGTCCATTCATCACATTCATCATCTTCAGTCTTGTTGATCATAATGAAAAATATCAGAGGTCTGTTTTCTTCCTTTCTGTTGAGTTGACCTTGGCTCCAGTTTCCTCTTCATGTCTGACTTTGGTCTGTTCATGTCAAGGCCATTGATGTCCTCAAGTTCATGGAGAATGCTGATTGCTGTACATGTTGGCTCCCAGTAGAAGGGCACGTTTGGTCACCCTGGCTCTACATCAAAGCCAGTTGTCCATGGGAGGCTGTTAGGTGGCCTCCTGCTAAAGGTGGAACAGGACAGGAACCTCTGAACACCTTGGAGTGACTCAACAGGAATCACTGAACACCTTGGAGTGACTCAACAGGAACCATTGAACACCTTGGGATGACTCAACAGGAACCACTGAACACCTTGAAGTGACTCAACAGGAACCACTGAACACCTTGGAGTGACTCAACAGAAACCACTGATCACCTTGGAGTGACTCAGCAGGAACCACAGAACACCTTGGAGTGACTCAACAGGAACCACTGAACACCTTGAAGTGACTCAACAGAAACCACTGATCACCTTGGAGTGATTCAGCAGGAACCACTGAACACCTTGGAGTGACTCAACAGGAACCACTGAACACCTTGGAGTGACTCAACAGGAACCACTGAACACCTTGACAACAGGAACCACAGAACACCTTGGAGTGACTCAACAGGAACCACTGATCACCTTGGAGTGACTCAGCAGGAACCATGGAACACCTTGGAGTGACTCAACAGAAATCACTGAACACCTTGGAGTGACTCAACAGGAACCACTGAACACCTTGACAACAGGAACCACAGAACACCTTGGAGTGACTTAACAGGAACCACTGATCACCTTGGAGTGACTCAACAGAAACCACTGAACACCTTGACAACAGGAACCACAGAACACCTTGGAGTGACTTAACAGGAACCACTGAACACCTTGGAGTGACTCAACTGGAACCACGGAACACCTTGGAGTGACTCAACAGAAACCACTGAACACCTTGACAACAGGAACCACAGAACACCTTGGAGTGACTTAACGGGAACCGCTGAACACCTTGGAGTGACTCAACAGCAACTACTGAACACCTTGGAGTGACTCAACATGAACCGCTGAACACCTTGGAGTGACTCAACAGGAACCACTGAACACCTTGGAGTGACTCAACAGGAACCACAGAACACCTTGGAGTGACTCAACAGCAACTACTGAACACCTTGGAGTGACTCAACATGAACCGCTGAACACCTTGGAGTGACTCAACATGAACCGCTGAACACCTTGGAGTGACTCGACAGGAACCACTGAACACCTTGGAGTGACTAACAGGAACCACTGAACACCTTGGAGTGACTCAACAGGAACCACTGAACACCTTGACAACAGGAACCACGGAACACCTTGGAGTGACTCAACAGGAACCGCTGATCACCTTGGAGTGACTCAACAGGAACTACTGAACACCTTGGAGTGACTCAACATGAACCTCTGAACACCTTGGAGTGACTCAACATGAACCTCTGAACACCTTGGAGTGACTCAACAGGAACCGCTGAACACCTTGGAGTGACTCAACATGAACCGCTGAACACCTTTGAGTGACTCAACATGAACCGCTGAACGCCTTGGAGTTACTCAACAGGAACCACTGAACACCTTGACAACAGGAACCACTGAACACCTTGGAGTGACTCAACAGGAACCGCTGAACACCTTGGAGTGACTCAACAGGAACCGCTGAACACCTTGGAGTTACTCAGCAGGAACCACTGAACACCTTGACAACAGGAACCACTGAACACCTTGGAGTGACTCAGCAGGAACCACTGAACACCTTGGAGTGACTCAACAGGAACCATGGAACACCTTGGAGTGACTCAACAGAAACCACTGAACACCTTGGAGTGACTCAACAGGAACCATGGAACACCTTGGAGTGACTTAACAGCACTGCAGTTTCTGCTCTGTGGGTTGCCACAAGACAGTAGGATATTTGTTGCTCTGTGAGGACTGCTAGTGTTGAGGCAGGACACAGCTGGATGCAGCTGTTTACGAGGAATGGCAATGATTGGCATGGGGAGAGTGCCACTGGGAGAGGGGAGAGGGTGGAAGGAAGGGAAAGGGAGTAGTGGGGGGGGGGGGTGGAGAGGGATGGAAGATAACACTGTAAAAAAAGGAAGAAATGTTAATGAGTGAGAGTGTATGTGGACAGATAATGGTATGATAGACATTATTGACTCTATGGCCAGAAGAATGTATATGGACAGATGATGGTATGATAGACATTATTGAATCTGTGGCCAGAAGAATGTATGTGTACAGATGATGGTATAATAGACATTATTGACTCTATGGCCAGAAGAATGTATATGGACAGATGATGGTATGATAGACATTGAATCTGTGGCCAGAAGAATGTATATGGACAGATGATGGTATGATAGACATTATTGACTCTATGGCCAGAAGAATGTATATGGACAGATGATGGTATGATAGACATTATTGAATCTGTGGCCAGAAGAATGTATGTGGACAGATCGACATTATTGACTCTATGGCCAGAAGAATGTATATGGACAGATGATGGTATGATAGATATTATTATTCATTATATTAGGGCAGGGGTCGGGGATGGGGGGAGACCTAGGGCTGAAATGTGTGGCGACCCAGTATAATGCCCATGACCAGAGAAGAGTGGGTCATGTTACGTGAGTGACTGGTCTACCATGTTACAGTGGGCCTGAACGTGTGTGTGTGTATGTGTGTGTGTGTGTGTGTGTGTGTGTGTGTGTGTGTGTGTGTGTGTGTGTGATGTGTGTGTGTGTGTGTGTGTGGTGTGTGTGTGTGTTGTGTGTGTGTGTGTGTGTGTGTGTGTGTGTGTGTGTGTGTGTGTGTGTGTGTGTGTGTGTGTGTGTGTGATGTGTGTGTGTGTGTGTGTGTGTGTGTGTGATGTGTGTGTGTGTGTGTGTGTGATGTGTGTGTGTGTGTGTGTGTGATGTGTGTGTTTATAAGGAAATGTGATGGTCAGCACTGTGGTGTGTCATGGTGATGGTGGTGTGTCACAGTGATGGTGATGGTGGTGTGTCACAGTGATGGTGATGGTGGTGTGTCACAGTGATGGTGATGGTGGTATGTCATGGTGATGGTGGTGTGTCACAGTGATGGTGATGGTGGTGTGTCACAGTGATGGTGATGGTGGTGTGTCACAGTGATGGTAATGGTGGTGTGTCACAGTGATGGTGACAGTGGTGTGTCACAGTTATGGTGACAGTGGTGTGTCATGGTGATGGTGGTGTGTCACAGTGATGGTGATGGTGGTGTGTCACAGTTATGGTGACAGTGGTGTGTCATGGTGATGGTGGTGTGTCACAGTGATGGTGATGGTGGTGTGTCACAGTTATGGTGACAGTGGTGTGTCATGGTGATGGTGGTGTGTCACAGTGATGGTGATGGTGTTGTGTCACAGTGATGGTGATGGTGGTGTGTCAGTTATGGTGACAGTGGTGTGTCATGGTGATGGTGGTGTGTCACAGTGATGGTGATGGTGGTGTGTCACAGTGATGGTAATGGTGGTGTGTCACAGTGATGGTGACAGTGGTGTGTCACAGTGATGGTGACAGTGGTGTGTCATGGTGATGGTGGTGTGTCACAGTGATGGTGATGGTGGTGTGTCACAGTTATGGTGACAGTGGTGTGTCATGGTGATGGTGGTGTGTCACAGTGATGGTGATGGTGGTGTGTCACAGTTATGGTGACAGTGGTGTGTCATGGTGATGGTGTGTGTCACAGTGATGGTGATGGTGTTGTGTCACAGTGATGGTGATGGTGGTGTGTCAGTTATGGTGACAGTGGTGTGTCATGGTGATGGTGGTGTGTCACAGTGATGGTGATGGTGGTGTGTCACAGTTATGGTGACAGTGGTGTCATGGTGATGGTGGTGTGTCACAGTTATGGTGATGGGTGGTGTGTCACAGTGATGGTGATGTGTCACAGTGATGGTGATGGTGGTGTGTCACAGTGATGGTGGTGTGTCACAGTCATGGTGATGGTGGTGTCACAGTGATGGTGATGATGGTGTGTCATGGTGATGGTGGTGTGTCACAGTTATGGTGATGGTGGTGTGTCACAGTGATGGTGATGGTGGTGTGTAACAGTTTATGGTGATGGTGGTGTGTCACAGTTATGGTGATGGTGGTGTGTCACAGTTATGGTGATGGTGGTGTGTCATGGTTTAGCACTGTGTGCCCTGTGCAGGATTATGTCATGGAAGAGGTCCGCAAGAAGCAAAAAGATCCTGAAAATGAAATCACCAAAGCCAGCGATTTTGATGATGTCTTTGAAGACAGAGGTCAGTGTGTGTGTGTGTGTGTGTGTGTGTGTGCGTGTGTGTGTGTGTGTGTGTGTGTGTGTGTGTGTGTGTGTGTGTGTGTGCATGCGTGCGTGCATGCAAGGTATCTTTGTAAGCACTTCGGGCTATATTTATAAATGAACCACCATCAAGATTCATCATAACTTTTATCATTCTTCTTTTTCTTCTTCTTCATTTCTTTCTTCTTTTCATTATCATGGTTTGGGAAGAAAGATAGAGGGGGGACAGAGTGAGAGAATTGATGTCAGACTGCATGATGTATTCAGATGAAAAGCAACAAAAGAGAGAGGAATGCACAATTAACTTTGAGGTGTGACTACGGAAATGGGAGGTGGAAGAGGGAGTTGTCCATATCTTTGCTGATGATGATGTATGCATGGAGATGGTTGTCAGTGAGTCTCTGTGTATGTGCCCAGCAGGTTGTCAGTGAGTCACTGTGTATGTGCCCAGCAGGTTGTCAGTGAGTCACAGTGTAAGTGCTCAGCAGGTTGTCAGTGAGTCACTGTGATTGTATGTGCCCAGCAGGTTGTCAGTGAGTCACTGTGTATGTGCCCAGCAGGTTGTCAGTGAGTCACTGTGTATGTCAGTGAGTGGCTGTGTATGTGGCCAGCAGGTTGTCAGTGAGTCACTGTGTACATGCCCGGGCAGGTTGTCAGTGAGTCACTGTGTACATGCCCAGCAGGTTGTCAGTGAGTCACTGTGTATGTGCCCAGCAGGTTGTCAGTGAGTCACTGTGTATGTGCCCAGCAGGTTGTCAGTGAGTCACTGTGTATGTGGCCAGCAGGTTGTCAGTGAGTCACTGTGTATGTGCCCAGCAGGTTGTCAGTGAGTCTCTGTGTATGTCAGTGAATCTCTGTGTATGTGGCCAGCAGGTTGTCAGTGACTTGATGTGCATGTGCCCAGCAGGTTGTCAGTGAGTCACTGTGTATGTGCCCAGCAGGTTGTCAGTGAGTCACTGTGTATGTGGCCAGCAGGTTGTCAGTGAGTCACTGTGTATGTGCCCAGCAGGTTGCCAGTGAGTCTCTGTGTATGTCAGTGAGTCTCTGTGTATGTGGCCAGCAGGTTGTCAGTGACTTGATATGCATGCGGCATTGCATTTGTCGTCGCTGATTCACTCTCCCCTTTCCTCTCCACCAAGTCCTCCTTCCCCTTCACCCACACCTCCTTCGAACTGGCACAACTCACCCTCACCTTTCCCCACCAAACTTTCCACCTCCTGTGTCTGTATCGTCCCCCTCCAAACCCTAAGAACCGCTTGACTGACTCCACCTTTTTCGATGAACTCCCCGATCTGCTGTCCTACTGCAACTCTCTTCATGGCTCCTACATCATCGCTGGTGACTTCAACATTCATTTTGATCGCCCCTCTGACTCCACCACCTCCAAAGTCATCGACCTCCTGGACTGCTATGGACTGGTTCAGTGTGTCCACGCTCCCACTCACATTCGTGGACACACATTGGATAATATGATCCACAGGGTTGACCAGGCTGTGGTGAGTTCTGTCACTATCGACCACACCCTCCCGTCTGACCATGTCTGCCTCGTAGCTGATCTCCACCTTTTCCGCCCTCCACCTCGCAAAACGTACGTTCAAGCCAGAAACCTCTCCGCAGTCGACATGACTCTCTTCAACGCTGTCCTCCATTCTCACCTGTCTACTTCACCGCCGACCACTCCAGATGACCTCAACTCCCTTCTCCTTCGGCTCCTGGACCAGTACGCTCCTGCCTGTGGCCGTCTTGTCTCCAAGAGGCCACCATCACCTTGGTTCTCCTCCGTTGCGCCTCAGCTGCAAGAAGCCAAGCGTGAAAGACGCAGAGCCGAGAGACAGTGGCTCAAGTCCAGTCTGACAGTTCACAAGCAAATTTTCCAAACTGCCAACAAAATTGTTAACAGCCTTGTTCACGCTACAAAATCTGCCTATTACAATGCCAAAATTCTTGCATGCTCCACATCCAAACAGCTGTATAACATTACTAACACTCTTCTTGGTAAAACTGACTCCTCTCCTCTTCCTTCCAATCTCCCACCTTCTGACCTTCCACAGGCTTTCTCTGACTACTTTGTCAACAAGATCACTAATCTTAGGCTTTCACTGGACTCCCTGACTAATACTCATGCACCATTTCCCGATCCCCCTTTCTCGGGAACTTTCCTCACTTCCTTCCATCCTGTTTCTGAGGTCTTTGTAAAGAAAATCATCATGAAATCTGGCATTAAAACCTGTGAACTTGACCCACTACCAGCTTCTTTCCTCACCCATTGCCTTGACACTCTACTCCCTCATATTACCATCATCATCAACCACTCCCTCTCAACTGGCTTCTTTCCTTCTTCTTTCAAATCTGCAATTGTAAGACCTCTTTTGAAAAAGACTACTCTTGACCCTGACAATTTGAAAAACTACAGACCTGTGTCAAATCTTCCGTTTCTTTCAAAAATTTTAGAGAAAGTTGTTCTTGACCAACTGTTAGACCACCTTCATTCCAACAGCCTTGTCTATCCCCTTCAGTCTGCTTACCGCTCTGGACATAGTACTGAGACTGCTCTTCTCAAAATCTGTAACGACATTCTGACTGCCCTTGACTGTAACAATGTATCACTTTTGACTCTCTTGGACCTATCTGCTGCCTTTGACACTATTGACCACTCTATCCTCATTTCCCGCCTACATCACTCTTTTGGGCTTGATGACACAGTCTTGAGTTGGTTTCATTCCTACATCACTGATCGTCAACAAGTAGTTTCTGTCAACGGCCTTTCTTCTAATCCCTCTTGTCTGACCTACGGCGTGCCACAAGGATCTGTCTTGGGCCCTCTACTCTTCATTCTCTACTCTTATCCTGTCTCTTCTATCGTCCAAGAACACCTACTTCAGCATCATTCCTTCTCTGATGACAATCAGCTGTATGTCTCTGGGCCTCTCTCTGACCTTCCTCTCATGATCCAAAACACCCAGTCTTGTGTAGCCAACCTTAAGGACTGGATGACCCGAAACAAACTAAAACTAAATGAAGATAAGTCTGAACTGATCCTGATCACCCCACCAAAACTTCAAAACCACCCTTCTGTTCCGACTTCCATCAAACTTGTTGATTCACCTATCACTCTCTCTCATTCTGCCCGCAACCTCGGTGTAACTCTTGATCAAACCCTGTCCTTCCAACAGCATGTCAGCAATGTCTGTCGCACTTGCTTTCTTGAACTCCGCCGAATTGCTTCTATTCGCCATCTTCTCTCAGAAAACACAACAAAAGCTCTTGTCTGCGCATTTGTTCTATCCCGCCTGGATTACTGTAACGCTCTTTTGTCTGGCTCTCCCTCTCATCTCATCAACAAACTTCAAAGAGTTCAGAATCATGCTGCCCGTCTCATCTTCCGCACTTCTAAATATAACCATGTTACCCCATTGCTCCGCTGTCTCCACTGGCTCCCTGTTCAGCTAAGAATATCCTACAAGATTGCCTCTCTCTGCTTCAAATCTATCGAGTCTTCCTGTCCTGAGTATCTCACCCACCTGTTACATCTTTACACCCCATCTCGAGCTTTACGTTCCTCATGTGACACTCGTATCTACAGTATCCCCACTGTTCGCACTAAAACCTTTGGTCAACGTTCCTTTGCCTATCAAGCTCCAACTACCTGGAATCAATTGCCTCGCTCTCTCAGATACTCACCCTCACTGCCCACATTCAAGCGCCTTCTCAAAACTCATCTGTTTCCTAGGTAACTTCGTCTTCCCTGTGACCCGACGTTTGCAATGTGTGATGCGAGTGTCTGCTTTGTGTGCGTTCGTGTCTGTGTGAGTGTGTGTTTGCGTGTATGCATGCTTGTGAGTTTGTGTCCTTGCTTTGGATTTTGATGCCTTTTTCTCATGTATGATTGTTATATATTGTGTGATTTGATGTCTGTTGTGATATTGTAAACGCCTAGGGCATTCAATTGATTAGGCGTCATAAATGTTCATAATAATAATAATAATGTGCCCAGCAGGTTGTCAGTGAGTCACTGTGTATGTGCCCAGCAGGTTGTCAGTGAGTCACTGTGTATGTGCCCAGCAGGTTGTCAGTGAGTCACTGTGTATGTGCCCAGCAGGTTGTCAGTGAATCACTGTGTATGTGCCCCACAGGTTGTCAGTGAGTCACTGTGTATGTGCCCAGCAGGTTGTCAGTGAGTCACTGTCATTGTATGTGCCGAGCACGTTGTCAGTGAGTCACTGTGTATGTGCCCAGCAGGTTGACAGTGAGTCCTTGTGTATGTGCCCAGCAGGTTGTCAGTGAGTCACTGTGTATGTGCCCAGCAGGTTGTCAGTGAGTCACTGTGTATGTGCCCAGCAGATTGTCAGTGAGTCACTGTGTATGTGCCCCACAGGTTGTCAGTGAGTCACTGTGTATGTGCCCAGCAGGTTGTCAGTGAGTCACTGTCTCTGTATGTGGCCAGCAGGTTGTCAGTGAGTCTCTGTGTATGTGCCCAGCAGGTTGTCAGTGAGTCGCTGTGTATGTGCCCAGCAGGTTTTCAGTGAGTCACTGTCTGTGTATGTGCCCAGCAGGTTGTCAGTGAGTCTCTGTGTATGTGCCCAGCAGGTTGTCAGTGAGTCGCTGTGTATGTGCCCAGCAGTTTGTCAGTGAGTCACTGTCTTTGTATGTGCCCAGCAGGTTGTCAGTGAGTCTCTGTGTATGTGCCCAGCAGGTTGTCAGTGAGTCACAGTGTATGTGCCCAGCAGGTTGTCAGTGAGTCACTGTCTGTGTATGTGGCCAGCAGGTTGTCAGTGAGTCTCTGTGTATGTGCCCAGCAGGTTGTCAGTGAGTCACTGTGTATGTGCCAAGCAGGTTGTCAGTGAGTCACTGTGTATGTGCCCAGCAGGTTGTCAGTGAGTCACTGTCTGTGTATGTGCCCAGCAGGTTGTCAGTGAGTCACTGTGTATGTGCCCAGCAGGTTGGTAGTGAGTCGCTGTGTATGTGCCCAGCAGTTTGTCAGTGAGTCATTGTCTTTGTATGTGTCCAGCAGGTTGTCAGTGAGTCGCTGTGTATATGCCCAGCAGGTTGTCAGTGAGTCACAGTGTATGTGCCCAGCAGGTTGTCAGTGAGTCGCTGTGTATCTACCCAGCAGGTTGTCAGTGAGTCACTGTCTGTGTATGTGCCCAGCAGGTTGTCAGTGAGTCTCTATGTATGTGGCCAGCAGGTTGTCAGTGAGTCACTTTGTATGTGCCCAGCAGGTTGTCAGTGAGTCTCTGTGTATATGCCCAACAGGTTGTCAGTGAGTCACTGTGTATGTGGCCAGCAGGTTGTCAGTGAGTTGCTGTGTAAGTGCCCAGCAGGTTGTCAGTGAGTCACTGTCATTGTATGTGCCCAGCAGGTTGTCAGTGAGTCACTGAGTTTGTGCCCAGCAGGTTGTCAGTGATTTGCTGTGTATGTCAGTGAGTCTCTGTGTATGTGCCCAGCAGGTTGTCAGTGAGTCACTGTGTATGTGCCCAGCAGGTTGTCAGTGATTCACTGTGTATGTCAGTGAGTCACTGTGTATGTGCCCAGCAGGTTGTCAGAGAGTCACTGTCTGTGTATGTGCCCAGCAGGTTGTCAGTGAGTCACTGTGTATGTGCCCAGCAGGTTGTCAGTGAGTCACTGTGTAAGTACCCAGCAGGTTGTCAGTGAGTCACTGTGATTGTATGTGCCCAGCAGGTTGTCAGTGAGTCACTGAATATGTGCCCAGCAGGTTGTCAGTGATTTGCTGTGTATGTCAGTGAGTCTCTATGTATGTGCCCAGCAGTATGTCAGTGAGTCACTGTGTATGTGCCCAGCAGGTTGTCAGTGAGTCACTGTGTATGTGCCCAGCAGGTTGTCAGTGAGTCACTGTGTATGTGGCCAGCAGGTTGTCAGTGAGTCACTGTGTAAGTGCCCAGCAGGTTGTCAGTGAGTCACTGTCTGTGTATGTGGCCAGCAGGTTGTCAGTGAGTCACTGTGTATGTGCCCAGCAGGTTTTCAGTGAGTCGCTGTGTATGTGCCCAGCAGGTTGTCAGTGAGTCGCTGTGTATGTGCCAAGCAGGTTGTCAAAGAGTCACTGTGTATGTGGCCAGCAGGTTGTCAGTGAGTCTCTGTGTATGTGCCCAGCAGGTTGTCAGTGAGTCACTGTGTATGTGCCCAGCAGGTTGTCAGTGAGTCGCTGTGTATGTGCCCCACAGGTTGTCAGTGAGTCTCTGTGTCATGTGCCCAGGAGGTTGTCAGTGAGTCACTGTCTGTGGAAGTGTTGCCATGATGTTGTGATGTCACATGGCTGTGTGTTTTTCAGACCAGGTGAATGTGTCTTGGTGACTGGGAAGTGTTGCCATGATATGTCACAGGGCTGTGTGTTTTTTCAGACCAGGTTAGTGTGTCTCAGTGACTAGGAAGTGTTGCCAGGATATGTCACAGGGCTGTGTGTTTTTCAGACCAGGTTAGTGTGTCTCAGTGACTGGGAAGTATTGCCATGATGTTGTGATGTCACAGGGCTGTGTTTTTCAGACCAGTTAGTGTGTCTCATGCTAGAAGTGTGCCATGATTTCAGAGCTGTGGTTTTCAGACAGTGAATGTGTCTCAGTGACTGGAAGTGTTGCCATGATATGTCACAGGGCTGTGTGTTTTTCAGACCAGGTGAATGTGTCTCAGTGACTGGGAAGTGTTGCCATGATATGTCACAGGGCTGTGTTTTTTTCAGACCAGGTTAGTGTGTCTCAGTGACTGGGAAGTGTTACCATGATGTTGTTATGTCACAGGGCTGTGTGTTTTTCAGACCAGGTGAATGTGTCTCGTGACTGGGAAGTGTTGCTATGATATATCACAGGGCTGTGTGTTTTTCAGACCAGGTGAAAGTGTCTCAGTGACTGGGAATTGTTGCCATAATGTGTCAGGGGCTGTGTGTTTTTCAGATCAGGTTAGTGTGTCTCAGTGACTGGGAAGTGTTGCCATCATATGTCAAGGGGCTGTGTGTTTTTCAGACCAGGTGAATGTGTCTCAGTGACTGGGAAGTGTTGCCATGATGTGTCAGGGGCTGTGTGTTTTTCAGATCAGGTTAGTGTGTCTCAGTGACTGGGAAGTGTTGCCATGATATGTCACGGGGCTGTGTGTTTTTCAGACCAGGTGATGTGTCTCAGTGACTGGGAAGTGTTGCCATCATATGTCAGAGGGCTGTGTGTTTTTTCAGACTAGGTGAATGTGTCACAGTGACTGGGAAGTGTTGACATGATATGTCATGGGGCTGTGTGTTTTTCAGACCATGATATGTACACAGGGCTGTGTTTTTCAGACCAGGTTAGTGTGGTCTCAGTGACTGGGAAGTGTTACCATGATGTTTTGATGTCACAGGGCTGTGTGTTTTTCAGACCAGGTGAATGTGTCTCAGTGACTTGAAAGTGTTGGCATGATGTGTCAGGGGGCTGTGTTTTTTTCAGACCAGGTGAATGTGTCTCAGTGATTGGGAAGCGTTGCCGTGATATGTCACGAGCTGTGTGTTTTTCAGACCAGGTGAATGTGTCTCAGTGACTGGGAAGTGTTGCCATGATATATCACAGGGTTGTGTGTTTTTTCAGACAAGGTTAGTGTGTCTCAGTGACGGAGAAGTAAGTGTTGCATGATATGTCATGGGGCTGTGTGTTTTTCAGACCAGGTGAATGTGTCTTGGTGACTGGGAAGTGTTGCCATGATATGTCACAGGGCTGTTTGTTTTTCAGACCAGGTTAGTGTGTCTCATTGACGGGAAGTGTTCCTATGATTACGTCACGGGGCTGTGTGTTTTTCAGACCAGGTTAGTGTGTCTCAGTTACTGGGAAGTGTTGCTATATATGTCACGGGGCTGTGTTTTTTTCAGACCAGGTGAATGTGTCGCAGTGACTGGGAAGTGTTGACATGATATTTCATGGGGCTGTGTGTTTTTCAGACCAGGTGAATGTGTCTCAGTGACTGGGAAGTTTTGCTATGATATATCACAGGGGCTGTGTTTTTCAGTCCAGGTTAGTGTGTCTCAGTGACTGGGAAGTGTTACCATGATGTTTTGATGTCACAGGGCTGTGTGATTTTCAGACCAGGTGAATGTGTCTCAGTGACTTGGAAGTGTTGCCATGATGTGTCAGGGGGCTGTGTGTTTTTCAGACCAGGTGAATGTGTCTTGGTGACTGGGAAGTGTTGCCATGATATGTCACGGGGCTGTGTGTTTTTCAGACCAGGTTAGTGTGTCTCAGTGACTGGGAAGTGTTGCCATCATATGTCAGAGGGCTGTGTGTTTTTCAGACCAGGTGAATGTGTCGCAGTGACGTGGAAGTGTTGACATGATATGTCATGGGGCTGTGTGTTTTTCAGACCAGGTGAATGTGTCTCAGTGACTGGGAAGTGTTGCTATGATATTCACAGGGCTGTGTTTTTCAGACCAGGTTAGTGTGTCTCAGTTACTGGGAAGTGTTACCATGATGTTTTGATGTCACAGGGCTGTGTGTTTTTCAGACCAGGTGAATGTGTCTCAGTGACTTGAAAGTGTTGCCATGATGTGTCAGGGGGCTGTGTGTTTTTCAGACCAGGTGAATGTGTCTCAGTGATTGGGAAGCGTTGCCGTGATATGTCACAGAGCTGTGTGTTTTTCAGACCAGGTGAATGTGTCTCAGTGACTGGGAAGTGTTGCCATGATATGTCAGAGGGTTGTGTGTTTTTCAGACAAGGTTAGTGTGTCTCAGTGACGGAGAAGTAAGTGTTGCTATGATATGTCATGGGGCTGTGTGTTTTTCAGACCAGGTGAATGTGTCTTGGTGACTGGGAAGTGTTGCCATGATATGTCACAGGCTGTTTGTTTTTCAGACCAGGTTAGTGTGTCTCATTGACGGGAAGTGTTGCTATGATATGTCACGGGGCTGTGTGTTTTTCAGACCAGGTGAATGTGTCTCAGTTACTGGGAAGTGTTGCTATGATATGTCACGGGGCTGTGTTTTTTTCAGACCAGGTGAATGTGTCGCAGTGACTGGGAAGTGTTGACATGATATGTCATGGGGCTGTGTGTTTTTCAGACTAGGTGAATGTGTCACAGTGACTGGGAAGTGTTGACATGATATGTCATGGGGCTGGTTTTTCAGACCAGGTTAGTGTGTCTCAGCGACTGGGAAGTGTTACCCTGATTTTTGATGTCACAGGGCTGTGTGTTTTTCAGACCAGGTGAATGTGTCTCAGTGACTTGGAAGTGTTGCCATGATGTGTCAGGGGGCTGTGTGTTTTTCAGACCAGGTGAATGTGTCTTGGTGACTGGGAAGTGTTGCCATGATATGTCATGGGACTGTGTGTTTTTCAGACCAGGTGAATGTGTCTCAGTGACTGGGAAGTATTGCTATGATATGTCACGGGGCTGTGTTTTTTTCAGACCAGGTGAATGTGTCTCAGTGACTGGGAAGTGTTGCCATGATATATCACAGGGCTGTGTGTTTTTCAGACCAGGTGAATGTGTCTCAGTGACTGGGAAGTGTTGCCATGATGTGTCAGGGGCTGTGTGTTTTTCAGACCAGGTGAATGTGTCTCAGTTACTGGGAAGTGTTGCCATGATGTGTCAGGGGCTGTGTGTTTTTCAGACCAGGTTAGTGTGTCTCAGTGACTGGAAGTGTTGCCATGATGTGTCAGGGGGCATGTTTTTTTTCAGACCAGGTGAATGTGTCTCAGTGACTGGGAAGTGTTGCCATGATATGTCACGGGGCTGTGTGTTTTCCAGACCAGGTTAGTGTGTCTCAGTGACTGGGAAGTTTTGCCATGATGTGTCAAGGGGCTGTGGGGTTTTTCAGACCAGGTGAATGTGTCTCAGTGACTGGGAAGTGTTGCCATGATATGTCAGGGGGTTGTATGTTTTTCAGACCAGGTTAGTGTGTCTCAGTGACTGGGAAGTGTTGCTATGATATGTCACGGGGCTGTGTGTTTTTTAGACCAGGTTAGTGTGTCTCAGTGAGTAGGAAGTGTTGCCATGATGTGTCAGGGGGCTGTGTGTTTTTCAGACCAGGTGAATGTGTCTCAGTTACTGGGAAGTGTTGCCATGATATGTCAGGAGGCTGTGTGTTTTTCAGACCAGGTTAGTGTGTCTCAGTGACTGGGAAGTGTTGCCATGATATGTCATGGGGCTGTGTGTTTTTCAGACCAGGTGAAAGTGTCTCAGTGACTGGGAATTGTTGCCATAATGTGTCAGGGGGCTGTGTGTTTTTTCAGATCAGGTTAGTGTGTCTCAGTGACTGGGAAGTGTTGCCATCATATGTCAAGGGGCTGTGTGTTTTTCAGACCAGGTGAATGTGTCTCAGTGACTGGGAAGTGTTGCTATGATATATCACAGGGCTGTGTTTTTCAGACCAGGTTAGTGTGTCTCAGTTACTGGGAAGTGTTACCATGATGTTTTGATGTCACAGGGCTGTGTGTTTTTCAGACCAGGTGAAAGGGTATCAGTGACTGGGAAGTGTTGCCATGATGTGTCAAGGGGCTGTGTGTTTTTCAGACCAGGTGAACAGGGCTGTGTGTTTTTCAAACCACGTGAACAGGGCTGTGTGTTTTTCAGAGCAGATGAACAGGGCTGTGTGTTTTTTCAGACCAGGTGAACATGGGGGTTCTGTTACCACTGGGCACCAGAGTGCGTCGTGGGCAAGACTGGAAGTGGACCAATCAGGACTCAGACGGACCTGGCACCGTCATTCAGCACAGGAAGAAGCAGGATGGTGCGCCCTCTGGAGGAGGATCGATCCCTCTCACGCTGATCTTACCTTCATTTTTATTCATCCTTTATACGCTGATCTTACATTCATTTTCATTTCATTCATCCTTTACACGCTGATCTTACCTTCATTTTATTCATCCTTTACACGCTGATCTTACCTTCATTTTATTCATCCTTTACACGCTGATCTTACCTTCATTTTTATTCATCCTTTACACACTGATCTTGCCTTCATTTTCATTTCATTCATCCTTTACACGCTGATCTTACCTTCATTTTCATTTATCCTTTACACGCTGATCTTACATTCATTTTCATTTCATTCATCCTTTACACGCTGATCTTACCTTCATTTTATTCATCCTTTACACGCTGATCTTACCTTCATTTTCATTTATCCTTTACACGCTGATCTTACCTTCATTGTCATTCATCCTTTACTCTCATCTTGTTTTTCTTGCTCCCCCGTTCCCCACTCCTTTAACTCTCACCCCTCATATCACTACATTGCTCATTAACATTGTTTGTTTGTACAGTCTATCCATAACATTGTTTTGTTTGTACAGTCTGTCCATAACGTTGTTTTGTTTGTACAGTCTATCCATAACATTGTTTTGTTTGTATAGTCTGTCCATAACATTGTTTTGTTTGTACAGTCTATCCATAACATTGTTTTGTTTGTACAGTCTATCCATAATATTGTTTTGTTTGTACAGTCTATCCATAACATTGTTTTGTTTGTATAGTCTATCCATTACATTGTTTTGATTGTACAGTCTATCCATAACATTGTTTTGCTTGTACAATCTATCCAACATATTTTCCCTGTCATCGTCACTCCATAGGTCACCCATCTCTCTTTCCTTGCCCTTTCCATTTTTCTTCCTTTCTTTTTTTTTTCTCAAGGGGATGCTGTGAGATGTTCTATATCAGCTGAGTCTTTTAGGGGTTTGTCTCTGAGGTTTTCCGTTTCCCCTGTCCTCCCTCAGTGCTGAGGTGGGGTGACCTGTTGTAGGGCCAGACTCTACGGTCCCTGTCATGTCTCAGTGAGGTGGGGTGACCTGTTGTAGGGCTAGACTCTACAGTCCCTGTCATGTCTCACTGAGGTGGGGTGATCTGTTGTAGGGCCAGACTCTACGGTCCCTGTCATGTCTCAGTGCTGAGGTAGGGTGACCAGATGTGGGTGCAGACTCTATGGTCCCTGTCCTCCCTCAGTGCTGAGGTGGGGTGACCTGTTTTAGGGCCAGACTCTACGGTCCCTGTCATGTCTCACTGAGGTGGGGTGACCTGTTGTAAGGCCAGACCCTGTGGTCCCTGTCATGTCTCAGTGCTGAGGTGGGGTGACCTGTTGTAGGGCCAGACTGTATTGTCCCTGTACTCCCTCAGTGCTGAGGTGGGGTGACCTGTTGTAGGGCCAGACTCTACAGTCCCTGTCATGTCTCAGTGCTGAGGGGGGTGACCTGTTGTAGGGCCAGACTGTATTGTCCCTGTCATGTCTCACTGAGGTGGGGTGATCTGTTTTAGGGCCACACTCTACGTTCCCTGTCATGTCTCACTGAGGTGGGGTGACCTGTTGTAGGGCCAGACTCTGTGGTCCCTGTCATGTCTCAGTGCTGAGGTGGGGTGACCTGTTGTAGGGCCAGACTGTATTGTCCCTGTCCTCCCTCAGTGCTGAGGTGGGGTGACCTGTTGTAGGGCCAGACTGTGTGGTCCCTGTCATGTCTCAGTGTTGAGGTGGGGTGACCTGTTGTAGGGCCAGACTGTATTGTCCCTGTTCTCCCTCAGTGCTGAGGTGGGGTGACCTGTTGTAGGGCCAGACTCTACAGTCCCTGTCCTCCCTCAGTGCTGAGATGGGGTGACCTGTTGTAGGGCCAGACTCTTCAGTCCCAGTCCTCCCTCAGTGCTGAGATGGGGTGACCTGTTGTAGGGCCAGACTCTACAGTCCCTGTCCTCCCTCAGTGCTGAGGTGGGGTGACCTGTTGTAGGGCCAGACTCTACAGTCCCTGTCCTCCCTCAGTGCTGACGTGGGGTGACCTGTTGTAGGTCCAGACTCTTCAGTCCCTGTCCTCCCTCAGTGCTGAGATGGGGTGACCTGTTGTAGGCCAGACTCTTCAGTCCCTGTCCTCCCTCAGTGCTGAGATGGGGTGACCTGTTGTAGGGCCAGACTCTTCAGTCCCTGTCCTCCCTCAGTGCTGAGATGGGGTGACCTGTTGTAGGCCAGACTCTTTGGTCCCTGTCATGTCTCAGTGAGGTGGGGTGACCTGTTGTAGGGCCAGACTGTATTGTCCCTGTCATGTCTCAGTGCTGAGGTGGGGTGACCTGTTGTAGGGCCAGGTGGGGTGACCTGTTGTAGGGCCAGGTGGGGTGACCTGTTGTGGGGCCAGGTGGGGTGACCTGTTGTAGGGCCAGGTGGGGTGACCTGTTGTAGGGCCAGGTGGGGTGGCCTGTTGTAGGGCCAGGTGGGGTGGCCTGTTGTAGGACCAGGTGGGGTGGCCTGTTGTAGGACCAGGTGGGGTGACATGTTGTAGGGCCAGGTGGGGTGACCTGTTGTAGGGCCAGGTGGGGTGACCTGTTGTGGGGCCAGGTGGGTGACCTGTTGTAGGGCCAGGTGGGGTGACCTGTTGTAGGGCCAGGTGGGGTAACCTGTTGTAGGGCCAGGTGGGGTGACCTGTTGTAGGACCAGGTGAGGTAACCTGTTGTAGGGCCAGGTGGGGTAACCTGTTGTAGGGCCAGGTGGGGTGACCTGTTGTAGGGCCAGACTCTACGGTCCCTGTCATGTCTCAGTGCTGAGGTGGGGTGACCTGTTGTAGGGCAGGTGGGGTGACCTGTTGTAGGGCCAGGTGGGGTGACCTGTTGTGAGGCAGGTGGGGTGACCTGTTGTAGGACCAGGTGGATGACCTGTTGTAGGGCCAGGTGGGATGATCTGTTGTAGGGCCAGGTAGGGTGACCTGCTGTAGGGTCAGGTGGGGTGACCTGTTGTAGGGCCAGATGGGGTGACCTGTTGTAGGGCCAGGTGGGGTGACCTGTTGTAGGGCCAGGTGGGATGACCTGTTGTAGGGCCAGACTCGATGTTTGTTGGGCTGCTATGGAGGACTGCCCCTCTCCCCCTGTCTTTCCACAGGCGCTGAACTTCTTGCTATGTATGTATTCATCTCTTCCACATCACTGTCACACAGCAGAGTCTATCCCTCACACCCATCTGAAACCTAACATGGTAAGTATATGACGCCAAACAGGGAGTATAATAAAAACTCCCCATCTCAGACTGATGTCAAAGACCTCTAGTAGAAGGAATGGAAGATCAAATGAATAACAAACATCAAATGAATAAGAAACATCAAATGAATAACAAACTCTTTAAAGTCCATCCAAACCTTGAAGAGGTTTTACTTTGGTCAGTGAAGAGGAGACAGTTTCGTGCTGATTGTACAAAGGCTGCTTTTCTTACACCCGTTTGTGTCTCTTCAGAGACAGAGAAGCTCCTTGATGCCTTCCCTGCCATGTACTACTCACTACAGAAGTTCACACAGCGTGCTGGGATTTACATGAAGTCAGACATAAACACTTTAAAGCAGGCTCCATGAAAAGTTTGTTCAGAGATGTCCCACCTGAAATGGTTTTTGACTTCCTGAAAGAGATCAACTTTTTTCATCTAAGATTTATGGAAGAAAGATTTTAAAGCAGTTTCAGATTGTTTTCAGAAAATTTGTTTTTATAAATTTTGTGCACTGTTATATGAATTTCTCTTTTTATTTAAAATGTGTATGTAGAGAGTGACTGTGATGAGATAGCGGCCCTTTGAGGTTGGCTGGTGTCTATGTAGAGAGTGACTGTGATAAGATTGGCTGGTGTCTATGTAGAGAGTGACTGTGATGAGATAGGCTGGTGTCTATGTAGAGAGTGACTGATGAGATAGCGGCCCTTTGAGGTTGGCTGGTTACAGTGTAGAGAGTGACTGTGATGAGATAGCGGCCCTTTGAGCTTGGCTGGTGTCTATATAGAGAGTGACTGATGAGATAGCGGCCCTTTGAGGTCGGCTGGTGTCTATGTAGAGAGTGACTGTGATGAGATAGTGGCCCTTTGAGCTTGGCTGGTGTCTATATAGAGAGTGACTGATGAGATAGTGGCCCTTTGAGGTCGGCTGGTGTCTATGTAGAGAGTGACTGTGATGAGGTAGTGGCCCTTTGAGGTCAGCTGGTGTCTATGTAGAGAGTGACTGTGATGAGATAGCGGCCCTTTGAGGTCAGCTGGTGTCTATATAGAGAGTGACTGTGATGAGGTAGTGGCCCTTTGAGGTCAGCTGGTGTCTATGTAGAGAGTGACGTGATGAGGTAGTGGCCCTTTGAGGTCAGCTGGTGTCTATGTAGAGAGTGACTGAGATAGCGGCCCTTTGAGGTTGGCTGGTGTCTATGTAGAGAGTGACTGTGATGAGATAGTGGCCCTTTGAGGTTGGCTGGTGTCTATGTAGAGAGTGACTGATGAGATAGTGGCCCTTTGAGGTCAGCTGGTGTCTATGTAGAGAGTGACTGATGAGATAGCGGCCCTTTGAGGTCGGCTGGTGTCTATGTAGAGAGTGACTGTGATGAGATAGTGGCCCTTTGAGGTTGGCTGGTGTCTATGTAGAGAGTGACTGATGAGATAGTGGCCCTTTGAGGTCAGCTGGTGTCTATGTAGAGAGTGACTGATGAGATAGCGGCCCTTTGAGGTCGGCTGGTGTCTATGTAGAGAGTGACTGATGAGATAGTGGCCCTTTGAGGTCAGCTGGTGTCTATGTAGAGAGTGACTGATGAGATAGCGGCCCTTTGAAGTCGGCTGGGCTGGAAACAACATGAACTGAACACAGCAACACTTTGCTCTGCATTACTGGTGACTGAATAGATCCAGCACACTCCCCCCCCCCCCTCACCCCCTGTACCTTCCCTGCCCCTGTTGTCTCCACCATCATTTTCCTTCCTTTCTGTCTTTCCCTCTTTCCATGCTTTTTGTCGTTTTCTGTTTCTCAGTTATTTCTTCTCAAATTCTCTACTTTTTTTTTTTTTTTTACCAAGTCATTTACCTTCTGACTGGCATTTGCTTTGGGCACTTTTTATGTCTGGTGAATTTTTATGTTGATATCTGAAGAAGACATTTGCGGGAAATTCAGTTCTGCTTGGTAATGTGCATTATACTAGGATTGCTTTGCAGTTTTGTAATTTGTTCATTTCTATTGCATAGTTTGTTTAGAAAATCCTGAATTCAGACATTTCTTTTTCTCATACTTACGGAAAAGGTAAGAGCCTTTATCCTGCCCAGCGCCAGCAATGCTGTACCCCATCATATGTACGGAAAAGGTAAGGGCCTGTACCCTTCCCAGTCCCAGCAATGCTGTACCCCATCATACGTACGGAAAAGGTAAGGGCCTTTATCCTACCCAGCGCCAGCAATGCTGTACATATGGAAAAGGTAAGGACCTTTACCCTTCCCAGCGCCAGCAATGCTGTACCCCATCATACATATGGAAAGGGTAAGGGCCTTTATCCTATCCAGTGCCAGCAATGCTGTGCCCGAGCAGGATCCCCTCAAATTTGTTGAGTAGAGAAGGGAGGTAAATGTGTACCTCCGGTCACCTCCACTGGAGTCCACAGTGGTCTGTCTTGACAAGACAGGTCACTTCTGACTGGTGAGCGCTTCACTCCATTTCCGCGTTTTCCCTGAGCTAGCAAACAGGCTTCTTGATTCTGTGTCACGCTATAAGCTAATCATTGTTTCTGAATATTATCTTCATTTGCACTGCCTTCACAAGGCTGCTTGTGTTGTGAAATTTCCCTAAATGATGTCTGCTACGACCTTTTTATGCGTTTATTGCCTAGCCATTGCCAGGTGTCTTACTTATTAATATGATTATGATTATTATAATCATTATTGTTTGTGTTAACACCTTTACTAATGTCATATCATCTTCATTATTTCAGTCATCATGATTTTGATTATTGTTATTTTTGTATTCAGTTAACATTTTTCTTTTGTCACTGACCAGATGATGTAAAGATGTGGGCAGAGTGGTGAACTGTAGATGCTGTGTGCTGTGTCAGGCTGGCTTTACGTAATGTGGGACAACGGCGTGCACAACGCCTACCGTTACAGTGAGGAAGGTCGTGACGTGGAGCGCACAGACACAGACCCCAGGATTCTGCTGCCGTCACAGGTCATTGAGATCGGCGTGATAGTGAAACGAGGTAGGTACATGTAGAGACATGGTACATGCTTTCAGGACTGCTAGATATGGTACTTTTTTGGGGTTTTTTTGCAACATGGTGCATGTTTTCTGATTGTAGAGACATGGTATAGATTTCTTTATATTGAAATATTTGTTTTCTGTGTTTTCAAACACATTGTTTGGGGATGTGGTTTCTGTGTTTTGAGACAATATGTTAGTAGTATAATACATGGTATGTTTCCTATATTTTTAGTAGATGTTTTGAGACATATCCTGGGTGTGTGTGTTGATGCGTTTTCATTCAGACATATCCTCGATGTGTTAGTTGATGTGTTTTCATTCAGACATATCCTGGGTGTGTGTGTTGATGTGTTTTCATTCAGACATATCCTGGGTGTGTGTGTTGATGTGTTTTCATTCAGACATATCCTCAGTGTGTATGTTGATGTGTTTTCATTCAGACATATCCTGGGTGTGTGTGTTGATGTGTTTTCATTCAGACATATCCTGGGTGTGTGTGTTGATGTGTTTTCATTCAGACATATCCTGGGTGTGTGTGTTGATGTGTTTTCATTCAGACATATCCTGGGTGTGTGTGTTGATGTGTTTTCATTCAGACATATCCTCAGTGTGTATGTTGATGTGTTTTCATTCAGACATATCCTGGGTGTGTGTGTTGATGTGTTTTCATTCGTTGGTCAACAGGAGAAGACTGGAAGTCGGGGGAGGAGGATGGGAACGGAACAGGCATTGTCATTCGCACACGCAAGGACGGCAAAGTGAAAGTGAGAAATGCTGTTCACTTTCCTATGGTAGAGGCTGTGTGAAAATGCTAGTTATATTATTAGGTGCTTGGAGGAATTGTGGTGTATGTAGATGCAAGGTAGAAGGCAATGATTAGCGCACAGGTACCATGTCAAAGGAATGGTTGTGGTGTGTGTAGAAACAAGGTAGAAGGCAATGATTAGGGCATGCGTATCACATCAAAGGAATGGTTGTGGTGTGTGTAGAAACAAGGTAGAAGGCAATGATTAGGGCATGCGTATCACATCAAAGGAATGGTTGTGGTGTGTGTAGAAACAAGGTAGAAGGCAATGATTAGCGCACAGGTACCATGTCAAAGGAATGGTTGTGGTGTGTGTAGAAACAAGGTAGAAGGCAATGATTAGCGCACAGGTACCATGTCAAAGGAATGGTTGTGGTGTGTGTAGAAACAAGGTAGAAGGCAATGATTAGGGCATGCGTATCACATCAAAGGAATGGTTGTGGTGTGTGTAGAAACAAGGTAGAAGGCAATGATTAGCGCACAGGTACCATGTCAAAGGAATGGTTGTGGTGTGTGTAGAAACAAGGTAGAAGGCAATGATTAGCGCACAGGTACCATGTCAAAGGAATGGTTGTGGTGTGTGTAGAAACAAGGTAGAAGGCAATGATGAGCGCACAGGTACCATGTCAAAGGAATGGTTGTGGTGTGTGTAGAAAACAAGGTAGAAGGCAATGAATTAGCGCAACAGGTACCATGTCAAAGGAATGGTTGTGGTGTGTGTAGAAACAAGGTAGAAGGCAATGATTAGCGCACAGGTACCATGTCAAAGGAATGGTTGTGGTGTGTGTAGAAACAAGGTAGAAGGCAATGGTTAGCGCACAGATACCATGTCAAAGGAATGGTTTGTGGTGTTGTAGAAACAAGGTAGAAGGCAATGATTAGGGCATGCGTATCACATCAAAGGAATTGTGGTGTAGGTAGATATTAGGTAGAAACTAAATTCAGGGCACAGGTACCATGTCAAAGGCCAAGGAATTAGGAATGCAAGAGAAGTTAATTGATTTGATTGATTGATTGGTTGATTTATAGTCTTTATACCCAAGGGCAGCATGTAAGCAAGTAGATGCTTCTTTCATATGGTCCTTGTCCTTTCAGCAAAGAGGATACAAAGAAAGAACTCAGAGAGAGGGGGGTTGTGGGGACAAAGAAAGAGAGAGAGAGGAGTGGGGGGGGGGAGACAGAAAGAGAAAGTGGAAGTGAGAGACGGGGATGGAGACGAAAACAGATAGAGACAGATGGAGAGAGAGCATTCTTTTTACTTCTCAAAAATAAATATGCCTGGGTTACATAACATGTTTAATCACAGAAGGTTTTGTAGGAAAAGAACGCTTATCTTCATATTTCCTCATGATAATGTATCTGTGCTGTGCAAGTGTGGTAATTTAGGTTATCTTCTTATTGTATTATAATAACATGTCTGTGCAGATGTGGTAATTTAGATTTTCTTCTGATTGCGTGATGATGTGATAAGTGTGCAAATGTGGTAATTTAAATTTTCTTCTGATTGTATGAAGATGACATCACTGTGCAGATGTTGTAATTCAGATTTTCCTCAGATTGTTTGGTGATGACATCACTGTGCAGGTTCGCTGGGAAAACGGCCACATTGGAAAATACAAGTTTGGAACACATGACCTGAAGGAAGTGGCCGTCGTTGAGTGAGTGACCTGTGCACTGTGACTGACTGACTGTGCTAGTTTACATTGTGTGAGTGACGTGTGCACTGTACATGAAAGACTGTGCTAGTTTACATTGTGTGAGCGACGTGCACACTGTACATGACTGACTGTGCTAGTTTACATTGTGTGAGTGACGTGTGCACTGTACATGACTGACTGTGCTAGTTTACATTGTGTGAGTGATGTGTGCACTGTACATGACTGACTGTGCTAGTTTACATTGTGTGAGTGATGTGTGCACTGTACATGACTGTGCTAGTTTACATTGTGTGAGTGATGTGTGCACTGTACATGACTGTGCTAGTTTACATTGTGTGAGTGACATGTGCACTGTACATGACCGACTGTGCTAGTTTACATTGTGTGAGTGACATGTGCACTGTACATGACTGACTGTGCTAGTTTACATTGTGTGAGTGATGTGTGCACTGACATGACTGACTGTGCTAGTTTACATTGTGTGAGTGATGTGTGCACTGTAACATGACTGTGCTAGTTTACATTGTGTGAGTCACATGTGCACTGTGACTGACTGACTGTGCTAGTTTACATTGTGTGAGTGACATGTGCACTGTACATGACTGTGCTAGTTTACATTGTGTGAGTGACGTGTGCACTGTACATGACTGAATGTTCTAGTTTACATTGTGTGAGTGACGTGCACTGTACATGACTGACTGTGCTAGTTTACATTGTGTGAGTGACATGTACAGTGTACATGACTGACTGAGCTAGTTTACATTGTGGATGGATTGTTGGGTTGGTCTAACATCTCTTGGTGAAACAAGATAACAGAACAAATGGTGCCCCAACTTCTTGATGACATAGGGCAAAATGTTGCCCCAACTTCTTGATGACATAGGGCAAAATGTTGCCCCAACTTCTATATGAGATAGAGCAAAATGGGACCCAACTTCTGGATGACGTAAAGCAAAATGTTGCCCCAACTTCTTGATGACATAGGGCAAAATGTTGCCCCAACTTCTTGATGACATAGGGCAAAATGTTGCCCCAACTTCTTGATGACATAGGGCAAAATGTTGCCCCAACTTCTGGATGACATAGGGCAAAATGTTGCCCCAACTTCTGGATGACATAGGGCAAAATGTTGCCCCAACTTCTGGATGACATAGGGCAAAATGTTGCCCCAACTTCTGGATGACATAGGGCAAAATGTTGCCCCAACTTCTGGATGACATAGGGCAAAATGTTGCCCCAACTTCTTGATGACATAGGGCAAAATGTTGCCCCAACTTCTGGATGACATAGGGCAAAATGTTGCCCTAACTTCTTGATGACATAGGGCAAAATGTTGCCCTAACTTCTTGATAACATAGGGTAAAATGTTGCCCTAACTTCTGGATGACATAGGGCAAAATGTTGCCCCAACTTCTCTTATGACATAGGGTAAAATGTTGCCCTAACTTCTGGATGACATAGGGCAAAATGTTGCCCCAACTTCTTGATGACATAGGGCAAAATGTTGCCCTAACTTCTGGATGACAGGGCAAAATGTTGCCCCAACTTCTTGATGACATAGGGCAAAATGTTGCCCCAACTTCTGGATGACATAGGGCAAAATGTTGCCCCAACTTCTTGATGACATAGGGCAAAATGTTGCCCTAACTTCTGGATGACATAGGGCAAAATGTTGCCCCAACTTCTATATGAGATAGAGCAAAATGGGACCCAACTTCTGGATGACGTAAAGCAAAATGTTGCCCCAACTTCTTGATGACATAGGGTAAAATGTTGCCCTAACTTCTAGATGACATAGGGCAAAATGTTGCCCAACGTCTGGATGACATAAAGCAAAATGTTGCCCCAACATCTTGACGACATAGGGCAAAATGTTGCCCCAACTTCTGGATGATATAAAGCAAAATGCTGCCCCAACTTCTTGACGACATAGGGCAAAATGTTGCCCCAACTTCCGGATGACATGGAGCAAAATGTTGTCCCATGTTTTGATGACATGGGGCAAAATGTTGCCCAAACTTTTTGATGAGTTGGAGCATAAAGTTGTCCCAACTTTTTGATGACATAGAGCAAAATGTTGCTTCAACTCTTTGATGACATCAAGCAAAAAGTTCCCTACATCTTGATGTAGTCAGACAAAGCTATTAAACACATCTTGATGAAGTCAGACAAAAGTATTAACATACCTCGATGATGTCAAAGCAATTAAACACATCTTGTGGTGATTGTGCAAAATGTTGAAACATGTATAGATGATATTGGGCAAAACAATGAAACCCATCCTAGTGGTAATGGATAAATCCAGCAATCGTGGTAGCCAGCAATTGCTTGTTGAAGTTTATTTGCAAATTTAGAATACTGAAATTGCTTTTGCAGTGCTGGTCCCAGGGACCAGTTTATTTAGCTGGGGAGCTGAAGAAGCACAGAGGTTGCATCCGAATGACAAAATCTAAACATTCATTTTGAAGTAGTGCATGCGCCATGGTAAAATACAGTTTCCAATCCATTGTTTTGTGTGTATTGGCATCAGTTCCTGATCAGTACATGGCATCACATGAAGCCTGTCATAGTCTTTTGGTTCTGACAGTGGGTCAAAGACCTTGTTCTTCATTCTCCCTCCACCCAGCCATCTTTGAATCTCTTGTGACCGCATATCTGACTGTGATACCTGTAGGAAAAACCAGTAGAAATCAATCTTTTCCTCTTCAACAAATGATTGAAACCAGACTCTGACAGTGTGGAAAATACATGAAGTATAAATCTCCCGTCCACCTGAGTGGATCTAGATAAAATATACGCCTGTTGTGGAGCCTGGTTTCAGTGTCTTTTGTCTTCTGTGATGTGTCCACAGTCAGTATGTTGATGATTACGGCACCAGACTGACACAGTACCCACATCATATGTTGTCACTGGTCGTGGTTTCTCTGGGACTGGTTCTGACACTGGTGTTGGATTGACAGTGCAGGGGGTCAGTGTTGGGACCAGTCTGCAGATTCCTAGTGCTGTCACAAACAATGAAATGCATCACAGTGATATTGGGTCAGTGTTGGGACCAGTCTGCAAATTCCTAGCGCTGTCACAAAATGAAACGCATCTCAGTGATATTGGGTCAGTGTTGGGACCAGTCTGCAAATTCCTAGCACTGTCACAAACAATGAAACGCATCTCAGTGACACTGGGTCAGTGTTGGGACCAGTCTGCAAATTCCTAGCGCTGTCACAAAATGAAACGCATCTCAGTGACATTGGGTCAGTGTTGGGACCAGTCTGCAAATTCCTAGCGCTGTCACAAACAATGAAACGCATCTCAGTGACATTGGGTCAGTGTTGGGACCAGTCTGCAAATTCCTAGCGCTTTCACAAACAATGAAACGCATCTCAGTGACATTGGGTCAGTGTTGGGACCAGTCTGCAAATTCCTAGCATTGTCACAAAATGAAACGCATCTCAGTGACATTGGGTCAGTGTTGGGACCAGTCTGCAAATTCCTAGCGCTATCACAAACAATGAAACACATCTCAGTAATATTGGTTCAGTGTTGGGACCAGTCTACAGATTTCTAGCGCTATCACCACATAAAACAGTGAAACACATCTCAGTGATATTGGGTCAGTGTTGGGACCAGACTGCAGATTTCTAGCGCTATCACCACATAAAACAGTGAAACACATCTCAGTGATATTCGGTCAGTGTTCAGACCGGTTTGCAGATTTCTAGCGCTATCACCACATAAAACAATGAAACGCATCTCAGTGATATTGAGTCAGTGTTGGGACCAGTCTGCAGATTCCTAGCACTATCACTGCATAAAACAATGAAACGCATCTCAGTGATATTGAGTCAGTGTTGGGACCAGTCTGCAGATTCCTAGCACTATCACTGCATAAAACAATGAAATGCATCTCAGTGATATTAGGTCAGTGTCCTAGCACTAATACCGCACAAAACAATGAAATGCATCTCAGTGATATTAGGTCAGTGTCCTAGCACTAATACCGCACAAAACAATGAAATGCATCTCAGTGATATTGGGTCAGTGTCCTAGCACTATTACCACATAAAACAATGAAACGCATCTCAGTGATATTGAGTCAGTGTTGGGACCAATCTGCAGATTCCTAGCACTATCACCGCATAAAACAATGAAACACATCTCAGTGATATTGGGTCAGTGTCTAGCACTATTACCACATAAAACAGTGAAACGCATCTCAGTGATATTGGGTCAGTGTCTAGCACTATTACCACATAAAACAATGAAACGCATCTCAGTGATATTGGGTCAGTGTCTAGCACTATCACCGCATATAACAGTGAAACACATCTCAGTGATATTGGGTCAGTGTCTAGCACTATTACCACATAAAACAATGAAACGCATCTCAGTGATATTGGGTCAGTGTCTAGCACTATTACCACATAAAACAGTGAAACGCATCTCAAAGATATTGGGTCAGTGTCTAGCACTATTACCACATAAAACAGTGAAACGCATCTCAAAGATATTGGGTCAGTGTCTAGCACTATTACCACATAAAACAGTGAAACGCATCTCAAAGATATTGGGTCAGTGTCTAGCACTATTACCACATAAAACAGTGAAACGCATCTCAAAGATATTGGGTCAGTGTTGGGACCAGTCTGTAAATTCCTAGCACTATCACCGCATTATTATTATTATTATTATTATTATTATTATTATTATTATGAACATTTATGACGCCTAATCAATTGAATGCCCTAGGCGTTTACAATATCACAACAGACATCAAATCACACAATATATAACAATCATACATGAGAAAAAGGCATCAAAATCCAAAGCAAGGACACAAACTCACAAGCATGCATACACGCAAACACACACTCACACAGACACGAACGCACACAAAGCAGACACTCGCATCACACATTGCAAACGTCGGGTCACAGGGAAGACGAAGTTACCTAGGAAACAGATGAGTTTTGAGAAGGCGCTTGAATGTGGGCAGTGAGGGTGAGTATCTGAGAGAGCGAGGCAATTGATTCCAGGTAGTTGGAGCTTGATAGGCAAAGGAACGTTGACCAAAGGTTTTAGTGCGAACAGTGGGGATACTGTAGATACGAGTGTCACATGAGGAACGTAAAGCTCGAGATGGGGTGTAAAGATGTAACAGGTGGGTGAGATACTCAGGACAGGAAGACTCGATAGATTTGAAGCAGAGAGAGGCAATCTTGTAGGATATTCTTAGCTGAACAGGGAGCCAGTGGAGACAGCGGAGCAATGGGGTAACATGGTTATATTTAGAAGTGCGGAAGATGAGACGGGCAGCATGATTCTGAACTCTTTGAAGTTTGTTGATGAGATGAGAGGGAGAGCCAGACAAAAGAGCGTTACAGTAATCCAGGCGGGATAGAACAAATGCGCAGACAAGAGCTTTTGTTGTGTTTTCTGAGAGAAGATGGCGAATAGAAGCAATTCGGCGGAGTTCAAGAAAGCAAGTGCGACAGACATTGCTGACATGCTGTTGGAAGGACAGGGTTTGATCAAGAGTTACACCGAGGTTGCGGGCAGAATGAGAGAGAGTGATAGGTGAATCAACAAGTTTGATGGAAGTCGGAACAGAAGGGTGGTTTTGAAGTTTTGGTGGGGTGATCAGGATCAGTTCAGACTTATCTTCATTTAGTTTTAGTTTGTTTCGGGTCATCCAGTCCTTAAGGTTGGCTACACAAGACTGGGTGTTTTGGATCATGAGAGGAAGGTCAGAGAGAGGCCCAGAGACATACAGCTGATTGTCATCAGAGAAGGAATGATGCTGAAGTAGGTGTTCTTGGACGATAGAAGAGACAGGATAAGAGTAGAGAATGAAGAGTAGAGGGCCCAAGACAGATCCTTGTGGCACGCCGTAGGACAGACAAGAGGGATTAGAAGAAAGGCCGTTGACAGAAACTACTTGTTGACGATCAGTGATGTAGGAGACCAACTCAAGACTGTGTCATCAAGCCCAAAAGAGTGATGTAGGCGGGAAATGAGGATAGAGTGGTCAATAGTGTCAAAGGCAGCAGATAGGTCCAAGAGAGTCAAAAGTGATACATTGTTACAGTCAAGGGCAGTCAGAATGTCGTTACAGATTTTGAGAAGAGCAGTCTCAGTACTATGTCCAGAGCGGTAAGCAGACTGAAGGGGATAGACAAGGCTGTTGGAATGAAGGTGGTCTAACAGTTGGTCAAGAACAACTTTCTCTAAAATTTTTGAAAGAAACGGAAGATTTGACACAGGTCTGTAGTTTTTCAAATTGTCAGGGTCAAGAGTAGTCTTTTTCAAAAGAGGTCTTACAATTGCAGATTTGAAAGAAGAAGGAAAGAAGCCAGTTGAGAGGGAGTGGTTGATGATGATGGTAATATGAGGGAGTAGAGTGTCAAGGCAATGGGTGAGGAAAGAAGCTGGTAGTGGGTCAAGTTCACAGGTTTTAATGCCAGATTTCATGATGATGATCATATAACAGTGAAACGCATCTCAGTGCTTGCGGGCAAACGATGAATGACATCTCGATATTGGATTAGATATGAACCACCTCTCGATGATATTTGATTAAGCAATTAAATAATTATATCCACTGCACTCCTTTCTCAGTGCCATGGGGCTTTGACAGTGACACTGACCACCACATGCTCCATATTTCATCCATCCTTGTTTAGACGCAGATTATAGTCAGAACCAGAAAATGAAAAAAACAACAACAACAGGACATCCAGAGGAGGATGGTTCAGAAATGGAGAATGAGGAGATTAGGTTTAAATGAGAGATGTTCCAAAAACAAACCATGAAAATGAAAGCTCATTAAGTCAGCTGGCCTGTTGTAATGATATGAGTTCAGATCACATGGGGAAGCGTTGTGTGTATTTTCCTGATGGGTGGAATTGTCTTGCTGGCCAGTATCACTCTGTTTTGGATGTCCTCTCACCTGGCAAAGTTTCCTGAATTTTCAGACTGATTTTCAAAAACACTTGAAAAACTGAAATGCTGTTTAAAAAATTGAAGTAAAGAAAATTGTCAAACAAGGTATACAAGACCAAATCACACTGCTTTTGTGTGTGTGTAAAAATCTGGTGCTGCAGGATTATTATGTGTCTGTCCTGTTTGTGTGCCAGTGACAGACCAGTGTGGTCACACCCACATTGCTGTAACTGTGCACATCCATGCCATTGTTTCACCCTAATTGGGTCATCCGAGTCGCTGTGGCCTATGCTGGAGTGGACTTCACTTACATGTATATGCTGTGCACTAATGTCTGAGTTGTCTTTCTTTAAGCAGCCATCTGGCACATTCAGGCTGAATGTACTATCACTATTATAGTCCTGTTTTGGGGGTTTTTTTTGGCCATTACACCACACAGAAAATTAAAAGAATCCTTCGTCATTTTGAAGGCAGTGTAAAAGACAGAGCTGGAATTGAAGTTAACTGCTCAACCCTCCAGAGGAGACACAGCACTGTTGCTCAGTGCACATGGTACAGAGGAGGCACAGCACTGTTGGTCGGTCCACATGGTACAGACACAGCACTGTTGCTCGTTCCACATGGCACAGAGGAGACACAGCACTGTTGCTCGGTCCACATGGTACAGAGGAGACACAGCACTGTTGGTCAGTCCACATGGTACAGACACAGCACTGTTGGTCAGTCCACATGGTACAGACACAGCACTGTTGCTCAGTCCACTTGGTACAGACACAGCACTGTTGGTCGGTCCACATGGTACAGACACCGCACTGTTGCTCAGTCCACATGGTACAGACACAACACTGTTGGTCAGTCCACATGGTACAGACACAGCACTGTAGGTCAGTCCACATGGTACAGACACAACACTGTTGCTCAGTCCACATGGTACAGAGGAGACACAGCACTGTTGGTCAGTCCACATGGTACAGAGGAGACACAACACTGTTGCTCAGTCCACATGGTACAGAGGAGACACAGCATTGTTGGTCAGTCCACATGGTACAGAGGAGACACAGCACTGTTGGTCAGTCCACATGGTACAGATACAACACTGTTGGTCAGTCCACATGGTACAGAGGAGACACAGCACTGTTGGTCAGTCACATGGTCAGAAACACACACTGTTGGTAGTCCACATGTACAGAGGAGACACAGCACTGTTGGTCAGTCCACATGGTACAGAGGAGACACAGCACTGTTGGTCAGTCCACATGGTACAGAGGAGACACAGCACTGTTGGTCAGTCCACATGGTACAGAGAGACACAGCACTGTTGGTCAGTCCACATGGTACAGACACAGCACTGTTGGTCAGTCCACATGGTACAGACACAGCACTGTTGGTCAGTCCACATGGTACAGAGGGACACAGCACTGTTGGTCAGTCCACATGGTACAGAGGAGACACAGCACTGTTGGTCAGTCCACATGGTACAGAGGAGACACAGCACTGTTGGTCAGTCCACATGGTACAGAGGAGACACAGCACTGTGGTCAGTCACATGGTACAGGGAGACCAGCACTGTGGTCATCCACATGGTACAGACACAGCACTGTTGGTCTGTCCACATGGTACAGAGGAGACACAGCACTGTTGGTCAGTCCACATGGTACAGAGGAGACACAGCACTGTTGGTCAGTCCACATGGTACAGAGGAGACAGCACTGTTGGTCAGTCCACATGGTACAGAGGAGACACAGCACTGTTGGTCAGTCCACATGGTACAGAGGAGACACAGCACTGTTGGTCAGTCCACATGGTACAGACACAGCACTGTTGGTCAGTCCACATGGTACAGAGGAGACACAGCACTGTTGGTCAGTCCACATGGTACAGACACAGCACTGTTGGTCAGTCCACATGGTACAGAGGAGACATAGCGCTGTTGCTCAGTCCACATGGTACAGAGGAGACACAGCAGTGTTGCTCAGTCCACATGGTACAAACAGAAAGTTACTTGGAGTTTGGTGGCACACTGTTGTGGATTTGTAGATGTAGAGTTATGCATTTAGAGTGGTGAATGTAGACTGGTGGCTCCTCTCTGTGATGCTAATGACGGTGGTGGTGTTCTGTGCTGCAGGCTCTGTGATGCTAATGACAGTGGTGGTGTTCTGTACTGCAGGGAGTGTTTGCCGCGACAACAGGCGGTAGGAGGAGGCCAGACTGCCCATGAAGCCGAGCTGGGAGCAACTGGAGGCTACGACCCAGAGAAAGGTAGACAGTGTGTGTAATGGATTGCTCACAGTGTCTTTGCAGAGAAAGGTAGACAGTGTGTGTAGCGGATTGCTCACAGCGTCTTTGCAGAGAAAGGTAGACACAGTGTGTGTAGTGGCATTGCTCATAGTGTCAATGCAGAGAAAGGTAGACAGTGTGTGTAGCGGATTGCTCACAGTGTTTTTGCAGAGAAAGATAGACAGTGTGTGTAGTGGATTGCTCACAGTGTCTTTGCAGAGAAAGGTAGACAGTGTGTGTAGTGGATTGCTCACAGTGTCTTTGCAGAGAAAGGTAGACAGTGTGTGTAGCAGATTGCTCACAGCGTCTTTGCAGAGAAAGGTAGACACAGTGTGTGTAGTGGCATTAGTCACAGCGTCTTTGCAGAGAAAGGTAGACAGTGTGTGTAGCGGATTGCTGACAGCATCTTTGCAGAGAAAGTAGACTGTGTGTGTAGTGGCACTGCTCATAGTGTCTTTGCAGAGAAAGATAGACAGTGTGTGTAATGGCATTGCTCATAGTGTCTTTGCAGAGAAAGATAGACACAGTATGTGTAGTGGCATTGGTCACAGTGTCTTTGCAGAGAAAGGTAGACACAGTGTGTGTAGTGGATTGCTCAGTGTCTTTGCAGAGAAAGGTAGACAGTGTGTGTAGTGGCATTGCTCATAGTGTCTTTGCAGAGAAAGGTAGACACAGTGTGTGTAGTGGCATTGGTCACAGTGTCTTTGCAGAGAAAGGTAGACAGTGTGTGTAATGGCATTGGTCACAGTGTCTTTGCAGAGAAAGATAGACAGTGTGTGTAATGGCATTGGTTACAGTGTCTTTGCAGAAAAAGGTAGACACAGTGTGTGTAGTGGCATTGGTCACAGTGTCTTTGCAGAGAAAGGTAGACACAGAGTGTGTAGTGGATTGCTCACAGTGTCTTTGCAGAGAAAGGTAGACACAGAGTGTGTAGTGGATTGCTCACAGTGTCTTTGCAGAGAAAGGTAGACACAGTATGTGTAGTGGCATTGGTCACAGTGTCTTTGCAGAAAAAAGTAGACACAGAGTGTGTAGTGGCATTGGTCACAGTGTCTTTGCAGAGAAAGGTAGACACAGAGTGTGTAGTGGCATTGGTCAGTGTCTTTGCAGAGAAAGGTAGACAGTGTGTGCAATGGCATTGGTCACAGTGTCTTTGCGAGAAAGGTAGACAGTGTGTGTAGTGGCATTGGTCACGGTGTCTTTGCAGAGAAAGGTAGACACAGTGTGTGTAGTGGCATTGGTCACAGTGTCTTTGCAGAGAAAGGTAGACACAGTGTGTGTTGTGGCATTGCTCACAGTGTCTTTGCAGAGAAAGGTAGACAGTGTGTGTAGCAGATTGCTCACAGTGTCTTTGCAGAGAAAGGTAGACACAGAGTGTGTAGTGGATTTCTCACAGTGTCTTTGCAGAAAAAGGTAGACACAGTGTGTGTAGTGGCATTGGTCACAGTGTCTTTGCAGAGCAAGGTAGACAGTGTGTGTAGTGGATTGCTCACAGTGTCTTTGCAGAGATAGGTAGACAGTGTGTGTAGTGGATTGCTCACAGTGTCTTTGCAGAGAAAGGTAGACAGTGTGTGTAGTGGCATTGGTCACAGTGTCTTTGCAGAAAAAGGTAGACAGTGTGTGTAATGGCATTGGTCATAGTGTCTTTGCAGAGAAAGGTAGACAATGTGTGTAGTGGATTGCTCACAGTGTCTTTGCAGAGAAAGGTAGTGGCATTGCTCACAGTGTCTTTGCAGAGAGAAGTAGACACTGTGTGTAGTGGCATTGCTCACAGTCTCAACTGCCAACAACCAACACAACAGTACCCTCAATTTTCACATGGAGATGTTGGTATACAAGTCTTTTTGTTGCTGGCACTCGCGCCTGGATGAAAACACATGGACATGCAAACATGCACATACTCATACAGACACAAACACATGCACAAACACATACCCCCCCCCCCCCACACACACACACACATGCATACACACACACACACACATGCATACACACACACACACACACACACACACACACACCAGTAGAAAAATGAAGCTGGCTGGTGACATGCATGTTCAATTGTTTGCAAGATGAACACAGAGGAGAATAGTCTGTAGACCTGACTTCAGCTTACACAGAATGCATGCTGTTCCAAAGGTTGCAAGGCAGTAGAGTAAAGGTGGGGAACCAGCGCAGAAGACAGAATGTATAGTCTGTGTCTTCATGGAGGGCATGTATAGTCTGTGTCTTCATCGAGGGCATGTATAGTCTGTGTCTTCATGGAGGGCGTGTATAGTCTGTTTCTTCATGGAGGGCATGCATAGTCTGTTTCTTCATGGAGGGCATGCATAGTCTGTTTCTTCATGGAGGGCATGCATAGTCTGTTTCTTCATGGAGGGCATGTATAGTCTGCTTCTTCATGGAGGGCATGTATAGTCTGTTTCTTCATGGAGGGCATGCATAGTCTGTTTTCATGGAGGGCATGTATAGTCTGTTCATGGAGGGCATGCATAGTCTGCTTCTTCATGGAGGGCATGCATAGTGTGTTTCTTCATGGAGGGCATGCATAGTCTGTTCTTTCATGGAGGGCATGCATAGTCTGTTTCTTCATGGAGGGCATGCATAGTCTGCTTCTTCATGGAGGGCATGTATAGTCTGTTTCTTCATGGAGGGCATGTTGTAGTCTGTTTCTTCATGGAGGGCATGCATAGTCTGTTTCTTCATGGAGGGCATGTATAGTCTGTTCATGGAGGGCATGCATAGTCTGCTTCTTCATGGAGGGTGTCTGCAGTCTATTTCTTCATGGAGGGCATGTATTGTCTGTTTTGTCATGGAGGGCATGTATAGTCTGTTTCTTCATGGAGGGTATGTATTGTCAGTTTCTTCATGGAGGGCATGCATAGTCTGTTTCTTCATGGAGGGCATGCATAGTCTGTTTCTTCATGGAGGGCATGTATAGTCTGTTTCTTCATGGAGGGCATGCATAGTCTGTTTCTTCATGGAGGGCATGTATAGTCTGTTTCTTCATGGAGGGCATGCATAGTCTGTTTCTTCATGGAGGGCATGCATAGTCTGTTTCTCCATGGAGGGCATGTATAGCCTGTTTCTTCATGGAGGGCATGCATAGTCGTTTCTTCATGGAGGGGCATGTATAGCCTGTTTCTTCATGGAGGGCAGGGAAGACCCCAATGACCATCATGAAAGCTGAAGGAGACAAGCATGAAATGGTGTGAGTGGCAGGGTTAGTCTGTTGTCTATATGGGGGTCAGAGTGCGAAGGCCACAGCAGCAGACCGTGAGTGGCCATGTTGTGCCCAGGTCAAACAAACTGGCCAGTGGTACTGTCGGCTATGTGGGGGTCAGAGTGCGAAGGCCACAGCAGCAGACCGTGGGTGGCCATGTTGTGCCCAGGTCAAACAAACTGGCCAGTGGTACTGTCGGCTATGTGGGGGTCAGAGTGCGAAGGCCACAGCAGCAGACCGTGGGTGGCCATGTTGTGCCCAGGTCATACAAACTGGCCAGTGGTACTGTCGGCTATGTGGGGGTCAGAGTGCGAAGGCCACAGCAGCAGACCGTGGGCGGCCATGTTGTGCCCAGGTCATACAAACTGGCCAGTGGTACTGTCGGCTATGTGGGGGTCAGAGTGCGAAGGCCACAGCAGCAGACCGTGGGCGGCCATGTTGTGCCCAAGTCATACAAACTGGCTGTAAAAATGAAGTGATTGGAGACATTTTCCCATGGTGGTATTTGGGCCGTTGATGACATTGGAAACATTTTCCCACGGTGGTGTTTGGGCCATTGATGGCATTGGAGATGTTTTCCCATGGTGGTATTTGGGCCGTTGATGGCATTGAAGACATTTTACCACAGTCGTATTTGGGCCCTTGATGGCATTGGAGACATTTTGTTTTGGTCGTATTTGGGCTGTTGATGGCATTGAAGACATTTTTCCATGGTGGTATTTGGGCCGTTGATGGCATTGAAGACATTTTACCACGGTCATATTTGGGCCGTTGATGGCATTGGAGACATTTTCCCATGGTGGTATTTGGGCCGTTGATGGCATTGAAGACATTTTACCACGGTCATACATGGGCTGTTGATGGCATTGGAGACATTTTCCCATGGTGGTATTTGGGCTGTTGATGGCATTGAAGACATTTTCCCACGGTGGTACTTGGGCCATTGATGGCATTGGAGACATTTTCCCATGGTGGTATTTGGGTCGTTGATGGCATTGAAGACATTTTACCATGGTCATATCTGGGCCATTGATGGCATCGGAGACACTTTCTTATGGTCGTATTTGGGCTGTTGATGGCAGTTGAGACGTTTCCCCACAGTGGTATTTCAGGGTTCATACAGGTCTTAAAATATCTGAAAATTTGAAGTCCATTTTCCAGGCCCTGTTAAAGTCTGGAAAATCACACTATGGCCTGGAATAGCCTGGAAATTGAAGAATCAAGCACAATTGCTTGATATTATGCATGGCTGCTTTAATTTTCAACATCATTTAGCATTTATAATGCAAAAAAAAAAAAAAAAATTCTGTGCCCTCAAATGTGATATTTGGTCTCTTGTGCATTTGTGTTTATAACATCACTTGAAGACATTGCATTATGAACAAAGTCTTGAAAGTGGTCTTGAAAATGCAGGTCTTGGCCTGGAAAAAGTCTGGAAGAGTCTGGAATTTTGAGTTGCATTTCCTGTATGAACCCTCTGTTGAAGGCAGTTGAGACATTTTGCCACAGTAGTATTTGAGCCATTGATGGCATTGGAGACATTTTGCCATGGTGGTATTTGGGCCGTTGGTGGCATTTGAGATGTTTTCCACAGTGGTGTTGGGGCTGTTGAAGGACTGTGCCTGTTGCCTGGCTCTGAGCGCTGTGCAGTCTGTCAAGCAGTGACTGAGGGTGAACTGGGGAGCTCAGTGAGTGTGGTGGTGGAGCTCAGTGAGTGGTGATGGACCTCAGTGAGTGTGGTGTTGGACCTCAGTGAGTGTGGTGGTGGACTTGAGTGAGTGTGGTGGTGGACCTCAGTGAGTGTGGTGGTGGACTTCAGCGAGTGTGGTGGTGGACCTCAGTTAGTGTGGTGGTGGTGGACCTGAGTGAGTGTGGTGGTGGACCTGAGTGAGTGTGGTGGTGGACCTGAGTGAGTGTGGTGGTGGACTTGAGTGAGTGGACCTGAGTGAGTGTGGTGGTGGACCTGAGTGAGTGTGGTGGTGGACCTGAGTGAGTGTGGTGGTGGACCTGACTGAGTGTGGTGATGGACTTGAGTGAGTGTAGCAGTGGACCTCAGTGAGTGTGGTGGTGGACCTGAGTGAGTGTGGTGGTGGACCTGAGTGAGTGTGGTGGTGGACCTTGAGTGAGTGTGTGGTGGACCTCAGTGAGTGTGGTGGTGGTGTACCTCAGTGAGATGTGGTGGTTGGACCTGAGTGAGTGTGGTGGTGGACTTGAGTGAGTGTGGTGGTGGACCTCAGTGAGTGTGGTGGTGGACTTGAGTGTGAGTGCGGTGGTGGACGTCAGTGAGTGTGGTGGTGGACCTCAGTAAGTGTGGTGGTGGACTTGAGTGAGTGTGGTGTGGACCTCAGTGAGTGTGGTGGTGGACCTCAGTGAGTGTGGTGGTGGACCTGAGTAGTGTGGTGGAAGGCCTCAGTGAGTGTGGTGTTGGAACCTCAGTGAGTGTGGTGGTGGACTTGAGTGAGTGTGGTGGTGGACCTCAGTGAGTGTGGTGGTGGACCTGAGTTAGTGTGATGGTGGGCCTCAGTGTGTGTGGTGGTGGACCTCAGTGAGTGTGGTGGTGGACCTGAGTGAGTGTGGTGTGGTGGTGGTGGACCTGAGTAGTGTGGTGGTGGACCTCAGTGAGTGTGGTGGTGGACCTTGAGTGAGTGTGGTGGTGGACCTCAGTGAGTGTGGTGGTGGACCTGAGTGAGTGTGATGGTGGGCCTCAGTGAGTGTGGTGGTGGACCTCAGTGAGTGTGGTGGTGAAGTTGAGTGAGTGTGGTGGTGGACCTCAGTGAGTGGGTGTGATTGGTTTGGACCCAGTGAGTGTGGTGGTGGACCTCAGTGAGTGTGGTGGGAACTTGAGTGAGTGATAGTGGTGTGTGGGACCTCAGTGAGTGTGGTGGTGGGGACCTCAGTGAGTGTGGTGGTGGACCTCAGTGATGTGTGGTGGTGAACCTCAGTGAGTGTGGTGGTGGACCTCAGTGAGTGTGGTGGTGGACCTGTGGTGGTGGACCTCAGTGAGTGTGGTGGTGGACCTCAGTGAGTGTGGTGGTAGAACTTGAGTGAGTGTGGTGGTGGACCTCAGTGAGTGTGGTGGTGGACCTCAGTGAGTGTGGTGGTGGACCTGAGTTAGTGTGGTGGTGGACCTCAGTGAGTGTGGTTGTGAACTTGAGTGAGTGTGTTGGTGGACCTCAGTGAGTGTGGTGGTGGACCTTAGTGAGTGTGGTGGTGGACCTCAGTGAGTGTAGTGGTGGACTTGAGTGAGTGTGGTGGTGGACCTCAGTGAGTGTGTTGGTGGACCTCAGTGAGTGTGGTGGTGGACCTCAGTAAGTGTGGTGGTGAACTTGAGTGAGTGTGGTGGTGGACCTCAGTGAGTGTGGTGGTGGACCTCAGTGAGTGTGGTGGTGGACCTGAGTTAGTGTGGTGGTGGACCTGAGTTAGTGTGATGGTGGGCCTCAGTTAGTGTGGTGGTGGACCTCAGTGAGTGTGGTGGTGGACCTCAGTGAGTGTGGTGGTGGACCTCAGTGAGTGTGGTGGTGGACCTGAGTGAGTGTGATGGTGGGTCTCAGTGAGTGTGGTGGTGGACCTCAGTGAGTGTGGTGGTGAACTTGAGTGAGTGTGGTGGTGGACCTGAGTGAGTGTGGTGGTGGACTTGAGCGAGGTGGTGGTGGACCTCAGTTAGTGTGGTGGTGGTGGACCTCAGTGAGTGTGGTGGTGGACCTGAGTTAGTGTGGTGGTGGACCTCAGTGAGTGTGGTGGTGGACCTCAGTGAGTGTGGTGGTGAACTTGAGTGAGTGTGGTGGTGGACCTCAGTGAGTGTGGTGGTGGACCTCAGTGAGTTTTGTGGTGGACCTCAGTGAGTGTGGTGGTGAACTTGAGTGAGTGTGGTGGTGGACCTGAGTTAGTGTGGTGGTGAAAACCTCAGTGAGTGTGGTGGTGGACCTTGGTGAGTGTGGTGGTGGACCTCAGTGAGTGTAGTGGTGGACTTGAGTGAGTGTGGTGGTGGACCTCAGTGAGTGTGTTGGTGGACCTGAGTGAGTGTGGTGGTGGACCTGAGTGAGTGTGGTGGTGTTCAGGTCCTGTGAGGAAGGTGTGGCAGTGGTGGGACTACCAGCGCAAGGCCTGGAGGACCTACAGCCCCATGATTCAGGACAAACTCCTGGCTGCCTACCAGCAGCGCCCCGATGGCTCCTGTGTCATCGTCAGGAATGGCAAAAGGTCAGCCATAGTCATGACGATGATGATGATGATGGTGACGATGATGATGGTGATGATGATGATGATGATGGTGATGATGATGATGATGATAGTGATGACAATGATGAAGGTGATGATGACGATGATGATGATGATGGTGATTATGATGATGGTGATAGTACCTACAGTGGCACCTCCCTACAGTAATCTTGACAGTGTCAGTGTATGTAGAGAGGGGTGTGTACAGCAAGACGGACAGACTGACAGTTCACATGTGAAAATGTCCAGACAAAACAGTCTGTGTGGAGAGGCACTGGTTGTTGACAAAACATGACAGCAGTCAGTGCTGATCACAGTGACAGTGACCCAATTCCTGTTGTTGACGAACCTGACAGCAGTGAGTGCTGATCACAGTGACAGTGACCCAGTTCCTGTTGTTGACGAACATGACAGCAGTCAGTGCTGATCACAGTGACAGTGACCCAATTCCTGATGTTGACAAAACATGACAGCAGTCAGTGCTGATCACAGTGACAGTGACCCAATTCCTGTTGTTGACGAACCTGACAGCAGTCAGTGCTGATCACAGTGACAGTGACCCAATTCCTGTTGTTGACAAAACATGACAGCAGTCAGTGCTGATCACAGCGACAGTGACCCAATTCCTGATGTTGACAAAACATGACAGCAGTCAGTGCTGATCACAGTGACAGTGACCCAATTCCTGTTGTTGACGAACCTGACAGCAGTCAGTGCTGATCACAGTGACAGTGACCCAATTCCTGTTGTTGACGAACCTGACAGCAGTCAGTGCTGATCACAGTGACAGTGACCCAATTCCTGTTGTTGACGAACCTGACAGCAGTCAGTGCTGATCACAGTGACAGTGACCCAATTCCTGTTGTTGACGAACATGACAGCAGTCAGTGCTGACCACAGTGACAGTGACCCAATTTCTGATATTGACAAAACATGACAGCAGTCAGTGCTGATCATGCAGTGGCCCAATTCCTGCTGTTGACAAAACATGACAGCAGTCAGTACTGATCAGTGACAGTGACCCAATTCCTGTTGTTGACAAAACATGACAGCAGTCAGTGCTGATAATACGGTGACAATGATGTAATTCCTGTTGTTGACAAACATGACAGCAGTCAGTGCTGATCACAGTCACAGTGACGTAATTCCTGTTGTTGACAAACATGACAGCAGTCAGTGCTGATCACAGTGACAGTGATGTAATTCCTGTTGTTGACAAACATGACAGCAGTCAGTGCTGATCTTAGTGTAACAGTGACCCAATTCCTGTTGTTGACAAAACATGACAGCAGTCAGTGCTGATCACAGTGACAGTGATGTAATTCCTGTTGTTGACGAACATGACAGCAGTCAGTGCTGATCACAGTGACAGTGTCCCAATTCCTGTTGTTGACAAAACATGACAGCAGTCAGTGCTGATCACATTGACAGTGACCCAATTCCTGTTATTGACAAAACATGACAGCAGTCAGTGCTGATCACAGTGACAGTGACCCAATTCCTGTTGTTGACAAACATGACAGCAATCAGTGCTGATCACAGTGACAGTGACCCAATTCCTGTTGTTGACAAACATGACAGCAGTCAGTGCTGATCACAGTGACAGTGATGTAATTCCTGTTGTTGACGAACTTGACAGCAGTCAGTGCTGATCATACAGTGACAGTGACCCAATTCCTGTTGTTGACGAACATGGCAGCAGTCAGTGCTGATCACAGTGACAGTGATGTAATTCCTGTTGTTGACGAACATGACAGCAGTCAGTGCTGATCATACAGTGACAGTGACCCAATTCCTGTTGTTGACAAAACATGACAGCAGTCAGTGCTGATCACATTGACAGTGACCCAATTCCTGTTGTTGACGAACATGACAGCAGTCAGTGCTGATCACAGTGACAGTGATGTAATTCCTGTTGTTGACAAACATGACAGCAGTCAGTGCTGATCACAGTGACAGTGATGTAATTCCTGTTGTTGACGAACATGACAGCAGTCAGTGCTGATCACAGTGTGACAGTCGTTGTAACGCCTGATACAGTGACCCAACTCCTGTCTGGACCGTCCCTCACAAGGGTCCAGTGTCTTGCTGTATACAAAAACGAAGTTTTCCTAGGTCCTGGGAGATCACTTCCAGGTACAAAATAGAGTTAACTGAAATGACTTTAGGCTGGAAGCTGGGGAGGTTTCACATCAGTAAAGGATGAAGTTGTTTGAAGGCTGAGGCTGGCCTTTTTTTATTCCACAGTTTACTGCACACACAGATATTGTGCAGACAGTTGATAGCGTGGATGGCAGTAGGCATGAGGAGGGCAGTGTTGTACAGAAGAGGAATATTGTACCACACTGTACCACAGTGAGAGTGGGCAGTGTTGTACAGAAGAGGAATATTGTACCACACTGTACCACAGTGAGAGTGGGCAGTGTTGTACAGAAGTAGAATATAGTACCACAGAGTACCACAATGAGAGCAGTTCTGTTTTCTCTGATGGTTTCACTGGAATAGTCATAGAATTGGGCCATTGATTTTGGTGTTCCACTTGAAAACAATTCTGATGAAGCCCCCCCCCCTCCCCCCCCCCTCCCCCTCCCTCCCCCCCCTCCCTCCCCCCCCTCCCTCCCCCCCCCCCTCCCCCCCCCCCCCCCGCCCCCTCCACACACTCCATTCTGCCACCTTCCCCTGAAAAAGTTGATGTCATGTTGCCTCCATATCAGAACCAATGTGAGTTTCATGAGGAGACAGAGCTGGACAAAATAAGGATGAAAATGATGATGATGGAACACCAAATAGTGATAATTAAGATGAGAATAACACTAGTGATGATGAAAATATAATACTAACAGCAACGATAAAAGTATAAAAATGACATAGCACTTGTTGTAGCTGAGTTGATCACACTGCATCTGTTATGTTATATGAGCATATTTATTCCCACACACATACTTCTGTCTCTTTCTCTCTGTGTCTCTGTGTGTGGGTCTCTCTCTCTGTCTCTCTCTGTGTCTCTGTCTTATCTCTGTCTCTGTCTCTGTCTCTGTCTCTCTCTCTCTCTCTCTCTCTCTCTCTCAGTTTTTTCCATCTGTTCATGCCCCTACACTGATAGTTGTCCTGTTCTCCAAACTAGATCTTTTTCAGAAAGTGCCAGTGGAGACTCGCTGTTGGTCTTAGCTGAATGTCTTGTTTCCATAAAGTCCAGCTGTGTCTGTAACATCACCTTTGTCTGTTTCCATCAGAGTCTTCACTATGTCAAGTGGCATCTCTGTTGACCCTTGTCTGAGGATTGACATGGAATGAAATGACACGTTTCCACGTCAGTCTCAGTGTCTGTCTGGAATGACATTTGTCTGTTTGCACATGTGTCAAACAGTTACACCACAGCTGTTTGTTTCCATTGTGGTCTGAATACATGTTTGAAATAGCAATGTGTGATGTGATTGGAATGGAGGAATGACAAGACAGTGCATGTGTTGCAGTCGGCGTGTGTTGTTCAAGTTGAACCAGGAGAAGACAGTGGACAAAGGAGGAGGAATGGTGATCGTGCAGACTGAGGGTAGGCTGGCTGGGTGGGGGCTGGGTCTTTTTCAGCGTAAAGATGCCTTTTGCGTTTTAAGATGTCAGACTGTCTTTTTGTGTAAATCTTGGTTTGTCAGAATAATGGTAGAAATTCTCTTTGTGTGTGTGTGTGTGAGTGTGAGTGTGTGTGTGTGTGTGTGTGTGTGTGTGTGTTGATCAGAAAAGTATGAAACAGAAGTTTGTGACATTACCATTTTAACTTTTTTTTAAACTTCAATTGTTAGCCTCTCAGTCTTATTTTCACTTATCTGAGCTTTTGGTCTTTGTGAAATCTTTTGAATGAATATTTACAAAAGGAAAGGTGTTAATAATATCATATACACATTTTACGTCATTCTTGTTTATTTTCATTTTTAGACGATGAATGTTGTGGAGAGTTACTTGTGAAACTCTATGATCAGATAGCTGATTACTTCCCATGGCCACCGTTCTGCACTGTCCACAAAGGTCCAGGATTTCCTTACTGTTATTTCAGGGAAGAGATCTTTAAAAACAATTCACTTTCAACAAAACAAGTGTAGCATTTTACTTACAGCTCCTTCGTCATTCTGTTTAAGAAAAAAAAAAATTTGGTATCACACATTCATATCAGAAATACAGTCGCCAAATGATGACTACAGTGGACCATGAAACTGCTTACGTCTTAGCTTAAGGCTGTGTCAGGCCAATTGACATAGGCTAGAACACCAAGGCTACATCAAAATGTTGCTATGCTCTGCATAGTTATGCGGGGATTGTCTTCAGTTGTGACAAGCTCCTAGCATATCGTTGTCAGTCTCCAAAATCCCTCGAAGTTAGAGTGTGGCTGTCCATGTGGCAGGGTAATCAAAAACGGTCACACATGTAATGTTTTCATCCCCAGCTGAGGCATTTGTACCATAGTGTTCAAGTAATTCAGCTGTTTGGATGATCCCTGGAGTCTTTTAGCCAGGGTACGACAACAACAACTGCATACTAAAAAAGAAAAGAAGTGGACTAAAATAACAGTTTCAATATGTAATATCACTGATGCATAAGCCAAAAAAAACAGAAAGAAGAGGGAAGTAATAACAGAGCTAAACCAGTGGACTGCTAGGGAGAAAAAAAGAACGTCTACTGTAGGCCATCTGACAGAGACTTTGGAATGAATGTAGAATTAACACAAATTTTCTTCACACTATACTTTTGTTGTTACAACTTAAGGGGAGACAAGAGAGGACGAACTTTTGCAAAAGACGTCATAGCACTAATGATGAGTTGCAAGCCTCCTTTTACTCATGTTTTAGATCTCTGTATTTTCGGTCAGTGTAGTGCTATTGTTGATGTATTTAAATATTTGGAAAGCAAACATATGCCTAATTGTTCAGTTTTGTTTTCGGATCGATCGATAATGTGATTGGAATATTTGAGATTATGTTAGAATGTTCACCAGGTCTCCGTAAGTTGCTAGTGCGTTACCAAAGGTTCGAGAATGTTGCAGAAGCTGATCGAATGGCACTCGCATAACTTGTTGTGGTTTCATTGGTTGAGCTTGCCAATATCCAGAATATTCTGGAAAAGAATGATCAAGTATGTCTGAGAATATTCTTTAGATAACATATAAAAGGATGAGAGCTGTGCGATTTTGGGGAGAGAGTGGCTGAAGAGTTCTAGTCATTGTCGAACACAGAAGCGTTCAAGTCTTCATTGAGTTTGAGTCTATTCAATGAAAAGCTGCCATCAGTAGAATATTGGCTGCTGCATGTACGATTGAGTTCCTGTATGACTTATTGAACCTGAAGGTCAGTTGATTGCTGTTTCTTGCTCCTCTTTCCTTTGTAAATAAAAGGATCCTCTTTGTTTCAATACCGCCTGGTGTATTTTGTCATCTGCTAGCTGAACACTTACCACAGGATCTATAACGAACTCTTAAAGCTGCTGCGCTTACCTGTACATGTTCACGCATCTTGTACTGAGGAAGTCAGCGGTCTAGAGTGTAACACTGGTTCAGAGATGATTTTCTAGACCTTTCTAAGAAGCATATTTTCAAAGCTATGCTAAATGCACACTATTATTTGTGTGCTTTGTTCTAAGTCTGCCCAAGTATTAACATGTCCTGTAGGCACTGTGACTACATCAAAAGTATGGAAGGTTAGCCTGTGATGCAGGCAGTGAACGGGTTAAAAAAAAAGCTTGAAAGACAAGAAGGTTAGCCTGTGAGGTAGGTGGTGAAAAGGTTAAAGAAAAGCTTGAAAGACAAGAAGGTTAGCCTGTGATGTAGGTAGTGAAAAGGTTAAAGAAAAGCTTGAAAGACAAGTAGGTTAGCCTTTGATGTAGGCAGGGAAAGAGTTAAAGAAAAGCTTGAGAGACATGTAGGTTAGCCTTTGATCTAGAAGTGAAAGGGTTAAATAAAAGCTTGAGAGACAAAGGCTATGAGGGGAGATGTGGATGGCAGAGATGTACGGCCTTGGTAGTTGTTGGTCGGTGTATGTCAGTGAATTGCCTCCTCAAGTAAAAATGATCGCCTGAGATGTAGGATGATGTGCTCTCTCACATGCACATACCAAAAAAAAAAAAAAAGACATCACACACAAGCACAGACACACACTACTTAATACACACACATGCACAGGTCAATGCACATGAATATACACAAACACACACACACACACACACACACACACACACACACACACACACACACACACTCACAAACATACAGATGATTTACTTTTTTTTCCTACATGTATTCACACTGTCAGGTATGTCAGCATCTGAAGATAGTGAGCATTAGATGTGAGTATTTCTGTGTATTTCAGTGATAGGAGGTCAGTATTTCCATGCACATTTCAGTCATCTCAGTCTTTGCGTGTGTTTCTCTGATAAGAGTCGATATTCATATGTATTTCACTAAAGGTTGAGAGTGTGCTTCAGTGTTAATATTTGTGGGTATTTCAGTGAAAAGAGATCGATATTTTTGTGTACTTCAGTGATAAGATGTCAGTATTTTTGTATATTTCCAAGTTAATCTGTAGGCATTCATGTGTATTCCACTGGTAACGTGTCAGTTTTGGTCTGTTATGAAAAGATGTTGGATTGATGTGTACTTCAGTAATACGATGACAGTGTTGGTGTGTATTTCAGTACTAAGATGTGTGCGTGTGTTTCAGTGATAAGTGAGATGGATTATGTGAAGGTGTGCGTGTGTTTCAGTGATAAGTGAGATGGATTATGTGAAGGTGTGCGTGTGTTTCAGTGATAAGTGAGATGGATTATGTGAAGGTGTGCGTGTGTTTCAGTGATAAGTGAGATGGATTATGTGAAGGTGTGCGTGTGTTTCAGTGATAAGTGAGATGGATTATGTGAAGGTGTGCGTGTGTTTCAGTGATAAGTGAGATGGATTATGTGAAGGTGTGCGTGTGTTTCAGTGATAAGTGAGATGGATTATGTGAAGGTGTGCGTGTGTGTTTCAGTGATAAGTGAGATGGATTATGTGAAGGTGTGCGTGTGTTTCAGTGATAAGTGAGATGGATTATGTGAAGCTGCTGGAAAAAGAGGAGGATGAGGACTGACCACTGACTGACCTGGCAACACAGTGACCAGGTGTGAGGACGCTTGCTCCCTGTCATGTAGCATTATAGCACAGTACACCCCCCCTCCCCCCACCACCTGCCCCCACCGCCTCCCCCCAACCAACTTATACATCTCTGAAAATAATCCATTTGCCTCTCACATAAACACACAGAAGGTTGCATACACTCACATGCACACACACACACACACACACACACACACACACACACACACACACACACACCACAGATGTGTGCATACTTTTTTTTAACTTCAGAGATGTGCCACAAAGAGTAGTATATATATGACATCATAAAAATGTATATGATTCAGTGTTCTTGAGTTCATGCGAATGTGTGTGTGTGTGTGTGTGTGTGTGTGTGTGTGTGTGTGTGTGTAAAGGCCAATCTGTATTGAACAAACATCTAGATCACAAACCTGGTTCATGTAGCCCACAATCTTGGTGTTCGTGTCTTTGTTCCTAAAGACTGGATCTTTTAAGGTTGGCCATCCAGCTCACTGGTGCTCAAACCTTGCCAAAAGAAATTTGCAGTGAAAAAAGGATTGTTAAACAGGATCTGTGAAATGTTTGGATTTGTGTAAAGGGAAGTAACCATATGAATTCTCTTTTATAATGGAATCAGTTTGTGTCCTGTCTTCAGTAACTGAAACCAGTTTGTGGTGGGCTGACCTAAATGTTTGTTCTCAGTTTGTAAGTAAAGATTTTTATTGGCCATGGTCAAAACAGTCAAGTTCAGAATGCTGTCAAGTAAGTTAGATTTCAAAGACATTGATAAGTCGACCTTTTGTTTCCAGTTCACAACAGTCAAGTTCAGAATGCTGTCAAGTAAGTTAGATTTCAAATTTAAATTGCTAAGTCGACCTTGTTTTTCCAGTTCACAATAGGTTGTAGTTCAGCAGGCCTGACCATATTTCTCAGGTGACACACAACAGGTCGTAGTTCATCAGTAGGCCTGATCATATTTCTCAGGTCACAACAGGTCCTGATCATGTTTCTCAGGTCACAACAGGTCCTGATCATGTTTCTCAGGTCACAACAGGTCCTGATCATGTTTCTCAGGTCACAACAGGTCCTGATCGTGTTTCTCAGGTCACAACAGGTCCTGATCGTGTTTCTCAGGTCACAACAGGTCCTGATCATGTTTCTCAGGTCACAACAGGTCCTGATCATGTTTCTCAGGTCACAACAGGTCCTGATCATATTTCTCAGGTCACAACAGGTCCTGATCATGTTTCTCAGGTCACAACAGGTCCTGATCATGTTTCTCAGGTCACAACAGGTCCTGATCATATTTCTCAGGTCACAACAGGTCCTGATCATGTTTCTCAGGACACAACAGGTCGTAGGTCAGTAAGTCTGATCATATTTCTCAGGTCAGAACAAGTCATAGGTCAGTAAGTCTGATCATATTTCTCAGGTCACAACAGGTCGTAGTCAGTGAGTCTGACCATATTTCTCAGGTCACAACAGGTCGTAGGTCAGAGAGTCTGATCATGTTTCTTAGTTGAAGACCAGCCAGCTGGGTATGTTTCCTTTGGTGAACAGATAGTGTTCAAGCTTCAGTTTCAGTTTCATCAAGGAGGCATCACTGCGTGCGGACTAGTCCATATACGCTACACCACGCTTTGAGACCACACTGCGCATGATTTAAAGCTGATCGATAAATGAATTAATAACTAAGATGAGAGAATTTAAGATGAGGGTCTTGTGGCTATGACTAAGCAGATGTCTGACCTACGCGTTAGCCCAACGTGCTGATTGGACCTTGAGTACCTACCTAACATTGGTTGTGCCATTTTTATCATTGTATGTGTGTTTAGTGAATGTACATGTGTGTGTATGGATGTGTGGGCATGGGCCCATGTGTGTGTGCATGTATGTGTATGCATGAGTGTGTGCACGCTTGTATGTGTTTGTGTGTGCATGCGTGCACGTGTGTGGTGTGTGTGTGTGTGTGTGTGTGTGTGTGTGTGTGTGCAGAAGTGCATGTGCAGGTGTGTGTGTGTGATTTGTGGGCTTGTGTGAGCATACACATGTATCTGCATATGTATGTGTATATGTATGTGTGTGTGTTCTTGTATGTGGGTGTGTACACATGTGCATATGTGTATGCGTGTGCACGTTTATGTGTATGTGTGCACATGTGTGGGTGTGGATGTGCACGCACGCATGTGCATATGTGTGTATGTAGGAGCTAGCGCATGTACGCACGTGCGTGGGTATATATGTGTGCGTGCGTGTGTGTATGTATATATGTGTGTGTGCATGCACGTGCAAGCGTGTATGTGTGTGTGTGTGTGTGACTGCGTGCGTCTTTTATAGTCGGTGGGAATTGAATGTTCAAGCTTCAATGAACAATCTGTTCCTAGGTCGTTGGACCTCTGCAAACTATCGTGGATTGTGGGCATCAGCTAAGAGAGAAACTATAATTTGTTGTTGGTTCATGTTCTAGATTTGCAGACCCTTGGCTTGAGTGCTGGGGAGCAGCACCGGTTTACCTTTGTAGGGGCCACAGGATATTTTCGCTTCTTCAACGTTCCTGTGCAGTCTGGTGATGACACATCGGGTGCTGTTGGTCACCTTTGGCGGGTCCATTGAGCGGAGAATGATAATGGGGACTCCAGATTTCAGCAACAGTTCATGCGGTGGAAGTCCAGAAATCTCAGTGGAGTTCAGGAGTTCTTGCGGATAAAGGACTGCCTCATCATCATTCTTGGCCGTGTCAACAGATCTGTACAGTTTCCTCTCCAGGGAAGTCAGCTACGATTTTTCTGTTCAGCCTGTTGACAGTCTCGTTCAGGGAGGAGATTATGGCCCTTTCCTCTAACCAGTCTGAGTCTGCACAGTGAGCATGAAGATCTGGGTAGACTGCTTCTATCAGATCCTCCTGGTTATCTGAAATCTGGCATAGTGCTGGTGGGACCGATATAGTGTCTGGAAACTCTGATGGCTCAATGGCACCATTGCCAATGTCAAGCAGAAGTTTGGCGAAGCTGGCTGCCTGGAGATTTCCAGACAGGTGGGCTCTCATGTTGGTGGTTAGATGTTTAACAACCATGCTCCGCCACAGGTAGGACTTCTTCAGACAGGCGTTGACAATGTTGGCTCTGGTGCCATTGAGGACGACAGGGAGGATCTGCCTGAAGTCCCCACAGAACAGCTTTGGGATGCCTCCCATTGGCCTGTGCACTTGGGTGATGTCCTGCAGCGTAAAGTCCATGGCCTCGTAGACAGCTTTGTGGGTCATGGGGCTTCATCAGTTATGACAGCTGCAGCCTCTTTGATGACTTTGGCCAACGTTGACCCATGCTTTACAGAGCAGGTTGGCGTTTCTCGCTTGTCCGCATTCAGGGGGACCTTGAAGTGCTATGCACTGTCCGCCCACCTGGCAAAAGATAGCGGCAATGCCACTGGAAGCAGTGGCTAGCACTAGTTTGCCTGTGGAGCGGATCCTGTTCAGGATAAGATTCAGGATGAAGGTCTTTCCAGTCCCTCCTGGAGCATCAAGGAACATTATGTTGCTGCTTGTGTGGGGTCCTGCCTCTACTCAACCATGGTCATAAAGCTGTCGTACACGTCTCTCTGGTCAGCTGTCATCTTCTTCAGCTGGTCATCAACTGCTGCACGGAGTGCAGCAGTGTCGTAATTGGTCTGGCGGTAGTATTCTCAAGACATAGTTTGTTGTTGTGTGACTCTTGGCATCCCATACTCCTCTGTAGACTTGCCTCCAAGAAGGAAGAGTTTGTCCTGAATCACAGTAAGAGCTTGGTTGTAGATGGCATCTGTGTACTGCGCTTCATCATAGACATCTCTTCGGACTTGGAAATCTTCAGCAAGATGGTCTCTGAAGAGGTTCCACAGGTTGCTTGGATTACTGGGGTTGCAAGCCATCAGGATGGTACAGAAGAAGTCACGCAGCAGTCGGGGTCTCTGAGAGACGGAGGCTTCCTCCAGGGCAAGTTCTAGATGGGGGTCATCTTCTAGGAGTCCAAGAGCATTGCAAGCATCTCGAAAAGTGTTGTGGACATAGCTGTTGACAGTCTTCAGCTCCTCGTACGAACGGGGTCCTTTCACAACGTTGAGTAGAAGCCTCAAGGAGTAGCACTCCCCCCTGGCGAGGACTGATGCTGTACAATCACCCGATTGCAGTGCCCCTTTGTCGTTTCTTCCATATCTTCTGAGTGGACATCCATGTGAAGTGCTGAGGGACTTCCACGCACTTCAGCTCTCGTGCTGTAGGTTTTTGAGAGCATAGGCTGAAGAAGGTGGTAAGGGTTGTTTCTGGGGGAGAGCCTTCTGCTCTTTGCGTTGCGTTGTGTGGATTGAAGTAGACCCGTTGTCCATTCTCCAAGTGGACAGCTAGTCTCTGCACCATGGGGTGGCGCTCATGCAGGTCAAATCCCAGGAGTCTCCAGGTCGCCTCAATGCTGCCAGCGTAGCGGGCATTCTGGTACATTTGGATCTCATCAACGACTGGAGGTTGTTGAGCTGCTCCTTCACCTGCGTGAGTTGCTTGGAGTTGGAAGACAGCTTGGTCTGTGCCCTTGTGGACACACTTCAGGACGTACTTGATGGATTTTATGCTACTGCGTATTTCCACACTGATGTGGCAGTTGAACTGGTGTAGGAGGTAAGGGTTATAGGCGACAACCCACTGGTTGGTGACGACGATTTCTCTCTGCCCAAGCTTCACAGTCCCAGTATGTCCTCCATCAGACTCCTCGCGTCTCCTGTACTTGGGGTAGCTGTGCTCACCCTGCTCTGTGACCCTTCGGAAGACCTTGGGGTAGTTTTTAGTACATGACCTGGTCTCTCTGTCCATGCAGCTGCCCCTTGGGTTGAAGATTCCACAGGGCCCATGGATCATGTGCGCCATGACCATATGGTGCAGCTCAGGGCTCTCCTGTGAGTTTGGGATTTCCGCACAGACAGCAAGATCAGTGTCGTTTGGCCGTATCTTGTTGTTTGGATTCTGCCAGATCAGAATATGGGAATGAGGCAGACCACGCTTCTGGTACTCCACAGTGTACAGCCATGCTCTGATGTTTCCAAAGATTCCCTTATTGAGCATGCCCATGAGATTCTTTAGCTTCAGTTTGAAGACTCGGGCCACGATGTTACGGCGGTCATGTGCAGCCTGTCCTGGAAGCAGGTTGTTGACAATCTTTGGCCAGTTGGGGTTGCACGTCATGGTGATGAAAAGATCAGCACAGCCGTACCTGCGTACGTAGGCCATGGCATCACTTTGCTTCTCATGCATGTAGCGTGGACCAGCAGTAAACGATGAAGGCAGCACGATTCTTTGTCCCACGCTTTGCGGGTCCCCATCATTGAAGAGAGCGTCACGCGGTTCCTGGTAGCTATCGGCTCGCAGAGACTTTTGTTCTCTTCTGGTGTACTTGAGCGGCTCTGTCTCCATTTTGCAGTACCAGTCCCCCAGACCAGTAGCTGCTGGAACAACCTGCTGTACTTCAAGACGTGGTTTTGTGGGCGGACTTGGATATGGAAAGAATAGTGCTGCTGCTGTGTAATCCTTCGCCCATTTTCTGCAGTAATATAAACACTGTACCCATCCATCCCATAGACAAAAGTCAGATGGTATTGCAGAGCATCATAACTTCGGTGTATTTCTGAAATCCTCTGCAACTACATCACTAAATTTAGAAATTAACATTTTTAACGGTCAATTTTAAGTTTCTGTTCATATTAGTTGTCTATCATTGATCAGCATGTAAAACTGCACCTGTATGCCGAATTTCATCAAGAACGGTCTAAATTTAGAAAATAACAGTTCTTAACAGTTTTTAACGCTCAGTTTTAAGTTTCCGTTCATGTAAGTTGTATATCATTGTTCAGCGTGTAAAACTGCATCTGTATACCGAATTTCATCAAGAACGGTCTCGGGAGGTGTCCCTCTAGGTTCATGCCAAGTTTGGTGACGATCCGTCGATCCTCCTGGCCGCCAACTTCAGCCTGACAACACACACACACACACACACACACACACACACACACACAACAGCTCACTTATTATATAGATTTTCTGTTCATATTAGCTGTCTATCATTGATCAGCATGTAAAACTGCACCTGTATACCAAATTTCATCAAGAAAGGTCTAAATTTAGAAAATAACGGTTCTTAATGGTTTTTAACGTTCAATTTAAGTTTCCGTTCGTGTAAGTTGTATATCATTGTTCAACGTGTAAAACTGCATCTGTATACCAAATTTAATCAAGAACGGTCGAAATTGATATAATAATGGTTTTTAACGCTCAATTTTAAGTTTCTGTTCATGTAAGTTGTATATCATTGTTCAGCGTGTAAAACTGCATCTGTATACCGAATTTCATCAAGAACGGTCTAAGTTTATATAGTAACGGTTTTTAACGGTCAGTTTTAAAATTTTTGGTTCATGTAAGTTGTATATCATTGTTCAGCATTTAAAACTACACCTATATACCAAATTTAATCAAGAACGGTCTAAATTTAGAAAATAACGCTTTTTAACAGTGATAAATAACAGTCATAAAAACTATCGAATGACCCTATGGTATCCACAGTATGTCCCTCTAGACTCATGCCAAGTTTGGTGGCGATCCGCGACTCCCTTTGCCGCCAGCATCAGAAAAGATTGTATTTTTAATCGTTTTTATGGGTGTGTGTGTTGTTAACGGTTTTTAACGGTCATAAATAACTGTCGTAGAAACTATCCAATGACCTTATGTTACCCAGGAGATGTCCCTCTAGGTTCGCGCCAAGTTTGGTGACGATCCGTCGATTCTCCTTGCCGCCAACTTCAGCCTGACAGACAGACAGACACACACACACACAGCTCACTTATTATATAGATAGAAATAGGTAGATAAATTGGTAGATCGATGTATAAGAGAGAGACACACACACACTTAGCAACTTTTGAACAGGTTGTCTCTCTGTCTTTGTTACAGATGATGCCAGTATGCCAAATAATGAACAGAGCATTGAAAAAGAGAGAAAAGGAAAGAGTGGCAGCCTGGGTTTCTGTGACATTGTGGCTGGCTCAGTGTGCCAGAGTGTACAATGTGCCAGAGTGTACAATGTGTCAGAGTGTACAATGTACTGTTCCAGAGTGTACGATGTGCCAGAGTGTACAATGTACCAGAGTGACATGTCCAGAGTTTCAATGTGCCAGAGTACAATGTGCCAGAGTGTACAATGTGCCAGAGTGTACAATGTACTGTTCCAGAGTGTGCAATGTGCCAGAGTGTACAATGTGCCAGAGTGTACAATGTGCCAAAGTGTGCAATGTTCCAGAGTGCAGAAGGGCTGTGGTGAGAGCTGTCTTTCCTGCTGTGGTGCTGCCCACAATACCCCCTGCCCATCACGTCAGCATCGTGCTTCTGGACTGCTGCCTGTTGTCGCAGTGTCACTGGACACGGCAGAATCCAACCAACTCATGGAACGTAGGAAGGGTCAGTCCAGCAGAACAGGGTGGAGGGAGGGAGAGACAGAGGGCGGCCAACATCAGAGACAGCTGGGCCAAGATCCTGTGGTCAAATTCACCTTGTTGTATTTGTATATAGCTCTCCCTTCCCCCCAGCCCTGATGTGGCCTTTTGCGGTCGGCTGGGCTATAAGCAACATTATCTTATCTCCCTTCCCCGTCCCCCTGCTGTATCTGTCTCCTTCTCTGGCTCTCCCTTCTTCTCTCTCACCCCCTCCTTTCCTCTCTCTCTCTCTCTCTCTCTCTCTCTCTTTGACTGTGTTTCAAGAAAGCATGAAAATTTTGTCTTCGGATCAGAACAAAAAATGTGACCATTAACAGTTATGTCTAAATGATTCCTGGCGGTTCAAGAATGTATCTGTCAGCGATCAGACTTAGTCGTTTGGATTGTTATGTAAATTACTTGGAGCAGAAACAGAGTCAGAGAGTGGCTGTCTTTTGGCTGAGATTCCAAACTTCTGGCACAGCTGAAATATCAGGAAACAATCACAGCTTGTCACAGGAATAGTCTCTGACACTGCGCCCCCTCTCCAACCCCACCCACTCCTCTTCCCTCTCCTGTTCAGATGCAGGTCATCTTTTGAGGAAATGTTGCAACTGGCAGAGCCTTTGATGTCGGCGTTACCCATTTTTAGGAGATGAAGACATTTCGTCCATCTCTCTCTCACTCTCTCTCTCTCTCTGTATATGTGTGTGTGTGTGTGTGTGTGTGTGTGTGTGTGTGTGTGTGTGTGTGTGTGTGTGTGAAATGGATTTTAAACTACTTTACAGAATCCTTTTCACCTTCATGTTTTACAGTTTTGTTGTTGTTTTGAATATTCTAATACTTCATAAAAGAACTTTACTGTTACAGCTTTTGTACATTGAGATCTTCACACTTATGGGAAATTTTCAAGTGAAATGGTTTTGAATTTTGTTTTTAAAGCAAACACTGAAAAAAAAATTGTTGAATTATGTGTGTGTGTGTGGTTGTGTGTGTGTGTGTGTGTGTGTGTGTGTGTGTGTGTGTGTGTGTGGTGTGTGTGTGTGTGTGTGTGTGTGTATGTGTGTGTGTGTGTGTGTGTGTGTGTGTATGGAGTTATGGGTGGGTTGGTGGGTGAATGGTTTATGGTGAGAGGAAGGACTGAGGGGATGTTCCTATAGATTCAGGAGTTGAGTGAACTAGCTTTCAAGTTTGCTAAAATCTATCATTGGATTTTTATGTGTATTTTATTTTGTTTTGCATTGTTTTATTTCATGTTATTTTATTGATGCATGAACTGGCGTTTGTAATGATTTTTGGACATGTTGATTCTGTGAGCAGAAGAGTGTTCATGTTAGGAAGGATGCATGTATCTTAAAACATGCAGCTGCTTGCCCAAGATGCTTCCTACAAGAAGCCACATATGGGAGATTATTTAATGACCATATGCAACTGCATGTATACAGATAGAGACATCTATACATTCTTTTTGGTTTGTTTCCAGTCCACCAGTATGGTGGCTGTGTACATAAGTTGGACAAGGGGTGCTATTCATGATGTGTAACATTTTTTGTTTGTTTTTCTTTATTTTGGAGAAAATGTCCTCTGTATAGAATTGTATTTATATTAGTGATTATGCATGCGCATTACATCCATTTGCTTTCAGTTTGGAAAAAGCCAAATATGATGTGAATTTTTAGTGTTACACAGTATTAATGTAATTTTATGTATGGAAGCAAACTTTTTACAGTTATGTTTGAGTGGTTATCACGTGTACAATCGTGGCATTTGTTTCCAAATGATAGTGATCCCCAGTCCCTCAAACTAATTGGAATATCTTGTCTCCCCCGCTACTTCCTCCCCACCCATCCCTCCACCTGTTGCTGGTTTGTTTAGTAAAGGAAAAGTAGTAGGTCAGGCAGCTTGACTATTTGCTGCATGCACAAGAGGTGTTGTTTTGTGGGCAGTAGTGTATTGTGCATTAAACTGGTGACATTCTTAGTTGTCAGTGTGAAGTGTTCGTTGATGTGACCCCCCTCTCTTTTTGATTCCTACCATCCCCCACTCCACCTCCCTCCTATCTCACCTCACCCATCCTCTTTCTCCTAGCCTCCCTTCCCGTCCCACCTCCTTTCCCTCCAGGTCTTGTTCTCCTGGCCACCTGGTCTCCTTTGTCAGCTCCACATGCCCTCGCTGCCTCTGGAACTGAAGAGCTGTACATGGAATCCTCTGTGACTGTCCCTCTGCTGTCTTTTACCTGGTGTTATTATTGTCCTCTGTGTGATTCTCTTCTCTGCTGTCGTTTACCTGGTGTTATTGTTGTCCTCTGTGTGACTCTGCCCTCTGCTGTCTTTTACCTGGTGCTGTTGTTGTCCTCTGTGTGACTCTCTTGTCTGCTGTCTTTTATCTGGTGTTATTGTTGTCCTCTGTGTGACTCTCTTGTCTGCTGTCTTTTACCTGGTGGTGGTGTTGTCCTCTGTGTGACTCTCTTGTCTGCTGTCTTTTATCTGGTGTTATTGTTGTCCTCTGTGTGACTGTCTTGTCTGCTGTCTTTTACCTGGTGTTATTGTTATTCTCTGTGTGGCTCTCTTGTCTGCTGTCTTTTACCTGGTGTTATTGTTATTCTCTGTGTGACTCTCTTGTCTGCTGTCTTTTACCAGGTGGTGTGTTGTCCTCAGTGTGACTTTGCCCTCTGCTGTCTTTTACCTGGTGTTGCTGTTGTCCTCTCTGTGATTCTGTTCTCTGCTGTCTTTTACCTGGTGGTGTTGTTGTCCTCTGTGTGACTCTCTTCTCTGCTGTCTTTTACCTGGTGGTGGTGTTGTCCTCTGTGTGACTCTGCCCTCTGCTGTCTTTTACCTGGTGTTATTGTTGTCCTCTCTGTGACTCTCTTCTCTCCTGTCTTTTACCTGGTGTTGTTGTTGTCCTCTGTGTGACTCTGCCCTCTGCTGTCTTTTACCTGGTGGTGGTGTTGTCCTCTCTGTGATTCTGTTCTCTCCTGTCTTTTACCTGGTGTTGTTGTTGTCCTCAGTGTGACTCTCTTGTCTGCTGTCTTTTGCCTGGTGTTGTTGTTGTCCTCAGTGTGACTCTCTTCTCTGCTGTCTTTTGCCTGGTGTTGTTGTTGTTCTCAGTGTGACTGTCTTCTCTGCTGTCTTTTACCTGGTGTTGTTGTTGTCCTCAGTGTGATTCTCTTCTCTGCTGTCTTTTACCTGGTGTTGTTGTTTCTCAGTGTGACTGTCTTCTCTGCTGTCTTTTACCTGGTGTTGTTGTCCTCTGTGTGATTCTCTTCTCTGCTGTCTTTTACCTGGTGTTGTTGTTGTCCTCTCTGTGACTTTTTTTTTTTTTTTTTTTTTGCTGTCTTGTACCTGGTGTTATTTTTGTCAGTTCAAACCTGATTATCTCTTTCCCCCCTCTTCCCTCCCTCCCTCTCCACACACCCCTCCCCACTTCTCTGGTCTTCACTGGCATGTCATCAGATTGCTGGCAGCTGGTCAGTGTCAGCTGACCATTGTGTAGCAATGCCAGCCACTGTGGCCTATGTGAAGGTGGTTCTCTTCGATGCCAGACCTGCTGTCGTTGAATACATCAGATTGTAGTCATCCTTTCAAGACAACAGATTGTAGCCATCCTTTGAATACATCAGATTGTAGTCATCCTTTGAATACATCAGATTGTAGTCATCCTTTCAAGACAACATATTGTAGTCATCCTTTGAATACGTCAGATTGTAGTCATCCTTTCAAGACCACATATTGTAGTCATCCTTTGAATACATCAGATTGTAGTCATCCTTTGAATACATCAGATTGTAGTCATCTTTTCAAGACAACAGATTGTAGTCATCTTTTCAAGACAACAGATTGCCCCATTCTCATAATCTTTTGGATGGCAAATATACTTTTGACTGAAGGAACTTCCAGAGTACACCAGCTTTTAAGACAACAGTGTACTTTGATGAGTAACTGTGTTATTTTGCTATTGTTTATTGTGTTTGTATGTGTTATTTTGCAATTGTTTATTGTGTTTGTTGGGAACTGTGTACTGTGCTGTTGCAGAAGAGTGCATTGTTTCATTATGCAATTGTCGACTTGGTGTTCTAAAAAACAGTTGATGAGTTGTAAAAGATTGAAAGGATTATAAAGCCATGTGTGTATATACAGTAATCAGACTGTGAAGTGTATACTCAAGACAGCCTTCAGCTGGTAGAAAGAGCTTTATAAAGCCACCATCTTGCTGTATTTTTTTCACCAAATTCTTCAGTCAAGGACATGTTATACAGCTTGATTTAGTGGTAGTGGTCACTGCTTATCTAGCTGGACAATATCTGGAAACAAAGTAAAAACTGACCATTGTATTCTAAAAGATTTTAATAAAGGTATCAATGATATATTTAGAAAGTACTTTGGTTTCTTTGTAATTTGTCTTTTTTTTTGTTGGTTATATTGAAAATGTCCACACAGCCACATCACTCATTCTGGACCCCTGTCCACAGCAACACCGCTCATTCTGGACCCCTGTCCACAGCCACAGCGCTCATTCTGGACCTCTGTCCACAGCCACAGCCTGGCTGTCCCACCACAGCCCCACACAGCTGAATCTAGACTCCTGTCCACAGCCACACCCTGGCTGTCCCACCACAGCCCCACACAGCTGAATCTGGACCTCTGTCCACAGCCACAGCCTGGTTGTCCCACCACAGCCCCACACTGCTCATTCTGGACCCCTGGCCACAGCCACAGCCTGGTTGTCCCACCACAGCCCCACACAGCTGAATCTGGACCCCTGTCCACAGCCACAGCCTGGTTGTCCCACCACAGCCCCACACTGCTCATTCTGGACCCCTGGCCACAGCCACAGCTGGCTGTCTCACCAGAGCTCCGTACTGCTCATTCTGGACCCTTGTCCACAGCCACAGCCTGGCTGTCCCACCACAGCCTCACACCGCTCATTCTGGACCCCTGGCCACAGCCGGCCACACCGTTCATTCTGGACCCCTGTCCACAGCCACACACTGCTCATTCTGGATCCTTGTCCACAGCCACAGCCTGGCTGTCTCACCACAGCCCCACACTGCTCATTCTGGACCCCTGTCCACAGACAGCCACAGCCTGGCTGTCTCACCACAGCCCCACACTGCTCATTCTGGACCCCTGGCCACAGCCACACCGTTCATTCTGGACCCCTGTCCACAGCCCCACACTGCTCATTCTAGACCCCTGGCCACAGCCACACCATTCATTCTGGACCCCTGTCCACAGCTGCACACTGCTCATTCTGGACCCTTGTCCACAGCCACAGCCTGGCTGTCTCACCACAGCCCCACACTGCTCATTCTGGACCCCTGTCCACAGCCACAGCCTGGCTGTCTCACCACAGCCCCACACTGCTCATTCTGGACCCCTGTCCACAGCCACAGCCTGGCTGTCTTACCACAGCCCCACACTGCTCATTTTGGACCCCTGGCCACAGCCACAGCCTGGCTGTCTCACCACAGCCCCACACTGCTCTTTCTGGACCCCTGGCCACAGCCACAGCTGGCTGTCTCACCACAGCCCCACACTGCTCATTCTGGACCCCTGTCCACAGCCACAGCCTGGCTGTCTCACCACAGCCCCACACTGGCAGTATCCACAGGCAGCAGTCAACGTGATCATGAGGCGACCCATTAGAGAAGACCTTGCACTGCTGCCAAATCACTTGCTTGCTATTCAGAGGTAGCTGTTTTGATCCAACATACACAGGACAGGCTGCACACCCAAAATTAATGCACCAAGGCCTTGCTTAAGGAGTTGAGTATTTATAGACTAGTGCAGTAAGATTGTTTTGAGAATTTGTATTGTGTCTGAAAGTTGATTCTCCACATTTTCTTTCATGTGGCCTTGAAGGTACAAGCCAGGTGGTTCCAATCAGACTAGATTAAAATCAAAGGAATGGGAGTCTTTTGGGGGAACCCCCTGGCGAAAAGATAGGGTCATGGGGTGAGTGCAAAGGCCTAAAATGTGTTGTCAGCTAAGGGGAAGGTTATGTATTTGAAGACTGATTTCATCAGTGAAAATCCCTCCAAACGAGGGAAAAAATTGGTGGGAACTTGTACTTTTGATCAGTTATCAGTTTAACATCAAAATTAATGCTGGCATAAAATTATGGAAGGCCTCAAAAGGCTTACATGGATTATATGGTAATTTAGTGCAAAATCCTAATTGTGGCTTGTATCCATGGTTTATGTGCCTCTTTGTGCATGTGTGTGTGTGTGTGTGTGTGTGTGTGTGTGTGTGTGTGTGTGTGTGTGTGTGTGTGTGTGTGTGTGAACACCCCGTCCACAGTCAACGCTGGATGTCCATTCTGCAGTGTGTGTGTGTGTGGTGTGTGTGTGTGTGTGTGGTGGGAGTGTGGGTGTCTGAACACCCCGTCCACAGTCAACGCTAGATGTCCATTCTGCAGTGTCAGTGTTCCCATATTACAGTTTACAGTGCATTTAAATGCTTTTGCAATGCAGTTTATGGTGCATTTAAATGCTTTTTCTAATTCTTTTACCACATTTTGTAAACTGGGGTTGAAAAGTGAAGTGGAATGGGTGCTCCCCCCTTAATCTGCTTTGTGTGGTGTGCCTGCACACTGTCCCAGCTATTGGCGGTGATCATTGACCTGACTGTCGGTGACAACACTTGTCCACACTGGCACAGAGGACGACCTTTGACCTGAAGGGATGACACCCTGAACTCTCTCTGCTCTCTTCCATTCAAGATGGAAGGAAGGTAAAAGTGTCTGTCATTCTCGCTGCTTCGTCACACCAGAGACAGCTGTGAGTGTGTGCAGTAGCTTTCCCCTGGTGTTTTCCACGCCGGTTTTTTTTTTTTTTTTTTTTTTTTTTTTTTTAATGCTGATCGATGAGAATGAGGATGATTAAGATGATGCTACGGATTTCCATTTCGGTCTGAGACTACATGACACGGCTGTACTCTACGCTTCCTTTCATAACATATCCCGGCGTCAACCAGGCCCGAGTGTCATGTGATGTAGCCTCACATGGCGACATGTGTTGTTCCATCGCGTACGCCCTTATTTGTTATAAAGCATTTCCCTAGGTAGGGAAGAGGAAAGGTAAAAGAAAAGAAAGTTTGAATGGCCTGACCAGTGTGATCGGTGTCGCTGGTGGCTATAGACGTAGGGCGATCATTGGTTGAATGGACGGACGTTGTCCATTGGTCAGCAACCATGGGCTGGTAATGCGTAGAGTTAGACGAGTACTCACTGAACGTGTACTCAAAAAGAGCGCAGGAGGGAAAAATAAGGAATAGGAAGGAGATGGCTTGGGGACACTGACCGGACAGGTTGTTTGAAGAACGAGTTCCACCTGCGATTCACCATTACCAGGTGAGGTATAGACAGATGGGGAGAGAAAAAAAGAGAGAGTTAAGAAAAGGGGAAAAGGGAAAAGAATTTATCATAATTCAGATTTTGAAATAGATTACTTACACGGACTTCATTCGTGTTTCAGCCCTTCCCAGTGCTGTGGCAGCACGAGTTAGGCGACTGAGGCAGTCGCACAAATATTTGGGCTACAGTGCTGCGGCAGCACCTAATCGTCTCCAGGGTTGGAGAATCGAGCTGTAGAAGACAACGACTGCACCAGTTGTGAGAAAAAGCATTTGTCATGTTGACCCATAATGATTTTTTAATTGTCCCCCTGATGAACTCAGTTGATACTACTATATTTTAAGCCATCTTTTGATTTGTCTTTGAAAATATATACATTGTTTCCTCCAGTGAGGAGGAGAAACCGGTAAAAGATATATTTGTGAAGTATTATGTATAATGAGATGAAATTTGGTCCCAACTAGGGATCTGTGGAATGATTGTACCTCCACTGGAGAGGAGGAATGAAAAATAATTCCTTGAAGACAAACCAGTTGAATATGATGGAAAATTGATTATTGTTTGGTAAATTATTCCCCGGAGAGGAGGGGGAGAAGAAGAGTTATTGTAGTGCGCCTTCTGGTTGTTTGGAGAGATTGCATGTGCACGGAGTGAATGCTGGGCTGAGTGCAGGCATGCATTTATGCACAGTGTGACACCGAGAGATACAGACACCTGCAGTGTTGGTCAGGAAATTTGAGCAACACTCTCAGAAACGCATCCATTAAGTGGATGAAACTCAACTGTGTGGTCCCAGTCTTCCCAACTGAGTTCGCAGCAAACTCAATTCTGGGTAGGAGCCGGTCGGAGCAGAAAAACCCACATGACTCTGATGGGATTCGAACCCACGACCTCCCAGCCGGGAGTCCGCGACGCTAACCACTTCGCCACGGCGGCTGGTCAGCTTTCCCTTGGTGTTTTCCATGCCGTTTGTTTCAGTGATGTCAGCGGAGGAGAGTGGCAGGTCATGACAGTGAAACGTGTCATCACAACACAGTAACTTTGTTGATGTCAGTGTGCAAACAGTTTAAGGTCAGGTCATGACAGTGAAATGTGGCGTCACAACACAGTAACCTTTTTGATGTTAGTGTGCAAACAGTTTAAAGGTCAGGTCATGACAGTGAAACGTGTGGTCACAACACAGTAACCTTTTTGATGTTAGTGTGCAAAATAGTTTGAAGGTCAGGTCATGACCGTGAAACGTGTCGTCACAACACAGTAACCTTTTGATGTCAGTGTGCTAAACAGTTTGAAGGTCAGGTCATGACCGTGAAACGTGTCGTCGCAACACAAAAACCTTTTTGATGTCAGTGTGCGAAACAGTTTGAAAGTTGACGCCCAGCGAGTCAGACACAGTTGATGTGGTGAGGTGTCTGAACACACAGCGGATCGTGTCCCGGCAGTTGGCCATTACAGTGAACTACAAGCAGGCAGAGTGGCAGCGAAAGGGTTAAAGATGCCAGCGGCTTAGCTGCCGTTCTGTCACACACTGTTGTGTATGGATGCACTGTGTGGTGTGTTGTGTCACACACTGTTGTGTATGGATGCACTGTGTGGTGTGTTGTGTCACACACTGTTGTGTATGGATGCACTGTGGCTGTGTGGTGTTTTCTGTCACACACTGTTGTGTATGGATGCATTGTGTGCTGTGTGTTTGGTGTGTTGTGTCACACACTGTTGTGTATGGATGCACTGTGTGGTGTGTTGTGTCACACACTGTTGTGTATGGATGCACTGTGTGCTGTGTGGTGTGTTCTGTCACACGCTGTTTGTATGGATGCACTGTGTGGTGTGTTGTGTCACACTGTTGTGTATGGATGCACTGTGTGGTGTGTTGTGTCACACACTGTTGTGTATGGATGCACTGTGTGGTGGTGTGTTCTGTCACATACTGTTGTGTATGGATGCACTGTGTGCTGTGTGGTGGTGTGTTGTCACACACTGTTGTGTATGGATGCACCGTGTGGTGTGTTGTGTCACACACTGTTGTGTATGGATGCACTGTGTGGTGTGTTGTGTCACCCTCCTGTTGTGTATGGATGCACTGTATGGTGGTGTGTTCTGTCACACACTGTTGTCTATGGATGCACTGTCTGCTGTGTGTTTGGTGTGTTGTGTCACACACTGTTGTGTATGGATGCACTGTGTGGTGTGTTGATGCACTGTCTGCTGTGTGTTTGGTGTGTTGTGTTACTACACACTGTTGTGTATGGATGCACTGTGTGTTGTGTTGGTGTGTTGTGTCACACACTGTTGTGTATGGATGCGCTGTGTGGTGTGTTCTGTCACACACTGTTGTGTATGGATGTGCTGTGTGTTTGGTGTGTTGTGTCACACACTTTTGTGTATGGATGCACTGTGTGCTGTGTGGTGTGTCCTGTCACACACTGTTGTGTATGGATGCACTGTGTGGTGGTGTGTTCTGTCACACACTGTTGTGTATGGATGCACTGTGTGGTGTGTTGTGTCACACACTGTTGTGTATGGATGCACTGTCTGCTGTGTGGTGTGTTGTGTCACACAGTTGTGTATGGATGCAGTGTCTGCTGTGTGGTGTGGTGTGTCACACACTGTTGTGTATAGATGCGCTGTGTGGTGTGTTGTGTCACACACTGTTGTGTATGGATGTACTGTGTGGTGTGTTGTGTCACACACTGTTGTGTATGGATGTGGTGTGTTGTGTCACACACGTTGTGTATGGATGCACTGTGTGCTGTGTGGTGGTGTGTTCTGTCACACACTGTTTGTGTATGGATGCACTGTGTGGTGTGTTCTGTCACACACTGTTGTGTATGGATGCATGTGTGGTGTGTTGTGTCACACACTGTTGTGTATGGATGTGCTGTGTGGTGGTGTGTTGTGTCACACACTGTTGTGTATGGATGCTCTGTGTGCTGTGTTCTGTCACACACTGTTGTGTATGGATGTGGTGTGTTGTGTCACACACTGTTGTGTATGGATGTGCTGTGTGGTGTGTGTTCTGTCACACACCATTGTGTATGGATGCACTGTGTGCTGTCTGGTGGTGTGTTCTGTCACACACTGTTGTGTATGGATGCACTGTCTGCTGTTCGCTTGGTGTTTTCTGTTGCACCGACAGCTCCAGTGTTTTTAATGAGCAGCATGCAATCTGTACAGTCGTCTTTGTGAAATACACAGAAACATTATGGACATGAAAAAACCAGCTGAAGCTGATGTTTTTAAACTGATGGCAGTTCTTGTAAACGGTTTTTAACAGCTGATGTGGAATCATGTTATACTACTGAAGTCAAGTTGAGAAGTTGTCATGACTCTGGAATAAAATTGGAAAGGTCATGAAATGTCAGGACAGTGTTTGTTTACAGTGTTTGTTTACTTCATGTTCCCTTACAAACAGCTTGGAGAAAAACAGCGAGGAGGGAGGGAAGAGGCTTACTATACTGCTCAAAACAATGTATGGACCATGTTCAAAAAAGAATTTTTTTTCTGCTGGAATTGAAAAAAAGTCATCAAAACCTGACAGGTGTTATAAATCCCTAGTTGGTACGAAGATGATCTTGAGCCGGAACAGAGTACAAGCATCCTAAACAGGAATGTAATATGAACATCCCAGACTGGTACATAGTATGAGTATTCTAAAGTACTACACAAAATGAGTGTCCTAGACTCAGAGATGTGAAGACTACCGCGAAACATGTAGATGCGTCTCTTCATGAAAAAGAATGCTTGTGCTTTTGCATTTCATTGACAGAGACCACGTAAAAGTATGAATGTAAAACAGTGCTTGGGCTTTTGCATGCATCATTGACAGAGACCACATAAAAGTGTGAATGTAGAACAAAGTTTCAAAATGGAGTGACTGACGGCGGAGAACGAAGCAAAATTTAGAAAGAGAGGGTGTTAGTTACCGCCAATGACATTGACAAACAAAGCACATGACAAGACACGATGCATTTCAACCCACTTGGGTCTTCTTCAGGCGAAAAAATAAATCACATTTAACATTTAAGACGGTACAAACAAAGAACGAAAATGACTCATCTGTTGTTAGTCCATGTTGTGGGGAGAATAGCCGCTAGGCGGAAATGACAAGGGGGATTATGGGAGAGGAAAAGGAGGGGGGGGGGGTTCGTGGGGGGAGGGGGGGGTTGTGTGATACGATAGAGTTGTGTGTCTAGTTTAGTGGGGTGGTGTGATATCTTTGTGACGGTTGTGATAATGGTGGATTGATAATAATGGTAAGGGGGGGGGGGGGGGGGCAAACTGGGGGGAAAAAAAATTAAATTATATATAGAAGGGGTAAATAAGTACATGAACAGAGAAACTTAAAAAAAAAAATAAATAAATAAATAAAAAAAAAAAAGTTTAGGTGAATAAAATAAATGATTTCGCTGGGTGATGAAAGAGGTGGTGGTAGTTATGTGTGGGTAGTTGTGAAAGGTGTGTGGGTAATGTTAATGAGGGAGGGAAGGGGATGGAAGATAAATGGGTGATAAGGTATGATTGGGAGGGGGGGGGGGGTGAGAGAAGAAAAAAAAAAAAAAAAAAGGGAGGAGGGTAATGTGTGTGGGGGGGGGGGGGGGGAGGAAGGGGGGCAAGAGAAGGAGAGCTCATATCTCTTCATCCACTATGGGGTGGGGGTGGGAGGTTGGGAGGTTCATATTAATTGTGTTGTTTAAAAAAGTAAACAATGCTGTGGGATGATGTTCATTTAACAGGTGAAATAATGTGTTGGCATCAATATGCTGCTGTTTGTTGAGAGAAGATAGCAGTGATCAATGAAAAACAGGGTATCATGTGTTGCACACACACACACACACACACACACACACACACACACACACACACACACACACACACACAAAAAAAAAGGGGGCGGGGGGGGGGGGGGGAACACATGTAAACAATGTTCTAGGTGAGTTAAGATCGTGTGATCATAGTGAGACTAACTGTGGAAAATTTTTTACACACATATTCATACACACACACACACACACACACACACACACACACACACACACACACACACACACACACAAAGAGGGGTAAAAATTATTATCATTAATAATTGTGCTTGGGCTTTTGCATGTATCATTGACAGAGACCACGTAAAAGTGTGAATGTAAAACAAAGTGCTTGGGCTTTTGCATGTATCATTGACAGAGACCACGTAAAAGTGTGAATGTAAAACAAAGTGCTTGGGCTTTTGCATGTATCATTGACAGAGACCATGTAAAGTGTGAGGAGAGAGAAAGTGGCAGCGCATTGCCTTGACTGTTTGTTGCAAGCTCTGTTGTGGTTGGCTAGCTCCAACCATTGTGACTGCGCTCAGTGTTGTAAGCTCTGTTGTGGTTGGCTAGCTTCAACCAGTCTGACTGCGCTCAGTGTTGTAAACTCTGTTGTGGTTGGCTAGCTTCAACCAGTCTGACTGCGTTCAGTGTTGTAAGCTCTGTTGTGGTTGGCTAGCTTCAACCAGGTCTGGACTGTCGTTCAGTGTTGTAAGCTCTGTTGTGGTTGGCTAGCTTCAACCAGTCTGACTGCGTTTAGTGTTGTAAGCTCTGTTGTGGTTGGCTAGCTTCAACCAGTCTGACTGCGCTCAGTGTTGTCCTACATGATGAGGAAGGTGAAGCATCATGTTCCCTGGACTCCAAGCGTTATACATGATTTACTCAGTTTTCTGTTCCGTTTCTGCCAGTCGTACACATTAGGCATAGTCCTCCCAAATCTCCAGCTTATGACCATGGTACAGTCTTCTGTTCTGTTTCTGCCAGTCGTACACATTAGGCATAGTCCTCCCCAGTCTCCGGCTTATGACCATGGTACAGTCTTCTGTTCCATTTCTGCCAGTTGTACACATTATGCATAGTCCTCCCCAATCTCCGGCTTATGACCATGGTACAGCATGCGCATGTGGGGACCTATTTACGAAAGAATTTTGAAAAAAAAGAAAAGGAAGAAGTATTCACATTTGCACAGCTACAATCACGCTGTGGCAGTGAGTGCGTTTCCAGTGGCTGATCACTGCACACACACGCCCCCCTCCCCCCCCCCCCCCCCACCCCCCACCCCCACCCCACCCCCCGACACCTGCCTCATGCTGTGTTTGGTTCTTCACTCATGTTGTGGACTGCTCAAACAGCCTGGATGACGAGGCAGCCGCGTAGAGACACGGGCTGTGTAAGCCAGTGGAAGTGGTCCTGCATTGTTTTGAGTAGTATGCTTTGGTCAAACATGCATATGCAGAATATATAGTATGTATTTGTATGTTTTGGATCTGTATGTTGTGGTCAAGCAGATGTGTGACTTTTTGGATTTTAAAAAGAAATGTGGTTGAGCAGATGTTTGACTTTTTGGACATGAATTAGGTTTTAAAAAGAAACATAGTTGAGCAGATGTTTGACTTTTTGGACATGAATTAGATTTTAAAAAGAAACATGGTTGAGCAGATGTTTGACTTTTTGGACATGAATTAGATTTTAAAAAGAAATGTGGTTGAGCAGATGTTTGACTTTTTGGACATGAATTAGATTTTAAGAAGAAACAGTATGAGTTCCACCACAGGATACAGACAAACAGATTACAGGACAAAACACAATGCGTTTCGACCTCTTGGGTCTTCTTCAGGCAAAAACAAACAACATTTAGGACAATGAAAATGAACAACAAGAGGTGGTTTCTCATTCTTTCGTTTTCATTGTCCTAAATGCTGTTTGTGGAAACGCATTGTGTTTTGTCCTGTAATCTGTTTGTCAGTGGCCTGTGGTGGAACTCATAGCGTTTCTTTTTACGATTTGCTTCATTTTCTATCCTCAGTCACCTCGTTTTGAAACTAACTTTTTGCACATGGGGTGTGTGACGTTTTGGGACCAAGGATGAAATCGTGTGCGGGTGTGTGTGTGTGTGTGTGCGCACACACGTCTCTCTCTCTCTCTCCCTCTGTGTGTGTGTGTGAGTACGTTTCACATATGTGAAAACATACGCACTGCTGTTGGTGGATTTTGTACCTTTTCTACAGCACATTATTTTCGCAATACAAGACCAATTGGGTGGGGGGGGGGGGGGGGGGGGGAGAAGAAAAGAAAGAAAGGAATAAAGTGATGCCTGCTTTACAGGGGACAGGCACATAGCAATGTCGTCAGTACATTCATTTATTTCAGATAAAGACTGATTATAATCAACATATGTGAAAGGTGTTGGTGGGATCAGCTACATGGATGACTGTGTGCTGGCGCTGCACTGTGTGTGCCCTCTTCCCCCTTACCCTCCCCACCCTCCTGCCCTCCACTCCTCTCTCCCTATGCCCCCCTTCTTAGATTCATATTTTGAAGTCACTTGGGTGTAGTCTGTGTTTTGAAGTCACTTTGGTGTAATCTGTGTGTTTTGAAGTCACTTTGGTGTAATCTGTGTGTTTCGAAGCCACTTCAAATCTGTGTGTTTTGAAGCCACTTTAGTGTATTTTGAAGTCACTTTGGTGTAATCTGTGTGTTTTGAAGTCACTTTGGTGTAATCTGTGTGTTTCGAAGCCACTTCAGTCAAATCTGTGTGTTTTGAAGCCACTTTAGTGTAAAACTGTGTGTTTTGAAGTCACCTCAGTGTAATCTGTGTGTTTTGAAGTCACCTCAGTGTAACCTGTGTGTTTTGAAGTCACCTCTGTGTCATCTGTGTGTTTTGAAGTCACCTCAGTATAAGCTGTGTGTTTTGAAGCCACTTTAGCGTAATCTGTGTGTTTTGAAGTCACCTCAGTGTAATCTGTGTGTTTTGAAGTCACCTCAGTGTAATCTGTGTGTTTTGAAGCCACTTTAGTGTAATGTGTGTGCTTTGAAGCCACTTTAGTGTAATGTGTGTGCTTTGAAGCCACTTTAGTGTAATCTGTTTCAGGTGAAACTTTGAGGTCTCCATGGTGTGTACTGTCTTTAACAGTTTCCTGCTTTCTGTGTCTTTGTTGGTGTGTGTCACTGTGTGTCCAAACTGCGTTCGGTAATCCTGACCTACTGCTGTCCCAGTGGAAGTGCTTGTGTTGATCTGTGTACCCATGAAGCAGAAAATACCAGACTGCATGTTGAAGAGGTAGGGTAGAACAATGACCAGGGCAAGTATGAAAGTGTACCGGTATAGCGGAAACCCTTGACTAGCGATATGAGAAATGTGTAGCTTAATCATAGCAAATAATTACTGTCACTGGTATTATATGGGACAAATCTGGAACACCTAAGATGACTGTGTGGATGAGGAACATGGTATTCTATGAATTGATATGTCTGTTTAGCAGTTTTTCTGTTCTGCCGAGGCCAACACCCAAGCTTGATACTGGGACAATATCTCTCAAAACAAAACTTCTCTTCATTTGCCTTTCCCCAACTAGTTAGTTACTCGTTCAGCACATTTTATTTATATAGAAGGTTTCAGGGGGGTGGGGGGGGGGGGGAAGATGGGGGGGGGGGGGAGTAGTGGTAATCACGTCGGCTTCTCTAACAATGCTAACCTACCCCCCTCCACACCCCTTCCTGCACTGAGGCCCTTCTGAGAAGAGAGTGGGAGGGAGAGAGGGAGTGTTTCTACATCGTCGTCCATCTGTGGTGACCGACCTTGGCTCCTAGGGGGCGCTGACTGTCAGTTGTGGTCCGTGCTCGGAAAGATGGCGGAGGGACAGGCGTAGTAGGTGACCTGGGAAACACACGGGGCAAGCATGGAGTAGAAATAACCCAGAAATCAGTTCATTTCTCTGGAAGAAAAAGAATGAACAGAAAGCAGAAAAAAGAGAGGAAGAATCAATATTTAATGGACAGAGGTGGGTGAAACAGAAGTGCTGGGAAAAATTACGCCGGCGTTGCACTGAATCATACTCCACTGTGACATGTAGCCACTGAATGATAGGAGCCCACTGTGACAACACATACAGACACTGAATGATAGAGAGCCCACTGTGACATCACATATAGACACTGAATGATAGAGAGCCCACTGTGACCACACATGTAGACACTGAATATAGAGGACCTACAGTGACAACACATGTAGACACTGAATGATAGAGAGCCCACTTTGACAACACATTGACACAATGATAGAGAGCCCACTGTGACAACACATGTAGACACTGAATATAGAGGACCTACAGTGACAACACATGTAGACACTGAATGATAGCCTACTGTGACAACACATGTAGACACTGAATGATAGAGAGCCCACTGTGACAACACATGTAGACACTGAATGATAGAGAGCCCACTGTGACCACACATTGACACAATGATAGAGAGCCCTCTGTGACAACACATGTAGACACTGAATATAGAGGACCTACAGTGACAACACATGTAGACACTGAATGATAGAGAGCCCACTTTGACAACACATTGACACAATGATAGAGAGCCCTCTGTGACAACACATGTAGACACTGAATATAGAGGACCTACAGTGACAACACATGTAGACACTGAATGATAGAGAGCCCACTTTGACAACACATTGACACAATGATAGAGAGCCCTCTGTGACAACACATGTAGACACTGAATATAGAGGACCTACAGTGACAACACATGTAGACAGTGAATGATAGAGAGCCCACTTTGACAACACATTGACACAATGATAGAGAGCCCTCTGTGACAACACATGTAGACACTGAATATAGAGGACCTACAGTGACAACACATGTAGACACTGAATGATAGCCCACTGTGACAACACATGTAGACACTGAATGATAGAGAGCCCTCTGTGACAACATATGTAGACACTGAATGATACAGAGCCCACTGTGACAACACATGTAGATACCGAATCATCGAGAGCCCACTGTGACAACACATGTAGACACTGAATGATGAGACATGAATGATAAGAGCCCACTGTGACAATACATGTAGACACTGAATGATAGAGAGCCCACTATAACAACATCTATAGACACCGAATGATAGCCCACTATAACAACATTTATAGACACTGAATGATAGAGAGCCCACTATAACAACGTTTATAGACTCTGAATGATAGCCCACTATAACAACATTTATAGACACTGAATGATAGCCCACTATAACAACATTTATAGACACTGTATGATAGAGAGCCCATTATAACAACATCTATAGACGCCGAATGATAGAGAGCCCACTGTGACAATACATGTAGACAGTGAATGATAGAGAGCCCACTGTCACAACACATGTAGACACTGGATGATAGAGTCCACTGTGACAACACATGTAGACACTGAATGATAGAGAACCCACTGTGACAACACATGTAGACACTGAATGATAGAGAGCCCACTGTCACAACACATGTAGACACTGAATGATAGCCCACTGTGACAACACATGTAGACACTGAATGATAGAGAGCCCACTGTCACAACACATGTAGACACTGAATAATGGAGAACCTACAGAGACAACACATGTAGACAGTGAATGATAGAGAGCCCACTGTGACAACACATGTAGACACTGAATGATAGAGCCCACTGTGACAACACATGTAGACACTGAATGATAGAGCCCACTGTGACAACACATGTAGACACTGAACGATAGAGCCCACTGTGACAACACATGTAGAAACTGAATGATAGAGAGCCCACAATAACAACATTTGTAGACACTGAATGACAGAGAGCCCACTATAACAACATCTATAGACACCGAATGATAGCCCACTATAACAACATTTATAGACACTGAATGATAGAGAGCCCACTATAACAACGTTTATAGACTCTGAATGATAGCCCACTATAACAACATTTATAGACACTGAATGATAGCCCACTATAACAACATTTATAGACACTGTATGATAGAGAGCCCATTATAACAACATCTATAGACGCCGAATGATAGAGAGCCCACTATAACAACATTTATAGACGCTGAATGATAGAGAGCCCACTAGAACAACGTTTATAGACACTGGATCGGCAGAGCACCTGCCAGGGTGACCAAGACGCACTCGGTGGTGTACCAGGCGCGCTACGGACAGGCGACACACAGCCACACATCCACAGCTGTCGGCAGCCCCTTGGTGTTACAGCCACAGTGCAAGGCGGTCAGACTCCTCGATAGACTGGCTACCTCGCCAAGTGGTCAGGCACCAGTGGTCATCGGGCTGCAGGTCAACCCTCCCCCTCCCCCCTTGTCCGCTGTCCCGCTCCTCCCATCTCACGGTTCCTTGTCATTTTCTCCCTTCAAAACAGACGTACTTTCCTCCCAAACATGACTGCCCTCACAAAGACTCCGTGGAATCAGAACAGACGTACTTTCCTCCCAAACATGACTGGCCCTCACAACGACTGCGTGGAATCAACAGACGTTCTTTCCTCCCAAACATGACTGGCCCTCTCAAAGACTCCGTGGAATCAGAACAGACGTTCTTTCCTCCCAAACATGACTGGCCCTCACAAAGACTCTGTGGAATCAGAACAGACACTACTTTCCTCCCAAACATGACTGGCCCTCTTAAAGACACTGTGGAATGCAAATTAATTCGAAAAGATTGACCAACAAAGGCAGGCATGGTTGCTATTATCTCCCCTGCTCGACTGGCCTTTCTCCACCGCTCCCCCGATCCCATCTCCTGCCCCTTCTGGAGAAGCTCCACCGTCCCATGAACTGCAAGGAACTTAGACCCCCCACCTCCTTCCCTCTCCTCTTACCCTCCCCTCCAGCCCCTTCCCACCCCCCACCCCACCTCCCCACTCGCACCCCCCCCCTCCACTTTCCACTGTAAAAAGAAGGCAACAGAGAGGGACCTGGGTGGCGATGGGCAGGAAGTCGTCAGCCACGTGGCGCACCACCATCTGGTTGTTGCTGACGCTGAGTACCTCCACGGTGCAGTTCTTGCCATTCAGGAGGGCCAGCCCGCTGTAACTCACGTCCACCACGGGCGGTTTCTGCACAGAACACACACACACACACACACACACACACACACACACACACACACACACACACACACACACACCCAATGCCTTACAATCAGCAATACAGGAAATGATGCCATGGCGGTTAGGGTTAGGAATCGGAATGTTTCTGGAATGAAAGACGATAAAAATCGCTTTATTCATTTACGCCTGAATATAGAACATTATCAAGAAAACACGTTATCAAGAGACGAATGAAGAAAATATGCAGCGTGATGGAGCATCAATAAATGAAAAGGAGCAGCCAAGGGATTGACTGATTGATTGAATCTTTAATGGGTAAAGAATTGGGCACATCAAAGGCCTTTTTACAATTCTGCCCACTAATAAACAATGGAAGGTTAAAAAAAATTGAACGCTGCGACATGAAACAATGACCAATAAGTAATCATTTCGTAACACAACTAACAATGTATTCTTAGAGAGAGAGAGAGAGAGAGAGAGAGAGAGAGAGAGAGAGTGAGCAAACAACCGACCGACCGAGAGAGAGACAGAGAAAGAGATTTACACACACAGGGGCGCGCTTGCGCGCATATGCACGCACTTCCACACACACGCACACACACACACAGAGGGATATTTGCAGACGCGTGTGTGCGCATGCGTTCACACACACAGACCGACACACACACACACACACACACACACACACACACACACACACACACAAACACACACATACACACACACAGAGGAAGTTGGGGGGGGGGGGGGGGGGGGGCGAACCAAACCATATAAGGAACCTACTCTGTTCTGGAGAACACTTACTCGTAGAGGTTCTGTTCCGCATGTGACCACATCATCACTCTTCATTTTATGCAGCTCGATTTTTGAATCATCAAGTCAGCTGTCCTTACTTTGAGAAAAACTATATCTCTGGCTGGCGCGAGTGTATCTTGCAAAACTTAGCCAACGGGGAAAGGGGGGGGGGGGGGGGGGGGGTAGGGTGTTATACATACGGGCGTTTGCAGAAGATGTGTTCAGGCCATGTTCAGAGAGGAAGGGCGGGGGTGGGGGTGGGGGGTCATTAGGCCATTTAAAATATAGAAGTTAGCTGTTGTAAGGTATGTTTGTTCAACAGGGAGCCAGAGCAGGAGGCCAAAGAGAAGGGGATATGAGCACGGGCAGAGGATGTGAAAACACGTGGTACAGTGCTGTTGTGGATAGTCGGCAGTCTAAGTAGCACATGCTGAGGGTAACCAGCTGGAAGAAAATGACAGTCCCATGTCACTCATGTAGTGAGACGGAGCTATGCAAATCCCATGTGGGCAGTGTTGAGGAAAGAGGGGGTATCGGGCACTGTCAACCTGACGTCCTCTTTATCTTGAACGTAGTTGGATGTCGCCATGATGTTTAAAGTTTGCAGATGGTTGTCCAAACGTCTGTGCTGCCTGATGACGTTGTTTGATGCCGTCAGGAAGATGGTTGTCCAGGCATCCAGTGCTGCCTGATGACGTTGTTTGATGCCGTCAGGAAGATGGTTGTCCAGGCATCCAGTGCTGCCTGATGACGTTGTTTGATGCCGTCAGGAAGATGGTTGTCCAGGCATCCAGTGCTGCCTGATGACGTTGTTTGATGCCGTCAGGAAGATGGTTGTCCAGGCATCCAGTGCTGCCTCATGGCTTCCTCTGATGTCGTTAGTAAGATTGCTCTTAGGATATCTTGTGCTGCTATATGACGTCACTGTATGATATCATTGACACTGTTCTGATCCACCAGCAGGTTCAGAGAAGTGAACTGGCCACCGACAGTCTTTGAAAATTGCTGCAGTCTCCTTCAGCTTGTTCCCACCTGGATGTAATATGTGCACTGTTTTGTTGGGGGTTCTTCATAAAGTGGAGCCTGATGGTCATCTTAAAGTGGAGCCTGGTGGTCATCTTAAAGTGGAGCCTGATGGTCATCTTAAAGTGGAGGTCATCTTAAAGTGGGGCCTGATGATGGTCATCTTAAAGTGGAGCCTGATGATGGTCATCTTAAAGTGGAGCCTGATGGTCATCTTAAAGTGATGGTCATCTTAAAGTGGGGCCTGATGATGGTCATCTTAAAGTGGAGCCTGATGGTCATCTTAAAGTGGAGCCTGATGATGGTCATCTTAAAGTGGAGCCTGATGATGGTCATCTTAAAGTGGAGCCTGATGGTCATCTTAAAGTGATGGTCATCTTAAAGTGGGGCCTGATGATGGTCATCTTAAAGTGGAGCCTGATGGTCATCTTAAAGTGGAGCCTGATGATGGTCATCTTAAAGTGGAGCCTGATGGTCATCTTAAAGTGGAGCCTGATGATGGTCATCTTAAAGTGGAGCCTGATGGTCATCTTAAAGTGGAGCCTGATGGTCATCTTAAAGTGGAGCCTGATGATGGTCATCTTAAAGTGGAGCCTGATGGTCATCTTAAAGTGGAGCCTGATGATGGTCATCTTAAAGTGGAGCCTGATGGTCATCTTAAAGTGGAGCCTGATGATGGTCATCTTAAAGTGGAGCCTGATGGTCATCTTAAAGTGGAGCCTGATGATGGTCATCTTAAAGTGGAGCCTGATGGTCATCTTAAAGTGATGGTCATCTTAAAGTGGGGCCTGATGATGGTCATCTTAAAGTGGAGCCTGATGGTCATCTTAAAGTGGAGCCTGATGATGGTCATCTTAAAGTGGAGCCTGATGGTCATCTTAAAGTGGAGCCTGATGATGGTCATCTTAAAGTGGAGCCTGATGGTCATCTTAAAGTGGAGCCTGATGGTCATCTTAAAGTGGAGCCTGATGATGGTCATCTTAAAGTGGAGCCTGATGGTCATCTTAAAGTGGAGCCTGATGGTTATCAGTGCCATGCTGTCATCGTTGACGTCGTCAGCACCAGTGGAGGTTGTGATCTGGGATTTGTTCACGTTGGATTCCTTGCACGACGAGGACTTTGTCGATGGGATGGTGACATTCCTGTGGATGTTTGGCGTGGCACGTGTTGGTCGGGAGGTATTGGGGGGGGGGGGGGGGACTCCAGGAGCATCATTCCTCTGTCCTCAGTCTGTCCTGAAGCGTCCATCACTGTGTCCGCTCCCCCTGGACCATTGGCAACACCTAGCAAGAGTCGGATGTTTTAGCAAGTGATTCCTAGTTTACTTTTGGTGTGTGTGTGTGTGTGTGTGTGTGTGTGTGGTGTGTGTGTGTGTGTGTGTGTGTGTGTGTGTGTTGTCGTCGGTTTAATGTCCTTCCACTACAGTGATTCAGTGAGGTCAGGTGGGTCACAATGTGTGCTGCACGTGCTGACAGGGCTCTGGACACTGAATGATAGAGAGCCCACTGGACCTCGCGTTGTGTGTGTGTGTGTGTGTGTGTGTGTGTGTGTGTGTGTGTGTGTGTGTGTGTGTGTGTTCTCAAGTATCCTCGCTGCAGTCAGCATGTAACCAACTGACCTTGAAGGGGCTGGCGAAGGTCACGGTCATGTCAATGACGGAGGCGTCAGCACCGGCCACTGGCGACACCACGCAGCTGGTGATTGTTGTCATGTTGGCCTCATTGAAGTTGGGACAGATGGAGAAATCCAACGTTCCCGTCTGACCTGCAAAATAGGAAGTCTTTACGTGTCTACTATACTGGGACACACAGAGGTATGTACATATCCTGTTCGACCTGCAAGAGAGAGGCTGTTTAGATGTCTACCATGCTGGGACACACAGAGATATGTACATATCCTGTTTGACCTGCAAGAGACAGGCTGTCCAGATGTCTACCATGCTGGGACACACAGAGGTAGGTACATATCCTGTTTGACCTACAAGAAATGAACTGTTTACTTGTCTTCTTTGCTGGAGAAAGCCCACGTTCTGTTTTCACCTGCCAGAAGTTTTCCGTGTCCGTGTTATTGTGACCCAGCTGACCTCACAGAGCCCTGTCAGGACTGTCAGCACGTGCAGCACACATTGCGACCCAGCTGACCTCACAGAGCCCTATCAGCACGTGCAGCACACATTGTGACCCAGCTGACCTCATAGAGCCCTATCAGCACGTGCAGCACATATTGTGACCCAGCTGACCTCACAGAGCCCTGTCAGCACGTGCAGCACACATTGTGACCCAGCTGACCTCACAGAGCCCTGTCAGCACGTGCAACACACATTCTGACCAAGCTGACCTCACAGAGCCCTGTCAGCACGTGCAGCACACATTGTGACCCAGCTGACCTCACAGAGCCCAGTCAGGACTGTCAGCATGTGGAGAAGAACATCATGTCAAAAAAAGGCCTATGACACACGACAGACTGGTCTACAATGTGTGTCCATGGTAACATGGTCGCTACATGACTGGTCTACAATGTCTGTCCATGGTAACTAACATGGTGGCTACATGACTGGTCTATGTCTGTCCATGGTAACCAACATGGTGGCTACATGACTGGTCTACAATGTGTGTCCATGGTAACATGGTGGTCTTCAGCGTGTGTCCATGGTAACATGGTGTGGCTAAATGTGTGTCCATGGTAACATGGTGGCTACATGCCTGGTGTACAATGTGTGTCCATGGTAACATGGTGGCTACATGACTGGTGTACAATGTGTGTCCATGGTAACCAACATGGTGGCTACATGCCTGGTGTTCAATGTGTGTCCATGGTAACCAACATGGTGGCTACATGCCTCGTGTACAATGTGTGTCCATTGTAACCAACATGGTGGCTACATGACTGGTGTACAATGTATGTCCATGGTAACCAACATGGTGGCTACATGCCTCGTGTACAATGTGTGTCCATTGTAACCAACATGGTGGCTACATGACTGGTGTACAATGTATGTCCATGGTAACCAACATGGTGGCTACATGACTAGTCTACAATTTCTGTCCATGGTAACCAACATGGTGGCTACATGCCTCGTGTACAATGTGTGTCCATGGTTACCAACATGGTGGCTACATGACTGGTCTACAATGTGTGTCCATGGTAACCAGTCATATAGCCACCATGTTACCATGGACACACATTGTAGACCAGTCATGTAGCCACCATGTTACCATGGACATACATTGTAGACCAGTCATGTAGCCACCATGTTGGTTACCATGGACACACATTGAAGACAAGTCATGTAGCCACCATGTTACCATGGACACACATTGTAGACCAGTCATGTAGCCACCATGTTACCATGGACAGACATTGTAGACCAGTCATATAGCCACTACACTAGGTTCCGGCCACCATCAGGACGTGCTGGCCTTGAGCTGTCATCTGGCCACCAGACAGTGACCACTGCACACACTGTCCACAGTGGACACCAACTGTGTAGGTAGTGAATGGGGTGTGGGTGTGGGTGGGTGTGCGCGCGTTCGTGCGTGCGTGGGTGTGATGGGTAAGTTCTTCTGCAAGTTCAAATACTTCACTCATCGAAAGGAAAAAGATATGAGAGAGAGAGAGAGAGAGAAGAGAGAGAGAGAGAGAGAGAGAGAGGAAAAAAATACTCACACTGCTGTCGCCCCAGCTCTGGAAACAAGAAAAAAAACATTAGTAAGTATGTCTTTATCCTGTGTCCTGTCAATGGTCATCACTTGCCCATTGCCCACCCCACAATCATCACCCACACCGTTAGAACCTTACTGTGACCACTGCCTAGTCTTACAGAACACCAGAGAGCACAGGGAGAGAGGAAAGCTCTGTACCGATGTGGCTTTCTCAGCTCTGTCACAGCGGTAGATGCCCCGACAAGACAAGCACAGACAAGCCACAAGCTCTGTCACACTGTTGGATGCGCCGATAAGACCACACAGACGCCTCCAGCTCTGTCTTTCAGTTGTCGGACTGCCTGTCGTCAACAAAGAAATAATTTCATCTTCATCCCAGCAGTTGGAGACAGGGAGAAGGAGGGGTGTGGGGGAATGGGAGCGGAGGGGGGTGGGGGTGGGAGTGAGATCACAACCGTGACAGAACGATGTTGGAACCAACACCTTTGTACCAACTAGGCTGTACCCGGTCCTATGTTGGGCCCCCCCTTTTCAATTTGAGTGTTTATTTCTGTGTTGCAGCCATCGTGAAAATGGTCTGTGTTGGTTCAGGGTGAAGGGGGGGGGGGGGGGGGGGGTGCGCACAATGAAGATTTTCCTACATACGTCAAATCATAGACAAGGTTTGCATGTACAAATATTGAAGTCATAAAACACGTCATACCATCGGCTCGCACCGACAGCCCTTCTCCCCTACCCCCCACCCCCCTTCCTCCCTCGAAAAAAAGAAGAATTAAATGTCATGAAGAATGTCACGGTGTGACGTTTTTTTTCTTGCCAACTGTCTCTGCTCGGGAAAAAATCTAGAGTGCGAAAGTGTGTGCAAGGCTGAATGTTCTCGTTTCATAGAACTTTTTTTTTAAAATTTTTATTATCGTTCAGTTCAATCCAGGTTTGTCTCGTCTCACAGGTGCAGCACGTGTGTCCCGTGTTTTCCTTTACTTGTCGACTGTAGTGAGTAAAGTGATCTTCCCGGTGACAGTGAATAGGAGAGAGAAGCAGACGACTTGGAGCGGTGTTGGGGGATAGACGTATGTACGTAGTTTGCTGTATGTGATGGGACCGCGTTCCCTCTTGAGTTCATAGAAAAGTTAAGTTTATTCTTTGGGATAAACTAGGTTTTGTGTAGCGAGACCTCGTTCCTGAGAACTCAAGTTTCATGATAATGTTTGCCAGTGGGCACCATTGAAGTGAAGAGAAAAAAAAATTCAACAGAATAACCGAGAGGGAAATTCCTATATTTCTGCTCCTAGAGGTCGTTGGAAGATCTGGGACTTTGTCTTTTTGTCTTTGTTTTGTCAAACAAGAGTCGGAAGGACTTCTTCATGAGGCTTCATTTGCCAATGTGTTCGACTGAATGTTCCGTATCACTGGTCTTTTTGGTGAGTAAACCTGGAATTTAATTAAATTAATAGCACTAAAATAACCTTTTTTGTTGCCACATTAGGATAGATTCATTATTTAATTTGTATTCGAAATTATAGATCTGTTTTCCTTCGTACATAGGATGTAGGCAAAGGAGTGGGCTTGTCCGTGTTGGCACTCCGAATATGTAGTGTTGTGTGGAAGGTTTGTTTTATTCCAAATTCATTATTTACCAATTGTTCTAATTTTCCAGTGTATTTTGTTTGAAATTTCATGTTAAATCATTCGATTTTTGTTGTAGATAATTTACACTAGTATAAAAGGCGGTGTGTTTGTCCTAGCACACAAGTCCCTCACTGCCGTTGAGCAGCCCCAGCTTGTCACCGACTGTGAACTGGAGTGGGTTAAGGTCAGGCTGAAAAACCGCAAGGACCTTTATATAGGAGCATTCTACATGCCTGAACGAAACCGACATGACCTGGATGAACTTCAGAAGTCTCTGAGCCTGCTGACAGAAAACGGCAAGAAACAGCATGAAATCATCCTCGCGGGAGATTTCAACTGCCCGGATATTAACTGGACAACACACACCGCCCACTCCTCGGGAAAAGACAACGAAATCCAAGAGCACCTCATCAACATCACATCGAACGCACTCCTCACCCAAGTACACCATACCCCTACCTGTGGCCCCAACCTGTTAGATCTCGTGTTCTCCTCCAACCCCACCCACCTGAAATCGTCAACGAGCATACCAGGCGTATCCGACCACGACATCGTCGCTGCGGATTTCGACATCCGGCCGCAGATCGCACGCCATAAGCCCCGAAAGTGCTACAAGTTCAGGAAGGCTAACTGGGACCAGATGAGACCTGACCTTGACAAAGCCGCCCAAACCGTGGCCGAAGAACACAAAGAGTGAAAGGATGTCAACACGCTGTGGACCACACTCAAGACATCTCCTCCAAACCATGGAAACGAACATCCCCACTTTCACGCTCAAGCACTCACAGTCACTACCCTGGCTAACTGCACCGCTGAAACGCATGCTGAAACGCAAGAAACGCCTCTTCCAACGAGCTAGAACCTCCAACAACTGGTCTCCTTACCGCCTGTTCCAGAAACACTGCAAGAGAGAGCTACGCCGAGCTGAGTGGAAGTACATTAATGGCACCATCCAAGAAGGGTTGGACAAGAACGACACCAAACCATTCTGGCGCTTCATTAAATCAAGAAAACAGGATAACGTTGGTGTAGCCCCCCTGAAAGTGAATGGCCAGCTCCACAGCGACAGCCAGTCCAAAGCCGACATCCTACTCGGACAATTCAAATCTGTATTTACCAAGACCCCTCCCCCCCCAGTCCCTCCCCCACCTGCACACTCCCGCGCCAGACATCCAACCAATCACCATCACGGTTCCCAGAGTAACAAAACTGCTGCAGCAGCTGAAAACCAACAAAGCGGATGGCCCCGACGGCATTCCAAACGCCATCTTCAAAACCCTCGCAACCAACATCGCACCATCACTCACCCTGATCTTCCAAGCCTCCATCGATAGTGGTCGACTGCCCCAGGACTGGCTATCAGCCAACGTATCAAGCGCCTTCAAGAAAGGGGATCGCCACGAACCTGCCAACTATCACCCTATCTCCCTGACGTCTGTCCCATGCAAAATTCTAGAACACATCTTCCGCCACATTATGTCCCACCTAGAAGCCCACAAAATTCTCACGAACCTCAACCACGGTTTTCGATCTGGATACTCCACTGAAACGCAGCTCCTCACCACCACCAATGACCTGCTACAATCTTTCGACCAGGGCAAACAAATTGACATGGCCATACTGGACTTTCCCAAGGCATTCGATACCGTCCCACATGATCGACTCCTCCACAAGTTGGCAAGCTACGGCATCACAGGCCCCCTCCACACCTGGCTCCACTGCTTCCTCACGGAACGCAGCATGCGAGTTGTAGTTGAAGGCACCACGTCTCAGCCCACCACCGTCGACTCAGGTGTCCCTCAAGGTACCGTATTGGGCCCGCTCCTCTTCCTCTGCCATATCAATGATCTCCCGCAGACAGTTCCCAAGTTAGGCTCTTTGCTGATGACTGTCTAATCTACAGAGAGATCAACACATTCCAAGACCACCACACCCTACAAGCGGATCTGAAGTGTCTTGAAGCCTGGGCAGAGAAATGGGGAATGCGCTTCAACGCTACAAAGTGCTACGTAATGAGTCTCTCCCTTCACCCACCTTCCACATTCATGTACTCCCTCAATAACACTATCCTGAAATCAGTATCCTCAAACCCATACCTAGGAATCCAATTCTCTGACAACCTCAAATGGAGCAACCACATCAGCGGCATCACCAAAAAAGCGAATAGCACCCTTGGATTCCTCCGGAGAAACCTCCACCACTGCCCATCAACCTGCAAACGTAACATCTACCTGGCCCTAGTCTGTCCTCTCCTTGAGTACGGGGCGTTGGTCTGGGACCCGTATCAGAGACAGGAAGATTGAACGCATTCAGCGCACTGCAGTACGCTTCATCGCAAGCAACTATCGCTCTACCACCCCTGGCTTTGTTACGGGCCTCCTGACACGACACAACCTTCCGACTCTCCAGGAACGACGTGAACAGCTCCGTCTGACCTTCTTTTACAAGGTGGTTGAGGGGCTGGTGCCGGCAATACCTCCTCATCAGTTCCTCACACCTCAAAGAGCTAGCCGCATGATCAGGCCCAGACGTAACGCAGCAGACTACGTAACCAACAACCCTATTGAGAACTATATTAGAAACAACAATCGGTGTTTCTTGGTACCACGTTGTCAGTCAGACCAATATAGGCAGTCCTTCTTCCCACGCACTATAATAGCATGGAACCACTTGGACAATTCGGTGGTCCACTCGCCATCCACTGATTCATTCAAGAGGGCGCTGACCACCAAGCGCCATTAACAACCTCCGCTGCGCACCCCCATCCATCGCGCCAAAGCCAGTTCACTGGATGTTAAGCGACGTACAGCTACAGATACAGATACAGAAAAGGATACTGTGTAAAATGTTTTTTTTCTTCTCACAAAGGGCGAAAGTCAATTTCAGGAGAAATACTGTTTAATGATAAAGGATAAAATTATGGATGTTTTGAGAAAGAATTGGTTCTCCAAGCAGGAGGGTCATATTCTGTTGTAAAATAGTTATGTTTTCTTTTGAATTGTTAAAATTCAAAATGAAGGTTGTTTCATGTGAGCCAGTTTGGGTAAAAAGACTTTATTTCTGATAAGGGAAAATGGCAGCCTCTTGTATTACGTGAGTGAGTGCTGAACATTTTCATTAATATTCAACTCATGGAAGAGTATAGAGATGTGTGAGGGATTGTTTCATGTTGCTTTGACTTCTGTTTGATGTATTCTGAAATGATTAATAATTCCATTGTTAGATAATTGCTGAGCACATTCTGTTGGATGCTGCCTCCACCATTCGCAAGGCTTGGGGAATGGATGAAATTTGATTGATTGCTCATTGATGTCTGATAGAGCTCAATTGTACTAGGATAATGTGGGGTGCTTTGATCCCCGAATGGTTTCATTTCATATAATATATTTTTGTATTACTCTCCCATGTTTTCTTTAAAATATGAGAGGGACACTTTTTTGTCCCTGTGGTGGAAATATATATGTGAATGGGAAGTGGGAAGCTGATTGCCTACATGGGTAAGGACATGGAATACTCCACTTTTATGTGTATTGAAAATGTTTAAAGAGGATTAAGACTGAGGAAACCAAATGTCGAAAGAGTTATAGAGACAAGTTGATAAACTATTAAATATTTTAGGAAACGCAACAATAATTTAAAGGAAAAAATACAAAATATATATGGATGGGTACATAGCCATTTTTAATTTCATATTGTACAGTATGAACGCTCGGTATTGAGAAAAATATTTAAATTAAGGCCCGATCTCTGTTTTGTCTGTGCATTGTCTACAGCTCACATTTTAGGCAAAATATTTATGAGGTGAAAGTGATGTGTTATGCAGGACTGATCTGATCTGATCTCATCTTGCCTGAGCTAAGTACTTTCCCTGACCTGACCTGTACTTCCCGGTCTGACCTACTCTGGACTCCCTTGTCGCCGCTGACTGCCTCGCCTGCGGCCGTCTCTGGGAAGGCCTGCACTTGCCTGAGGAGGGGGCTGGAACGCGTGGGCTGGCCCAGATGTCCTTCCCGCCTTGTCATCTACTCATCTTTGCTCTTGAGTGACTGCGATCAACAGTGTGGACCTGAGCGGCTCATGCTCTGCCTTCTTCGATCGTGGGATTGACTGTTCCTACCTCTTCGTAACCCCGTGTCCGGTGCAGTGAGTAATGTGGGTGATGTGTCAGACAATAACAGGGTCGGGCCCTTTTAGTTCATAAAACTAAAGTTGTGTATTTTTTCCTATTTCTGAGCGTTCTGGGTTGGTTTTTTTTTTTTTCTCAGCATGTATTCCCCTTTTGGGGGGACATGTGTAAGGGCGACGAATTAATATTGTTGTAGAAAAGAGATTGCTGTTGGAGATTCCTTTTTTTTATTATTATTTAAGGCAGAAAGGAGTATTGAGGATTGTTTTTTTTTTTTTTTAATTTTATATTCATGAATATGTAACTTATTTGGTTTCATTAATTGAAAGAAGTAGAGATTTCTCCTTTTGTATCGGAGAGTGTTCATTTTTGCCTCCCAAGTTGGGGAAAGAGGTACAGATTTCTGCTTGTGTATTGGAGAGTGTTCATTTTTTGCCTCCCAAGTTAGGGTTTGGGAAGAATGATGGCCCTTTGACAACTGAACCTAAAGTTGGTCTTTTTTCTCTTGGGCAGATTGTATTACTTAGTCTGCCTGAGCGACACCCAGTTATTTATTAGCTTCGGCTGTTTAATTCTTTGGAGGGATGTTTCTTCTCTCCCTTTATTTGTTTTCCCCTGGTCGAATTTTGGGGAATTTATTGTTCGAATTGGGACTTAGGTTTTTTGCTTGCTTTTTTTTTTTTTTTTTAAAAAGGGAAGAATCGGACCTACCTGGAAAATAGGTTTTTTTTGTGTGTGTGAGAAAGTCGTTCATAATGTAAATTGTTAATTGTAAATAAAACCATACTTGTAATATCGTCTCCTTTGGTATTTTGTTACGGTCGATCCGAGTGCGCATCATCAGCCCAGCTTTTCCCTTGAACTATAAATCACGTGACTTCACCCGCGTGACAAAGAACTACACAAAATGGCTGATACTGATTTGTTCTTAGCGGCGCCACATTCAATTCATATTGGAAACAAACTTACACGAAAAGCAACAAAGAAACAAATCAGCTTCTCCACAAAAAGGGAGGCAACTGTTTAAAACCTGTTGAAATTAAATTTAGGAGTAATTGCCCGATCGTCTGCTTCGATGTCGGATTCGGAATGCAATTGACAGTAGGAAAAAAATTACTACAGCTACAAAGTGATGGTTTTCACAGGCAGAAAGATAGCAGAGCCCCTTTCATGATCGTTTTCTGCAGAGTGAAAAGTTGTTGCTGTTTTTGAAACGGTAGGTATCAAGTTACCACGATAAGCAGACTGACCGAATAGACAGAGCAGACGCAAACTGTTTTCGTGCACAGAAAAACTTAAGACAAAAGTCATTGAAGCAAATAACAAGCAACTGTAACGAAATCACGTGGAGTAGCCAAGAATTGTGTTGAGGAGATTGGAGTATGCAGGCTGCAGCAGAACATTTATGAAACAGAAATAGGTTGTATCACAAGGTGGGTCAGCCAAGGAGGAGGCGCAGCTTGGAGCAGCGCAAAGCAGAAATTGGTGTCATCATGTGAACAAAGGAGTTTGTAGTGACGAAAACGGAGACAGGCATTAAAGAAATATCTGGACAGAAGGTTTCACAACCTTCGGAATTTCGGGAGAGGATAGCCCTCCGTCCTTCCCCCTCTTTACCCAAGCTTCGAAACCACCACCTCTCATGGAAATGCTCCGGCCCTGACTGGTGATGGACAAGGACGGCAAAGTGGAGAGATCTCAATGTGGCGAAAAGACACAGAAATCTGTAGCCTGGACCCATCGTACAGAGCGGGTGGGGGTGGAGATGTCACACACAGGCCTGTTGTGCAGGGACACTTGTACCTGTTGATGGAACGATAAAGTCGGCAAAGTGTGGACATTGTGTAGCATAAGACAAACTGTGGCTTGTGGTAGACAAAACAAAGTGTGGACATTGTGTAGCATAAGACAAACTGTGGCTTGTGGTAGACAAAACAAAGTGTGGACATTGTGTAGCCTAAGACAAACTGTGGCTTGTGGTAGACAAAACAAAATGTGGACATTGTGTAGCCTAAGACAAACTGTGGCTTGTGGTAGACAAAACAAAGTGTGGACATTGTATAGCCTAAGACAAACTATGGCTTGTGGTAGACAAAACTTTCTCGCAAGAAGAGCCTTGGATTGTTCAGCATGGCTGTGCACCCAGCCAAACTGGTTGGCATCAGTAAAAGGGACGAACTTTCATATAATTGTTAAACAAAAATGTGGATGAGGGTCAATTGCAAACTGCATAAGTGAATGTATGAAATTGTAGACAGACCCCATCAGTGAGCTCAAGAAAACTGGAGTCGGCTCATTGCAGCCTGTATGTAGGTTACTTGTTCTACAATATCCTACCTCCTGGAACACGACAAGTTTTCAAAGCGAATGGATCCATCTCAAAGTTCTGAAATCAAGGTCAGTAGATATAGTGTACTTCTTCTCCTCCTCATCTCCTCATCATCATCATCATCATCTTCTTCTTCTTCTTTATCAGACATGATTTCACTCCAGGCACATTCTGTCTGCCGTTTTGTGTACATTGGATCTACATGATGACTTCACAGAAAGCCAGTTACACAGTCTTATTTTATCTGTATGCTTTCTCTTGGGCACAAGGTCGCCACATTTTTGCATACAGACGGTAAAGGAACGAATATTGGTTAAAGTGCGTAGTTCTTTTACGTTTAACCTGTACTGCTTCGATGCATAGGAACAATATCCATGTTAGTTTACATGATTCATCTCCAGAAAACAACAACAAAAAACCGCGTTGAACTCCGTATTACGTCTTTCACATGCCAGCTCGCTCAGTAGCAGCATCAGCTGAAACCATTTGCTATTGTAATTTACATAACTGATCAACTGAAACCATTTGCTATGGTAATTTACATAACTGAAACCATTTGCTATGGTAATTTACATAACTGATCCCTTGAAAGTAAAGTATTTTCTCCATGTTTTGTCTGTACATCTCAAACTAAGAAAGTTGAACTTTGAGCGTAATCTGATATGATAAATCAAAACAGCTGAAGGTTACTCTCACTGTATCATAATGGAATTAGTCCAGATTCTCCAGATATCCCTTTAGAGTTATTTTCATTGTTGATAAGGAAATCATTCCATTCAGCAGACACCAGTATAAAGTTACCTTGATGGTAGTAAAATGGAATCATGCAAAATCCACAAGCAATCAATTTAGAGTTGCTCACGGGTTGTTTCATTGTCTCATAACCAAATAATTCAAGGAGATCCATCAAGGATTTAGCATAGGTTGATATTTAATCCGGTGTCACATGCCCTAAACACTACCTTGACAAAGCACTACCAAGGGACGGCATCTAATAGAGCTTTCAGCAGTTCCGGATTCCAAACCTCGCAAGGCATGGCTTCTTTTAAGTCAAATACTAAGGTCGAATTCGTTTAAACGATATGTGTCTAGTTGTGTGTTTACTCTGCATTTATGCAGAACTTTTATCGCGTTTTCTGAAAGAAAACAACAACAGCAGCAACAAAGAAATTCACTTTGATCCTAAACGGAATGAAAGCACAACAAACAGCAGTCCTGTGTGAAAGCGCTGAACGATAGTGTTCAGTGCGTGTGGCGTGTTACAGTGAGAAGCCTACAGACAGAATGTTGGTTGTGGCGTGTTACAATGAGAAGCCTATAGACAGAATGTCAGTTGTGGCGTGTTACAGTGAACGGCCTACAGACAGAATGTCGGTTGTGGCGTGTTACAGTGAGAAGCCTACAGACAATGTCGGTTGTGGCGTGTTACAGTGAGAAGCCTACAGACAATGTCGGTTGTGGCGTGTTACAGTGAGCGGCCTACAGACAGAATGTCGGTTGTGGCGTGTTACAGTGAGAAGCCTATAGACAATGTCGATTGTGGCGTGTTACAGTGAGAAGCCTACAGACAGAATGTCGGTTGTGGCGTGTTACAGTGAGAAGCCTATAGACAATGTCGATTGTAGCGTGTTACAGTGAGAATCCTACAATGTCGGTTGTGGCGTGTTACAGTGAGAAGCCTACAGACAATGTCGATTGTGGCGTGTTACAGTGAGAAGCCTACAGACGGAATGTAGGTTGTGGCGTGTTACAGTGAGCGGCCTACAGACAGAATGTCGGTTGTGGCGTGTTACAGTGAGCGGCCTACAGACAGAATGTCGGTTGTGGCGTGTTACAGTGAGAAGCCTACAGACAGAATGTCGGTTGTGGCGTGTTAGAGTGAGCGGCCTACAGACAGAATGTCGGTTGTGGCGTGTTACAGTGAGAAGCCTACAGACAGAATGTAAGCTGTGGTGTGTTACAGTGAGCGGCCTACAGACAGAATGTAGGTTGTGGCGTGTTACAGTGAGCGGCCTACAGACAGAATGTCGGTTGTGGCGTGTTAGAGTGAGCAGCCTACAGACAGAATGTCAGGTTGTGGTGTGTTACAGTGAGAAGCCTACAGACAGAATGTAGGTTGTGGCGTGTTACAGTGAGAGCACAGCAAGGTCTTACAGCACAGAAGAATGTAGGTTGTGGCGTGTTACAGTGAGCGCCTACAGACAGAATGTAGGTTGTGGCGCAGTGGTATATTCGTAGGAGCGGCCTACAGACAGAATGTCGGTTGTGGCGTGTTAGAGTGAGCAGCCTACAGACAGAATGTCGGTTGTGGCGTGTTAGATTGAGCGGCCTACAGACAGAACGTCGGTTGTGGCGTGTTACAGTGAGAAGCCTACAGACGGAATGTAGGTTGTGGCGTGTTACAGTGAGAAGCCTACAGACAATGTCGGTTGTGTGTTACAGTGAGAAGCCTACAGACAGAATGTCGGTTGTGGCGTGTTACAGTGAGCGGCCTACAGACAGAATGTAGGTTGTGGCGTGTTACAGTGAGAAGCCTACAGACAAGAATGTCGTTGTGGCGTGTTACAGTGAGAAGCCTACAGACAATGTAGGTTGTGGCGTGTTACAGTGAGAAGCCCACAGACAATGTCGATTGTGGCATGTTACAGTGAGAAGCCTACAGACAATGTCGGTTGTGGCGTGTTACAGTGAGAAGCCTACAGACAGAATGTCGATTGTGGCGTGTTACAGTGAGAAGCCTACAGACAGAATGTCGGTTGTGGCGTGTTACAGAGAGTAGCCTGCAGACAGAACGCAAGGGAAAGCTGGTAGCGGCCCTGGGGCTGTCTGGGCTCTAGCCGGATTCAAAGTAACTTGGGGAATTAATTTGAATTCAGAGCTGGACATAGATTAGGGCTCAGATTAGCTGACTGTTTCTATTTATGTGTAAGGCCGTCAGCCAAACTGACCACCTGATTTACACTGGCCTCCGGGGATCAATGTTTTTCCAGTTGATCTGGCTTAACCCTGGTGGGGCTAACCTTTGACCTAGACTGGGCCCGTGGTTTCAGCAGTTGACTTGGCTTTGCATGATGGCTCTAGCTTTCATGTTGTCCTTAGCATTGGAATGGGTACGCCTGCTGTGGGGGCTACATTTCTGCCGCTGTCCGATGGTGTGTTTGTTTGTCTGTCAATGTTGGCAAGACTATGCAAAATTAACGAAGCGATTGTAATCACACATGGTGGAAAGGGGGTGTCGTGAGGTGGGGGAGGGGAGTGGGTGTGGCCCTTGGTGGAGCTCATGAGGGAATCGGGACCTACGAGGGATGCAGGGTCCACTCAACAAGATCAACACAAACTTCCCACTCCACACGGACACTGGGAGGCCACTGTCCCCAACTGCTAACTTTCTACAGTATACTGTATCTCATGGAATATGAACACTTCTCATTGCAATAGCCGTTCACAAACCGTGTTTGAAACACACACACACACACACACAGAAAGTAACCCTTTCATTTTGTATGCACTATTCCCCTGGCGATAAATATGGTTTGCGGACATTTGCGCACTCCCATGTTCTATTTAAAAGCTTCCGCTGAACTTGCTTGCGGCATCGATATGGGTTGGTAAGGGTCACGACACCACTGTGATTTGCATGATAGAATAGTTCATAGCAGACTCCATGAAAACCTTGTTCACAAATGCTCCACCTGATGTGATTTTCGAGTTCCCGAAAGTGATGAACATTTTTCGTTTGATGTAAGATTTTATGGAAGAAGGCCCGGCGTGTGTTTAGAAAACTGTTTTAATGAGTGGTGTGTACGTTCTTACTATCCATGTCTTTGTTACCTCAGTAGAGAGTGACTGTGACGTCGTGAGACCCCTTATGGGACCCTGTGCGGCCAGTTTGGCTGTAAACAAGATGAATTGAAACAGCCTTCATATGTCCACAAGAAGATGAATTGAAACACTCTACACATGTCCACAACAAGATGAATTGAAACACTCTACACATGTCCACAACTGGCCAGCTGACAGCGTGTCATAACCGCCAGGAGATGATCCCGTCACGTAGCAGTTCTTTCTGTCTTCCCTTTCCTGATTGACATTCGAGCAATACGTCAAACAAAACCTTCAATTTCGAACGCGCTGTTTTGTTTTGTTTTTCCCCCGCTCAGTAACTATTATTGGGACCGAGTGTTGGACTCGCCAGCAAAGAAGCTCTACAAGGCCTGCGCGCGACTTGTACTGTGGGTTAGGTCACGTGAGTCATGGGATGGTGAGGATTGAATTGTTGGCTGAGCTATCCGTGGAAATTGCGGCAGGTCAGGGGGACCCGGCCGACGCCCCCGTCCCACCCTCCATCTTCCGCTTCCCCCCCCCCCCCCCCCCCCCCTACAGTGTTGGAAGCCCGCGGCACACGGTGTGAGTGTTTGTGTTTGAATATTAATGACAATAATGGAAATGGGTGGCTCTCCAGGCAGTAAATCGACCTAAACTCTTCCGATATCATCTTTGAACAGGTGCAGGAATGTGTGTGTGTGTGTGTGTGGGGTGTGTGTGTGTGCCTGCGCGCGCGTGCGCGTGTGTATGTGTGTGTTTAGACTATGCAATATAGAATATGAATCATAGGCTACTACTTATGCACGGCCATTATTGTGTGATGAAAATGATGTTAATGAACACACACACACATACACACCACACACACACACACACACACACACACACACACGCTCTCTCTCTCTCTCTCTCTCTCTCTCTCTCTCTCTCTCTCTCTCACTCTCTCACCTAAGACGAGTTGAAATCTGCGATTCTCAAAGTAGAGCTTGCTTCGCATCCTGATGTAACTTGATCAACATGTGGGGAGCAGAAAACATGGGAATTTGCGCTCTTTCTTTTTATGCTATGTCGCCTTCCATTAACCTGATCAACATGTGGGGCAGCAGGAGAAATGGGAATTTGCCCTCTTTCTTTTTTATGCTATGTCGCCTTCCTTTAACCTGATCAACATGTGGGGCAGCAGAGACAATGGGAATTTGCCTCTTTCTTTTTTATGCTATGTCGCCTTCCTTTAACCTGATCAACATGTGGGGCAGCAGGACAATGGGAATTTGCGCTCTTTCTTTTTTATGCTATGTCGCCTTCCATTAACCTGATCAACATGTGGGGCAGCAGGGGAAATGGGAATTTGCCCTCTTTCTTTTTATGCTATGTCGCCTTCCTTTAACCTGATCAACATGTGGGGCAGCAGAGAAATGGGAATTTGCCCTCTTTCTTTTTTATGCTATGTCGCCTTCCTTTAACCTGATCAACATGTGGGGCAGCAGAGACAATGGGAATTTGCGCTCTTTCTTTTTTATGCTATGTCGCCTTCCTTTAACCTGACAACATGTGGGCAGCAGAACATGGAATTGCCTCTTTCTTTTTATGCTGTGTCGCCTCTCCTTAACCTGAGCAACATGTGGGGCAGCAGAGACAATGGAATTCGCCCTCTTTCTTTTTATGCTATGTCGCCTTCCGTACTGTGTAATCAGCGTTACTGTCAGGCAGGTCTTCTTTTTCTCCCATACATAGCTACACCCAGGATATTTCTGCTGCAGGCGTTTTGTAAGCAGTATGTTCGCCATCTATGTTCGATTTTTTGTTTGTTTGTATTGTTCTCGCGTTTACTTCCATTTAAAAACGACCCCTCCCCCTTCCCCCCTTTTTTCAGCATCATGTTCTGTCTGTCCTCTGTGTAGTCCGGACTTCAAACATTTCCCCCAAATGATGCCAACATTCCTCTACCTTCTGCTGTATAAATCATTTATTTCATCTGTATTTAAACTAACAACGTGTACAATTAGAATCTGCTGAATCGAATCAAATCATTCATGGATTGTTGCTGCACAGTTTTAATGTTACTCCCACCCCTTCATACCAGCTCCATCCACCATCCACTTACTGCCCCTACCCCCACCGCCCTCCCCACCCCATCCATTCCCTCTCAACTTTCTCTCCTCCCCAAATGATCTTTCCTGCATAGCCAGCATCAAAAGAGAACGTTGTTCAGTGACAGCACCACCCTTGGCTATTCTATGAAGTACGTATTACTGTCAGCTTGCTATCGCCCCCTCCCCCTCCCCCCTCCACCCCACTCCGCCTGCCCCACTAGAAGAGACCTGCGCTGCTGCAGAGGCAGACACAG
>CM065722.1:938239-1003239 GCA_033310375.1 Conus canariensis
CGCACACGCACACACACACCACACCACAAACACATACACACAACACACACACACACACACTCACCACACACACACACACACACACACACACACACACACACACACACACACAGTATCATACAACCAACACCCCGCTGTCCTGTCCACCCCACCCCATCTGTACAGACACAGTTGGATAGTCCGCACACTGTACACACATAGTGCCCACTGGGTAAAGAGTAAAGTCCAGTCACAGTAAACTGGTGGTGCTCACTGTTGAGGACTTGGTAGAGTGGCATGAGAGCTCAGAGGCAATGAACTACATTTGCCACCTGCCCTTGCCTTTTGCCCTGCACATTAAACTGCCTGGAGACTTTGGGTCCCATGGTAGCTGAATAAGATCTGTAACTATGTCTGTCTGCCTGTGTGTCTGTCTGTCTGTCCATCCATCTATTTACGTGTATATATATATATATAGAGAGAGAGAGAGAGAGAGAGAGAGAATGGTACTGAGGATCAGCGCAATCTTAAAAACAGTGCTCAACCACAGTGGGAGCGACATTTGTTATATTTTATAACATTTGACATAGTAGATTTCTACCCATCTATAGATGAAAAGCTACTAACTAAAGCTATAAAATTTGCCAACAAGTACACAGAAATATCAGGGTCAGAAATGGAAATCATTTTCCACACAAAGAAAACTTTACTGCACAGTAAAAATGAAACCTGGATTAAGAACACAAGCAGGAATTCAACTTTCGATGTCACAATGGGATCATATGATGGTGCCGAAACTTGCGAACTTGTCGGACTATTCATGTTATCCAACATTAAAAAAAAACTTGGAAAACAAACTGGACTGTACAGGGATGACGGCCTTGCCGCTCTGAATGACAACCCTAGGAATATTGAAAATAAGAAAAAAGAATTGTGTAAAATTTTCCACAACCAAAACTTAAAAATCACAATAGAAGCAAACAAAAAGATAGTGAACTATTTAGACATAACGTTAGACCTCAATCAACACACATATAAACCATACAAGAAACCAAATGACACGCCTGTTTATGTAAACATCAAAAGCAATCACCCACCCTCCATACTGAAAACAATACCCAAAAGCATAAATAAAAGACTATCCAATTTGTCATGTAACGAAACAGTATTCAACAATGCTACAGCTGAATACCAAGAGGCGTTACATAAAAGTGGCTACAATTACAAACTACGATACGATCCAGACAATGACACAAAAGGATGCAGAAAGAACAGGAAAAGGAATATCATATGGTACAATCCCCCATGTGATGCAAGAGTTCAAACAAATGTAGGGAAAGAATGCTTTAAAATCTTGACGTCATCTTTCCCAAAAGACCATAAATTATTTAAGATATTCAACAAAAACAACATCAAATTATCATATTCATGTATGCCGAATCTAAAAAATGCCATCGATTCAGCAAACAAAATGAAAAAAAGCAGCACAGAGAAAAAGGAGGGTAACGAAAGGAAATCTTGTAACTGTACCAAAAAAGAACAGTGCCCCCTAAGCAACAAATGCCTTTACAACAACATTGTGTACCAAGCCACTGTAACATCAGAGAACGCAAAAGAAACATATGTAGGTATCACTGAAAACCAATTCAAAACTAGATATGCAAACCATAAACAATCATTCAACAAAGAAAGATACAAAAACCAAACAGAATTGAGTAAATACATTTGGAAACTTAAAGATAAAAACATAGACTACAACATATCTTGGAAAATCTTAAAAAGAGCAGCACCATACAACAACATTTCAAAAAAATGTAATCTATGCCTTACAGAGAAATACATTATATACTCAGAGGCATAAAAAAACGCGAAAAAATAGAGACAGTGCACAATTGTGAACAGGACGTAAGCAATGTCGTTGTCACGTGCAACATTAGCAGTACGTGGTGTCTTGGCCGGTTGTAACCTCGTAACAGTGGGTGAATGTTGCCGGGTCAGCATTTTTGGCACGAGGAGTGCATTTGCCATGTGGACTACCTACGCCACGTGCATCAATGTGAATTGCAACTCAATGTGGCCCCTATTGTGGGGCTATAAATTTCCAAACCCCAAAAAGTTCAAATTATCCCTTCCAGCGGCGCCAACATAATGCCGAGACTTTCTCGTCAAGATCGTTGCATAGCAATGGGGCAACTGCAGGCCGGGGTTCCAATGAGGCAGGTCGCTATCGCATTCGGAGTCCACATTTCCACCGTCTATCGCCTTCTGGACCGCTTTCAAGAAAGAAACACCACTGATGACAGACCGAGGAGCGGCAGACCGAGGGTCACCACAGCAGCCCAAGACCGCCATCTTCTGCGTCAGCATCGACGGGAGCCTTACCAAACCGCTGCCAACACAGCCAGGAACACCGTCGGCAACCATGGCAGGCCAATCAGCAGCAGGACCGTGCGTCGCCGACTGAACACAGTTGGTCTCCAATGCAGGCGTCCAGCCCGGCGACCTATCCTGACACTCCAGCATCGCCAGAACCGTCTGCAGTGGGCACAGATCCACGTGCATTGGCGCCATCGGGACTGGGGCCGAGTCCTCTTCAGTGATGAAAGCCGGTTCTGCGTCGACCCAGGCGATGGCCGCATCCGGATCTGGAGAAGAGCGGGGGAACGCTTCACGGATGCCAACATCACCGAAAGGGACCCATGGGGTGGTGAAAGCATCATGATCTGGGGGGCTATCGGCATGAATCGCCGTATTGGGCCAGTCATCTTCCAGAATGTGGGTCCAGGACGTGGTAACGGGGTCACTGCTGTTCATTACACCGACCAAGTCCTGAGGCCCCACATCCTGCCGCATTTCCAGCGGCATCCACAGAACCTGTTTCAGCAGGACAACGCAAGGCCGCACACTGCCCGTGCTTCGCAGAACTTCCTGAGGCAGAACAACATCAATCTGCTGCCTCACCCAGCCCGTTTTCCCGACCTTAACCCAACAGAGCATTTCTGGGATACCCTTCAGAGGCAGTTGAACCAGCTCAACCCCAGACCCCAGACAGCAGCTCAGCTTGCTGTCGCTGAGGGCCAGGTGTGGTGGCAAGTCCCCCAGAGGCAGACCAACACTCTGGTGCGCTCGATGTACCGCAGGTGCATAGCTGTGATCTATGCTCGAGGTGGTCACACCAGATACTGACATTCTGCTGTTAACACAGGGTCAAGGTCAAGTTCATGTGACCTTATTTTCTACCAGAATGAACTTTGAAAGGACACTTTTGCGGTGTTTGATTGCTTTTTCTCACTTTCTATTACCAGTTCAAAGGAATCGTTGGCCAAATTACATCAAAATTTCTATACAGTTTGTTTTCGCGTTTTTTATGCCTCTGAGTATACTATGTAAACCACAGTTGGCAACTCTAAATGTTAGAATAGAAATGGTTAACAATTGTAGACACAGATGGAAGTTCCTATCAGCGAATAAAACCAACACCTGAGAAACACATGTAGCACGGGAAAAAACAACAGCAAACCAGCTAGCTATATACAGGGTCGAACTTTAATTAAGGACCACCCCGAAAAAAGGCCCTTTATTTTTAAATTGGCCAAAAATACAAGCAATGCATTTTTTCGAAGAATTCGACTGGGAAAGGTTTAAGGGGTTAACAGAGTATTCCGCAAAGCTTGCGAAAGCTGTCTTATTGTCACGTGCGGCATGCAGAGGGGGGGTTGAAAGTTGCAGATTGTTGTCAAAATTGCTTGTTTTTTAATCAAGAGTGAACACTGCTTCAAACGGTTTTGCACTGAAATTCCAAATGCACGTGCAAAAACCAATGCATTGCAGAGCATTTTACTGACTGGAATGCCCCTAAAAGCAGCCCAACGTGCATAATTCTTCATAACACAAAAATGCCTCCAAGACGCAAGCTGTCTGATTTTGACCGGACCCGGGCGATTGCATGGCTGCAGGATCGAGTTGGCGTTCGAGAAGTGGCCAGAAGACTACAAGTGTCCCACTCCGTCATCATTCGGCTGAGATAACGTTTTCAGGCCACTGGAACTGTCAAAGCGAGACCCTGTCCAGGCCAGCCAAAGAAGACCACTGCAAGAGATGACTGGTTCATCCGCAGACATGCTCTTCGGACCAGGACCACCACCTCCAACACCATCAGGCGTCGGCTCCAAGCTGCCACTAACACAGCAGTGTGTGAGATGACCATACGGCGGCGCCTCAATGCTGCCAACCTTCGAGCAAGGCGCCCAGTCCGGAAACCAAAACTGACTGCGGCCCACCGGGCACGTCGCCTGGCCTGGTGCACAGCTCATCGAACATGGACTCGGGCTCAGTGGCGGATGGTGCTTTTCACCAATGAGTCCAAGTTCCAGTTGAAGCCACGAGATGGACGCATTCGGGTGTGGCGGCGTCCTAGGGAGCAGCTGGCAGATGACGTCATCCAGGAGGTCGTCGCTTTTGGTGGTGGCTCCGTCATGGTATGGGGGGGCATCAGCAGTCACCACAAGACTCCCCTGTACCATGTGGATGGCAACCTGAACGGCCAACGCTACCTGCAGGAGATTTTACGGCCTTTGGTTGTCCCAGCACTCCAGCAGATTGGGGCTCAGGCTGTGTTCATGGACGATAATGCCACGCCACATCGTTGTCGAGCCGTGAACACTTTCGTGGTGCAAGCTGGCATCACCAGGATGCCATGGCCGGCAAACAGCCCGGACATGAACCCTATTGAGAACATCTGGGGCGAGCTTGGGAGGAGAGTTCAAGAAAATCACCCTGTTCCGGCAAATCGACAGGAGCTGCTGCACTACCTGCAACAGGAGTGGGCAAACCTCCCCCAGGCACTCATTACAAGAACAGTCAACACCATGAGGCAGCGCTGTGTGGATTGTGTGGCAGCACGAGGGGGGCACACTTGGTTTTGATCAGACTGTAAAGAAACACTCTTTTTGTGAATGTCATTTTGGGGGGTAGTCTCATTCAGGCTCCCCTGTCTAATCAGAAAGAATGATTTTTTCGATGAAAGTGACAAAATGTTGTTCACTGATAATGAAATTAAACATTTATAAAGTTTCTGTCGTTTGTCGGTTTTTCTTTCTATGTTTTGTGAGACTGTGTATAAGTGGTCCTTAATTAAAGTTCGACCCTGTATATACGTGACACTGGCAATACAAGCTCATCACATCCTGACGACCGCACAGCGTGAAACAAACTTGTAGATGGTTTCAGCAGCTTGATTTTAACTTGCTTTTAATATAACATATATATATATATTATATATATATATATATTAGAGAGAGAGAGAGAGAGAGCTGGGGTGGGGGAGGCTCGCTTAATGTTGGCAATGGACTACTGCAGACTGTAGCAAGTAACTTAGACAGATTGTTGACACTGGGCAAGTGGAGCTTGACAAATGTTGACAGAGTTTTACCCTGTAGCCTACAAATGACTTCTTTTTCCTTCAATGTTGACCGAGTTTTACCCTGTAGCCTACAAATGACTTCTTTTTCCTTCAATGTTGACCGAGTTTTACCCTGTGGCCTACAAATGACTTCTTTTTCCTTCAATGTTGACCGAGTTTTACCCTGTACAAATGACTTCTTTTTCCTTCAATGTTGACCGGTTTCCCGTGCTACAATGCTTTTTTCCTTCATGTTGACGAGTTACCTGACAAATGACTTCTTTTTCTTCAATGTTGACAAGTTTTACCCTGTAGCCTACAAATGACTTCTTTTTCCTTCACCTGTACAAATGACTTCTTTTTCCTTCAATGTTGACAGAGTTTTACCACGTACAACTGACTTCTTTTTCCTTCAATGTTGACAGAGTTTTACCCCGTACAAATGACATTCGTTTTCCTTCAATGTTGACAGTTTTACCACGTACAAATGACTTCTTTTTCCTTCCTTTTGACAGGAGCAAGTGACTCCGAGTACTGAGTTCAGAAAAGCCTCTTTGACAGCTAAGCATGGTCTGTTGATGTCGGTTAGTGAGCCACCTGAAGGGCCGAGGACTAGTGTTTCTTCTGCCTGTCTCTGATCTGTATTGTGTTGTGATCTTCACAGTGGTTTAAGGAGGGCTGTGATACAACGTGAAGTATCCCAACACAACAGTCTCCACACAAACTTTAGTTTCAGTTTATGTTTCATCAAGGAGGCATCACTGCGTGCGGACTAGTCCATATACGCTACACCACATCTGCTAAGTTTTGAGACCACACTATGCATGATTTTAAGCTGATGGATAAATGAATTAATAACTAAGATGAGAGAATTGAAGAAGAGTGTCTCGTGGCTACGACTTAGCAAATGCCAGACCTACGCATTAGACCAATGCAAACTTCAACGATGCAGCAATCTCCACACAAACTTTAACGATGCAGCAATGTCCACGCAGATTATAACAATGCAGCAGTGTCCACGCAAACCTTAACAATGCTGTAATCTCCACGCAAATTATAATAATGAAGCAATTTCCACGCAAATCTATAACAATGCAACAAAATTCACGCAAATTATAACAACGCAGCAGTTTTCACGCAGATTATAACAATGCAACCATATCCACGCAAACTTTAACAAAGCAGCAATTTCCACGCAAATTATAACAATGCAGCAATTTCCACGCAAATTCGAACAATGCAGCAATTTCCATGCAAATTATAACGATGCAGCAATTTCCACGCAAATTATAACAATAGAGCAAGCTCCACGCAAATTATAACGATGCAGCAATTTCCAATCAAATTATAACAATAGAGCAAGCTCCACGCAAATTATAACTATGCAGCAATTTCCACGCAAATTGTTTCAATAGAGCAAGCTCCACGCAAATTATCACAATGCAGCAATTTCCACGCAAATTGTAACGATGCAGCAATTTCCAAGCAAATTGTAACAATAGAGCAAGCTCCACGCAAATTATAACAATGCAGCAATTTCCACGCAAATTATAACAAAGCAGCAATGTCCACGCAAATTATAACGATGCAGCAATTTCCACGCAAATTGTTTCAATAGAGCAAGCTCCACGCAAATTATAACAGCGCAGCAATTTCCACGCAAATTATAACGATGCAGCAATTTCCACGCAGATTGTTTCAATAGAGCAAGCTCCACGCAAAATATAACGATGCAGTGATTTCCACGCAAATTATAACGATGCACAATTTCCACGCAGATTGTAACAATGGAGCTAGCTCCATGCAAATTATAACGATGCAGCAATTTCCACGCATAAGATAACAAAAAAAGAATCTCCAAACAAATCATAACAATGCGGCAATACAGACAAAAAAAGTAGAAATCTTTAAGTACAAGTTTTAGGCGTCATACAGGACATACGATCAAAACTATCATGTTGATTCAGTCTGGGCGTCATATAGGACATATGAACAAAACAATCATGTTGATTCAGTCTGGGCGTCATATAGGACATATGAACAAAACTATCATGTTGATTCAGTCTGGGCGTCATATAGGACATATGAACAAAACTATCATGTTGATTCAGTCTGGGCGTCATATAGGACATATGAACAAAACTATCATGTTGATTCAGTCTGGGCGTCATATAGGACATATGAACAAAACTATCATGTTGATTCAGTCTGGGCGTCTTATAGGACATATGAACAAAACTATCATGTTGATTCAGTCTGGGCGTCATATAGGACATATGAACAAAACTATCCTGTTGATTCAGTCTGGGCGTCATGTAGGACATATGAACAAAACTATCATGTTGATTCAGTCTGGGCGTCATATAGGACATATGAACAAAACTATCCTGTTGATTCAGTCTGGGCGTCATATAGGACATATGAACAAAACTATCCTGTTGATTCAGTCTGGGCGTCATATAGGACATATGAACAAAACTATCCTGTTGATTCAGTCTGGGCGTCATATAGGACATATGAACAAAACTATCATGTTGATTCAGTCTGGGTTCTCTTTCAGGCTGTGTTAACTGATAAGTATTTCACCCGATTAAAAACTTGGAACGGTCTATTTTTTCTTATTGATGGTCAGTGAATACATCATTTCCATTGATGTGAACTCTTCAGAAGCGCGCGAATGCACAGGGACTAAATCCCATTTACTTTGCTGTTCACACATATAACATACATCTTACAACGTCCTCTGAGGGGAACAAATGACAATTTGCACATGGTTTGTGTTTGATACACAAAATAATATTAAAAGGGTTACATTTTGGACGCTTGCGCAGAAAAGTGTAACAGCGTTGTTTGTAATGATTGGTTATTGGGAAAACTGAATCATTGTAACAGCGTTGTTTGTAATGACTGGTTATTGGGAAAGCTGAAACATTGTAACAGCGTTGTTTGTAACGACTGGTTATTGGGAAACTGAAACATTGTAACAGCGTTGTTTGTAATGACTGGTTATTGGGAAACTGAAACATTGTAACAGCGTTGTTTGTAATGACTGGTTATTGGGAAACTGAAACATTGTAACAGCGTTGTTTGTAATGACTGGTTATTGGGAAACACTGAAACATTGTAACAGCGTTGTTTGTAACGACTGGTTATTGGGAAACACTGAATCATTGTAACAGCGTTGTTTGTAATGATTGGTTATTGGGAAAACTGAAACATTGTAACAGCGTTGTTTGTAATGATTGGTTACTGAATCATTGTTGTATTTTTCGTGGAGTCTGCTGCATTGTACCATAGTACGCAGCATCAAGCCTGATCTGTCTAGTGATCTGTTGATCTTTGATTAAAGAAACGTATTTTCTCTGTCTGTCTGTCTGTCTGTCCGTCTGCCTGTCGACATTCTGTCTCTCCCTCTCAAACTCTCTCCCTCTCTGTCTCTCTGTCTCTCTCTCTCTCCCTCTCTCTCCCCCCTCTCTCTCCCTCTCTCTCCCCCCTCTCTCTCCCCCTCTCTCTCCCCCCTCTCTCTTCCTCTTTCTCTGTCTCTCTCTCCCTCCGTCTCTCCCTCTCTCTCTGTCTCTCTCTCTGTCTCTCCATATCTCTCTCCCCTCTCTCTGTCTCTCTCTCTTCTCTGTCTCCCTCTCTCTCTGCCTTTCTCTCTCCCTCTCTCTCTCTCTCTGCATGTCTGTATCTCTCCCCCTCTCTCTCTTTGTCTCTCTCTCCATCTCTCTGAACTGTACAAGATCTTGTTATACTTTGTTCTTTTTATATGTATTTGCATTAATTTGATCTTTAAATGCATTAATTTGATCTTTAATTTGTTTTTCTTTCCTTTTGCCCCAGGGCTGGGTGGAAAAAAGTATTTGTATTGCTTATCTCATTACCCTGGTAAAATAAAATTTCGTTCGTTCGTTCTGTCTGTCTCTCTGTCTCTCTTCCTCTCTCTCTCTCTTTCTGTCTCTCCCTCTCTCTCTGTCTCTCTCTGTCTCTCCTCCTCTCTCTCTGTCTTCTGTTTCTCCCTCTCTGTCTCTGTCTGTCTGTCTTTCTGTCTCTATCTCTCCCTCTCTCCCCCCCCCCTCTCTCTCTCCCCCCTCTCTCCCTCTCTCTCAACCCCTATCTCTCCTTCTCTCTCTGTCTCTCTGTGTGTCTCTCTGTGTCTCTCTCTCCCTCTGTCTCTCCCTCTCTCTCTCTGTCTCTCCATATCTCTCTCCCTCTCTCTGTCTCTGTCTCTTTCTCTGTCTCTCTCCCTCTCTCTCTGCCTTTCTCTCTCCCTTTCTCTCTCTATCTGCCTGTCTGTCTCTCTCTCCCTCTCTCTCTCTTTGTCTCTCTCCATCTCTCTCTCTGTCTCTCTTCCCCCCTCTCTCTCCCTCTCTCTCTCTTTCTGTCTCTCTCTCTCTCCCTCTCTCTCTCTGTCTTTCTCTGTCTGTTCCTCCTCTCTGTCTGTCTGTCTGTCTCTCTCTCCCTGTCTCTGTCTGTCTGTCTGTCTGTCTGTCTCTCTCTCTCTCTCTCTCTCTCTCTCTCTCTCTCTCTCTTCTATGTATTTATTCATTTTGCTGCCTCATCTTCCCTACCACCGTCTTGGGAATAGAAAGTTCTTTCCCTGTCTTTGAAGAACCACAATAACATAATTTCCAGATTCATCTTTCTTGACTCGTTTCACCCAGAATCAAAATTATTATTAAACATCCTTGCCACCCTCTGGCGTTTGACGAAAAACGCGAAAAATCACCATCCTGCAACCCCCCCCCCCCCCCCCCCCCCCCTTTTTTCTTTTTTTTGTTCAAAAAGCGACTGTTGTAAAAAAAAAAAATTGCTTCTTATTTGTTAGGTAGTGGCGCGTATCATGTCGCCTTTGTGAATTTTTAGGCCCGGGCAATTGATTGAACACAGATGTCGCTATTCATGTCTATACAGTCATGCTCGACGAAAAATGTGAGCATCTAAGCCAACGGAAGAAAGCATCAAAGTGTGTGAGAGACAAACATACAGTGAATCAAGGTGAATGAAGGTAAGGGCACCTGGGTATGAAAGCATCAAAGTGTGTGAGAGACAAACATACAGTGAATCAAGGTGAATGAAGGTAAGGGCACCTGGGTATGAAAGCATCAAAGTGTGTGAGAGACAAACATACAGTGAATCAAGGTGGATGAAGGTAAGGGCACCTGGGTATGAAAGCATCAAAGTGTGTGAGAGACAAACATACAGTGAATCAAGGTGAATGAAGGTAAGGGCACCTGGGTATGAAAGCATCAAAGTGTGTGAGAGACAAACATACAGTGAATCAAGGTGAATGAAGGTAAGGGCACCTGGGTAAGAAAGCATCAAAGTGTGTGAGAGACAAACATACAGTGAATCAAGGGGAATGAAGGTAAGGGCACCTGGGTAAGAAAGCATCAAAGTGTGTGAGAGACAAACATAGAGTGAATGAAGGTAAGGGCACCTGGGTATGAAAGCATCAAAGTGTGTGAGAGACAAACATGTACAGAGCAGTGAACAAGGTAAGGGCACCTGGGTCGTCAGCAGGAGAATCGGGGTTAACCTTGCACATGGCAACCCGGGTCGAGGTGCCACGTTCAGTGTGATGCACCAAAGGGGGGTAAGCAGAAACCTCACCAGTCAAAGCATGCAAGTAGTGGACCCGCAGCCTCGAAATAACACAAACCTTTTTCAAGCGTTTTCTCTTTTTTACGCTCTCTCCTCTCTCTCTCCACCATCCCCCCTTCTCTCCCTCCCCCTTCCTTCCACATACCCGCCTTCAAACAAGACTATATTTCTCTCTCTTTTCGTTTCCTAGTGAAAAAGAAATGTGTGTGTGTGTGTGTGTGTGTGTGTGTGTGTGTGTGTGTGTGTGAATGACCGCTGACTGTGTGTGCCATTGATCGGGTGATGGTTGAGAGGAGGAACTAAGTTTGTACTCTGTTGCCATCTTCATTTCATGTTTCATTTCCACTTAGATCTGTAACACACACACACACACACACACACACACACACACACACACACTCACACACACACACCACACACACACACACACACACACACACACACACACACACACAACACACAGAGAGAGAGAGAGAGAGAGAGAGAGAGAGAGAGACGCAAACCTTCCACAGGTCCGTTCACTTCGACAGTCATTGGACAACCTTTCAGATTCCATTCCCCTCCCTCCTACCTCTCCCTCCCGCTCCCTGGCCCCCCCCCCCCTCCATCCTCCTCTGCGTCAGCACACACACACACACACACACACACACACACACACACACACACACACACACACACACACACACTCACACGCACACAGGTGTTTTGCTTTAATGTCTGATTATTCAGGAGAAGATCCGGCCTCCGCTTCCCTTCAGGGCAGAATTCTTCTCCGTCCCGTGCGTCCACATAAACGCCAAAATCCTTTTACCCAGGCTGAAAATATACCCCACCCCCCATCCCCCACCCCCGTCCCCTGAACTCCCGACCCCTCAGCTGATATCAATTGTAGGAAATGTTTATTTTCATAAGTGCATGAAGGTCACAGGAAAGGCAAAGAAGCTTTCTGCAGGAGCGACCTGTGTATGATTTTAGAAGAAAACAACCTTTCATGTTGATCATTCAGCGACCATGACATTACTTGAATCCGTCAAATCAATCGATTCTGAAAAGGTATTCATTATTTTCTATTTTTGAACGCTTGAGGAAAGATATTAGTTTCAATAGATAAATTAAGTATGTAAGTAAGAGACCCAACAATGTTAGGTAGACCGAGTTTTAGAAGAACTGAGACATGTCATCAGGACCCAGGGACTTTCTTTTTTATTCTTTAACTGCGCTGTGAACGCTCCTATTTCACGTAGAGCAAAGGGAGTTTTTATTCTCTACATGCGCTGTGAACGCTCTTATTTCACGTAGAGCAAAAGGAGTTTTTATTCTCTGTATGCGCTGTGAACGCTCCTATTTCACGTAGCAAAAGTAGTTTTTATTCTCTACATGCGCTATGAACGCTCCTATTTCACGTAGAGCAAAAGGAGTTTTTATTCCCTACATGCGCTGTGAACGCTCTTATTTCACGTAGAGCAAAAGGAGTTTTTATTCTTTACATGCGCTGTGAGCGCTCCTATTTGACGTAGAGCAAAGGGAGTTTTTATTCTCTACATGCGCTATGAACGCTCTTATTTCACGAAGAGCAAAAGGATTTTTATTCTTTAACTGCGCTGTGAACGCTCCTATTTCATGTAGAGCAAAAGGAGTTTTTATTCTCTACATGCGCTGTGAACGCTCCTTTCATGTAGAGCAAAAGGAGTTTTTATTCTTTACATGCGCTGTGAACGCTCCTATTTCACGTAGAGCAAAAGTAGTTTTTATTCTCTGCATGCGCTGTGAACGCTCCTATTTCACGAAGATCAAAAGGAGTTTTTATTCTTTACATGCGCTGTGAACGCTCCTATTTCACATAGAGCAAAAGGATTTTTATTCTTTAACTGTGCTATGAACGCTCCTATTTCATGCAGAGCAAAAGGAGTTTTTATTCTCTGTATGCGCCGTGACCGCTCCTATTTCACGCAGAGCAAAAGGAGTTTTTATTCTCTGTATGCGCTGTGAACGCTCCTATTTCACGTAGAGCAAAAGGAGTTTTTATTCTCTGTATGCGCTGTGAACGCTCCTATTTCACGTAGAGCAAAAGGAGTTTTTATTCTCTGTATGCGCTGTGAACGCTCCTATTTCACGTAGAGCAAAAGGAGTTTTTATTCTCTGTGTGCGCTGTGAACGCTCCTATTTCACGTAGAGCAAAAGGAGTTTTTATTCTCTGTATGCGCTGTGAACGCTCCTATTTCACGTAGAGCAAAAGGAGTTTTTATTCTCTGTATGCGCTGTGAACGCTCCTATTTCACGTAGAGCAAAAGGAGTTTTTATTCTCTAACTGCGCTGTGAACGCTCCTATTTCACGTAGAGCAAAAGGAGTTTTTTTAATTCTCTATATGCGCTGTGTGAACTCTCCTATTTCACGTAGAGCAAAAGGAGTTTTTATTCTCTGTTATTTATGCGCTGTGAACGCTCCTATTTCACGTGGAGCAAAAGGAGTTTTTATTCTCTAACTGCGCTGTGAACGCTCCTATTTCACGTAGAGCAAAAGGAGTTTTTATTCTCTATATGCGCTGTGAACTCTCCTATTTCACGTAGAGCAAAAGGAGTTTTTATTCTCTGTTATTTATGCGCTGTGAACGCTCCTATTTCACGTGGAGCAAAAGGAGTTTTTATTCTCTGTTATTTATGCGCTGTGAACGCTCCTATTTCACGTAGAGCAAAAGGAGTTTTTATTCTCTGTTATTTATGCGCTGTGAACGCTCCTATTTCACGTGGAGCAAAACGAGGAGCATGGAATCGGTTACTGGATCCGAGTTTGTGTTTGCAAAACGATGTTAGGGACATGTCTATTCATTAGATTCTCCTATAATCCCTGACGTTTGAGTAAAATGTCTGATACTGACAAAATGTGTATGCTCAAAGAGTCCGGGGTGATGTTTGTCGTTGGATTTTGTGAATCTGTGCGCTTTTTGTGCACAGCAGTGTTTATTGCTCATTCAGATGGACGCTGTGGTTTGCGCATCTGTTATAATATGACCGAATACTTTGGTTCAGCTTTTCAGCTTCACTGGAAATAGTCCCACTGCTGTTTTTGTTCGTGAAATTAATTGTCTTTTTTGAGTTGGTTACGAAGAATCATTTTTTGCCGTTGTTCTGGTGTTAACCACGGGTTCATCTGGGGACTTTTAACGCTGTTTTGATGTAACGGTGCGTGTTTATTTATGATGGTAAGGAATGAGTGGTACCAGAACGACTGTGCTTCATTGACGTCTGAATAATAATAACTTAAGTGAAATTGACGAAATGCTTTAGGTGATAGAGTAATTTTTATGACAGAGCGGCATTGGATGGTCGTGTGGCCTTTTGGTTTTGGAAGCCTGAAGGACCATGTGCAGAAGACTGGACAGTGATCACTCATGCCAGAATTTACCACGGAAATATCTAACATTGCAGATTTGTTGTCTTGATTATATGATCAACAGCAGTGGCAGTTGTTTTGCACGAAACTATCACACCATTCCACGTGGAGAATGGTTTTTCTGTATCATCTTCCGATCGAGAACGGCGGTGATTTTTAAAAAAAAATTTCCACCCAGGTACTTTTAGCAGTGTTAGTGTCCAGATGTAATCTGTGGCGGTCAATGTTGGCAGTTGTGTTAGTGTCCAGATGTAATCTGTGGTGATCAGTGTTGGCAGTTGTGTCAGTGTCCAGATGTAATCTGTGGTGGTCAATGCTGGCAGTTGTGTTAGTGTCCAGATGTAATCTGTGGTGGTCAATGCTGGCCGTTGTGTCAGTGTCCAGATGTAATCTGTGGTGGTCAATGCTGGTAGTTGTGTCAGTGTCCAGATGTAATCTGTGGTGGTCAATGCTGGCCGTTGTGTCAGTGTCCAGATGTAATCTGTGGTGGTCAGTGTTGGCAGTTGTGTTAGTGTCCAGATGTAATCTGTGGTGGTCAATGCTGGCCGTTGTGTTAGTGTCCAGATGTAATCTGTGGTGGGCAGTGTTGGCAGCTGACGGATGACTGTAGACAGCGAGGCCAGCATGCTGGGACTGATCCCTGTCCAGTCGTTCTGGTCTGTGGTCAGGAAGGTTGATTAATTTCTCTGTGATGCCAGAGTTTGATCTTATTTTGCTTACAGCAAACACTCTGCACTGGAAGAAGTAATTGTTTTAAAAGTAATTTCACGGACTTAAAAAAAAGATAAACATTGAGATGTCCAACCCTAAGTCTTGGACAAGTGGGAGTGTGTGAAGGCAGGCTGGTTAGGAAATAGTAAGATAAAACAGCTTTAAGCAGACAGTTTTCACCAACAACAGATGATATCATGCATCTTTAGAAAAACCAAGAAGCCAGCAAAACAGTTGACAACAAGCAACAGTAGTAGATAGATCATAATGATGACGAACACACAGAAAGGGAAACACATTATCAAGCTTAAAACAGTGAAAGGTGATGATGATGAGGAGGAGGAGGAGGATACCAAAAGTCGATGTGTGCAGCGGTACGGATGTGGAGGGAAGTATGAATCTGACCCACGTCAAAGCACATTTGATATATATTTGAAAAAAGGTAGCGTAGCAAATTAGTTCTTGTCCCAATGTTAAGAAGCTGGACCAAAATTTCATTACAGCAGCTGCGAGCGAGCGAGCGAGAGAGAGAGAGGAGAGAGAGAGAGAGAGAGAGAGAGAGAGAGAGAGAGAGAACGTTAGAATAAAATAGCTGGTACTCCACTAGCCTTCTGGCCTGTTCGGTTCAGCCAGTCTGTTGACGTTAGTGGTTCCTGGAGCTAAGTACAGTGACAGACACACAATGCCTGCATGACTGTCAGCACTGTGCTGAAGTAGCTGACCACATCGCCAGTTATCACCACTTCGGACAACAGTTTCCTGACAGCTCACTTCTAACACCCTTCATGACCTACCCCCCCACCCCCTTCCCCTTTCCTTCGCTCCAACTTCCCTTCTCCTCCATTGAGCTTTCCCATTCGTCCACCTGTTTCCCCACCTCTCCTCCCCCCCCTACTTTTTCCCCATAGAGGAACAGCAGCAGTGTGTGTGCCCTATCTTGACCATCGTTGCTCTGTCTGGCTGTTAAACAATGGACACCTGCAGGGAGTTGAGTTCATTGCCAAATCGCCATCTCTCATTCCTAGAATGAGAAAAGGTCATTCCGGTGACATCATTCGATTAGAAGTCTGGTCAACAGTTTGGTATCAGTTCGTTCGCTTTCCCTTTTCTCCTGGTCACTGACAATCCAATTGTGCATCATCAAGAAACGTTGAGGCCATAATTATGCGGGCACGACACACGCGATGGTTCACTGTACTTGATGCATGGATTTTATATTTTCCCACGATACGCTCTTATTTTCCATTATTTTGGTAACGATGTAAAACGTATCGGACGACGCATGCCTGTAGTTTTTGTACAGGGTACTTACTGTTGAAATAGTCTGTTTTATTGGCTAATTGAATGCCGCTACTCAGGCACGAATCACCACCATCAATGATCAATCCATGTAGCCTACTTAGCTCTTTTTAACTAGATAATCTGTGTGTGGTGTATATTATAACTCCAACAAGGAACATACATTTATAAAAATCTGCATCCCTTCTGGGTAGAAATGGCATTAAAAGTTTGACGTAAATGATATGATGTGACATCATAATTTGTTGAAGTATTTGCATATCCGATCGTATGATCTATCTTTTATCTATATAGTAAGTAATTACTGTAATATTCACAAGTCTGCAGTGAAAATGTTTTGTAATATTGAAAATAAGTGAGGATGAAACCTGTGATCACGGGTTTCCCGCCGTCACAGTTGGTGACGTCATCACGCAGCAGATGTATGTCAAGGTCTTTGCAATATTCCTTGTTCGTCAGTTTGGTGACGTCATCACACGGCAGATGTATGTCAAGGTCTTATCACTATTCCTTGTTCGTCAGTTTGGTGACGTCATCACGCAGCAGATGTATGTCAAGGTCTTTCCATTATTCCTTGTTCTCCCGGGTCTGCTCGTGCCAAGGCTAGTCATTGCCCAGAAAATGCCAATGTTAAAGCTTCACACACACACACACACACACACACACACACACACACACACACACACACACACACACACACACACAATACACACACAGAGAGAGTCTATCTATCTATCTGTTCATAGTCATATTGAATCACATCCCAGTTTTTTGCGCGCATCAAATCCAAGGTATGGTGTAAACAAGGTAGGAGTAGCTATCAGATTGGCACATTAGTACCACAGTGTACAAGTGTATACTCACTGCAACAGGCGTGTCAAAGGGTGTCGTCACAGTGAGTGGACCTTTCAAGGTGTGATGAGACAGGAGACAGGATACCTTTCCGCGCAGTCCCACGGTCCCAGTTACCTTTGGTCTCTTCATGCTCAGCTGCCTGTCCTATATGCCTGGCTGACTGGGGACTGGCTGCGTGGCCAAGGGATTGATGGCTAATCTGTCAACCAATCAGCGAGTCCCCCAGGCACATAGTACGCATATATTTGCTTATTTAATTTTGAAATTCTCTGTCTGTCTCTGTCTGTCTGTCTCTCTCTCTCTCTCTCTCTGAACTGTGTTTCTTGTCGTTCTCTCCATCTCTATCTATCTTCTGCCTCTGTCTGTTTGACTGTCTGTCTGTTGTGACAGTGTTCACTTCTCGTGTTGTGACAGTGTTTACCTCTTGTGTTGTGACAGTGTTCACCTCTTGTGCTGTGACAGTGTTTACCTCTTTGCGCTGTGACTGTGTTCACCTCTTGTGTTGTGACAGTGTTTACCTTTTGTGTTGTGAACAGTGTGTTACCTCTTGTGTTGACAGTGTTTACCTCTTGCGTTGTGAAGTGTTACCTCTTGTGTTGTGACAATGTTTACCTCTTGTGCTGTGACAATGTTTACCTCTTGTGTTGTGACAGTGTTTACCTCTGTGTTGTGACAGTGTTTACCTCTTGTATTGTGACAGCGTTTACCTCATGGCTGTGACAGTGTTTACCTCTTGTGTTGTGACAGTGTTTGCCTCATGTGCTGTGACAGTGTTTACTTCTTGTGTTGTGACAGTGTTTACCTCATGTGCTGTGACAGTGTTTACTTCTTGTGTTGTGACAGTGTTTACCTCTTGTGTTGTGACAGTGTTTACATCTTGTGCTTGTAACAATGTTTACCTCCTGTGTTGTGACAGTGTTTACCTCCTGTGTTGTGACATTGTTTACCTCTTGTGTTGTGACAGTGTTTACCTCTTGTGTTATGACAATGTTTACCTCTTGTACTGTGACAGAGTTTACCTCTTGTGCTGTGACAGTGTTTACCTCTTGTGTTATGACAGTGTTTACTCTTGTGTTGTGACAGTGTTTACCTCTTATGCTGTGACAGTGTTTACCTCTTGTGCTTTGACAGTGTTTACCTCTTGTGTAGTGACAGTGTTCACCTCTCTTTGTGACAGTGTTTACCTCTTGTGCTGTGACAATGTTACCTCTTGTGCAGTGACAGTGTTCACTTCTTTACTGTGACAGTCTTTACCTCATGTGCTGTGACAGTCTTTACCTCCTGTGCAGTGACAGTTTTACCTCTTGTGTTGTGACAGTCTTTACCTCTGTGCTGTGACAGTCTTTACCTCTGTGTTGTGACAGTGTTTACCTCTTGTGTTATGACAGTCTTTACCTCATGTGCTGTGACAGTGTTTACCTCATGTGTTGTGACAGTGTTTACCTCTTGTGCTGTGACAATGTTTACCTCTTGTGCAGTGACACTGTTCACCTCTTGTGTGTGACAATGTTTACCTCTTGTGCTGTGACAATGTTCACCTCTTGTGCAGTGACGTGTTCACCTCTTGTGCTGTGACAGTCTTTACCTCATGTGCTGTGACAGTGTTTTACCTCTTGTGCAGTGACAGCCTTTACCTCTTGTGCTGTGACAGTCTTTACCTCCTGTGTTGTGACAGTTTTTACCTTTGTGCTGTGACAGTGTTTACCTCTTGTGTGGACAGTGTTTACCCCTTGTGTTGTGACAGTGTTTACCTTTGTCTGTGACAATGTTTACCTCTTGTGTTGTGACAGTGTTTACCTCCTGTGTTGTTACAGTGTTTACCGTTTGTGTTGTGACAGTGTTTACCTCATTGTGTTGTGACTGGTGTTTACCTCTTGTGTTGTGACAGTGTTTACCTCATGCTGCTGTGACAGTGTTTACTCTCTGTGTTGTGACAGTGTTTACCTCTTGTGTTGTGACAGTGTTTACCTCTTGTGTTGACATGTTTACCTCTTGTACTGTGACAGAGTTTACTCTTGTGCTTGTGACAGTGTTTACCTCTTGTGTTATGACAGTGTTTACCTCTTGTGCTGTGACAGTGTTTACCTCTTATGCTGTGACAGTGTTTACCTCTTGTGCTTTGACAGTGTTTACCTCTTGTGTAGTGACGTGTTTACCTCTTGTGTTTTGACAGTGTTTACTCATGTGCAGTGACATGTTCACCTCTTGTGTCAGTGACAGTGTTCACTCTTCTACTGTGACAGTCTTTACCTCATGTGCTGTGACAGTTTACCTCTTGTGCAGTGACAGTCTTTACCTCTTGTTTGTGACAGTCTTTACCTCCTGTGTTGTGACAGTCTTTACCTCTTGTGTTGTGACAGTGTTTACCTCTTGTGTTTGACAGTCTTTACCTCATGTGCTGTGACAGTGTTTACCTCATGTGCTGTGACAGTGTTTACCTCTTGTGCTGTGACAGTGTTTACCTCTTGTGCTGTGACAATGTTTACCTCATGTGCTGTGACTGTGTTTACCTCATATGCTGTGACAGTGTTTACCTCTCGTGCTGTGACAGTGTTTACCTCTTGTGCTGTGACAATGTTTACCTCTTGTGCAGTGACAGTGTTCACCTCTTATGTTGTGACAATGTTTACCTCTTGTGCTGTGACAATGTTCACCTCTTGTGCAGTGACAGTGTTCACCTCTTGTGCTGTGACAGTCTTTACCTCATGTGCTGTGACAGTGTTTACCTCTTGTGCAGTGACAGCCTTTACCTCTTGTGCAGTGACAGTCTTTACCTCCTGTGTTGTGACAGTTTTTTACCTCTTGTGCTGTGACAGATGTTTTACCTCTTGTGACAGTGTTTACCCCTTGTGTTGTGACAGTGTTTACCTCTTGTGCTGTGACAATGTTCACCTCTTGTGTTGTGACAGCGTTTACCTCCTGTGTTGTTACAGTGTGTATCTTTTGTGTTGTGAGAGTGTTTACCTCATGTGCTGTGACAGTGTTTACCTCTTGTGTTGTTGACAGTCTTTACCTCATGTGCTGTGACAGTGTTTACCTCTTGTGTTGTGACAGTGTTTACCTCATGTGCTGTGACAGTGTTTACCTCTTGTGTTGTGACAGTGTTTACCTCTTGTGTTATGACAGTGCTTACCTCTCGTGCTGTGACAATGTTTACCTCTTGTGTTGTGACAGTGTTTATCTCCTGTTGTTGTGACAGTGTTTACCTCTTGTGTTGTGACAGTGTTTACCTCTTGTACTGTGACAGTGTTTACCTCTTGTGGTATGACAGTGTTTACCTCTTGTGCTGTGACAGTGTTTACTTCTTGTGCTGTGACAGTGTTTACCTCTTGTGCTGTGACAATGTTTACCTCTTGTGTAGTGACTGTGTTCACCTCTTGTGTTGTGAGACAGTGTTTACCTCTGTACAGTGACAATGTTCACCTCTTGTGCAGTGACAGTGTTCACCTCTTGTATTATACAAATAAGATAAGATAATATAAGATAAGATAAGAACCACTTTATTATCTCATCATGAGAAATTTGGTCTATGAGTATTTACCTCATGTGCTGTGACAGTCGTTACCTCTTGTGTGGTGACAGCCTTTACCTCTTTTGTTGTGACAGTGTTTACCTGTTGTTTTGTGACAGTGTTTACCTGTTGTGTTGTGACAGTGTTTACCTCTTGTGTTATGACAGTCTTTACCTCTTGTGCTGTGACAGTGTTAACCTCTTGTGCTGTGACGGTGTTTACCTCTTGTGCTGTGACAATGTTCACCTCTTGTGCAGTGGCAGTGTTCACCTCTTGTGTTGTGATAGTGTTTACCCTCTTGTGTTGTGACAGTGTTTACCTCTTGTGTTGTAACAGTGTTTACCTTTTGTGCTGAGACAGTGTTTACCTCATGTGCTGTGACAGTGTTTACCTCTTGTGTTGTGACAGTGTTTACCTATTGTGGTGTGACAGTGTTTACCTATTGTGTTATGACAATGTTTACCTCTTGTGCTGTGGCAGTGTTTACCTCTTGTGTTGTGACAGTGTTTACCTCATGTGCTGTGATAGTGTTTACCTCTTGTGTTGTGACAGTGTTTACATCCTGTGTTGTGACAGTGTGTACTTCTTGTGTTATGACAGTGTTTACCTCAAAATGTGCTGTGACAGTGTTTTACCTCCTCTTTGTGACAGTGTTTATCTCATGTGCTGTGACAGTGTTTACCCTCTGTGTTGTGACAGTATTTACCTATTGTGTTTTGACAATGTTTACCTCTTGTGCTGCGATAGTGTTTATCTCTTGTGCTGTGACAGTGTTTACCTCTTGTGTTATGGCAGTGTTTACCTCTTGTGCTTTGACAATGTTTACCACTTGTGCAGTGACAGTGTTCACCTCGTGTGTTGTGACAGTCTTTAGCTCCTGTGTTGTGAAAGCCTTTACCTCTTGTGTTGTGACAGTGTTTACCTCTTGTGACAATGCTTACCTCTTGTGTTGTGACAGTGTTTACCTCTTGTGCTGTGACAATGTTTACCTCTTGCCTTGTGACAGTGTTTACCTCCTGTGTTGTGATAGTGTTTATCTCTTGTGTTGTGGACAGTGTTAACCTCATGTTTTGTGACAGTGTTTAGCTCTTGTGTTGTGACAGTGTTTAACTCATGTACTGTGACGGTGTTTACCTCATGTGCTGTGACAGTGGTTTACCTCTTGTGTTGTGACAGTGTTTACCTCTTGTGCTGTGACAGTGTTTACGTCTTGTGATATGACAGTGTTTACCTCTTGTGCTGTGACAGTATATACCTCTTGTGCTGTGACAATGTTTACCTCTTGTGTTGTGACAGTCTTTAGCTCCTGTGTTGTGACAATGTTTACCTCTTGTGTTGTGACAGTGTTTACCTCTTGTGACAGTGCTTACCTCTTGTGTTGTGACAGTGTTTACCTCTTGTGCTGTGACAATGTTTACCTCTTGTGTTGTGACAGTGTTTAACCTCATGTGTTGTGACAGTGTTTAGCTCTTGTGTTTGACAGTGTTTAACTCATGTACTTTGACGTGTTTACCTCATGTCTTGTGACAGTGTTTCCCTCTTGTGCTGCGACAGTGTTTACCTCTTGTGCTGTGACAGTGTTTACCTCTTGTGCTGTGACAATGTTCACCTCTTGTGTTGTGACAGTGTTTACCTCTTGTGCAGTGACAATGTTCACTTCTTGTGCAGTGACAGTGTTCACCTCTTGTACTGTGACAGTCTTTAACTCATGTGCTGTGACAGCCTTTACCTCTTGTGCTGTGACAGACTTTACCTCTTGTGTTGTGACAGTCTTTACCTCTTGTGTTGTGACAGTGTTTACCTCTTGTGCTGTGACGGTGTTTACCTCTTGTGCTGTGACAATGTTCACCTTTTGTGCAGTGACAGTGTTCACTCATGTGCTGTGATAGTCTTTACCTCATATGCTGTGACAGTCTTTACCTTTGGTCGGGGTCAGTCTTTACCTTCTGTGTTGTGACAGTCTTTACCTTTTGTGTTGTGACAGTGTTTACCTCTTTGTATGACAGTCTTTACCTCTTGTGCTGTGACAGTGTTTACCTCTTGTGCTGTGACGGTGTTTACCTCTTGTGCTGTGACAATGTTCACCCCTTGTGCAGTGACAGTGTTCACCTCTTGTGCCGTGATAGTCTTTACCTGATGTGCTGTGACAGTCTTTATCTCTTGTGCAGTGACAGTCTTACCTCTTGTGTTGTGACAGTCTTTACCTCCTGTGTTGTGACAGTCTTTACCTCTTGTGTTGTGACTGTGTTTACCTCTTGTGCTGTGACAATGTTTACCTCTTGTGTTGTGACAGTGTTTACCTCCTGTGTTGTGACAGTGTGTACCTCTTGTTGTGACAGTGTTTACCTCGTGCTGTGACAGTGTTTACCTCCTGTGTTGTGACAGTGTTTATCTCATGTGCTGTGACAGTTTTACCTCTTGTGTTTTGACAGTGTTTACCTCATGTGCTGTGACAGTCTTTACCTCTTATGTTGTGACAGTGTTTAGCTCTTGTGTTGTGACAGTGTTTACCTCTTGTGTTGTGACAGTGTTTACTTATTGCGTTATGACATGTTTACCTCATGTGTTGTGACAGTCTTTACCTCTTGTGCTGTGACAGTGTTTACCTCTTGTGTTGTGACAGTCTTTACCTCTTGTGTTATAACAGTGTTTACCTCTTGTGTTGTGACAGTGTTTACCTCTTGTGCTGTGACAGTGTTTACCTCATGGGCTTTGATGGTGTTTACCTTTTGTCCTGTCACAATGTTTACCTCTTGTCCAGTGACAGTTTTCACCTCTTGTTTTGTGACAGTGTTTACCTCTTGTGCTGTTACAGTGTTCACTTTTTGTTCAGTGACAGTGTTCACCCGTTATGCTGTGATAGTCTTTACCTCATGTGCTGTGACAGTCTTTACCTCTTGCGCAGTGACAGTCTTACCTCTTGTGTTGTGACAGTCTTTACCTCCTGTGTTGTGACAGTCTTTACCTCTTGTGTTGTAACAGTGTTTAGCTCTTGTGACAGTGCTTAACTCTTATGTTGTGACAGTTTACCTCTTGTGCTGTGATAATGTTTACCTCTTGTGTTGTGACAGTCTTTACCTCCTGTGTTGATGACAGTGTGTACAGTTCTTGTGTGTGTGACAGTGTTTACCTCTGTGTGTGACAGTGTTTACCTCCTTGTGTTGTGACAGTGTTTACTCTGTGTCTGTATAGTGTTTAACCTCTTGTGTTGTGACAGTGTTTACCTCTTGTGTTGTGACAGTGTTTACCTCTTGTGTTGGGACAGTGTTTACTTGTTTGTGACATGTTTACCTCTTGTGTTGTGACAGTGTTTACCTCTTTGTGTGTGACAGTGTTTACCTCTTGTTTGTGGAAGTGTTTACCTCTTGTGCTGTGACAGTCTTTACCTCTTGTGTTGTGACAGTGTTTACCCTTTGTGTGACAGTGTTTACCCTTGTCCTGTGACAGTGTTTACCTCTGTGTTGTTAAGTGTTTACCTCTGTGTTTACTGTTTACAGTGTTTACTCTTGTGCTGTGAGTGTTTACCTCTTGTGTTGTGAACAGTGTTTTACCTCTTGTGTTGTGACAGTGTTTACCTCTTGTGACAGTGTTACCTCTGTTGTGACATGTTTACTTGTGCTGTGAATGTTACCTCTTGTGTTGTGACAGTGTTTACCTCTGTGTTGGGGTTATTTTGCAGTGTTTACTTTTTGGACGTGGCGATGTTTTACCTCTTTGTTGTGAGTTTTCTTTGCTTAAGTTTTCCCTGTGTGTCGTGTTACTTTGTGTAACAGTGTTTACCCTGTCCTTTTGCAGTGTTTACCCTTGTGACGTGTTACCTCATGTGTTTGACATGTTTACCTCTTTGCTGTGACAGTGTTTACTCTTGTGTTGTGACAGTGTTTACCTCTTGTTTGTGTTTTTCAGTGACAGTGTTCACTCTCTTGTGTTGTGACAGCGTATAAACCTCATGTGTGACATGGTTCTTTGTGTGTAACGTTTCCTGGTAGTGTGACAGTCATTTGTTGTTCTATACCTCTGTGACAGTTTACTCAGGTTGACAGTGCTTTATCTCTGACTTACCCGTTTGACAGGTTTCCCTCCTGTGTTGTCTGTTTCTTGTTGTAATAAACCTGTCTGGTTGTGAAATCGTGCGATGCCGAGCATCGTCTGGTTCACGTTGTGACTTGGCCTGTGATATTTCAACTTCACCGTCCTTGTGTTGCTCTGCACCATGATTGCTTCTTCTTTCCTATCGTTTTTTCGTCTTTTTTGTTTGGGAGTGAGCTGTTAAGAACAGAAAGTGTTTGTTTGTTGTTTTTTTCATCCTGACGACCTTGCTGGGAGACAAAGGCAAGTAGTATCCTTTGATGATGTGTTGACTTTCATTTGGTGCTGTGAGATACTGTAGTGATCGACATTAGATCGGGATTTGTTCTTCAACCACTTGTTAACAAACAAAAAAAAAAAAAAAAAAAAAAAAAATGGCGGATACAAACACCAGAATCTTGCCCGTTTTTATTCTGAACAATCAGCTACCCGGTTTTGACCAAAGGCCTTTCACTACGGCGGAAATCTGTTCTTCTGTGGAAAAAACCGCTGGCTTTGAATCGGTGGAAGGAGCACAGAGAATAGGGGGTCTTTGGAGGTCAACTTGTGACCATCCTAAGTTAATATCCATTTTAGAACTTTTAACCGAACTCCCTGTAGATAAAGATGTTGTGTTTTGTTGGGTCCCTAGCCACTGCGGTATTACGGGCAATGAGATAGCGGACAGACAAGCAAAGAAAGCGTTAAATGATCCTATCAAGCGATCCCATCGGTTACCATATCCGGATCTTAAACCGCTAATAAATAAGTTTGTAAAGAAACGTTGGCAAGATGATTCGAATTTGGAATCGGAAAACAAACTCCATGAGATAATGCCAGACTTGTCTGAATGGTTACCTTCGGTTTGCAAAAACAGGAAAGAAAAATGTGTTTTAAGTAGACTGCATATTGGACATAGTTATGTTACTCATTCTTTCCTCTTAAAGGGAGAAGATCGACCCCATTGTTTTGCATGCGATTGTGTATACACTCTTAAGCACGTGTTGACTGAGTGTGATGATCTCAGTGAGATCAGAGGAAAATATTTTGATAAGATGTCACTTGGTGAGCTTTTTAGAAATGTGCAAGTAGCTGTGATATTTCAGTTTTTAAGAGATGTGAACATGTTTAATAAGATTTAGTTTTTTTTTTTTTTTTTTTTTTTTACATTTTAAGGTTGCAGATTGCATATGTGTTTGTATAACTCGAGTCACGTAATGACCCTTAGTGTATAGCTCTGATATCACCTCTTTATGCTGGAAAGGGCTTGTCCTTTATAACTAACTAACTAACTAATCCTCGCACGTCGGAAGCGAGACACAAGATTTTGATACAGGGCTTTGTTATTAGAGGGGTACAGGTGGAAGTGAAAGAAAAAATCCTTTTGTTGTCACTTCTTCTGACGGGGAAGGCAAGAAATCCCAGCGACGAAACTTACCGTGAGTAATGTTCCTCTGTCTTTCTCCGATGATGATATCTTGAATGCCATTAAAAACCTGAAAACCAATGTACGTTCAAAACTTATCGCCGAGAGAGACAGGGATGCTAATGGAAAGTTAACTAGGTGGAAAACAGGCAGAAGGTTTGTATAGATTGATATCCCACCCGTTCCCCTCCCATCATTCATAGAGATAGGGCCATTTATAGAGCCTCTCTCTATTATAAAGAGCAGAAGTCGGCCAGGAGAGAAAAGGACTCTCAGTACAACAGATGCTTAGGTAAAGGGCACCGAGCATCAGTGTGTGACAAACCTATAAAGTGTCGCCAGTGCTACAAAGATGGTCACAAGGCGGGTGACCCTGTGTGTGACATGACCCCTGTGGTCCAGGGAGAGAACAATGATTGCCGAGGGAAGACTTCCGTTCGTGACAGGGCCAGTTGTAGTGCTGGCAGTGATCGAGCCGGATCAATTTCCGATTGTGACAGGGCCAGTGTTAGTCCTACGGGTTACAGGGTCAAAAGAAGCCCTCCCCCGACTCAGCCGGTAGGACTACTAGCTATACTTGAACAAAAAAAATCATCAAATAGCTCGACTTCTCCAAGCGCTACAACACAGTCGAGGAGAACCAGCAAGGGCAGGACTGTAAAAAGGCAGGGAGCTCTCTCAAAGAAAGGGGATAGATCGCAGACAGTGCTGAAATTCCGGGCAGAGTCCTCACGCTCAGAGAGAAAGATAAAACCCTCCTTCTAGATCAGCAATCTTATTTCGCCCGCAAACCCCCCTTTTCACATAATCAAATTCTCTTAATAAAAAAAATAGCTAAAAACCCACAAATTAAACAAATCTAATCGCGTGAAAGTGGGGTTTGCGGGCAAAATAATTTTCCTGCTTTAGAACCGCACATTTAATCTTTCTCTCTGATTAACTAACAGGCACTGTGTTTGGCGGGACAACTTGCAGCTCTTCACGAACAAAGGATCTTTTAGGGGCAGGTTTTTTAGACGCAGTAGCACCGCTAGAAGAGAGAGTTTCTCTTAAATAATACACGGGAGGGGTTGTTTTCATAATTCTTTCAACTTCATATACATCTACGCTCCATATAGGATCTGTGGCTCTAATTCTAACATCACCTTCTGCCTCTCCAGGAGCATACAAGTATCTTACTTTTAGTCCAAAAGGTAAGAGTTTTTGATTACCTTGAATGCCTTCAGTAATGCTAATTTTTTTTAATTTGATCGCGTTTACTGGCTTAAGGCCTGTTGCTTTAAATTCTTCATTGTTCATGGCACGTAAGACTGCTGGCAAGTATCTATACTTTCTCTCTGATTAAATCTTCTATCTCGAGCACTACTAACAAATCAGAACAAACAACTGGTTTTCCGTCTTGGTTAGTTATTTTTACACACACCGAATTTATATCCTCACCAACTAATTTTTTAAATTGACTGTTTTTGTCAAATGTATATGACTGATAATCGCAAAACCCCGCTTCAAGTGATGGCAACACCCTTAGAATCGTAGATGGCTGACCATTAAACAAATTAGCATCTGTTTTTAATTCGCTTAAATGAACATACAGCCTTGGGTTAATTAGAAAATCGGATGGCCTACTACTTGCATACTCATAAAGGCCGCTTTCTAAGTACTTATGGGTGTTAACGCTATACGTTTCATCACTAGTATGAAAGCCCAAAATTCGTGCAAGGCTTCTAGGAAAAACGTACTCCCTTCTTTCTTCTGGAAGATTCATAGTAATTATAAGATTTGCCTCATTAATTTTTAACTTAATGCCAAAATTGCTAAATACTTCTTTTAAAGAACAAAAGTTGTAGTAACCATCAGGTATTTTTAACTGCTTTAATAAATTACCTTGCCCGTCCTTAACATTCACCCAGTTATTCTTAGCTTTTTCAGATATATTAATCCACTTAACTTTAAAACCAATTTCTCTAAGAGCAACCCTATTATTACCACGCCTATTGTCAATTGGATACTTTAAGAACACACGCATGCTTTGCTTGGTTATATAAAGGAACATCCTTTTTAAATCCTTTTTTAAAAATCTATTTAAAAATGGAACCTTTTAAATATAATGAAAGTGCTACTTACGACGTAGGGGGGGTTTATGATCCCAAATCTTTGGACTTTAGTAACCTAACCATCGCAGTGGATGAATCATATGACTTTCTAGTCAGGCTTGTAAACCCCCTAACTAGATATTTAAATCCTCCAATAAAGAGTGATAGAGTGCCATCAGCATGGTCATCCAACCCTATGGTTTTTTTACCAGAATCAGTTAAATTTTGCCATTTACTGCTCAACCACTGGCTGCGGTGTTTCATATACAAACCATTTAAACCACCCCAACCTCTTAGTAAGGTCAGTATATAACTTTCATGTTTATTATCAGTATAGGCGCATACTAACTGAACTACAAGTACGCCTCCCCAATGACAACGCGTTTAATCCATTTCTCAGCCCAATGGACAATAATGCATATGAAAGAATCTGCAACGAATTTAACATTAACCCTTCAAATAACTTTAGACAAAAGTTAGACCGCAATCACGGGTTGGGCACATTGTATTTGTGGGGTCAGCGTAGAGAATATAATTTTGACTACTGGCCCGGCCACACCTCTTTTAAGTCAAACTCCCAAGTTAGATTGGGGGCCATAGAACAAAAACACCCCAATGCTTGGGCAACATTTATCTTGGATGAAAGTAAAGGTCTAACAATGCCAGGAGTGCAAAGACTTAATGACTCCATACGTACGTACGTTTGGTGTCTATTAGCGCAAGCACAGACCAAGTCTAGCATAGTGGATCAATCTACAGGGTTTGACGCCAGAAAACAATTTCTAGCCAATTTAGAAGATGCTATTAACTCTGCTGTTGATTTGCCTTCCAGCATACAAAGGTACCAAAACGTTCTTGCACATGCTAGGTCAAAGGTTGACTTTGTTGTAGGTCATGGATTATACATGCTGCCTTCTGACCTTAGACTACAGATTGGCATGATACAGAATTACAATAATGAAATCCTCATAGCCGGAGACGATCAAAACTTAGGACACAACCAAGGCTTAAACACAAGGCCCGCGCCAGCCATTTTAAAAAAAGTATCTAGCCCAGAACCTGCAGAAAGCGACCCCCCGCCAGTTATAAGCAGCCCAGAAAGCAGTCCACCGCCTGTTGATGTACCTCACCCCGACAGACACACTAGCGAAAAGACAGCCCTTGTTGTGTTTTTAACTTTTACTGGATTAGCCATACTTTATTTCACTAAAAATTAAACCGGCAGCCAGCACTCCTAACGTCCACAGATGGTCAGCCATATAACCAGCCACTTTGCCTATGGTAGACAAAACCCAACTAACAACACTGCCTATTATGCCAGGCAGAGCATCAAGCGCTTTGACAGCTAACTTCTTTAATAGGTTTGCTAGGTGGTGTAATTGTTTTCTAATCCAACTTTTACCAGGTTGAGGTGTTGGAGGTGTTACTGGCCCTGTTGGTGCACCGCCAGTTAAAGCATAAACGAGTGTAGAGATAGCAAATCCAACAGCCGTTAATATGCTAACTACTGTAATCCCCTCTTCTCTGAACAGAATCCTTATTCTTTCTGCTAACGTAGTGTTTTCATGAAGTATTTTGTTTATAACTTCTCTGATTCTGGTTATTTGCGATTCTAGATGACCTCTGTTAATAGAAATTGCGCCTAACAGTTCTGTCTTTTTGTTCATTAACTCCTGTAATTTTTGTTGTATTCTAGCCTTTTCTTCTAGTCCTAGATTGTTATCGTCTGCATCAGCCAGTTTAATTTTTTCTTCTTCTATATCTCTTTCTACCTCACCAAGTTTTGCTGTGTTGTACATTAGTTCACCCCTTATTGTCTGTAGAGCTTTATCAAGGGCCTTGCGCTCTCGATCAGAATATTGAGAATTGACAAGTTCTTTTACGCCTGTCTCCTCACTTAAACTTGTTTCAATTTCTGTTATTAGTTCATCTGCTGTTCGATTTAATTCTTGAAGAGGAATGTTTTGTATTTCAGATTGTGTTGGCAACTCTTGCCCCCAGTTCTGTAAACGACTAACAACTTCGTCTCTAGGCTCTAAAAGGTTTAATTGTTCTGCCTTAGCAATAGGGAGTTTTCGCCCAATTGTGCTTAGTTTTAAAAACCTGTTTGGGTTTTGCGCTGAAGTAGCTGTTACACGGCCTCCTGCACCAGTTTTTATATACAAATGCCCATCAACTTCCTCAAAATCGTTAGGATCTAGTACGCCCGGTAGCTTTCGCCCTATGCTTTTATAGAATGATTGAATTCTTTCTTGCAATAGTTCTTGACGTTGTCTAGGGAGTAAAGAACCCGCTTCTTCAAGCTCTTCTTGCAATGAAGGGCCCAGTTCTGTTTCATCTTCTTCCTCTTCAATAGGATCAATCGGGTCATAATCTTCATCCATATTTTTTATTTATATTCTTTTTTGTTTTATAAAAAATGAACCCATACGGCTGCGACCTTGATCCATTCAGAAAAGCGAAGGAGCCCCACGGCATAAAAGGCATAAGACAGACTGTGCGCGTTGTAAATAATCCATCAACAATTGAGCCTAATGAAATGTTAACAGTAAGATTTAGTGATCTCGGGCCTGACGATGTTATAATGCCGGGCACTGCCAGGCTGTCATTCAAAATAGATATTGAGTCGACGGATCCTAATGCTACTGTCGTTGCTAACCTGGGCAGGGCCATCATTAAAAATATGGTAATTAAACTGGAGGGTAGAGAAGTCTTCTCACTGAGTAGCGCAGACATTTTTAATCTCTATTCTGATCTGTGGCTGCCTAGAACAGAAAGGAAAGACAAAATCTTTCAGGGAATCCAGAGCCCAAACGGCCTTAAGCACAGGCTTAATGCTGCAGATGCAAAGGAAGACGGGGGAGACCAGGCAATAGCGCGAGCATTTAAGAACAGATTTTGCATCCCTCTAGATTTTGAACTGTTAAAAACCCATCAGCCATATTACCAAGGTGCACTAAGAGACAAACTTACTTACGAACTGACATTCAATGACAGCGGATCTGTTATTTTATCAGATGACCCAACGGCTAGATACACTGTCAGTAACATCTCTCTTAATTTTGACGTTGTTACTAACCCCGAACTGGCTAGAACAATCTTAAACCAGTATAAAAGTAGGGCGGTTGTTTACTTTGAAAGAGTTTTACACCACAGTCTAGCAATTAAAAACAAGCAAGACACCGTCTGGGAAATAGCTATAAGCAATTCTTTAAGGTCCCTAAAGGGGGTTCTCTTGCTATTTACTGAACCCTCAGCTCCTTTTCAGAGAGAATCTGAGGTGTTTTACAACCCAAAAATTGAGCAGTTATCTTGCACAGTAGATGGCAAGCCTTTTCAGTTGTATTCAGCTGGACTTTTACCTGACCAACACTTTGATGAAATAAGAAAATTGTTTGCTGGAGGCAGACAGACAAGTCCCGCAGCCGATCATGTGTGTAAAAAACTTCACCTTCACGATGTAAGACTTGAAGATTATCTAACAGACAAATATGGACTATGGCTGGATTTTAGATCCACGTATGACAACAGACTGCACGGAAGTGGAAGAAGGGAAGGGTCAGATGGCATACTCATACAGATTAATAAGGAAGAGGAGGAGAATGGCCGATACAAATGCACGTTTTTGTGGTTTATGATGCTCAGCTGAACATTGAAGAAAATAGACTGAAAGAAATAGCCTATTAAAACAGATGGATAGTTTGAACTTTTTGCCTAAAGACCCGCACTGTTCGCTTATTTGTGGGATTACTGGGTGTGGGAAAACTGTCTTCGTGCTTGATTTGTTACAAACAGTCTACAGGTTTCATTACGAGTACATTGTTATATTCTGCACAACCATTAAGCACAACAAGTCTTACAAAGAAAGGCAGTTTGTTTGGACAGACGAGAATATATTTTTAGTTGATCCTACTGACAAGCTAAGTGACTGTTTAGAACATTACTATAGGCTATTTGAGGGAACCGAAACGCTGTTTATTATTGATGACTGTTCAGCCGAACAAGACATTGTTAAAAAAAGAAGGACTCTGTCTAAGCTAGCCTTTAGCGGAAGACACGCATTAGTTTCTGTTTGGCTCTTAACTCAGAAATACAATGCTGTCTTAAAAGACTTTAGATCGCAGTTAAAATCAGTCATCTTATTCTATACTAAGGACAAGGACAGTTTTGAAGAATGTTTAAGTGAAAACTATATAATCAGGGACAAGGATGAACTAAAAAAAATAAAAGAGCAGCTAGAAAAATCTAAGCACGCTAAACTATGCTTACGGACTGACCCGCCGGTTCAATACGTTTGCTTATTATAGATTGCTCATTATAGATTGCTCATTATAGATTGCTCATTATAGATTGCTCATTATAGATTGTTTACTATAGATTGCTCATTATAGATTGCTCATTATAGATTGTTTAATAATAAATTGTTTATATTAAAAAGAATGTCTCGAGGGCCAGAATCAAAAGCAGAGTTAGCTCCTAAATGCGCTGCAGTAGAGATAAAAGATCTAGCAGATACAACTGACTTCGATCTAATAGGAGTTCCAGGAAATGTTTATGGATTTGAATACACAGATGATGGGGTTTACAAACGAACAGAAATTGAAGATAAAAAACGACAGCAATATCCTACCCTGGAAGAGATAAGAAATCTAAGGGCAAACGATTTTGGCAAACACGAATACAAACTTCATAAACGAGAGAATGCTTGGGCGTTGCTTCCTGACATTAACTGGGATTTAAAGTTTGAACTACGAAGCCCCCATGTATACTTTGATAAGAAATACAATTTTAGAAAAGCTTTGAATGAAGGACGCCTTCTTGCTAGCCTAGTCCCAGGATTACAACAGAAAAAGCAGATTGAAATAACTAAGCAGGGCTCTGTATATATGCTGCGGAGAAAAAAGTCCTTAGCTGAAGTGGGGGGTGACACCGTCGGCTTAGAGTTTAACCCCAAACTAGAATCACTGCCTAGAAAAATGACGATGCTTTTTCGCTTATTTATTACTCCAAGGGAGTCTGATCCTAGTTTGCCAGAGCATACGTTAATCAGGGGTGTACAAATAAAGTCTGAAAACTTGGGCGGCCCTCTTAGGCTTGTTATTGTTATTACTAAAAACGAGGATCAAATAAACACTTCTGTATCTTCTGACAAAGTTACTGTGATGGTTGATAATGCTAAACTAACAGTGCTTGATTTTATTTTTATTAAGTATGTTGATTTTATTGCGTTTTACTCTATTGATGAAGTGCTGCCAGAAGGGCTAATAAGAAGATATGTACAGGATTAAAAAAATAATCTTGTTTAAAATGGAAGACGGTCAGCAGTTTAGATTAAAGCACATAACTAAGCTTGAAGAGGAAATAGAAAGTGACTTAAATAAGTATAGGGTTACTAGAAAGAAATATGCTAAAGCTTTACATGTCCTTTCTTATATAATCACCGGCTCATCAGTTGTAGCCGGCTTAAGCACCGGGTCTAGTGTCGCTCTTTTAGCTACTGGAGTTGGGGCACCGATATCCATAGCTTTTGGGAGTGTTGGTTTGGGGTTAGTTGCCATGTCCACAATTGTAAGTGCTGTTTTAAAGAAGCTAACGCCCAAATTACAAAAGCACACTGCCATTGTAGCCCTAGCAACAGCAAAACTTCATTCATTAAGGCTGATTATAAGCAATACATTACTGGATGGAAAAGTAACAGACGAAGAATTTAAACGAGCCATGGCTGACGGTGATGATTACAGACGACAAAAGATCGACCTCCAAAAGAAATGGAGAAAGGCTTTTACTTCACAACGGGTAGACACCGGAACAATCAGAAAGAACATTGCAAGCAAAACCTTGCAAACGATCAACTAAACCCAAAAACGAGTCCGATTTAATTATTGTATTACTTATATATTCGATCTTAAAAATGACGACCAAAGTAGTTACAGAGCTTAAAAATATATGTTGCGCCTTAGAGTTAATGATGGAGCAGGGGGCTAATGAAGAAGAGTTAAGAAACAAGTTTGACGAATTAATTGCGGATCTTTTTGAGCACGCAGATATTCGTGAAAGTGTAACTAACGTAATCAGTAAAATGCCAGATTCTTGGCCCAACCCAGTTATAAAGTGTATTGCAATTTTAGTTAATATTATGGCTCCTGATGACGCTGAATTGTCTATTTTTACTAACCCTGAAGGAGTAGCTATTCAATTTAACTAAATTTTAGTATTTATTTTTTGTATTACCTCAAATTAGTAAATATTAGCTAAATTTTATTATTTATTTTTTTTGTATTACCTATATATTTGATCTAAAAAATGACGATCACAAAAGCGATGGATGCCAAACCGGTGGGCAATATGAACAGAGTACTAGACATGGACATCATTAACCCACAAACGTTCAGGAAAGCGTAACACATGCCATTTCTAAAATCCCAAAGTCTCTTCAAATTGACCCGCCAGTAAAAGTGTTGTTGGCCATTCAGATTGAATATATAACCCCCGATGATTATAGTATACTAGTCTGGGTTTCAACTAGACAGAAAGAAGTAATCAGCTATCACGACTTTAATTCTGACTGGGCTGATTACATGCTTACACAGTTTAACCATGCAAGTGAAGAAGCAAAATTGCGCGGCTCCGGTTGGTCTGAAGGAACAATCCTTGAAATCAGACTAAGACAAGTCAAATACTCTCCTTTAGTTGGCAATTCTTACCTTCCTCTCCCAAGAGAGTTAGAGTTAAAACGAGCAGTCTTAAACATACAAAATTCTGACAATATGTGTTTCATGTGGTGTGTTTTGGCACACTTACATTCAGTTAAAAATAATGCAAACAGAGTTTCCAATTATAGGCAGTATATAAATGAGCTGAACTTAAATAACATAACCTTTCCAGTGAGTATAGAAAGCATATCTCAGTTTGAAGAACAAAACAGTCCAATTACTGTAAACGTATACACATGGAATTTGGTAGATAATCTAGTGCCTCTAAGGATTTCTCCCAACGCCCCTACTTTTGGCGAACCACTTAACAATCGTGTAGACCTGATTCTGTTTGAAGATGGTCTAAAGAGTCATTATGTATTAATTAGATCGATTAGCAGACTTCTGGCTTATACTACAAAGGACAAATTTAAACAGGAGCTCTGTAGGAGGTGTTTGGTCAGAATCCCATCTATAGAGGCAGCTGCTGAACATAAGAAGCATTGTAAAAGTTTTGTAGACTGTAAAACCGAACTCCTTATGCCTCCACCAGGGTCTAAAGTTAGTTTTAAGAATGTACGAAAAATGCAAATGAGCCCATACGTAGTTTATGCTGACTTTGAAGCAATCTTGCCACAGTACTACGGCCCTCAAGAACGGACACAACAAAAAACAACCTTATTGTCCCGCCATCAGATCTGTTCTTATGCATTTGTTGCTGTTAGGTCAGATGGGGCACACACAACACCTGAGATTTACAGAGGTCCCGACGCAGCTAGTAGATTTTTAGAGCAGATGAAACACCTCCGCAATCAATTCTCTAATCAGCTGAACCTTTCAGGCATTAAGATGACTCCTGAAGATGAAGAACGTTATAGATCAGCTACCCACTGCTGGATATGCAAATGCAAGTTATTAGGCGGCACTGTAAGAGACCATGATCACATTACTGGCAAATTCAGGGGGGCAGCGCACACCAGTTGCAATCTTCAACTCAAGGTTGACCCCAAGACATGGAAACTGCCAATCTTCTTTCATAACTTGCGGGGCTACGATTCACACTTTATCATGCAAGCAATAACTTCTGAATGTAAGAGGGTTAGCTGCATTGCACAGTCATCAGAAAAGTACATGACCTTTACTGTAGACTGTTTATCCTTCTATGACTCTGCCCAGCACCTGATGGGAAGTTTAGATAAATTAGCAGAATCTCTGCAAGACTATCCAATCACTAAAAAATACTTTAATCCATCTTTAGTTCGTAAAGGAGTTTATCCATATGAATACATGGACTCGTGGGAGAGGTTTGACGAGCCAGCGCTGCCAGCAAAGGAAGACTTTTACAGTCGTCTTACAGGTAAAGGCATATCTGACGCTGACTATGAATACGCACAGAAAGCCTGGACAGAATTACACTGCCAAACAATGGGCGATTATCACGATCAATATTTATTGGCCGACGTGTGTTTACTGGCAGACGTCTTTCAGAATTACAGATCTACTTGCATGAAACATTACGGTTTAGATTCATCACAGTATATCTCTGCCCCGGGGTTGTCTTGGGACGCATTCTTGAAGTCTACAAACGTCGAGATTGACTTAATTTCTGATCTGGATACACTTCAGATGATTGAGGGCGGGCTGAGAGGAGGCATTAGCATGGCCTGTCATCCTTACCGCAGAGCCAACAACAAGTATCTAGATGACTATGACTCAACTAAACCATCCAACTATCTAATGTACTTAGACGCCAACAATCTGTATGGGTGGGCCATGAGCCAGGCGCTGCCACTAAGAAACTTTAAAATGATGAACGGACCTCATGAGGTTACTGCCGTGTTAGATAAGCTGTCACAGCTTACACCAGATAATCCAATAGGATTAATCTTAGAAGTAGACTTAGATTATCCTAAAGAATTGCACGACCTTCATAACGATTTCCCCTTAGCTGCAGAAAAATTAAAGATGAATCCCACAGAGCCGCCTAAACTCGTGCCTAATCTTCGACATAAAACTAAATATGTCTGTCATTACCGGCTGTTACAATTTTACTTAAGGCACGGGTTAAAGCTGACGGCTGTTCACAGAATAATTACCTGTGACCAAGAGCCTTTCATGAGGCCATACATCATGAAGAATACTCAGCTAAGGACTGCGGCCACTGACGCTTCAGAAAAAGACTTTTTTAAACTAATGAACAACAGCTGTTTTGGCAAAACCATGGAGAACGTACACAATCGTAAAGATGTAAGATTAGTTACGAAAGAAAAACAAGCAATTAAGCTGACCTCTAAACCTAACTACCAAGACTTTAGACGGTTTAGCGACAACCTGGTTGGTATTATGATGAAGAAACAGAATGTGAAGTTGGACAAGCCGGTGTTTATCGGATTTGCCGTGCTAGAGCTGTCAAAGTTATTAATGCTAGAATTTCTATACGACTACTTTAAGCCGCTATACCCAGAATCAAATGTCCTTTACACAGACACTGATAGTTTTATTCTAGACATTCCAACTGAAGACTTCTATAAGGATTTAGAAACAGAAGTAGCTAAAGGAGCTGATGGGTGGTACGACACATGCGACTATCCTAAAGACAGTTCTCTACATTCAACTGTGAACAAGAAAGTGATTGGAAAGATGAAGGATGAACTCAATGGGATGGTTATACAAGAATATGTTGGCTTACGGTCGAAGATGTATAGCGTTGCCAGCCAAACTTCTGTAACGAAAAAAGCTAAGGGGATAAGTAAAGAAGTTGTCAAAAAAAATATAAGTCACGACAACTACAAGCAAGCTCTCTTTGAAAACAAAGTATTTCATCACACAAATGTTAATCTGCGCTCTACTCTTCATCAAGTAAACACAACTGCAGTTAATAAGAAATCACTAGTCTCTAACAATAACAAGAGAACTTACGTTAGCCCTGAGTTTTCATATGCTGTAGGACATTGGAGAACTTTAAAAGATTGACTTGACTTGTACTTAACTAGTACTTTATTTAAGAACTTAACTAGCACTTAACTAGTACTTAACTTAAGAACTTAACTAGTACTTAACTAGTACTTAACATGACTTGCGCTTAACTTGTACTTAACTTGCGCTTTACTTACACTTAACTTGTTATAACTGACTTAATCAGTACTTAGCTTGTACTTAACCAGTACTTAGCTTGTACTTAACCAGTACTTAGCTTGCACTTAACCAGTACTTAACAACACATTAAAAAACTAATTTATTAAAAATGGGTCTACAGCAGGAGGTTGTACTTTTTTTGCAGAAGCTGGTTCTTTTACTGTTTTTGTGGGTGTTTGTGACTTTGCTGCTAAGTATGGCTTTAGGCGCTTGTATGCTAAAAGCCCTCCACCAACAACAATACTCCCCAGTACATAATAATACATCTTATAGTTTGATTGTGTTGTTGGTGGGTGTGGCGGTGCTGGCGCTGATGTTATATTACTATCTAATAATTTTTGTTTTGCTGTTTGGTTTGCTTTTTGCAGTCTGTTCCATTCAGCTAGTTTACGACCGGCCTCAACACGCCCAGCACTTTTAAACTTAGTAACACTACTCACTTGTGGGACACTCACCTGCGGGACACTCACTTGTGGGGCACTCGCCTGTAAATTCACTTGTGGGGCATTCTGCTCCTGTGGGACATTCTTCTCCTGCTCGCTCATTTTTTTTAGTCTGATTAAAATTAATATGATTAAAATTAATGTGATTAAAAGTAATTAATCCCATGATGAATGGACATAGCAACGTCCCAAATCTATAATACATGTCACATGCAAGAGATTCTAAGGACTTGGTTAAAACCGGATCTTGTGTTAAGTCATATTTTAAATCTTCTTCTGAATCAATCGGCGCTATCTTGCCTACTAACTTAGCATATAAACTAATCATTGTCTGTCCCACCGATCTAACCATTTTTGACCCCAGCTGTGCCTCGTACCTGGCGTAATACTTCTCAACGTCTGATGTAGACAATTGCTGAATCTGTTCGATACTTAGTTCAACGCCTAAATACTGCCTGGTTTTCCCACACGCGGCCAGAGAGTATAATCTTTCTTTATGACAGAGGTCTGCCTGCTCCTCACACTTTAATAGTTCGTCACAATCCATTTTAAAAGCAATAAAAAATAATATAATACTTTTAAAACCATGAGTTTAACGCTGGTTAATTATGCAGTGCCTATCGTCGGTGTTATAGTCTATTCAACCATTGCAAAATGCTTGTTAGGAATAAAACCACCCAACATGGGAAAGATAGAAGATTCGCCAAGGCTAGTTGCGGCCTTATTTTTAGCTTTAACAACAAAAGATTATTTGATTAAAAGGCACATAGACAGCCTTTCGTATTATGATTATTTTAATTATTTTTTTAGTTAATAAAAAACATGAGTGAAAAAAAGATTATCAATACGATTTACCATTCTGCCGTAATTAGCGGCCTTAGTATTGGTTATAGCGCGTTAGCAAAAAACATGTTTAAAATGAGGCCGGCCGATCTAGGGAGGTTAGACATTGAGGATGTTGTTAAGGTTATAGCTGTAATAACTGCAGGGATTGCTTCAAAAGACTTTCTTGTTGCACAGGGGATTATCCCAGAAAACATCAATGCATAGAAAGATTAATGCATAGAAAGATTAATGCATTTAGGCAGATTGATTTATAAAAAAAGATTCATTCTAAAAAAAGATTCATTCATTTATAAAAAGATGTCTGGATTGGTTCTGATGGTGGGAGGAGCTATTGTTAATGCATTGGCTTTCTCTGGCAGCAATTATATGTTTAGTAAATTGCGGTCTGATGAAGAGAGAGAACGCCATAACAAGGCAATGGAAGATTTAGCTAAGGCAAGAGACGCTTACGAGAAAAGGAGGATTGCTCACTTAGACTTTATTAATAAAAAGTTAAGAGAACAGGGACATGCAGAGCACACATTTACAGACGTTGATGAAGCAATGAATGAATATTACTTAGTGACAGGAAAGAAGTTTCTAACATCGCCGCCGCCAGAACTGTCTGATTTTTATGAACCATCTGAGGATCAGAAAATGGTAGAAATAGGCTTTATTATAGGCGCTATGGGAGCAATCTTTCTTCTTGCATATTCAATCTAAAAAAACATAGTTAAAATGTAATAAAAACAGTCTCTTATGGACAATACGAAGTACAAAATATATTATTCACCTGGAGGGTACTGGAAAGGAAAGGCCGCTATTGATAAACTGAGTAAAGCTGCTAGGGTGTCTGAATCAGAAGCGAAAGACTGGCTTTCAAAACAAGCAATCTGGCAAATATATCTGCCTGCCCCCAAAAGAATAATAAGGCCTCGATTTGTTAACTCAGTTCCTAATGACACCCACCAGATGGACTTGTTGTATCTTCCACATGACAAAGTTAGAAGAAAAAAGTTTAAGTATGCTCTAACTGTTGTTGATATGGCTTCAAGGTATAAAGACGCTGAGCCTTTAACACATAAAAGCTCAACTGCTGTGGCTGTGGCTTTACAACAAATATACATGCGAGGTCCATTAAAGTATCCTAGGTTGATCCAGGTTGATGATGGGAAAGAGTTTAAAGGGGCTGTAAACCAGCTGTTTTTAAGACATCGGGTTACAGTTAAGAGAGGGATCCCAGGCAACCATCGCTCCCAAGCTCTAGTAGAAAACTTTAATAAGAATCTGGCTGAACGTCTGTTTACCTATCAATATCATAGAGACCTTATGGACAAAACACGCAACACAGAATGGGTCAGAAGGTTGCCAGCAGTCTTACGCGCCATGAACAATGAAGAATTTAAAGCAACGGGTCTTAAGCCAGTGAACGCAATCAAATTGAAAAAAAATAGCATTACTGAAGACATTCAAGGTAATCAAAAACTCTTGCCGTTTGGATTAAAAGTAAGATACTTGTATGCTCCTGGAGAGGCAGAGGGCGATGTTAGAATTAGAGCCACAGACCCCATATGGAGCGTAGATGTATATGAAGTTGAAAGAATTATGAAAACAGCCCCTCCCGTGTATTATTTAAGAGAGACTCTTTCTTCTAGCGGTGCTACTACGTCTAAAAAGCCTGCCCCTAAAAGATCGTTTGTTCGCGAAGAGTTGCAAGTTGTCCCGCCAAACACAGTGCCTGTTAGTTAATCAGAGAGAAAGATTAAATGTGCGGTTCTAAAGCAGGAAAATTATTTTGCCCGCAAACCCCACTTTCACGCGATTAGATTTGTTTAATTTTGTAGGGTTTTAGCTATTTTTTTTATTAAGAGAATTTGATTATGTGAAAAGGGGGTTTGCGGGCGAAATAAGATTGCTGATCTAGAAGGAGGGTTTTATCTTTCTCTCTCAGCCTCGACAAAACGCCCTCTTCCCGCGGACTCTACACCACCGCAGCACATTGACAAACAACGTCGACAACAGACTAGGGACAATTCCGAATCTGACGGCGATGATGTTTACGGTGATGTGATGGTTGGCTAAATTCTTTGCGGTTTATTCTTTTCATTGGTTTACATCGGTTACGGACCAGGCAGACGTTTAATGGACAATGATTATGACTATATTCACGTGTGTGTGTGTGTGTGTGTGTGTGTGTGTGTGTGTGTGTGTGTGTGTGTGTGTGTGTGTGTGTGCGTGCGTCTGTGTGCGTGTGTTCCGCATTTTTTTAATGGGGAAAATGAACAGATTACTGTATCCTTTCTAGGAAAATGAATCGATTACGCGTTCTTTCTTTAAACACACGAGGACTGAAAAACAGATTGAAAAGAACTGCAATGTTTTCATTGTTCAAACAACAGAAGATTGACATAGTTTGTCTTCAGGAAACACATATAAATGAAAGCGAAGCAAACTACTGGGAGAAACAACGGGGAGGGAAATTATTCTATCATAGTGGGACAGCTCATAGCAAAGGGCAAGTAATATTAATATCTAAACATTTCCAAGGAAATGTTGAACTTGAAAACTGCAGCGACAGAATAGTTGCTATCTCAATTAAGACGGAGAATAGGGAAGTCACACTGGTTAACGTGTATGCTCCTAATGAAACGCAGGAAAAAATTAGACTTTTCAAAAATTTACAAGACATATTATTAAATTGCAAATCGAAAAACTTACTGTGCATGGGAGACTTCAACACTGTTATGTGTAATAGCTTGGACATAATATCCGGTGAAACACACTGTGAAAAAGAAGTTACAAAATTAAACAAAATGGTTACAAACACTGGTTTGACAGATCTTTGGAGAGTGTTTCATGAGGAAGAAAAGGAGTATACTTGGTGCAGGCAAAATTCTTTTATTGCACGGAGGCTTGATTTTTGCTTTGCCAGCCAAGAACTGGCTGATAAGTGTGTTTCATGTGACATTATGTCTGTCGCCAATACGGATCATAGAGCAATAATTACTGAAATAAATGATAATGAATTCGTCAGAGGCCCTGGCTACTGGCGTTTTAATAAGTTATCTGAAAGATGCCGTTTTCGTTGGCAGAATGAATGTTGTATTAAAAAAAAATGGATAGGTGAAAGTAAAGGAATGTTTGAGAAAACAGGGGATCAATGGGACTGGTGTAAATCAAAGATAAAACATTTTTGTTTAGAGTATGGCAAATTTAGAGCACAAAACAAACGGAATGAACTTTTAGATTTGAAAAGTAAACTCCAGAAGATGGACCAAGTATGTGCAAATGATCCTGATAATGAACAAAACCAAAAAGAAGCTATGGAAATAAAGAAAAAACTTGAAATATTATCACTTGAAAAAGCTAGGGGAGCCCAAACAAGGGCAAGAACAAAGTGGGTAGAAGAAGGAAAAAAAAAAAACAAAATATTTCTTAGGCTTGGAAAAGGTTCGTGGTAACCAAAATGCAATGACACAAGTGCAAAAGGATAATGGTGAAATAATTACAAATCAGTCGGAAGTCTTGAAAGAAATTAAAGATTTCTACTCGGCGTTATATTCTAAATCGCCAGAGGAAGAGGGAAATATGAAAGGAAAATTGAAAGATTTTATTAAAAATGAACCATTTACAAAATTAGAAGAAGAGTCTTTCACATGTGAAGGTCTAATGAGTGTACAAGAGACAAGTCTAGCTTTAAAGCATATGCAAAACGGATCAGCACCAGGTAGTGATGGTCTTACAACTGAATTTATGAAGTTTTTCTGGATAACTATAAGCGATGTTGTAACTGAATCATTCAACGAATCTTTCAGAGAGGGTGAAATGTCATACAGTCAGAAAGAAGGCATTATTATATTTCTTCACAAGAGCCTTGACCTTCCAAGAGACAAAGTAAATAATTGGAGACCAATTACACTAACTAATACAGATTATAAAATACTAGCAAAGGCATTGGCGTTGAGACTGAATAAAGTTATTGATAAATTAATTAGCCATGATCAAGTAGGTTATCTGAAGGGACGAAATATTTCGACAGTAATACGAACTACAGATGATGTCATCAACTATCTAAATGTAACGAAAAAGTGCGGATACCTATTAGCACTAGATTATCAAAAAGCGTTTGACTCTGTTTCTAAAGAATTTATGTTGCAAACTTTCGATATATTTGGGTTTGGGAACCAGTTCAAAAGATGGGTAAGTGTGATTACAACGAACACCGTCAGCAGCATAAATCATGGTGGCTGGATCTCGGAATCTTTCCCTGTGAAGTGTGGCATCAGGCAGGGCTGTCCTTTTCCCCCTCTGGCTTTCATTTTAGGTGTTGAATTACTCGCAATAAAAATTCGGAACAGTAATATATCAGGAATTGATCTTCCCACTTTCAATAATGAATTGGTAAAGCTTAAAATAAAACAGCTAGCAGACGACACAACTTTGTTTCTAAATAACAGAGATGACATGATAAAAGCACGTGACATAATAAATGATTTCTCTGTTTTTTCTGGTCTCAAATTAAATGTGCAGAAAACAAAAGCAATGAGATTAGGGATGCAGAGGTATGAATACAATATGCCATTTATGTTAACTGAACAAATTAAAATACTAGGAATTTACTTTAAAAATAACCAAGCAGCAATAAACATAGAAGAAAATTGGTTAAAACGAATTGTAACAATGAATAAATTGATTAGAACATGGAGTAAGAGAGATTTATGAATTTATGGGAAAATAGTTATAATAAAGTGTTTTTTGTTGAGTCAGTTTGTGTTTGTAATGCAGTCAATAGGTCTGCCAAAGCACGTTTTGACCACAATTAACAGAACCCTATATAAATTCTTATGGCAGAAGAAGAATTCAAACAAAAAAGCGTTTGAAAAGTTAAAAAGAAAAATAATGGAAGCAGATATTAGTGAAGGAGGAGTCAAGATGGGAAACCTTTTTAAGATGCAAGATATACCCAACAAATATTTTGTTACATAAAATGAAATTGGCAGAGGATAGGAACTGTTCAGTTACTTCCTGTGTTGTGACAGTGTTTACCTCTTGTGTTGTGACAGTGTTTACCTCATGGGCTGTGACAGTGTTTACCTCTTGTGTTGTGACAGTGTTTACCTCATGTGCTGTGACAGTGTTTACCTCTTGTGTTGTTGCAGTGTTTACCTCAAGTGCTGTGGCAGTGTTTACCACTTGTGTTGTGACAGTGTTTACCTCTTGTGTTGTGACAGTGATTACCTCTTGTGCTGTGACAGTGTTTACCTCTCGTGTTGTGACAGTGTTGTGACAGTGTTTACCTCTTGTGTTGTGACAGTGTTTACCTCTTGTGTTGTAACAGTGTTTACCTCTCGTGTTATGACAGTGTTTACATCCTGTGTTGTGACAGTGTTTACCTCTTGTGTTGTGACAGTGTTTACCTCTAGTGTTGTGACAGTGTTTACCTCTTGTGTTATGACAATCTTTACCTCTTGTGTTGTGACAGTGTTTACCTCTTGTGCTGTGACAGTCTTTACATCTTGTGATATGACAGTGTTTACCTCTTGTGCTGTGAGATTGTTTACCTCTTGTGTTATGACAGTCTTTACCTCTTGTGCTATGACAGTGTTTACCTCTTGTGCTGTGACAGTGTTTACCTCTTGTGCTGTGACAATGTTTACCTCTTGTGCAGTGACAGTGTTCACCTCTTGTGTTGTGAGAGTATATACCTCTTGTGTTGTGACAATGTTTACCTCTGGTGTTGTGACAGTCTTTACCTCCTGTGTTGTGACAGTCCTTACCTCTTGTGTTGTGACAGTGTTTACCTCTTGTGCTGTGACAGTGTTTACCTCCTTTGTTGTGACAGTGTTTACCTCATGTGCTGTGACGGTGTTTACCTCTTGTGTTGTGACAGTTTTTACCATGTGCTATGACAGTGTTTACCTCATGTGCTGTGACAGTGTTTACCTCTTCTGCTGTGACAATGTTTACCTCTTGTGCTGTGACAGTGTTTACCTCAGGTGCTGTGACAGAGTTTACCTCTTGTTTTGTGACAGTGTTTACCTCTTGTGCTGTGACAATGTTTACCTCTTGTGCAGTGACAGTGTTTACCTCTTGTGTTGTGACAGTGTTTACCTCTAGTGCTGTGACAATGTTTACCTCTTGTGCAGTGACAGTGTTCACCTCTTGTGTTGTGACAGTGTTTACCTCTTTTGCTGTGACAATTTTTACCTCTTTTGCAGTGACAGTGTTCACCTCTTGTGCTGTGATAGTCTTTACCTCAGGTGCTGTGACAGTCTTTACCTCTTGTGCAGTGACAGTCTTTACCTCTTGTGTTGTGACAGTCTTTACCTCCTCTGTTGTGACAGTCTTTACCTCTTGTGTTGTGACTGTGTTTACCTCTTGTGTTGTGACTGTGTTTACCTCTTGTGTTATGACAGTCTTTACCTCTTGTGTTGTGACAGTCTTTACCTCCTGTATTATGACAGTGTGTACCTCTTGTGTTGTGACAGTGTTTACCTCTTGTGACAGCGTTTACCTCTTGTGTTGTGACAGTGTTTATCTCTTGTGTTGTGACAATGTTTACCTCATGTGTTGTGACTGTGTTTACCTCTTGTGTTGTGACGGTGTTTAGCTCATGTGCTGTGGCAGTGTTTACCTCTTGTGTTGTGACAGTGTTTACCTGATGTGCTGTGACCGCGTTTACCTCTTGTTTTGGAACAGTGTTTACCTCTTGTGTTGTGACAGTGTGTACCTCTTGTGCTGTGAGAATGTTTACCTCTTGTGTTGTGACAGTGTTTACCTCCTGTGTTGTGACAGTCTTTACCTCCTGTGTTGTGACAGTCTTTACCTCTTGTGTTGTGACAGTGTTTACCTCTTGTGCTGTGAGAGTGTTCACCTCTTGTGCTGTGATAATGTTTTCCTCTTTTGCAGTGACAGTGTTCACCTCTTGTGCTGTGATAGTCTTTACCTCATGTGCTGTGACAGTCTTTACCTCTTGTGCAGTGACAGTCTTTACCTCTTGTGTTGTGACAGTCTTTACCTCCTCTGTTGTGACAGTCTTTACCTCTCGTGTTGTGACAGTGTTTACCTCCTGTGTTGTGACAGTGTTTACCTCTTGTGTTGTGACAGTGTTTACCTCTTGTGCTGTGACAGTGTTTACCTCTTGTGCTGTGACAATGTTTACCTCTTGTGCAGTGACAGTGTGCACCTCTTGTGTGGTGACAGTATATACCTCTTGTGCTGTGACAATGTTTACCTCTTGCATTGTGACAGTCTTTACCTCCTGTGTTGTGACAGACTTTACCTCTTGTGTTGTGACAGTGTTTACCTCTTGTGACAGTGTTTACCTCTTGTGTTGTGACAGAATTTACCTCTCGTGCTGTGACAATGTTTACCTCTTGTGTTGTGACAGTGTTCACCTCCTGTGTTGTGACAGTGTTTACCTCTTGTGTTGTGACAGTGTTAACCTCATGTGTTGTGACAGTGTTTACCTCTTGTGCTGTGACAGTGTTAACCTCATGTGTTGTGACAGTGTTTACCTCATGTGTTGTGACAGTGTTTACCTCTTGTGCTGTGATAGTGTTAACCTCATGTGTTGTGACAGTGTTTACCTCATGTGCTGTGACAATGTTTACCTCTTGTGCTGTGACAGTGTTAACCTCATGTGCTGTGACAGTGTTTACCTCTTGTGCTTGACAGTGTTTTCCTCATGTGTGGTGACAGTGTTTACCTCTTGTGCTGTGACAGTGTTTACCTCATGTGCTGTGACAGTGTTTACCTCTTGTGCTGTGACAATGTTTACCTCTTGTGCTGTGACAGTGTTCACCTCTTGTGTTGTGACAGAGTTTACCTCTTGTGCTGTGACAATGTTTACCTCTTGTGCAGTGACAGTGTTCACCTCTTATGCAGTGACAGTTTTCACCTCTTGTGTTGTGACAGTGTTTACATCTTGTGCTGTGACAATGTTTACCTCTTTTGCAGTGACAGTGTTCACCTCTTGTGCTGTGATAATCTTTACCTCATGTGCTGTGACAGTGTTTACCTCTTGTGCAGTGACAGTCTTTACCTCTTGTGTTGTGACAGTCTTTACCTCCAGTGTTTTGACAGTATTTACCTCTTGTGTTGTGACTGTGTTTACCTCTTGCTTGTGACTGTGTTTACCTCTTGTGTTATGACAGTCTTTACCTCTTGTGTTGTGACAGTGTTTACCTCGTGTGTTATGACAGTGTTTACCCTTGTGTTGTGACAGTGTTTACCTCTTGTGGTGTGACAGCGTTTACCTCTTGTGTTGTGACAGTGTTAACCTCCTGTGTTGTGACAGTGTTTACCCCTTGTGTTGTGACAGTGTTTACGTCATGTGCTGTGACAGTGTTTACCTCTTGTGTTGTGACAGTGTTTACCTCATGTGCTGTGACCGCGTTTACCTCTTGTTTTGTAACAGTGTTTACCTCTTGTGTTGTGACAGTGTTTACCTCTTGTGCTGTGAGAATGTTTACCTCTTGTGTTGTGACTGTGTTTACCCGCTGTGTTGTGACAGTCTTTACCTCCTGTGTTGTGACAGTCTTTACCTTTTGTTATATGACAGTGTTTACCTCTTGTGCTGTGACAGTGCTTACCTCTTGTGCTGTGACATGTTTACCTCTTTTGCAGTGACAGTGTTCACCTCTTGTGCTGTGATAGTCTTTACCTCAGGTGCTGTGACAGTCTTTACCTCTTGTGCAGTGCCAGTCTTTACCTCTTGTGTTGTAACAGTCTTTACCTCCTCTGTTGTGACAGTCTTTACCTCTTGTGTTGTGACTGTGTTTACCTCTTGTGTTGTGACTGTGTTTACCTCTTGTGTTATGACAGTCTTTACCTCTTGTGTTGTGACAGTCTTTACCTCCTGTGTTATGACAGTGTGTACCTCTTGTGTTGTGACAGTGTTTACCTCTTGTGACAGCGTTTACCTCTTGTGTTGTGACAGTGTTTATCTCTTGTGTTGTGACAATGTTTACCTCATGTGTTGTGACGTGTTTACCTCTTGTGTTGTGTTACTGGTGTGGTTTAGCTCATGTGCTGTGGCAGTGTTTACCTCTTGTGTTGTGACAGTGTTTACCTGATGTGCTGTGACCGCGTTTACCTCTTGTTTTGTAACAGTGTTTACCTCTTGTGTTGTGACAGTGTGTACCTCTTGTGCTGTGAGAATGTTTACCTCTTGTGTTGTGACAGTGTTTACCTCCTGTGTTGTGACAGTCTTTACCTCCTGTGTTGTGACAGTCTTTACCTCTTGTGTTGTGACAGTGTTTACCTCTTGTGCTGTGAGAGTGTTTACCTATTGTGCTGTGACAATGTTTTCCTCTTTTGCAGTGACAGTGTTTACCTCTTGTGCTGTGATAGTCTTTACCTCATGTGTTGTGACAGTCTTTACCTCTTGTGCAGTGACAGTCTTTACCTCTTGTGTTGTGACAGTCTTTACCTCCTCTGTTGTGACAGTCTTTACCTCTCGTGTTGTGACAGTGTTTACCTCCTGTGTTGTGATAGTGTTTACCTCTTGTGTTGTGACAGTGTTTACCTCTTGTGCAGTGACAGTGTTTACCTCTTGTGCTGTGACAATGTTTACCTCTTGTGCAGTGACAGTGTGCACCTCTTGTGTGGTGACAGTATATGCCTCTTGTGCTGTGACAATGTTTACCTCTTGTATTGTGACAGTCTTTATCTCCTGTGTTGTGACAGACTTTACCTCTTGTGTTGTGACTGTGTTTACCTCTTGTGACAGTGCTTACCTCTTGTGTTGTGACAGTATTTACCTCTCGTGCTGTGACAATGTTTACCTCTTGTGTTGTGACAGTGTTCACCTCCTGTGTTTTGACAGTGTTTACCTCTTGTGTTGTGACAGTGTTAACCTCATGTGTTGTGACAGTGTTTACCTCATGTGCTGTGACAGTGTTTACCTCATGTGCTCTGACAGTGTTTACCTCATGTGCTGTGACAGTGTTTACCTCATGTGCTCTGACAGTGTTTTCCTCTTGGGTTGTGACAGTGTTTAGCTCTTGTGCTGTGACAGTGTTTACCTCTTGTGCTGTGACAGTGTTTACCTCTTGTGCTGTGACAATGTTTACCTCTTGTGCAGTGACAGTGTTCACCTCTTGTGTTGTGACAGAGTTTACCTCTTGTGCTGTGACAATGTTTACCTCTTGTGCAGTGACAGTGTTCACCTCTTATGCAGTGACAGTTTTCACCTCTTGTGTTGTGACAGTGTTTACATCTTGTGCTGTGACAATGTTTTCCTCTTTTGCAGTGACAGTGTTCACCTCTTGTGCTGTGATAATCTTTACCTCATGTGCTGTGACAGTGTTTACCTCTTGTGCAGTGACAGTCTTTACCTCTTGTGTTGTGACAGTCTTTACCTCATGTGTTGTGACAGTCTTTACCTCTTGTGTTGTGACAGTGTTTACCTCTTGTCTTGTGACTGTGTTTACCTCTTGTGTTATGACAGTCTTTACCTCTTGTGTTGTGACAGTCTTTACCTCCTGTGTTATGACAGTGTTTACCCCTTGTGTGTGACAGTGTTTACCTCTTGTATTGTGACAGCGTTTACCTCTTGTGTTGTGACAGTGTTACCTCCTGTGTTGTGACAGTGTTTACCCCTTGTGTTGTGACAGTGTTTACGTCATGTGCTGTGACAGTGTTTACTTCTTGTGTTGTGACAGTGTTTACCTCATGTGCTGTGACCGCGTTTACCTCTTGTTTTGTAACAGTGTTTACCTCTTGTGTTGTGACAGTGTTTACCTCTTGTGACACTGCTTACCTCTTGTGTTGTGACAGTGTTTACCTCTTGGCTGTGACCATGTTTACCTCTTGTGACAGTGTTCACCTCCTGTGTTGTGACAGTGTTTACCTCTTGTGTTGCGATAGTGTTTACCTCTTGTGTTGTGACAGTGTTTACCTCATGTGCTGTGACAGAGTTTAACTCATGTGTTGTGACAGTGTTTATCTCTTGGGTTGTGACAGTGTTTACCTCTGTGCTCTGACAGTGTTTACCTCTTGTGCTGTGACAGTGTTTACCTCTTGTGTTATGACAGTGTTTACCTCGTGTGCTGTGACAGTGTTTACCTCATGTGCTGTGACAGTGTTTACCTCTTGTGCTGTGACAGTGTTTACCTCTTGTGCTGTGACAATATTTACCTCTTGTGCAGTGACAGTGTTCACCTCTTGTGTTGTGATAGAGTTTACCTCTTGAGCTGTGACAATGTTTACCTCTTGTGCAGTGACAGTGTTCACCCCTTATGCAGTGACAGTTTTCATCTCCTGTGTTGTGACAGTGTTTACCTCTTGTGCTGTGACAATGTTTACCTCTTTTGCAGTGACAGTATTCACCTCTTGTGCTGTGATAGTCTTTACCTCATGTGCTGTGACAGTCTTTACCTCTTGTGCAGTGACAGTCTTTACCTCTTGTGTTGTGACACTCTTTACCTCCAGTGTTGTGACAGTATTTACCTCTTGTGTTGTTACTGTGTTTACCTCTTGTGTTGTGACTGTGTTTACCTCTTGTGTTATGACAGTCTTTACCTCTTGTGTTGTGACAGTGTTTACCTCGTGTGTTATGACAGTGTTTACCTCTTGTGTGGTGACAGTGTTTACCTCTTGTGTGGTGACAGCGTTTACCTCTTGTGTTGTGACAGTGTTAACCTCCTGTGTTGTGACAGTGTTTATTCCATGTGTTGTGACAGTGTTTACCTCATGTGCTGTGACAGTCTTTACCTCTTGTGTTGTGACAGTGTTTACCTCATGTGCTGTGACAGTGGTTACCTCTTGTGTTGTGACAGTGTTTACCTGATATGCTGTGACAGTGTTTAGCTCTTGTTTTGTAAGAGTGTTTACCTCTTGTGTTGTGACAGTGTTTACCTCTTGTTCTGTGACAATGTTTAACTCTTGTGTTGTGACAGTGTTTACCTCTTGTGTTGTGACAGTGTTTACCTCTTGTGTTGTGACAGTGTTTACCTCTTGTGTTATGACAATGTTTACCTCAAGTGCTGTGACAGTGTTTACCTCTTGTGCTGTGACAGTGTTTACCTTTGTTGTGACAGTGTTTACCTTTGTGCTGTGAAGTGTTTACCTTTTGTGCTGTGACAGTGTTTACCTCTTGTGCAGTGACAGTCTTTACCTCTTGTGTTGTGAAGTGTTTACCTCTTGTGCTGTGACAGTTTACCTCTTGTGCTGTGACAGTGTTACCTCTTGTGTGTGACAGTTTTACCTCTTGTGTGTAACAGTCTTTACCTCTTGTGTCGTGACAGTCTTTACCTTTTGTGTTGTGACAGTCTTTACCTCTTGTGTTGTGACAGCTTTACCTCTTGTGTTGTGACAGTCTTTACCTCTTGTGTTGTGACAGTCTTTACCTCTTGTGTTTTGACATATTTACCTCTTGTGTTATGACAGTGTTTACTCTTTGCTGTTGTGACATGTTTACCTCTTGTGTTGTGACAGTGTTTACCTCTTGTTTTGACTCTTGTGTTTACAGTCCTCTTGTGTTGTGACAGTGTTACCACTGTTACCTCTTGTGTTGTGACAGTGTTTACATCTGGCTGTACATGTTTACTTTGTTGTGACAAGTGTTCCTTGTGTTGTGACAGTGTTTACTCTTGCTGTGAAGAATTTCATCTGTTTGTGAAATGTTTATACTCTATGTGCTGTGAACAGTGTTTACTCATTGTGATTGACATCTAACAGCTCTATGGGAAAAAAAGTGTACTCTGAAAGATGTGAAAGCTGTTTTAAACATCTATTGTCTTCTAAAAAAGAAAGTAATTGAATGTAAATCCTATTGCATAACATGACATCTGACTGGTGTAGGTATACACTGGACATAAGCTATTTGACATGCTGTAATCATCTGTGCACATAATCACCTCATCATATGTAGAAGGTACAGATACTCATATAAAGCTCATTTACTGGTGTGTGTAATCACGTGACATAAACCTACATACGGTGGAAGTGAAATAGTGAATACTTCTTCGTCAGGGTGATAATCCTGTGCACATAACCTCATAGTTACCTGGGTGGAGGTGGGACATTACTGTAATTATCACTTGCATACAGTATCATACTGGTGTCAGGTTATAACCTGTGCTGTGACAGGTGAGGTTAATCACTGTGCATAACCAGCCTCATCATTACCTGGGTGGAAGGGGTGATAATCACTGTGCATATAACAGCCTCTATTACCTGGGTGGGTAGGGGTGATAATCACTGTGCACATAACACCTATCATTACCTGGGTGGACAGGGGTGATAATCACTGTGCACTAAGCCTCATCATTACCTGGGTGGACTAGGGGTGATAATCACTGTGCATATAACCTCATCATTACCTGGGTGGACAGGGGTGATAACACTGTGCACATAGACCTCATCATTACCTGGTGGGTACGGGGTGATAATCACTGTGCACATAACAGCCTCATCATTACCTGGGTGTAGGGTGATAATCCCTGTGCATTAACCTCATCATACCTGTGGTGAAGGGGTGATATCACAGTGCACATAACCTCATCCATTACCTGGGTGGTAGGGGTGATAATCACTGTGCACATAACAGCCTTATCATTACCTGGGTGGATAGGGGTAATAATCACTGTGCACATAACAGCCTCATCATTACCTGGGTGGACAGGGGTGATAATCACTGTGCATATAACAGCCTCATCATTACCAGGGTGGACAGGGGTGATAATCACTGTGCATATCACAGCCTCATCATTACCTGGGTAGACAGGGGTGATAATCACAGTGCACATAACCTCACCATTACCTGGGTGGGTAGGGGTGATAATCACTGTGCACATAACAGCCTTATCATTACCTGGGTGGATAGGGGTAATAATCACTGTGCACAACCTCATCATTACCTGGGTGGGTAGGGGTGATAATCACTGTGCATATAACAGCCTCATCATTACCTGGGTGGATAGGGGTGATAATCACTGTGCACAACCTTATCATTACCTGGGTGGGTAGGGGTGATAATCACAGTGCATATAACACCTCTCCTTACCCGGCCAGGCTCTGTGACTGACGCCTACCTTCATGTTGTGTGCTGTCACAGGAGCCTGACAAACACGTGAAGACAGTGTGTGTCAGCCGATGGGACAAGTCGATTGGTTCAAGCAGTGTCCGCTGATGCAAACATGTTCCGCGCAGACAGCACATTTAAACGAATGTAAGTACATGTAGTTGCTTTTGTTGTTTTGTTTTTAGCTGTGCACGTTTGTTTATGCATGTTTCTTGGAAATGAGCAAATGTGACTGGTCCTTTGTTTTAGTAGTAGACATTGGCTCAACACGTATACGGAAACGCCGCGCGCGCGCGCGCGCGCGCGCGCGCGCGTGTGTGTGTGTGTGTGTGTGTGTGTGTGTGTGTGTGTTCAGTATGTCCATGTGGGAGGAGATATATTGAGTATGCAGAATTTGCACATGTGCACGCGGCCCTGTGTGTGTGTGTGTGTGTGTGTGTGTGTGTGTGTGTGTGTGTGTGTGTGTATGTGGTGTGTGTGTGTGTGTGTGTGTGTGGTGTGTGTGTGTGTGTGACCCAGTATATGGGCTGCCATTGATGAGTTCTACACCTTCTCTGGCAGTGGAATGATGCGCACAAGGTCAGGACAAGGTGCGAGCCGTGCTACCCTAACAATGACACTCGTCAAACACACCAGGGTTAGAGGAACATTCCTTTATTGTCGACTGGTTGACACACTAATTAACTCGTGTTGATGGTTTTTGATCAAGGTCAGCAAAAATAATTAATTCCCAGTGTTGATACTATGTTGACAATGCCAGCATCTAAGCTTCCTGCTACAATATGCAACAACATGAATTATTCACTCTGTGTCTGTAAATATGTTCATTTTCCTTTCCCCAACTAATTACTGACTAGTTCAGCTTGTCCGTTTATCTAGATTTTGTTTTTGGTATTCATGAGTCCAGTTCTCTAACAATGTTAACCCCTAGGATTATACAACGCAGTCTGGCACAACAATGTTAACCCCTAGGATTCTACAATGGAGTCTGGCCCATAACACCCCCACCCCCGTCCACCGCTATGCCACACCCCCGCTTCACCCTCTCCCACCCTGTGACCCTCTGAAGAAGTGCGTGGGGAGGGGAGGGGGTAATAGTTCTACTCCCCCTCCCTCCCCCATCCTCTGTGGTGGCTAGGCACAGCTCCCGGGGCCCGTGTATCCCTCACTAATCGTCGTCATTGTCGAAGATGGCCGAGGGGCAGGCGAAGAACGTGGCCTGAGACACAGAGAGAGTCAGGTTAGAGCAGAAACCACACAGACATCAGTTCCCTTTGGAAACGGGGAAAATAAAGAACGAAAAGGAAGGGAAACAGGATTTCACGAAAAGAAACAAGAGAGGAGAAAGCTGGTCAGATAAGAAAGTAGCTTGAAAATGAAGTCCAGCTATGATTGAATGTAAGAGGGAGGGTGGGGCGAGAGGGTGGAGAAGGGGAGTGGGAGAGGAGGTTTTAGGGGGGAGAAGTGGTGGAGTCAGTAAATAGAGTTGTGTGAAGAACTAAGTGTTGAAGAAAGGGACACAAATACTATACATTCAAGCCGTTCCTTGCATGTGGGACTCCAACACTGCAGAGACGGGTCGTTCCCTGCATATGGGACCCCAACACTGCACAGGTGGGTCATTCCCTGCATATGGGACTCCAACACTGCAAAGGTGGGTCATTCCCTGCATATGGGACCCCAACATTGTACAGATGGGTCATTCCCTGCATGTGGGACCCCAACACTGCAGAGGTGGGTCGTTCCCTGCATATGGGACCCCAACACTGCAAACGTGGGTCATTCCCAGCATTTGGGACCCCAACACTGCAGAGGTTGGTCGTTCCCTGCATATGGGACCCCAACACTGCACAGGTGGGTCATTCCCTGCATATGGGACCCCAACACTGTACAGGTGGGTCATTCCCTGCATTTGGGACCCCAACACTGCAGAGGTGGATCGTTCCCCGCATGTGGGACCCCAGCATTGAAAAGGTGGGTCATTCCCTGAATGTGGGACCCCAACACTGCACAGGTGGGTCGTTCCCTGCATGTGGGACTCCAACATTGAATAGGTGGGTCATTCTCTGCAAGTGGGACCCCAGCATTGTGCAGGTGGGTCATTCCCTAAATGTGGGACCCCAACACTGCACAGTTAAACCATTCCCACCATCGGAGACCATAATACTGCACAGTTAAGCCATTCCCTGCTGTAGGGACCCTAACACTGCGCATTTAAGCCATTCCTTGCGTTTGAGACACAAACACAGTTAAGCCACCATTCACACTGGGTACTCCAATATGCAGATTTAATCTACTCCCTTCATTATGGATAATAGCACTGCACACTAAAGCCGCTCCACACACAAAGGACAACACCGCACATTTCTGTCATTTCCTGCACAAAAGGATTACCATCACATTTAAACCATTGTCTGAATTGGGGACACCAACGTGCCGTTGAAGCCATCGCCTGAATCGGGCACACTAACACTGCACGTTCAAGGCATTATTGCATTGGGGACACCAACATTGCACGTTAAAGCCATTCCATACATTGCGGACACTACCACAGCACGTTAAAGTCATTCCATACATTGGGGACATTACAACAGCACGTTAAAGTCATTCCATACATTAGGGACATTAGCACTGCACGTTAAAGTCATTCCATACATTGGGGACATTGCCGCAGCACGTTAAAGCCATTCCATACATTGCGGACATTAACACAGCACGTTACAGTCATTCCATACATTGGGGACATTAGCACTGCACGTTAAAGTCGTTCCATACATTGGGGACATTAATATAGCACGTTAAAGTCGTTCCATACATTCGGAACATTACCACAGCAAGTTAAAGTCATTCCATACATTGGGGACATTGACACAGCACGTTAAAATTATTCCATACATTGGGGACACCAACACTGCACGTTCAAGACATTCCATGCATTGGGGACCCAACACTGCACGTTCAAGACATTCCATACATTGGGGGCTCCAACACTGTACGTTCAAGACATTCCATGCACTGGGGACACCAACACTGCACGTTCAAGATATTCCATGCATTTGGGACACCAACACTGCACGTTCAAGACATTCCAATTCATTGGGGACACCAACACTGCACGTTCAAGATATTCCATACATTGGGGACACCAACACTGCACGTTACAGTCATTCCATACATGGGGGACACCAACATTGCACGTTAAAGCCATTCCATACATTGGGACATTACCACAGCACGTTAAAGTCATTCCATACATTGGGGACATTACCACAGCACGTTAAAGTCATTCCATACATTGAGGACATTACTACAGCACGTTAAAGTCATTCCAACATTGGGGACATTCGCACTGCACGTTACAGTCATTCCATACATTGGGGACATTAGCACTGCACGTTAAAGTCGTTCCATACATTGGGGACATTAATATAGCACGTTAAAGTCGTTCCATACATTGGGGACATTACCACAGCAAGTTAAAGTCATTCCATACATTGGGGACATTGACATAGCACGTTAAAGTCATTCCATACATTGGGGACACCAACACTGCACGTTCAAGACATTCCATACATTGGGGACACCAACACTGCACGTTCAAGACATTCCATACATTGGGGACTCCAACACTGCACGTTCAAGACATTCCATGCATTGGGGACACCAACACTGCACGTTCAAGACATTCCATACATCGGGGACACCAACACTGCACGTTCAAGACATTCCATGCATTGGGGACACCAACACTGCACGTTCAAGACATTCCATGCATTGGGGACACCAACACTGCACGTTCAAGATATTCCAATTCATGGGGACACCAACACTGCACGTTCAAGATATTCCATACATTGGGGACACCAACACTGCACGTTACAGTCATTCTATACATGGGGGACACCAATACTGCACGTTCAAGACATTCCATACATTGGGGACACCAACATTGCACGTTAAAGCCATTCCATACATTGCGGACATTACCACAGCACGTTAAAGTCATTCCATACATTGGGGACATTACCACAGCACGTTAAAGTCATTCCATACATTGGGGACATTAGCACTGCACGTTAAAGTCATTCCACACATTGGGGATACTAACATTGCACGTTAAAGCCATTCCATACATTGCGGACATTAACACAGCACGTTGCAGTCATTCCATACATTGGGGACATTAGCACTGCACGTTAAAGTCGTTCCATACATTGGGGACATTAATATAGCACGTTAAAGTCGTTCCATACATTGGGGACATTATCACAGCAAGTTAAGTCATTCCATACATTGGGGACATTGCCACAGCACGTTAAATATTCCATGCATGGGACACAACCTGCAGTTCATACATTATAATGGGAACACCAACACTGCACGTTCAAGACATTCCATACATTGGGGACTCCAACACTGTACGTTCAAGACATTCCATGCATTGGGGACACCAACACTGCACGTTCAAGACATTCCATGTATTGGGGACACCAACACTGCACGTTCAAGACATTCCATGCATTGGGGACACCAACACTGCACGTTCAAGACATTCCATGCATTGGGGACACCAACACTGCACGTTCAAGACATTCCATGCATTGGGGACACCAACACTGCACGTTCAAGACATTCCAATTCATTGGGGACACCAACACTGCACGTTCAAGATATTCCATACATTGGGGACACCAACACTGCACGTTACAGTCATTCCATACATGGGGGACACCAACACTGCACGTTCAAGACATTGCATACATTGGGGACACCAACATTGCACGTTACAGCCTTTTTGGTGCCAGACAATGCTGATTACTGGTTCGTGACGGTGTTATCCATTAGAACTTTGCCAAAGTTGCAGACGCAAGTCCAACATGTCAGCAAGCAGCGAAAGGTAATCAAGATATGCTCAGCCGTGTTGTCAGTGTCTTGCTCACAGTTTGGTGAATACACAGACACACACAGAAAGAACACTCTCACACGCCTGCGTGGTGTTTTGGATGCTAGAAAAACACACAAGTTTAGTAGACTGCATGCGAGCGCCCCCTCTCCCCCTCCCTCTTCCTGGGCCCCTCCTCCCCCTCCCCTCAGCCTAGACGTACTTTTCCTGTTCCCAAACCTACATAAAGACTCCCTGGAATGCGAGCAGCTAAGGCAAGAAAGAAACACCATCGCCAAGCACCAGTAGGCTGTCACCCCTGCTCTACGCCCCTTCACCTGTTCTGCTATTCCCTCCCCTTAGCCATCTTTCAAAAGCCCCAGCGCGTCAATGCTCCCCCTTCCCCCTCTCCACTACCATGCAGCCCCTTCCCACTGTAACAAGAGGACAGGCAACAGAAAGGGACCTGGGTGGCGATGGGCAGCAGGTCGTCAGCCACCTGGCGGACCACCATCTGGTTGGCGCTGACGCTGAGGACCTCCAGGCTGCAGTTCTTGCCATTCACGAGGGCCATCCCGCTGTAACTCACGTCCACCACGGGCGGTTTCTGCACAACACACACACACACACACACACACACACACACACACACACACACACACACACACACACACACACACACACTCACATACACTGTGCTTGTCAGTTACGGACAATGACAGGGCTCGACCCGTGGGGGTGGGGGTAGTGTTACCTCAGTAACCTGGAATTCCCCCCTCCCCCTTCCCCTTTCACACACTCACACACACCTACCAAGCCCCTGCCCAGAGAGAGAGAGAGAGGAGAGAGAGAGAGAAAAGAGAGAGGTGAAAAAAGTGTCGTTAGATCATTTCTGTGATGACTACATGATCACCTTCCAATGTTCGGCACCCCCCTACTCCCCAATATAGAGCACCACCACCTCACAAAAAAGAATATACATTCATTCTTCAGCTTCCTAGGGACCTGAACAGCCTTTATTTCTAGGGGATCGTGCCAAGGCCAGCGTGAGAAAGTTTCAGCCTTTTCCTCTCAGACCTGTGGGGAAAGGTGGCATCACAGTGAGAAAGTTTCAGCCTTTTCCTCTCAGACCTGTGGGGAAAGGTGGCACCACAGTGAGAAAGTTTCAACCTTTTCCTCTCAGACCTGTGGGGAAAGGTGGCACCACAGTGAGAAAGTTTCAACCTTTTCCTCTCAGACCTGTGGGGAAAGGTGGCACCACAGTGAGAAAGTTTCAACCTTTTCCTCTCAGACCTGTGGGGAAAGGTGGCACCACAGTGAGAAAGTTTCAACCTTTTCCTCTCAGACCTGTGGGGAAAGGTGGCACCACAGTGAGAAAGTTTCAACCTTTTCCTCTCAGACCTGTGGGGAAAGGTGGCACCACAGTGAAGTCAGTGTACAGCTGACAGTCATCCTAAAACTACCAACGGACTGGTATCCACTTGCCATGATCACGTGCTGTCATGGTCACGTGCTGTCATGATCAAGTGCTGTCATGGTCACGTGCTGTTGTTTGCAGTATACCCTCAATTTCAGAAGGGGTTTGGTGGAGAGAAAAAATCAATCTGGTGTGCAGTGATATTGTTTGTGAGCTGTTTTTTTTTTTCTATCATTTTTCCGTTTCACCTTTTACACTCATCAGTGTTCCTGAGACGAGAGGAAAAGGTTCATTGTAAGCCGTCTGTTTTGCTTTACTGTGCTCACTATGCTGCAACTTCAGGGGGCGTTCCCCTGTGCCCGGGGCTCTGGCCCTGCTCTGACAGAAATACTGTGGTCACAATGCTGCAGCTTCAGGGGGCGTTCCCCTGTGCCTGGGGTTCTGGCCGTGCTCTGACAGAAATACTGTGGTCACAATGCTGCAACTTCAGGGGGCGTTCCCCTGTGCCCAGGGTTCTGGCCGTGCTCTGACAGAAATACTGTGGTCACAATGATGCAACTTCAGGGGGCGTTCCCCTGTGCCTGGGTTCTGGCCCTGCTCTGACAGAAATACTGTGGCCACAATGCTGCAGCGTCAGGGGGCGTTCCCCTGTGCCCGGGGTTCTGGCCGTGCTCTGACAGAAATACTGTGGTCACAATGCTGCAGCTTCAGGGGGCGTTCCCCTGTGCCTGGGGTTATGGCCCTGCTCTGATAGAAATACTGTGGCCACAATGCTGCAACTTCAGGGGGCGTTCCCCTGTGCCCGGGGCTCTGGCCCTGCTCTGACAGAAATACTGTGGTCACAATGCTGCAGCTTCAGGGGGCGTTCCCCTGTGCCTGGGGCTCTGGCCATGTTCTGACAGAAATACAGAAGGCAACACAGTGTGGGGGGTAGAGGGCAGAACGTTTCAGGAATGAAAGATTATTTAGAAAAAAAGATTTTTTTCGCTCATTATCTCTTCTTCTGGTTCTTGTTCTTGTTCCTTGTCCTCCTCCTTTTCCTCCTTCTCCTCTTGTTGTTGTTGTTGTTGTTGTTGTTGTTGTTTTGTTTTGTTGTTGTTTTCTTCTTCTTCTTCTTCTTCTTCTTCTTCGTCCTTCAGCCTGATCCGGAGCTGTGTGCAGATGGTATTGTCCTTCAAACTGATCCGGTGCTGCATGCAGATGGTACCGTCCTTCAATCTGGTGCTGCATGCAGATGGTACTGTCCTTCAATCCGGTGCTGCATGCAGATGGTACTGTCCTTCAATCCGGTGCTGCATGCAGATGGTACTGTCCTTCAGTCCGGTGCTGCATGTAGATGGTACTGTCCTTCAATCTGGTGCTGCATACAGATGGTACTGTCCTTCAATCCGGTGCTGCATACAGATGGTACTGACCTTCAATCTGGTGCTCCATACAGATGGTACTGTCCTTCAATCCGGTGCTGCATACAGATGGTACTGTCCTTCAATTCGGTGCTGCATGCAGATGGTACTGTCCTTCAATCTGGTGCTGCATGCAGATGGTACTGTCCTTCAATCCGGTGCTGCATGCAGATAGTACTGTCCTTCAATCCGGTGCTGTGGGCAGATGGTACAGTTCTTCAATCCCGTGCTGTATGCAGATGGTACTGTCCTTCAATCCGGTGCTGCATGCAGATGGTACTGTCCTTCAATCCGGTTCTGCATGCAGATGGTACTGTCCTTCAGTCCGGTGCTGCATGTAGATGGTACTGTCCTTCAATCTGGTGCTGCATACAGATGGTACTGTCCTTCAATCCGGTGCTGCATACAGATGGTACTGACCTTCAATCTGGTGCTCCATACAGATGGTACTGTCCTTCAATCCGGTGCTGCATACAGATGGTACTGTCCTTCAATTCGGTGCTGCATGCAGATGGTACTGTCCTTCAATCTGGTGCTGCATGCAGATGGTACTGTCCTTCAATCCGGTGCTGCATGCAGATAGTACTGTCCTTCAATCCGGTGCTGTGGGCAGATGGTACAGTTCTTCAATCCGGTGCTGTATGCAGATGGTACTGTCCTTCAATCCGGTGCTGTATGCAGATGGTACTGTCCTTCACGTCTGGTTCTTCCTCATGAGTTCTGTGTTGATGTGGTCAGTAAGAGCTGTTCCCACGACATCTGATGCTGCCTCGTCACGTTTTTTTTTTTTTTTTCAACAGACAGTAAGGCTGTTCAAGGCTGTTCCTGTCCTCAAACAGATTGAGCTCAGCAAACCTGTCACCGACCTGGGACCGTACTTACATGTCGTAGGTAACGGGGAAGTTACCTGCTACCTCGTTGTAAGCTCAAAGGTCCGTTACTTGCAGATCCATATGTCGAGAGTCACCTTTAATCTCGTGGTTTGCAGTGGGTGAGGAGTGGGTAACGTACAACGAGGATAGGGCATGAGTTCGCCGTGGGTTAGATCAAAACAAAGCCATTGGACACGTTCAATGATCACGAACTTCACGCAAAGTTAAGATTTCGTCGTCACAACATCTTCCAGCTGACAGACACTCCGAGAAGACATTGAATTTGATTTGCACAGACTGAGACACGGAACTCGGCCCCCTGCTCTACAAGTGTGTCTGTAGCTCCCAGGTTCGTCTGCTACGATAGTTGGCTTAGCTCTTGGTGTGTGTGTGTGTGTGTGTGTGTGTGTGTGTGTGTGTGTAGGCTAAATCTGTCTTCGTGCCTGTGTGTGTGTCACTGTTACTTTGTATCAGCATGTGTATGTGTGTGTGTGCGTGTGAGTGTTTATGGCCTTTTAATAGTTTTATCAAACTTGTTTTTAGTTAAGCTGCTTTTTCAGTCTTTGTGTGTGTCTGTGTCAGTGTGTTTGTGGGCATGCGCAGAAGATTGGGGGTTATTCAAGACATGCGCAGAAGGAGCAAATCCCTCTTTTTATCTGACCTTCACCCTTTACTTTCTGGACACTTCATAGGTAGAAACCGAGACAAAACCCAGAGGATATAGGTACGAAAGTAGAATGCGCTGAACCCACAAGGTTTATACCCAGGAGTTAATCTCGTTGTAGAAGTAAGTTTACCGACGACATGTAAGTACGGCCCCTGAAGATGGCTGCAGTCTCTGTCAGACTTTTCACCCTGGATGTTACACATGCTCTGTGTGTGTGTGTGTGTGTGTGTGTTTCGTCATCAGCTTGTGCATGGACGTCATCACAAACATACTTGGGGCTCCTTTTATGCGAACAGTGTGGTGTGTGTGTGTGTGTGTGTGGTCCAGTACTTGTCGTCCAATGCAATGGCTGTGCCCGCTCACCTTGAAGGGGTGGTTGAAGGTGACGGTCATGTCCAGGATGTTGGTATCGGAGCCGGCAATGGGCGACACCACACAGGTGGTGATCTCTCCCATGGTGGCCTCGTTGAACCCCGGACACGTCTTGAAGTTCAGCGTCCCAGTCTGACCTGCAAGACACTGTGGGTTATGTGTCCAGCATGGTTCATGTGTCCGTCTTGGTTCATATGTGCGGTATGGTTCATGTGTCCGTCATGGTTCATGTGTCCGGCATGGTTCATGTGTCCATCATGGTTCATGTGTCTGTCATGGTTCATGTGTCCAGCATGGTTCATGTGTCCGGCATGGTTCATGTGTCCATCTTGGTTCATATGTGCAGCATGGTTCATGTGTCCATCATGGTTCATGTGTCCGTCATGGTTCATGTGTCCATCATGGTTCATATGTCCGTCATGGTTCATGTGTCCATCATGGTTCATGTGTCCGGCATGTTTCATGTGTCCATCATGGTTCATGTGTCCAGCATGGTTCATGTGTCTGTCTTGGTTCATGTGTCCGTCATGGTTCATATGTCTGTCATGGTTCATGTGCCCATCATGGTTCATGTGTCCGGCATGGTTCATGTGTCCAGCATGGTTCATGTGTCCGGCATGGTTCATATGTCTGTCATGGTTCATGTGTTCGTCATGGTTCATATGTCTGTCATGGTTCATATGTCCATCATAGTTCATGTGTCCATCATGGTTCATATGTCCGTCATGGTTCATGTGTCCATCATGGTTTATGTGTCCGTGATGGTTCATGTGTCCGTGATGGTTTATGTGTTCATCATGGTTCATGTGTCTGGCATGATTCATGTGTCCAGCATGGTTCATGTGTCCGACATGGTTCATGTGTCTGGCATGGTTCATATGTCCGGCATGGTTCATGTGTCCGGCATGGTTCATGTGTCCAGCATGGTTCATGTGTCCGTCAGGCTGCAGCGCAGGGAGGAGCCCCACGTTCCTGTGCAAACTGCCCAACTGCAGCCGTTCGCACTACTCCTGGGTCTGCTGTACTGCAGACCTCTAAACATCACGCTTATACCAGACAAATGGTTTATATGCCTACTATCATCTAAAGATCCGGTTGACGTATACCAGACACATTGTTTTTATGCCGACTATCATCTAAAGATCCGGTTGACTTATACCAGACACATTGTTATTATGCCTACTATCATCTAACGATCCGGTTGACTTATACCAGACACATTGTTATTATGCCTACTATCATCTAAACATCTGGTGACTTATACCAGACACATTGTTATTATGCCTACTATGATCTGAAGATCCTGTATGAACTGCAACAGATACACTGTTCATGTGCCTATTATGCTCGAGAAATCTAAAGGTCCAGTTTGACGTATACCAGACCAATGGTTTACATGCCTACTGTGCTGGAAAAATCTAAACATCGCGTTTGACTGCAAGAGAGAAAGACATATGACTACCGTTTGACTGCAAGAGAGAAACAGTCATGTGACTGCCGTTTGACTGCAAGAGAGAAACAGTCATATGACTACCGTTTGACTGCAAGAGAGAAAGTCATGTGACTACCGTTTGACTGCAAGAGAGAAACAGTCATATGACTACCGTTTGACTGCGAGAGAGAAAGTTATATGACTACCGTTTGACTGCAAGAGAAACAGTCATATGACTACCGTTTGACTACAAGAAACAGTCATATGACTACCGTTTGACTGCAAGAGAGAAACAGTCATATGATTACCGTTTGACTGCAAGAGAGAAAGTCATATGACCACCGTTTGACTGCAAGAGAGAAACAGTCATATGACTACCGTTTGACTGCAAGAGAGAAAGTCATATGACTGCAAGAAACAGTCATACGACTACCGTTTGACTGCAAGAGAGAAACAGTCATATGACTACCGTTTGACTGCAAAAAAATCATATGAC
>CM065722.1:1005739-1010739 GCA_033310375.1 Conus canariensis
TCTCTCTCTCTCTCTCTGTATGTGTGTGTGTGTGTGTGTGTGTGTGTGTGTGTGCGCGCGCGCGCGCGCGCGCGTGCGTGCGTGCGCGTGTGTGTACGTCTTGTACTTAAAGTGATATAGACAGCTCTGTGTGTGTGTGTGTGTGTGTGTGTGTGTGTGTGTGTGTGTGTGTGTGTGTGTGCGAGAGAGAGAGAGAGAGAGAGAGAGAGAGAGAGAGAGAGAGAGAGAGAGAGAGTTTGTTTGAAATCTCTTTTACATTGTCCGAATTTCTTCTCATTTTGGTGTGTAGACGTAGTTGTTGGCATAGTAAACATACATTTTTTGTTGGGTATGCTCGACATGTTGAATACGCGCCACTCTGGGCTCTGTGTTACGGCATCATGTATGTCTCTACCACGGCCAAGGGCTGAATATGGATAACGTATCGAAGACCAACTCCCCCCCCTCTCTCTCTCTCCACACACACACACACACACACACACACACACACACACACACACACACACACACACACACACCACACACACACTCACACACACACACACACACACACACACACACACACACACACACAAACATACAGAGAGGAGAGAGAGAGAGAGAGAGAGAGAGAGAGAGAGAGGGAGGGAGAGAGAGAGAGGGAGAGAGAAGAAGAAGAAGAATTTAAAAAGTGTACTTACATTCCTGCTCACCCAGGTCTGAAAACAAGAAAGAAAAAAGATAAGTTAGCATGTCTGTATGGTCTGTCATCTTCACACTCATGGGTCACATGTCTGTATGGTCTGTCATCTTCACACTCATGGTTCACATGTCTGTATGGTCTGTCATGTTAGCACTCATGGGGTCACATGTCTGTATGGACAGTCATGTTAACACTCATGGGTCACATGTCTGTATGGTCTGTCATGTTAACACTCATGGGTCACATGTCTGTATGGTCTGTCGTGTTAGCACTCATGGGTCACATGTCTGTATGGTATGTCAACACTCATGGGTCACATGTCTGTATGGTCTGTCGTGTTAGCACTTATGGGTCACATGTCTGTATGGTCTGTCATGCTAGCACTCATGGGTCACATGTCTGTATGGTCTGTCGTGTTAGCACTCATGGGTCACATGTCTGTATGGTCTGTCTTGTCAGCACTCATGGGTCACATGTCTGTATGGTCTGTCGTGTTAGCACTCATGGGTCACATGTCTGTATGGTCTGTCGTGTTAGCATTCATGGGTCACATGTCTGTAGGGTCTGTCGTTTTAGCACTCGCGGGTCACATGTCTGTATGGTCTGTCGTGTTAGCACTCATGGTTCACATGTCTGTATGGTCTGTCGTGTTAACACTCATGGTTCACATGTCTGTATGGTCTGTCATGTTAGCACTCATGGTTCACATGTCTGTATGGTCTGTCGTGTTAACACTCATGGTTCACATGTTTGTATGGACTGTCGTGTTAGCACTCATGGGTCACATATCTCTCACACAGTGTCTGCCGGACAGTCCTCACTCGTCATTAGGTTTCTAAAGGCCCCATCCCTCCATGTATTTCTTAGACTACTTTCCGCGTTAGAGATGACCTGAAAGTCCTCACTCGTCATCAGGTTTCTAAAGGCCCCATTCCGCCATGTAAGACTACTTTCCGCGTTAGAGATGACCCGAAAGTCCTCACTCGTCATCAGGTTTCTAAAGGCCCCATCCCGCCATGTATTTCTTAGACTACTTTCCGCGTTAGAGATGACCTGAAAGTCCTCACTCGTCATCAGGTTTCTAAAGGCCCCATCCCGCCATGTATTTCTTAGACTACTTTCCGCGTTAGAGATGACCTGAAAGTCCTCACTCGTCGTTAGGTTTCTAAAAGCCCCATTCTGCCTTGTATTTCTTAGACTACTTTCCGCGTTAGAGATGACCTGAAAGTCCTCACTCGTCGTTAGGTTTCTAAAGGCCCCATTCTGCCTTGTATTTCTTAGACTACTTTCCGCGTTAGAGATGACCCGAAAGTCCTCACTCGCCGTTGGGTTTCTAAAGGCCCCATTCTGCCTTGTATTTCTTAGACTACTTTCCGCGTTAGAGATGACCTGAAAGTCCTCACTCGTCGTTAGGTTTCTAAAGGCCCCATTCTGCCTTGTATTTCTTAGACTACTTTCCGCGTTAGAGATGACCCGAAAGTCCTCACTCGTCGTTAGGTTTCTAAAGGTCCCATTCCGCCTTGTATTTTTTAGACTACTTTCCGCGTTAGAGATGACCTGAAAGTCCTCACTCGTCGTTAGGTTTCTAAAGGCCCCATTCCGCCTTGTATTTCTTAGACTACTTTCCGCGTTAGAGATGACCTGAAAGTCCTCACTCGTCATCAGGTTTCTAAAGGCCCCATTCCGCCACGTAAGACTACTTTCCGCGTTAGAGATGACCTGAAAGTCCTCACTCGTCGTTAGGTTTCTAAAGGCCCCATTCTGCTTTGTATTTCTTAGACTACTTTCCGCGTTAGAGATGACCCGAAAGTCCTCACTCGCCGTTGGGTTTCTAAAGGCCCCATTCCGCCTTGTATTTCTTAGACTACTTTCCGCGTTAGAGATGACCAGAAAGTACAGTGTCGAAAGTGCTGTTCAGTGGTCTCACAGGGCCAGTGAGAACAGTGAGAACGCAGCTGTATCGTTCAGTGCGGTGAGCGCACGCCACAGTTGGGTATGCTCTTGACGGGATTGTACTGTTGTAGCTCAACCTGGCAGTATGATTACTGAGCGGCGGTAAGAGAAGGGGGGATAACCGATTTTGGCGGGCACAATGCTGTTTCAGTTAGAGATGGCGTCGGGAAGGAGGCCACACGAAGAATTTGAATGTGAATCAGAACTTAGCCACCTCTGAAAAGGAACTGGAGAGGACCAACGTAATGCGTGTTCTCCAGAGGTTTCGCTCTGCCATAGAACACCAGCTGTCTTGTACCATGCAAGGAAGGGCACTGGTTACGTTCACCAGACATGTTGCAGCAAACGTTATTACAGCTGTGAACATTGCAGTGGAGAATGTTACCGATGGCATCCAGAGAAATCTGTCAGTCGCTGCACAGGACGGTAGGCGTTATGAGGTACATGCCGTGAGATGGCACTTTTCACCCCCAGATGGCACTTTTCACTCCCAGATGACACTTTCACCCCCTGATGGCACTTTTCACCCCCCAGATGGCACGTTTCACCCCCGGATGGCACTTTTCACCCTCCATAGGCACTTTTCACCCCCATATGGCACTTTTCACCCCCAGATGACACTTTTCACCCCCAGATGGCACTTTTCACCCCCCGATGACACTTTTCACCCCCCGATGATACTTTTCACCCCCCGATGGCACTTTTTACCCCCAAATGGCACTTTTCACCCCATATGCACTTTTCACCCCCAGATGGCACTTTTCACCCCCAGATGGCACTTTTCACCCCAGATGGCTTTCACCCCCAGATGGCACTTTTCACCCCCAGATGGCACTTTTCACCCCCAGATGGCACTTTTCACCCCCAGATGGCACTTTTCAGCTGGCCCTATCAGACTGTGGTCCCAGAGGGTCAGCCGACCTCTGGGGAACCTCACGAGAAACAGACTGCAGCTGGCAGGGAGCACAAGTTCAGTGGTCCACCAGGAGCATCCACAGCTCAGGACACATGTCCCAGCTCACAGAAAATCATCCACAGCTCAGGACACATGTCCCCAGCTCAGAGAAAATCATCCACAGCTCAGGACACATGTCCCAGCTCAGAGAAAATCATCCACAGCTCAGGACACATGTCACCAGCTCAGAGAAAATCATCCACAGCTCAGGACACATGTCCCAGCTCAGAGAAAATCATCCACAGCTCGGGACACATGTCCCAGCTCACAGAAAATCATCCACAGCTCAGGACACACGCATGTCCCAGCTCAGAGAAAACCATTCACAGCTAGGACACATGTCCCAGCTCAGAGAAAATCATTCACAGCTCAGGACACATGTCCCCAGCTCTGAGAAAATCATCCACAGCTCAGGACACATATCCCAGCTCAGGGAAAATGCAAAGGACATTTCTGAAATCTATCGGACAAAGTGCCAGCATGCTTATGAGGCAAACTTTGCTGCACGCGTACTGTTGCTGGAGCTGATGACTATTCTTGTTGTCCTTGTTTACCCTCTGCCTTCAACATTTCCCCTTCTCTGTTTTTCTCCAGTCATTTCCTTTGTGTTCTTTTAAAAACAAATTTTCATCTTTTCTTTTAAAAAGAAATTACTATTGTTTACATTAGTGGTCCATTTGGTAAACACTTCCCCTAAATGATGCGAGTGTCATTTTTTTCCAGAAGTGTATTCTTATTCTAGCAAGAGAGTTCACACACTTATACATAACGAATAAAGGGGGAGGACAAATAATAGACATGGAAACAAACAACACATCGGCGATAAGTATAACAGCTATTTAGATTTTGAAGACAACAGGTGAAAAAGTAACCGACTGGGAGAGAGAGAGAGAGAGAGAGAGAGAGAGAGAGAGAGAGAGAGAGAGAGAGAGAGAGAGAGATGATGATGATGATGATAATCTTTATTTCCAAGGGTAACAGATAAGCAAACACATGCTTTTTTTTCATCCGGCCCTTGCCCCGTTAAGGGACTAAGTATGACTAGCGACTAAGACTTACAAAACTTTTAACAAACACACATATCTTCACAACATTAAAAAGTTCATCCATTAAGGCGTAGATGACTTTAAAAGGAAAAAAGAAACTATTTAAACAACACACAAGAATAAAGAAATGTATTACAAAGAAGAAAAGATTCGGCACACACAGATATGGAATAAGCGATCCTCCTATCGAAGAGGGAGAGAGAGAGAGAGAGAGAGAGAGAGAGAGAGAGAGGAGAGAGGTTACATTCCTTTTGTAAAAAATTAACATACAACAAACTGCTAAGGATGATAATTAGACAATTACAATGCATCAATAATATCAACATTTGTAGAGAGAGAGAGAGAGAGAGAGAGAGAGAGAGAG